>OZ038511.1:77025239-77082739 GCA_964036315.1 Acanthosepion esculentum | reverse complement strand
CTGTCAAATATTAGAAAGAGGAATACTCCCACTATTTGAAACCAATCAGATTGACAAGAATGTCTACCTTTTTCAAGAAGATGGAGTGCCATGTCATACGAGCAAAATAGCAAAGGCCTGGAAGGAATCGCAAGGAATCAAGTCACTGCCATGGTTAGCCCAAAATCCTGATATGAATCCAATAGAAAACGTTTGGGAGAACCTTGACCGAAGACTTCGAGAGCGTGCAACCAAAATCACGTCAGTGGCAACCCTTAAAGAAACATTGCTAAAGGAGTGGCAAAATATGGCTCAGACGATTGCTGATAACTTGATCAAATCGATTACAATCACGGAAACTAACAAATGGAAGGACCTACTCCATACTAGTTCCAAATACTCTTTGTTTATTTTGAATAGGGATTACGTACTTAAATTTTGAAGTTGAACGTAGTTTATTTCTCCTTGCTAATAACTTTTCTAAGGCCACTGTACGGAATATCAGCCACAATAGGTTATTTAATACCAACAGGTTTTTAGTATAGGTTCGGATGAATAGAATTCATATTCTTTGTAAAAAATCAGTTTATAGACGATCAGGTTTCAATTGACGTATTTTTGTAAAGAGGATTTTTTTTCATAATTCAAATATATATAAAAATCCATGTTTATACTTTCATAGTATGTTGACCCCAGTTTTGGGACTAACATTTTGCCTATTGCAGGGACCCTAACAGGTGTTACCACCCCTGGTCAGGGCGGACCTAGAAACAGTAGCAATTAATAGGTCGTTCCACATTCCTCAAATCCTCCCTTGTATGCAAAATTTGTACGCGAAATAAACTTTAAAAGAAAATCCTGCGAAAACATTTTTTTTAAATTAAAATTACATTTGATATAGGTTAATAATTTCTTCTAAAAGCTATTTTGATTTTTACGTTTCTTTCGACTTTTGGCATTACTTCCATCCTTATCTTTATACCATTTTTGCAGAGAACATCTTTGCACAAATGTTGTTTTCTATACTTACATATATCTCCGTTGATGATAGATCACATGTTTTCTATTTGATTAACCTCTAGAGAGGCTGGAAACCATTCCATTAATTTCGGGTCTTTGAAACCTTTTTGCCAAAGTTGACAATGGCCATCTTTGCAGAATGCGAAGGTACATTGTCTTGCACGAATTCTTTAGTTGAATGCTCCTTGGTTTTGACCTTTACAACTCAAAAACCTTTTATCCAAGAACTTATAATAATTCTCTACGATTCACGACACTTTGAATGGGCCTATAACTTTATCGCTGATGATACCAGGAATCTTTCATTGGAAACAAAGAAGATAGTCTTGAACTACCGTGTCACATCTATCCTCCTGCATGACATTGGTATTTTAGATGTGTTCAGTAAGAAGAAGAATCACCAGAAGGACACGTGAAAGTTTCACGATTTTCCTATTAGAATTTTCTGATGATTATTCATTATTTCAGTTAATGAACGAGTAAGCTCATAGCGACTTCTATGACAATAAAATATCCGTAGAAATTCATCTCTCACATCGTTATATATTAACTTTAACAAAACATTGCAATAACAAACATAAATATGAATACTGATTGTTGTTTTAAGAAGCGGGTACAATTGACAACTTTTTCCATTCCACGGAAACAGCCGTTAAACATTTTTTTTTTTCTTTAATTTTACGTTTCCTTACTTTTTTTTTTACTTTAATTACCCATTTCTTTATTGTCGGCATTAAATAACACATTGAGGTTGCTATACCGTAAAACAAACCAAAACAAAACAATTTCTTTCTATTTCATTATTTGTTCCTTTCTTTCTATTTCATTCTTTCATTCATTTTTTCTTTCTTTCTCTCTTCATTTCTTTGTTTCTTCGAAGTCTTCCGCAATTTCATCGTCACGTTCCTCTTCACTCTTATTCTTCTTTACTCTAATTTGTTTTATCACTGGTTTAATATTCGTTTTTTTTCTTTCTTTCTTTGTATCGACTTTCATCTTCGTCAATTATTACTATTTATTTTCTTTCTTTCTTCTTTTTCAGACTTTACAGTTCTTTCTTTCTTTCATCGCTTTCTTTCTTTCTTTTTTAATCGATTGATTTTATATTTCTTTCTTTTACTTTCTTCTTTTCTTTCTTTAATTTTACCTTCCCTTCTTTTTCTTTCTTTTCTTTAATTACCCCTTTCTTTATTGTCAGCATTAAATAACCGATTGAGGTTGATATACCGTAAAGCAAACCAAAAGTAAGCTCACCGTTCCTTCCTTCGTTCCTTTCTTTCTTTCTGTCTTTCTTTCTCTACTGAAACCAAGTAGCATATATCTTTTTTTTTGGCATTGCCTTACTCGGTTTGCGTCATTCGGTACCGTGCCTCTTGTAAAATACCGCCTTTTATCGCGTCGTCAAAGCTTCTCGGCCTTTTGGCTGGGATCTATGTGTAGTATCATCCCTCGGGCGGATAAGCTACTCTTCATCTCCCAATTATGCTTCTAAACTGAAAATATTATTAAGAGGTGCCCCATGGCGGGAAGCATCTGCCCGCAGTAGTACCTCCCTTATTGCACTAAATAAGGAGTTTTGGTAATAATAGCGATATCCTTTATTTATTGCCATCAGAGAGGTACGACGGTTGCTGGGTGGGAGCTTGACTATTTTGGAACCAGGTGCACGCGCTCTCGTCATTAAATTGATTTTGTGTCTCATCATGCCAGTCTCGGGTGACAGGAAAATTCAATCTCTTCTCGGCATCTCTCTATATCTCTGAGATGAGGCATTATGATTACTTGCATTAATTACATTACTCGGACTGTTATCCTCATTTTCATTGCTAAATTCACAGTATTTCGGCCGTTGTATACTCCGGCCTTCTTCAGGTGATTAGAATTTCGAGCCGAACCCTTATTTTGTCCACCGGCCTAGTGGATAAAGACGTTGGTTAGATCCAGTGACTAGGCCCAAATAGTTGGAAGTTCATGACCAGGTTACATCAGTGGTGAACAAAAAAAACTTGGAAAGGGAAATAACTGAGACATCCGGAAGAGGCATGGCACGCGGAACTAGAACAATCTACCCCCCCCCGTGGGTGAAATAAAGGGTTCGCTCCGAAATTCCAGTCACCCGAAGAAGGCCGGAGCGTACAACAACGGCCGAATCGTTGTGAATGTGTCAATGAAGATGAGGATAACAGTCCGAGTTATGTAAATAATGCAAACTCTTCTCGGCATTTTGGCTAAAGTCTAGC
Source organism: Acanthosepion esculentum (assembly GCA_964036315.1). NCBI lineage: Eukaryota > Metazoa > Mollusca > Cephalopoda > Sepiida > Sepiidae > Acanthosepion > Acanthosepion esculentum. The sequence continues at coordinate 77,079,500 of OZ038511.1, read as the reverse complement.
ATCTGTTCTTATCAGCTTAATCTGATTCTCACTCCACACTACTATCTTCCCTTCTTTCTCTCTATCTCTCTCTTTCTTTCTTTCTTTCTTTCTTTTTCTCACTGAAACTAAATAGTATCATTTCCCCCTTCTTTTCACGCAATCGAAACTGAATAGTCTATTATTGTTGAGATATTGGCAGGGCGTAACGATCGTGCGAACTAACAAAAGGAGAGTAAAACATAATTATAATAGGATAGTTCGGCGTACAAATATTTCAGACTTATTTTCCGGTGTGACCAAGCTGCTTGTACCGTTTTACATATGGCGTCATTTATACGACACCCGTATACTTGAATTCTAGCCTTAGTAAAATGGCAGGATGTGGCCAACAAAATCTTGTCTACCACGCTGAAAACACCCGGTTTTTCATCATGACTGAGACGGCCGAATGTACTAGAACAAAACATAAAAATTTGACGGTTTGACCACAATATGGAATCTGCTTTGATTGGAAATTTACGATAGAGAATTAAGCAAGTCGATATTGTCGGTTGAATTACCCGTGAACACAGTGTATTTAATATTTGTTTGTGTTTCTTTACGTACACCATCCACCAGCTATATCACGTCGAAACACCAGGTTTTGTAAAGTCACCGAACTTAAACAACGTCGTACTTGATCAGAATCTAGATAGGTGACCGCTTGGAAATATCAGGTGCTTGAAGTTTGGATTTGCGGTCGCTATAATGGCTCGAAATCGGAAATTACAGTTCAGGTCGGGTTCGTTATATTCACTCAAGCGCAAATAGAGTTGACAAAGATATTAATCCACGTCTTTCCCCACCAGCTATGGGTTAATTAGTAGAACATGTATTAGTAAAAGCCATTATCTCCAAAAATCTAATGCAATCTAAAAATATTTTAAATAACCTGCAATGGGTTGATAAGCTGTAAAATACAAATAAGTCATGACTCTAGACTTGAAGAGGTTAAGATTGTAGTGTTTGTGGAAGCAGCTACGCGATAGCCTATTCCATATTGTGAAGGATCGTGACAAGAGGCCGTCTTAATGCAACTTGTTTTTATCGATGGAAGATGTGCGTGGGGAGTGGGAGTGATAGTGTTGTAATGGATGATGGCTCGGAATTGTTAATCGGAGATCCGAGTACCAATTCTCGTTGGGTTTGTTATATTCACTTACGCAGGAACACCCTTGGAATAAGTCGTTTGTGTCCCCTCTATGGGTTAATTATTAAGACATATCAATAAACCATTATTATTTAAAAACAAAGATCTTAAAATTTAACAATATATTTTCGCTTTAAGTAACCTGCAATGGTTTGATAGCCCATAGAAGACAAATCTAGCAACAATACCTTGAGAAAAGTTTTTAATCCATCTTTCTCTCCCTATCTATGGGTTAATTATTAAGACATATCACTAAATTGTTATTTCAAAACAAAATTCTAATAATTTAATAATATATTTTAGGTTTAAATAACCTGCAATGGTTTGATAGCTCATAGAAGACAAATCTAGGAGCAATACCTTGAGAAAAGTTTTTAATCCATCTTTCTCTCCCTATCTATGGGTTAATTATTAAGACATATCACTAAATTGTTATTTCAAAACAAAATTCTCATAATTTAACAATATATTTTAGGTTTAAATAACCTGCAAATGGTTAATGACCAGTAGAAAACAAATCCGCTAACAATCTAGGTACATCAGTGTACGATTTGTTATAAAAATAAGCCACTTGCATGAATATGTTTAAATATCCTGATGTTTTCCGTTTCTTTTGTGAATTACTGCCTATTTTTCCCGCGCAAAAAATTTCTTGTCTTATTTTTTGTTTCTAATTTGCCTTTCTGTTGTTATCGGTTGATCTTCATTTGATAGCATGCTTCTTTATTAGGCAGCCGCCATTGAAACATACGTAGACCAAGGCTATTAAACTTTGTTTTTTTTTCTTTCACGTCGAATAAACTGTGCCTATGAGTCATGTGACGTCATCACTAATATGTCGAATACTGATCAACAAAGCCGACAGCCACACTGTTTCTAATATGGCGGACAACCTGCTTTTGTTTTGATAATTATATCTTTCATTTATTTCAGTTTTTATTTTATTTTATTCTTTTCTTAATTCATTTCATTCGTTCGAAATGGACTTGACAAAAGGATTTTTTTTCTTCAGTTTTTCGTATTTTCCTTCCAATATCATTTTTTTTCATTTATTTTCACACATATAATCATTTTATGAATCTTTTTCACTTCCTGTTTTTCTTTTCCATTTTATGCTTTTCCTTTCATTCATATATATATATATATATATATATATCTATATATATATATATATATATTGCCTTTTTGTCAATCATTATACTTTTTTACATTTTCAATCGTTTTTTTTTATAGTCTTTTGGCTTCTTATCGTTGTTTTTTTATTCTAGGTATTTTTCAAATCCTATTTTTCTTTTCTTTTTTTTCATTTTTAACTTCAAGCTATTTTTATCGTTAAACATATCGTACGTGAGCAATTTATATGAATGTACATTTGTAGAAATACACGCTGACGATTTCCGCCATCTTTGGCAAAAAGGCTTAATTTGCAACTTATTTTTCTTAGTTTCTTTCATATCGTTTTTCAATTTTTTTCTCACATATAATCTGTTTATGACTTTTTTCTTATTGTTTCTTTTTCTCCTTGTATCTTTTATATTGTTGCTTTCCTTTTGCCTGTCTTTTTTGTCCATTTCAAACCTGTATACCTTTTTTCTCTCTTTTCTCATTTTTAACTTCAGAACACTTTCTTATCGTTAAACATAACATATAAGTAATTTGTGGACCATATATGTGAATGTATATTTGTAGGAATACACGCTGATTGTTTATGTCATCTTAAGCAAAGGACTTAATTTCTAAGACACTTAAATAAAATTATTAGTTTGCTATATCCATAGGCCAATCTGAACATATATTGACAGAGACATTTTGTTCGAGGTAACCAGATCGAGTTCATATTAATGGATAAATAAGGACCTAATGAATATTCTATGAGACTTTTACATTAACTTTTATACCATAAAAAGATTTCATACGAGGTTTGATCAAAAAGTATCTGGACGGGTGCTATAAAAAGAAAACTACAACAGATATAAGTTCGGCATTTTTCCCCTTCGAAGTAGTACCTTTCTGAAGCCATAGACCTTGTCCAGCGTAATTTACATTGATGGAAGCATGTTTGGAACTCCTTTCTGGGATAGCGAGCATTCTCTTGGAATTCCTCGGCAGCTTCAAATCTTGCTCCTTTCAACTTTGATTTTTGAAGAGAAGAAAGTCTCAAGAGGTTTTCGTACTTGAGAAATGTTGTGCTTGACCAAAACCAGCTGTACAAGTTATGGACTCTGCTGAAACCTCCGTGGTTTGTTCTGACAACCACACTCTACACTTTCCTTCCAAGCATTGCTAAAAACAAAGAAAGTGAGCGTGAAGGGTGTAATTTAATATGTATGTGCAACAAACTAAAATCAGTCTGTGCCAAATGGCTTCACTCGGCCAACGTTACCAAAGCAAGAGTTCCGATTCTTTTTTTTTCGGATCTCATACATCTCTGTAGATGTGTGTACGCATGCGCTTGAAGAAGAATTAATATTACTAAGAATAAATCGGATTTTTCTAAATCCTTTTTCAGCAACACTTTCTCTCTCTCTCTCTCTCTCTCTCTCTCTCTATCTATATATATATATATATATATATATATATATATATATATATATATATATATACACACAGAGGGAAGAAAGGGTTGAAGTGTGCTTCTTGTAGTATGTAAAAGAGATAGTTATTGAAACAAGGACAAACGAACAATATAATCAGTACGAATAACATTTATTAAATATTAATTATTAACCATATGAATACCTCCCCCCACCCAAATAGTTTTAAGTCCGGAATTTTTGGACACGCCTGTGTCCTTCATCAACGGACCGAGAACAAAAAACAGAGAAATGGGGATTACTCACCGACAGATGTTTTTTTAGACGGTGTATTTTCTGGTGGAAACAATATTATTAGCAAAACAATCCGATGTCATAAAAAGTTTCGCACAGCGAGGAATCAGAAATCGGCTTTTGTGCTAAGAATATGATTTCCACCAGAAAAAAAACACCGTCTAAAAATGTGCGTCATTTCTGTTATATGGTTAATAATTGATATTTAATAGATGTTTTTCGTACTGATTATATTGGTACACTTTGGCTTGCCTTTGTTCTTTTAACTAACCTATCTATTATATATATATATATATATATATATATATATATATATATATATATATATATATATATATATATATATATATATCCAGGTATGAGATAAGATCAAATGGAGCATAATTTCACTGTCTGTAGCATTTAATTTTTAAAAAGGACACAATACATATCTATATACATATCAAAATTTTTCTATCAGAAAATTTACAAACATGAACAAAGGAAGATTTAAAACAATAATTTCAGAATCTTTTGCACGTTAATAATCTGAGAATTACGTGAAGAAACATTGCAATATAAACCAATATAAACAGAAAATACACATTTTTGGGAAGTGTTTTAACAGAGGACAGAATATACGATATTGAAATCCGAAGACACATTGGAATAACGAATGTCTTCCAAAAGTTAAGCAGAATATTACGACACTGGAAAACAAAGAAAAGATTAATGAATTACTACGTAATATCAGTCGTCCTATATAGCATGAATAGTGAATGCTGAACAACTTCTTATAAAGAAGTAACTTGAAGCTACAGAAATGTGGTTCTACAGAAGGATGCTGGGAATATGCTGGAATGAATCGAGCATGTGAGTAACGACGAAATTTTAGAGAAAATAGAAACAAAAAAGACACTTATACATAACACCAGTAAGAGACAGGTGAATGTCTTTGGCACATAGTGTGGAAAGAGTACTTAGAAAATCTGATACACACAGTGAGGTGATTTCTTAAGTGTAGCTCAATAATATGGCACAGGGCCGAAAGTATTGGGCACCCAGTGAAGATCAGACTCACTTTTCAGTCGTAATTGATCTAGCGAGACAATATGGAAGACAGGGACAGAGAAAGACAAAAGCATATCATACCTGCCAAGCTTACAAAGAACGGATCTTTTTTTACAGATATCTATGTGCCAAATCAGAGCCAAAGTCCTCCAGCTTAAAGATCCGCTTTAGTCAGACCCTATTGTGGTTGATTTAATCGGAGGAATACTTCATCCAGACTGTGGACTTCAATCTAGGAAGCTCTCCTACGCCCAACGATGCAGTTTTATCACCGCAGTGGATGTGTCCATAGCTGTGAATTCCGGTCACTTCCATTGTGTTAGATGGCCATTGGTCCCACAAGAATAGCCATCCGATCGGTGACGATCGTTGTTTTTAATTTTACTGGGCTTCTAGCCACCCTCCTCACTAGAAAAGACTGGGGACAGAACCAGTTTTGTTGCGGATGACCCAACCACCTGACACGTAGCACGGGACGACATGTTTGACATCATATGAAATAGTGTTTGGGCGATGGGGATATTATATTTCCTAGTCGTCTGTACTGGTTCTCTCATTGCATTAATCTTCACGTCTGTCTTCAGGCTAATAAACCAAAATCACACCGTTTCTTACAGAAAGTCAATTCAACCATCCTTTTACCAGGAGAAATATTTTTGTGGTAATACATATCACAACGCATATGGTCTGTATTGGCTATTTTTATTGTTCCTCGGTTGGAAAATTTTGCCGAGTAAATTGTTCGTGACGGAGAAAGTGAAAGTGATTACCGTAACTTCCCAGCCACAACCATTTGCAGACCAGCTACTCCTAACAATCTTAAAGGACTTTTTTCTAGAAGGAAATTTTGAGTTGCCTCTCGCTTATGATTCGTCATTTCCCGGGCCAAATAAAAGACACCGACAGAGCATACTGCTTTTCTTTTTTTCCTTGCTGGACTTGGGATTTTCAACTGACCTAGGCAAATATATGGTATTTCAGAAATACAATATATTTCCAATAACATGTGTGGCTGTAAATTAGCTAGATTCTTTTCCTCTCAGGCATTAGATTTTTTACACAATGTTACACATTGTACCAGTAGCACGATTCTGAATGGATCATAATTGCAGTTAACCAATGTATAGTTTGGTTCTCATTTTCTTCATTTTTATAAAATTATCATAACATTTCAGGCAATTGCACGGTTCCGAATGGATGATAATTCCAGCCCAACCATGTATATTTTGGTTCTCATTTGCCTCTCTTTTATACATTATGTATGATAAGAAATTCTTTCTCTAATATGGGATATAAACTGCATATGATGCCTAGATTTTGAATTACTTCCAAGCGTGCTCCCACCCACCTTCTTCATCAAGAGCTAATCAAGATTGGAAGTCTGAAATCAATATTGAGTATTACAAATTGATTTTATTAGTATGTCGACTATTTAATGAAATTAGTATATAAAAGTTTTACTTATAAATATTAGAATACATGTTATTGTTATTTTTTTAAATCAGTTCATATCAAGCAAGTATATAAGACCACTAAGACGCAAAGTTTTCCTGAGATTGAAAAACCTTTATTGAGAAGAAAAGACAATAAAAAACATTTTAAAGTCTCCCCACGATATCTTCACCGACAGAAGACCATAATCCGGTTCTCTAACTGCAATAGGGCGCGTTACTGCGATTTTACAAGTATAATGACCGAAAAGGCGGGAATGCCACTAGTACGCAGGGGATTACAGGGTGTGAAAGTGAGAGAAAAACTGGATGTAAGGAGGATGAATGGGATTAAAAAAGAAAAAAGATGCTCATTGATGTGGCATTTAAATTTTTAAAGATTGTAGTTATCAGGAAAGCAAGTAAACAGAAGAGGGTTTCACAGGCAGGAAGTGCGAGAAAATAAACTTTTGTAGTAGAAGTGCCGGTTGCATTTAGTTATTTCAACTGTAAAACGGTAGAACCAAGATGCCAATCTAGTATCACGCTTTAATTCATGTAGTCGGGGCATCATGGAGAAAAGCTCTTCAGAGCAGTTAAAATAAAAATATTTGTAGAAAAGACAGAGGGAAGCCATGTCGATGAGAAAGTGAGTGAAGTCGAGATGCCGGGTCAGGATCGATTACATTGCAGATCCTTCTTTGGATTTTGCTAAAAACCTGGAGATGTACATTAGGAGCACCAGACAAGATATAGCAGCAGTATGCAATGCAAGAACGAACGGTAGATTAGTAAATATGCAAGATGGATTCTGACGAGAACATTTTTCTGGCACGGTTACCCTAACTTTCCATACAGTAGATGCAGCTATTGGTTCGATGTAGTCGCTCAGGTCAGTTGAAAACGTGCGGCCTCGACAGTGTGTCACTCTCCTGGAGTCTAGTGTCAGTCATTGTGATGGCAGGCAGAAAAGATTCTTTATAGTTGTTAATTGAGAGCAGTTGCGTTTAAATTTACAAACCATTTCCTGCCCCAGTAACCCACTGATTGAAGGTCCTTATATAAATGTGTATCAGTCTTTTCCGCATGTAAGCTGAAAACATTTTTCCGTGTTACACCCTCTCCCTTAACCACTGAGATGTGCTTGCATGTTAAACTATGCTCAGTTACCATTCCTTTTAATTTGAATTCTTTCTTGTCTTTTGAGTAGAATCCTTGACTTTCGTCTGTTTTGCTTCTATACTTGGAAAATTAACAAGCACGACCAGAGCGTGCACACACGTAAGACGGCAAAAGAATTTAAAAAAAAACAAGTCTGAAGATGCAGCAACTGGTCTTGTCATTGGACATCCGTTTTGATGAGGAAAGCAAATAGGCGAATATTAAGTACACATCAAATACTAGTTGTCATATACTTTTGGGAGGATCGAGAAAGAAAGAAAGAAAGAAAGAAAGAAAGAAAGAAAGAAAGAAAGAAAGAAAGAACGGAAAAGAAGGAAGATATAGATAAAAGAAAGAAAGAAAGAAAGAAAGAATGGAAAAGAAGGAAGATATAGAAAAAGGAAAGAAAGAAAGAAAGAAAGAAAGAAAGAAAGAAAGAAAGAAAGAATGGAAAAGAAGGACGATATAGAAAAAGGAAAGGAGAAAGAAAGAAAGAAAGAACATCAGGGAATATATGGAGAGGAAAGAGGGGAATAGAAAGAAAGAAAGAAAGAAAGAAAGAAAGAAAGAATGGAAAAGAAGGAAGATATAGAAAAAGGAAAGGTGAAAGAAAGAAAAAAGAAAGAAAGAAAGAAAGAAAGAGAGAAAGAAAGAAAGAAAGAAAGAACTCAGGGAATATATGGAGAGGAAAGAGGGGAATAGAAAGAAAGAAAGAAAGAAAGAAAGAAAGAAAGAAAGAAAGAAAGAAAGAAAGAAAGAAAGAAATTCAAATAGGACAGATCTTCTGAATAAATGAATGAAATGAAACCGGAAAGTGAAGCAAAAATTAAAAAAAAAAAAAAAAACAAGAAAAGAAAATCAGCTGAAGTTTCTTTCCAATGCGAAGAAATAATTTGGGAGGATCTGAGGCATCAGTGATCAGAAAAGGCAAAGATGGCGACATAAGAGATGCTTATTAATTAAAATAACTGTAGCAAAATAGCATGTTATTAGCGTTGCTGAATGATGGGGTGGAGGAAAACGTGTGTGGGCACGCAGGACAGCAAAATGTAGTTCACAGACTGGTGATAGCGTTGGTAAGCGTTCTAATTATGCATACAAGAGAATCGGTACCGATGGCGTAATGGTCTTCATGGTGTTGCTTTCAATAGTGATGAAAACGTATCAAGTTGTGACATCACTGAAGATAATGGTAGCTGTCGTAAAAGAACTTATCGAAGGTAGTGCTCCTGAGTTGATTCTACTAACTATAATGATATATTGTAGCCTCATTTCTTCTAATGGTTCTTTTACACTGGTGATAGCATTGGTAAGGTCAGTAGTGAAATACAAGCTGTTTATTCTTCAATTGTTCAAACTATTGTCCTCAACTTTATTGGTATACTAGCAGCATGGTCCGGCGTTGCCCGTGCTTGATTCAAAAATCGTACGACTCATACAGCAATCGCTATCACTTGACTTAAAATATTTTTGCCCTTCCTTGCCTTTAAAGGAGTGCCCTTTGCCGTGCTGATGTTGCTACACACTGTGAATTTTTTCTAAGCTCTATACTAAACATTAAATCTGTTACGAAAAAGAACTAAACAAAATGAACACAAAACGATCAGCTTTAAAAAAGGACTCGTAATTGGAAAAACCGAATGAAAAAAGAATGTAAACATAAATACATTTTCACACCCAACCCAGTTCTGCGAAATCAGAATCAACATTGAGTCAATTGGAGTAAAGTACCATGCAGATTTAAATTTTTCCCACTTGTGACGAATGCAGCTATCGAATTTTTTTCCATGCTAGCACGCTAGTTAACATTCGTGTCAGTCAGCTGTTGGCTCTCACGCAGGCCAATAGAATCTTCCTGCCTATTCGTGGCAGCCAGATATAGGCTCTCACTCTGGCCAGTAGAAAATGGCCGCAAACTACATGAAAACTGACGTAGAAGCATGAAAAATTTGATTATTTCCACTATCGATGGGAGTTGGGAAATGCAAAGTCGGCCTTAGCTAACTTGGAACATGTGCATGTAAATTTTGGTGCAAAACCGTCGAAAGTTGCGGCCGTGCATTCGTTACACACACACACACACACACACACACACACACATCCTACCTTTTATAGATAGAGATTCATAACATTTTGACCAGTGTACGCTCCGCTCTTTTTCAGGTCATATACCTTGAAATTTCGAATCGAAACCTATATTTCTTCCACCGGGGTAGATTGTCCTATTTCAACGTGTCATGCCTTTTAGGGATGAACTCAACTTTAGAAACTCAACTGACCAAGTTTTGTTTACTCTGCTGTGGCAAAGTATTGAACTCACAAATCTTTTACTTAAATCCCTGCATTATTTCAAACAACGCTTTTATGCTCTTGACCATGTGTCTTTGGGGAAAATGAGATATCCCGAAAAGAGCTGACACGTGGAACTAGAACGTGTGTCCTTGGGTACATCAGTTTATCACCTGAAACAGGTCGGAGTGTACGACGGCCGAAACGTATCTCTGTGTCACATTCTCCCTCCTTTGTTATTACATTACCCAAATCGATAAACTTCTGTGCTTGTTTCATCATGACGTCTCGAGTTCGAAGCTCTTACCTTTGATTACCTCTCTGACTGGTGGCTATGTTGGAATTTTGGGGTACCTCGGTGTATTAGTGAGCCAGCCAAAATGAGCTGACTCATATTATAGTTCACCAATAGAAGTGTTAACAAATCAGAAGGCTCAAAATATTCATTAAACGTGTATAAAGGCGGCCATGTTTTTTATCAGGAATATTCACTGCCAGCCTTTGTTATCGAAGACTGAAGAATTACGGAACAGCTGCTGGTGGTATTGGCGATATAATCAGATTCAGTAGAGTGTCTGACTCGTGTGTGTTAATCTTTAACGTTGTTTCGTTGAACAGATTACGTACTGCGCTGTATTCTATATTCATAGACTATGGTGAACATGGTCAACAGACTATACATTCTATCTTCTTACAATTAACAGTCCTTTCTTCTCGCTATCCTTAACTGCCTTCTCTAGGAGAGTTTGCATTTTTCTCTAAGTCTGAGTGACGCTTATCCTTTGCAGGGTGCAATGGATAAATTATCGCCATTTTATATTTTTAATTTTGCGCAAGCGCGTTGATGGTTTTTGATTTTGTAGACTGCAGAGTATAATAGGTTGGCACCGACTGTGAGAAAAATGACGCAATTCACTCTGCCAGAAATTTGCAAACGGTATGCTGTACTGCTTGGCAGCTCCAATACAGACATCTTGTTTAGGTGTCAATTTGAGGACAATGCAGAGGTTTTGGAAATAGTTTGATGTGTCTATTGGTGATTACGAAAGTGTTTGGCGTGATCACCAGTCATGGCGACATTATGTTTCTATTCATCTTACCAAATGGCCTCAAACTCAACATGGAGGCCTATATTAAGTCCCTTGAGGAAGTAGTCCTGCCCTGGGTCAAAAGGGTAGCTGCTCGAAGACTCTATGTTTGACAACAGGGTTTTGTACTATGCCACAAATGGAGAACCCAATAATAGCTGTCAGACAATTTCTGTAACCACATTACTCCTTGTATATGGCCACCTAATTCCCCAGAGAGAAACTCCCTTGATTATTATCTGTCGGATGCAGTTGAGCCAGAGATCAAGAAAACTCCTTGTAACACCAAAGATGAACTGAAGGCAAGTATTTTGACAGCATTTACAAACTTAAACAAGGAAACCGTCCAGAAGAGTTGCAGGAGATTCCGAAGTCATCTGAAGGCCGTGGTTGAATATTGTCTACTATCTGCTTCACAACCGAGTATTGGCGCCTGGCTCAACGCAGTGCCCTCTTCATCTACCCTTCAAGTTCAGTCGACCAATGATTACAATTCCAGAACAACGTAACTATAAACAATTTTTTCTATCCTCTGCCAGCCGCTATGATGGAGAAAGCATTACCTCGAACCGTCGCCAGTGAGACACGCTGCAAGAGCCACTCCGTTTCGCAAGTCTCGTTCCTTAATCAAGACGCAATCGCGCCAATCCTCCGAAGGAACACCATCGAACGAGGGCCAATAACCCCTGACGTCTCCACTGCCACAGGAGTAAAAAAAATAATCTATCAGCAAGAGAAGAATATTTAGCTATTGTTTTTATCTCTGTGTCTCGGACGACGGACCCCGGCTCAACCGCGGACCTGATCAAATTACCGGCCGTAAATGTATCTGCACAGGTCGCATCCCAAATCAACAACTTACCCATTTTAAAAGGGAAGATGGTAACGCCATCCGGCCGCTTTCCATCACCACGGTCGAGGCCTACGGGTTCGATTTGGGAAGGGAACCCAGCTGCATCCAAACCTCTTTTGATGATGTCCTTTATTGCTGCATGCCGTGGAAAGCGGCCGGCACTACGACAAGAGAGAGGCTGCAAACCAAACTCATCGATGGAGGCTCCACATCTACATTCCTTTATGTTGACATAGAAGTATGCTTTGCGACGATAACGCTCATAGTGGTACGACGTCATAGAACCATCTCATAAATTTACGACCTGCTTCTGCTAATGTATAATCTTCTATGTCAACATAACTGAATATAATCTGAAGACAATTGTTATATGAAAATGCTTTTATTATTATATATTAATATTTTCCGGATTCATGAGCGCCACGCTATATATATAATGGCTGACCGCTCATATCTTAGTATACCTGCCTGCTAGTGTAACTAGGAAATCCCTATTGCAGAGGCCTACTCAGGCATATTTGGCTTTGTTTAACACCTATATAGCCCACCTATGGCTTATACAGTAACGACTAGATTATCTAGCTTGATAAACAGTTTGAAATGCCTGATCAAGATGACTTTTGATTTCGTGCTAGTTCAACTATCGACAACTACTAAAATAGTCCCGTTTACCCAACTCCACTCGCAATGCTGAGGTCAAGCCGTGGGGTATGGTTTTTCAGATACTTCCCAAAGGTACCGGATGCTGGGATCGCATCCCCTGAGCCGATAGCATCTAGAAGTTACCGCCATTACAAATCGACCATGGTGAAATCCGAACCCTGGTCCCATGGTCGAAATACCAACGTTCCTACCACTCGTGCCCATCTTCGCAAATACTACAACTGTAAACGTTTAAAAAGCCGAGGATGCAGCAGGAATATTGGCTAGACGTGCTGTCAATTAATCTTCAGGATAGTCCAACTGTTAATATGGGTATGAATATAGAAAGTGAAAAATAATAAATTGACAGCCTAGCGTCATTTGTGTCGATTACTATTAGACAAGAGTCTCTGTCTAGCTTCTCTAGATTCTAAAGGAGTTAGCAGTAATAAATAACATGTTTGAAATGGCCACCACCATTACTAGCGCCATATTGTTTTTGTCTTAATATCTTTACCTTTATTTATTTCTTTAGTTATTAATACTATGAAAAAAGTAGGAAATAAACGACAAATAATAATAATAATAATAATAATAATAATAATAATAATAATAATAATAATAATAATTAACATTATCGTAAAGAAAAGTTTTAAAATTCTTTTGATGACGTCACCACATTGACATGACAGTGTGAGGACTACTTCTGAAGACATTAAAGATTTGAAAGCCATTTCCTGTTGCTGTCCATAAAGATACCTGCAAACCACATCGAACCAAAGACAAAAACACGACAACGAAACAAATTAAAAGACAGAAGAATAAAGAAATTCGTTTCTGTCACCAGAATAGATGGTTTAAAATATTTTATATATATATATTTTTTTTATTCTTTCTACTTGTCTCGGAATTCAATACATTCGTTTCGTTTTATTTTATCCACGTCCTTTCTTTACGATTCTCTTTCATTTTTATTCAGTCATTACTTCTTTCATTTCCCTCACCGATATTTTAACGTCTGCCTTTTCCATTTTTGTTCATCTTTTATCTTTCATTTTTAGGAAGAAGAAGAGACTAAGAATTGGTCCTTTCAGATCGAAATTTCACAGATCATTTTTTTTCTTCATTTTACATTTTCTTTTCTTCTTTTTCTTATACATTAATTTATTTTTCATTTTCTCATATCTTTGAATTTGATCAGATTTACTTGTTTTTCATTTTATTTTGAGGTAGTTTCTCTTTCCTTTTTTCTTGCATTTTTCCTTTGCAATTTTTCAAATAGTATTTTTTTTGGTTTACCTCACCGATTTCTTCTCTTTCTTCTTCTCTTTTTTCTTCTTCTTCTTCTTCTTCTTCTTCTTCTTCAGCTTGTTGCTTCTTCTCTGTTTCATAATTATCATCATCATCTTAAGTATTTTTCTTCCCTTCTTCTTCTTCTTCTTCTTCTTCTTCTTCTTCTTCTTCTTCTTCTTCTTCTTCTTCAGTTTATTGTTGCTTCTCCGACCTCTCATCATCATCATCATCAACTCTAGCTTCTTTTCTTACCCTCGGAATTCTTCTTTTTCTTTTCCCTCTTTTTTTATTCTCCATCATCATCATCATCATCATCATCATCATCATCATCATCATCATCATCACCACAACCACCACCACCACCACCACCACCACCATCATCATCATCATCATCATCATCATCATCATCATCATCATCATCCTCATCACCATCTCCATCATCATCATCATCATTCACTTCTTCTTCATCTTTAGGTTTTATTTCTTCTTTATCTTCTTCTTCGTCAGTTTGTTGATTCTTACCCGTTTATCATCATCGTCATCGTCATCATGTTCTTCACCATCATCATCACGTTAATTTTTGCTCTCCCCTCAGTTCTTCTTCTTCTTCTTCTTCTTCTTCTTCTTCTTCTTCTTCTTCTTCTTCTTCTTCTTCTTCTAATTTCCAGTAAAAGAAAATATAAAGCATAAATTCCCCCCTTTTATTCACGCTTTCAATTTTCTTTTGCTTTATTCTTTATCACAGTTTTGCTTTTATTTTATCTAATTGCCATAATTTCTATGTGCCTTTCCTGTTTTTGCATATTCTCATTTTCTTTTTTGCGTCTTATGTTTGCTTTCTTTCTTCTTTTTTACGATTACAATCGCCATGCCTCTAACAAATAATGTAACTTTCTTCCAAAAGTAAGCACAGATACTACAAAGGAAAACGAACCGCACACCAAAAACAGTAATAAAATAAAATGGCCGCCTGATCGCAATGCATGTCGGTTGTCACGTGACGAAACGATAGCCTTCGGCTCTCCGGAAATATGCGCAACTCAGTGAGCATGCGTTTCGCACCTTCACAAGATTCAAATCGATTTTCGCAAGAAAAAAGAAAAATTAAAAATATCCATCTACAAAAATTCGAATACGACATCTTGTTGAGATGCAATTAATGACCAGGATTAAATTTTCAAAAACATTAGTGTCAAATTGTGTAATGTTTATCCATCTATCTATCTTTATCTCTCTTTCTCTCTCTCTCTCTCTCACTCTCTCTCTCTCTCTCCCTATATATATATATATATATATATATATATATATATATATATATATATATATATATATATGTAGAGAGAGAGAGAGAGCAAGGCAGCTAGGGAAAGAGTTGCAGATATATTTAAGGAAGTAGAAAAACATGCAATATTAGTTGAAGAACGAAAAGGATGAGACATACTTAACAAGTACTTAACAA
This sequence comes from Acanthosepion esculentum, assembly GCA_964036315.1. Lineage (NCBI taxonomy): Eukaryota > Metazoa > Mollusca > Cephalopoda > Sepiida > Sepiidae > Acanthosepion > Acanthosepion esculentum. The sequence continues at coordinate 77,064,236 of OZ038511.1, read as the reverse complement.
GCGAAAAATGAAGACTGTAAAGCGCCATGCATATATTTCAGCTTATATTCATTAAATTTGCTCGCTTATCGACAATATGCTTGCATTATTACAAATGAAATGTTGTCTATCTCTTTATATATATATACATATATATATATACATATATATATATACATATATATATATATATATATATATATATATATATATATATATATATATATATATATATATATATATATATATATATCCTCAGGCGATTTTTATCAGTTGACCTCCCAACGCTTTATTTATTTTTTAAATCTAAAGAACGCTACATTATTATTTTCAAAAATAAATAAACAAACGTACGATATATATATATATATATATATATATATATATATATATAACGTAAATCATTCAAACGAAAAACAAATACTGAAGCTAGTTATATGGCGAGAATCACTCTCACAAACAATATTTAATAATAAATTACAACCAACTTCGAATCTGTTAATGAATGGTGTGATCCTTCTTCATAAATTCCGGGTTTATTAATTAAAATTATTCTTACATTTAACAATATATCTTTACTAAAAAAGCACTCTTTCGGACCACAATATCTTTCGATGTCGCATTACTATTCGGAATTTAACAAAAACACACTAATATGTCTACCTGAGGATGGTCGTTCGAAACGACTGAAAGCCGGCTCGTACAAAAAAATAAGACCAGAAATTCAGAGTTCTAAGCAAAGTATTAAGAAATATTTTCGTTGAAAGCAAAATGTGTACTGAACTGTTAAGTAATATCACTTATCCTATCTGGTAGTGAATGTTGGACAATCTCCTCACAGATGAATGAAAGATTTGAAGCCAGAGAAACAAAGACTAAAAACTCTTATGTAATATCAGTCCTCCTATATGGCAGTGAATTCGGGGAAATCTCCCCACAGATGAAGAGACTTAAAGAAAGAAACTTGTACTCAATTATTATGTTCTATCAGTCCTCATCTATGGCTGGGAATGCTAGACCATCTCCTCAAAGTTGAAGAGAAACTTCAGGCAAGAGAAACAAAGAAAAGATTACTCCACTGTTATGTATAATCAGTACTCCTATATGACTGATTGCTAGACAATCTCTTCACAGATGAAGCGGTGATTTGAGGCAAATATGTTTCTACAGATTTATGCTGCGAATACCATAGCCTGAAAATAAGAGTAAACTTAAGTTATGCCTCAGGGTTCTTGATAAGATCCAGAGACGGATATGCAATCTGATTGGCCCTGATCTGTCATCTCGTCTGCAGTCGCTCTCTCACAGACGTGATGTTGCCTCGCTCTGCCTTTTTTACAAGTACTTTCATGGTAATTGCTCCGAGGAGTTGCTTTCGCTTGTCCCTAGGCCTCGTGAATTTAAACGTCCTACGAGGCTGGTATCCCGCTCCCACCCCTTCACCATTGAAACTGTTAGATGTAGACGTCTCTTTTACTCCAATAACTTCATGTCTCGCACATCTCGCCTATGGAACTCCCTTCCCTATTACTGTTTCCCTGACAAATACAATCTCCAACGGTTTAAGTGTAGCGTCAATCGACATCTCCAGTTGCCTTGATCTATCCACTTCCCTTCTCCACATCCTTTCATCTTTCATTCCTATCTGCTCTCGCTCCAAATCTTCTGTAACCCTCTTGCCTTGATCGATCCACTGTCTTTTTCTTTCTCCACATCCTCTCCCTTACCACTCCTATCTGCTCTTCCTCCAACCCTTCTGTAACCCCATGCGTGATAGTGGCCTCCGGCCTTGCTTGGGGTGATACGCTTAAAAAAAAAAGAAAAAAAAAGAGAAAACGGAAGCCAAAAAGAAACTTAACAACCGTAATGAGACAAATGAAATTTCTAATGTGCATAATGAGGAAAGAGTGTTTGTAAAATCTGATACTCAAAGACTATATTAAAGGGAAAGTAACAGATGTAAGCAAAACATAACGTACCCAGCGAGCTTGAGTAAAAGACTGTCGAGGCAAGGTTTAGCGTAAATAACGACAGAATTCATTAAGGTCTACAAGGGACAGGAAATTATGAAGAGCCATGATCGCATTTCTTGTAGGTACACCGCACATAAAGAATTTTTTTTGTTTCTACGCATTTGCAGGTTATTCAAAACCAGAAAATATTTTAGATCCTGACAATTTATTGGAGATAGTAATCACTTACTGATAAAAGTCCTACAATTTGACCAATAGCTGAAGAGCAGATGAGGATCCATACATTTTTCAAGAGTATCCTCACGTCAGTGAATAGAACGAACCTGACTTCATTTCCAAGCCGCTATCCATTAAAATTTGCCCTCAGATCCAAGCGTTTGCTATTTCCAAGCTGTCAACTTATAAGTAATATGGCAGTAAGCCTGCCGCCAACAAGGGGTAGCTCGTGATGATCGAACTCTCTAATAGTCAAGCACACTGGCATAGTGTCATTTAATAACGTCAAATTAGTTCGGTACAAGGCTACAAGAACGGAGGACCTAGTGAGTATTCAGTTAATTGATAGCCAACTAGACTAGCACGCTAACCGTGCCAGACGATGTGACACCCTTAATAAGCTGTAATTTGTCTGGCAAAGGCTTACAAGTATATGGCATCTAGTTAGGATCGTACTCACTATCATTAGTAATGGTCAACGAGACTAGCTCATAAACCGTTTACTATACAGGCTAATACGTTATGAGCTTAAATGTATCGATCGCTACGTCCATTAGAAATGTTCATACGCTCTCTATTTCCGTCCTAGCTATGACGATGAACTACATACATGTCCTTGGTAAGACGATAAACTACGTCTAACAGCAAGGCCTCTGATTTTGAGGAGCGTCAACCATCTCTTAATTGCTGGTGTTCTCAGGTCCACACTGACCCGGGGTGGTAGCACCTGTTAGGGGGTCTCAGCTATGAGCAAATAGTTAACCCTCAAACTGGGGGGCAAAACACTATGAAAGTGTAAAAATAGGTTTATAATACCAGAAATAGAGTGTAAAAATTATTACCAGCAATAAACCTTTTAAGAAAAATTATTACCATCAATACATTATTAAAAGCAATACATTTTTAAAAAAATATTACCAGCAATAAAAATCTTGTCGCCATCAAATAACCCATTGAGGCTGATATGCCGTAAAACAAAACAAAACAAACCAATATATATTGAAACAGGCAGATAGAGAGATAAAAAATATTACCAGCAATAAAAATCGTGTCGTCATTAAATAACCCATTGAGGTTGATATGCCGTAAAACAAACCAAACCAAACCAATATATATTGAGATAGACAGATAAAGAGATAAAAAATATTACCAGCAATAAAAATCTTGCCAGCATTAAATAACCCATTGAGGTTGATATGCCGTAAAATAAATCAAACCAAACCAAAATATATTGAGATAGGCAGATAGAGAGATAAAACTATTACCAGCAATACAAATCTTGTCTGTATTAAATACTCCATTGAGGGTGATATGCTGTAAACCAAACCTAACCAAACCAAACGTGCTCCATTTTTTAGTAGCACCAATTCAGTCACTTAACAACTTTGGGTCGAATCGTGCCGAAAACGCCTGTTCTCTTTCGAAGGCAGAACTTAAGCAGTGTCAAAACCAGTGAGCAATTATATGGAGTGGTGGGGAGGCGTTTGCGAAACCAGGGTACTGTAAGTGACCCCCTAACATCCGAAATATGTGTTGGGCTTAAATAACTAACAAAATACTTACACTATTTGCATTGTTTGTTGTCCTCATCTTTATTGTCATTTTCAGGAGGTTTCGTCCTTCTTCAGGTGATATACCTTGGTATTTCCTACCGAACCTTTTATTTAATCCACAGGGATATGGTTTTTCTAATTCTACGTGCATGTCTTTTTTTCTTTTCTTTTTTTGTTATCTCAGTATCAGTTATTTCCCTTCAGTAACTCAACACACCAAGTTTTTCCCCTATACTTTGTGTTGTAACCTAGGGAAGGTTACTGAATAGAATAATCATATGAAGGTTGGTAATGAACGATAATACTTACGACAAGAACAACACATATAAGATTCGCCAGCGGCGCGTAGAAGTAGTAGTCAACTGTTAGAAGTGAGTCAAATGAATTCCAGCCTGTAGGCTCGGCCAAAAATTCCCCGTAGGCCCCGTATAAAACCGGGTCGGGTAGCTGTTTCCCGGGGCGAGACTCTGCCCTTCGACATAGCCTCGTCTTGGAATCATCTCTGTCCGGAGGCAGAGAGTTTGACCAGCACCGCTTGAGAAAAATCTCCAACTGCAGGATATCTACCAACAGTCCCACGCGGTCAAATGTGGCGCAAGGCCGAATATAATGTGGGGTATCCGAGACCGTAGGCTAGGCCAAAATTTCCCCGTAGATCCCGTATAAAACCGGGTCGAATAGCTGTTTCCCAAGACAAGACTCTGCCCTTCGACATAACCTCGTCTGGGGATCCTCTCTGCACGAAGGCAGAGAGTTTGACCAGCATAGCCGGAGACGAATCTCCAACTACAGACAAACATACAGTATGTCCTACTGTATTTATGTGAATGGGGACATGCCCATTATCGTCCGTAGGTACGCTACAACACATTGGGACATCAGTGAGTGAATTTTTTGAACTTATAAATCTATTTTTTTGCAAGAGCTCATATTACAATTTGTTCTTATTATTGTATTCCTGGTTCCCATATTGTATTTATATATATGCTTGGCCGACTTTGGAGATTTTTTTCGGCCAAGCATATGATGATCTTCCTTTTCCATCTATATATGATCAGCCGTGCCTCATTTTTCTACACGCCGGCCCGTTTCTGCTTTATATTCCTGGCTAAATGTAAATAGTTACGATACCTCATCTCAGAAATATAGACAAACTAACAAACTAATTGTTTAACAGTTATAATAATTAGCATCAGTCACTTATCTTACAATTTACATCTACGACCCGTCTTACCATGTCCACATGTTGGAATCATGCCCATTCACCTGGTCTTCCATTGGTAATAAGCTGCCCTCAGACAGCTTCTTGTCAAGAACCTCTCCAATGTGGAACTGGCTATCGCGTAGTTGCTGCCACAAAAGCTAAAATCTTAACATCTTCACGTCTAGAGTCATGATTGATTTTGTTTACGACTCATAACCCTTTTAGGTTATTTAAATCCAGAAGATATTTTTTAGATTGGAGATGATAATGATTTTTATTAAAACTAGGTTCTACTAATTAACACGTATCTGGCGGGAGAGAAGAGGGGAATTCATAGCTTTCCCAACTGTATTTGCGAAGTGAATATAACTAACCCGACTCGAACTGTAAATCAGTTCTCCGATTTCCAATTCCTCGTCGTTAACCATTACACCACCCGCACATCCAAGCTTACAGCACCTCGTATTCCGTCACCCATCTAGGCACTGATTAGGCTTGACGTTGCTTAAATCTGGTGATCGTATTTTAACGTAATGTGGCTGTAACCTAAATAGGGCCAATCGCTGTTTATCGTACTCATCACCATAATCTTCAATTTCTACTGTTTCCTTACTTTCTGTACGCTCTGCCTTCAGCGGCTCTTGTGCCTTGTATTGGGTCAACATTAGCAATAAAATGGATTCGATCCCATTGTTCAGTTATTCTATTGTTTTGCTTTCACGGCGTCGATTAAGTCTACGCTTCTAATCAATGGCCAACAGTTTGTTTCGCCTTTATTTGCTCGCGAATATCCGAGCAGGTTTCATTGCCGTTTCCCGACAATTGCTTGTTATGCCAGTTTTAATACCACTGCATGTGTTGCAACATAAAGATCAAAAGATGGCAAAAACACGTTCTATTTCAAAATCCTCACCCACCCTATATCATCGACTCGAGTCTGAGCTTCCATCTTTCAGGTGCGAAATGATTGCAGTTTTTATTTGCACATGTCACCAGTCGCTAGGCCAAATTAGTTTGAATGACTCATTCAGGCGTGCGGAAATCGTCTATCCAGCATTACTTGCAACTGACCAGGTATAATGTACCTGTCAGTCATTAAATTATGGCTAGATATTGATCGAATGTTACTGTCAGACTGGCCGTTAATAAATGAATTGCAAACAATTCAGCCCTATTCCTCGATTGTTAAGACCAATTCTGTTTTCTATAATTACAATTTCAAAGAATAGCTTCACAATAACTTACTCATATTCTTAATTCGCTTTCATCCTATCGAAATGATAGTCATCTAGTCAAGCTTCGTCAAATTTAGTTGGTTGATATTGTTTTACGGCATATCAACATCTCTGTGGGTTATTTAATGTCGAAATCTAAATATTTTAAACACAATTTTATGGCTTCAACTACAGATAAAATGTATTATTAGTCATTTTACTATAGAATTTATTGTTGATAATTATACTTTAAAAATATATTATTGGTAATTTTAGTATAAATTTGTCTATGTGGCAATTTTTTATATAAAATGTATTGCTGGTATTTTTACCATAAAAATGTATCCTGATACTTTCATAGTGTTTTGTCAGTGTTTATGGGTTCACTATTTGCCCATAGATGGGACCCTAAAAGGTGATACCACTCTGGATCAGGGTGGACCTGGAAACGATAACACTTAAGAGGTGGTTCCACGCTCCACAAAACCTTCAATCTCCCGACCAGCCTTACGTAGTTTATCGTTATACCCTGAACTAGTAAAACTCGATTTGGAATACCAAGCACTGTATGCTTGGATATGTCGGCAGTGTAATGGATAACGGCTCGGGATTGGAAAGTTCAAATTGTAATCGAAATTTATTAATCCTGAGTATGACGATAAACTACATCTGGCAGCAAGACGTCCAATCGGGAGAATCGATGTTTTGTGAAGCGTGGAACCACCACTTAATTGGTGTTGTTACCAGGTTCACCCTGACCAAGGAGTGGTAGTACCTGTTAGGGTCCCAGCTATAGGTAAATAATGAACACCCCCCCAAAAAAAATCAATAGTACATTTTTATAATAAAATATGCAACAATATATTATATAGAAAAATAACATTCAATGCACCACTTAAAAATATAAAAAGTTTGATTTTATATATATATATCTATATATCTAAAATAAGCATAACTTTACCTAGAAAGTATAAAATTATGTACAAAATAGTCATCCCATTAGTTCTGTCCGAATTTTAACTTTTTTTAAAATGAACAAAATTTAAAGAGTATTTTATAATGTCTAATGGAGCTGAACATTATTTTTATGTTTAGATGCATTTAAACTGATCAAATTTTATTTCAGAGAACAATAAAATTAAATTTTGTTTGATTAAAATCCTGCTAACATGGAAGTACCCAAGAATCATTTGAGGCACATAATGCTTTATGAGTTCAAGAAAGGAAACTCAGCAGCCGAAGCGGCTAGAAACATTCACTCAGTTTATGGAGAGGAATGTGTGAATGAAAGAACTTGCAGAAAATTGTTTGCAAAATTCAGGGGTGGAGATTTCACCCTTTCAGATGAAGATCGAACCGGACATCCAGTTGAGTTTGATGAAAAGCTTCTTGAAGCAGCCCTTGAAGAAAATCCTGCTTTATCAGTTGAAGAATTGGCAGTGGTTCTTATTTCAAACCATACCACTGTTCATCATCATCTTCAACAACTTGGAAAAGTACCTAAACTTGGAAAATGGGTGCCTCATGAATTCTCTGAAAACAACCTCAAATCCCGAGTTGACATCTGCTCTTCTCTCCATTCTCGCCAACTTGTTTCACCTTTTTTGGATAGACTTGTGACTGGCGACGAAAAATGTATCTTTTATCGAAATGTTAAGCGTCGTAGACAGTGGCTTGGTAAAGGGGAAGGACACCAGCCACAGCCGAGAAGGGAACTTCATGGGCAAAAGGTTCTTCTTTCAATCTGGTGGAATTGCCAAGGAATAATCCACTTTGAATTCTTACCACCTAATGCAACAATTAATTCTCAAATATACTGTCAACAATTAGAGCGTTTGAACCAAGCTTTGAGGAAAAAAAGACCTGCTCTAGTGAATCGAAAACAGGTGATGTTTCATCAGGACAATGCGCGACCACACACAGCAAGAATCACGTCACAAAAGATCGAAGAACTTGTTTGGGAGAAAATTCCCCATCCACCTTATTCTCCCGACCTTGCTCCTTCAGACTACCATTTGTTTCGTAGCTTACAGAATAATTTGGAAGAAACAGTTTTTGTAACACAGGAAGAGGTTAAAACTGACATTTGTGAGTTCTTCGAATCAAAGCCAAAAGAATTTTACAGTAATGGAATTAGTAAGCTTGTTAATAGATGGAAGGAAACATAGATAATCAGGGAAAATACATTGTTGATTGAATCTGTAATTAAATGTAACATTTGGTAACTTGTTTTCTTTATTCAAAATTCGGACAGAACTTATGGGATGACATGATATATAGATTTCGGCATTAATTCATGGAAGGTGATATGCCGCTAAACAAATTCAACCAACCAACAATACCTATTCATAGTAAAATTATCGCCAATACATAATTTAAAGCAAACTGACCAGCAATGGATTTTATAGTAATATTACCTTTTATAGCAAATTTATGAATTCTATAGCAACATGAAAGACAATACATTTTATCTGTAGTTGAACGCATACAATTTTGTTCAAAATATATTTAATTGAAGCCATAAAATTGTCTTCAAATTATTTAGATTTCGGCATTAAATAACCCGCTGATATACCGCTAAATAAAATCAACCAACTACTTTCAACCGAAAAAGATTATAACCTTGTTGGTTAGACCGCTAAATTTTATTTTTATTAAGTACTTCAGTTGTAGCAGTTCCCCTTTAGTTTCCAAGTATTTATCGAACTGTTTGCTTGATGCGTGGCACACGATCAGCAGGCATAAGAAGTAATTTGATTGAAGCTTTATTAAAAAAAAAAACAAAAAAAAAACGCCGCGTTGTATTATTAGTGCTGACTCTGGGTAGACAGAGACTAATATAGTCGTCTTTTTGCCAGTAATTCATGTTGAGTTTGATGGATTCGTTAGAACAAAAATGATGGAAAGTGATCAAAGACGATGACATAAAGATCTTATGGGATTTCAACATCAAAACAAGCTGTATTCTAAAGGCTACCACCGTCATTGGAAAAATAAATAAATAAACAAGAAAATGCTTCATCATCGATATGGCTGTTCCTGCTGAATCTATTTTTTTTTTTCAAATAAATTTAAACGCTTAAAAACTACACTGACCTCGGTACTGAGGTTGCCATTATGTGAGAAGTTAAGGTCATTATTGCACCAGTTATCATTGTCGCGTTGGGGTCTGTACCACCTAACTTAAAAACCTATATTAAGACAATCGGAATAAAGTCTAGTATACCATTGCTTCAGATGTCTACGTTGCTTGGATCTGCGAATATTCTGTGAATAGTCTGAGGTCGTCGACCTGATTGAGAACACTCATAACCGAAGATCTCCGGTAGGAAACGAAACAAAACTAAGGAAAAAAAACGCGCTGATGAAGATAATAATTGGTTCTATGAATTTTCCTTTTCCGCGCTTTTTTTTTTTGTATTTTTTAATTTTTTTTCTTTTGGCTTCGGATAGCGATTTTTTCCTTTTGAAAACGATTTGAGACCTTCCATTTTTTTTAAAAAAAAAAAGAAAAGAAAACACGCATATACAAAATTCAAATGCAAATACGGGCACGAACGCACTTACCCCTAGAGAACATATAAAAAAAAAATCAGTTTTTTGAAAACGAAGACACGATCCCGTGACTTAAACATTATAAGTTGCTACCTGGGACATTTTCATGACTTCCGCTTGTTAGCTAATCCCTTATTTTGGTTAATTTAAAAGAAATATTTTTGCTGCTTTCTATACTAAGCCATTCTTCCATTAATTCTTCATTATCTTAGCTATTTATTCGCTAGACATTCATTGTTTCTTCTCCGTTTCAATTAGTCCTTATTTCATTTTTCATTTCCTTTTTATTATTTTCGATTTGCTTTTTCATTTCTCTCTCTCTCTCTCTCTCTCTCTCTCTCTCTCATTATTCTATGAAGTTCGCTTTTTAATCATTCATTCTTTTTATTTATTCTTACTTTTCATAATTTTTTTCTTTTTCTTTCGCCATTTTCTTCCTTTGTAAATTTTTTCGGGTATTATTTCTTTGATTAAATTACTTTGTCTTACCAGTAGTAAATGTTATTGTCGCTTGAGCATGCGCACTAAAGCCAATAAAGAATTAAAAATAATTCTCACGCGTCGATAATCCAGTTTAGGTTGAAACAACTTTTCTCTCTACAACTTCCTATCTTTTGCTGCTTTCAATAACTTTTGATATCTTACCGTTCTTTTAGATGTTACCTCACCCATTCACACAAACTTGTTATGTTATTATTGACTCCTGCTTCTCTTACCTTTTAATATATCCCGTGAGTGCAAAATTCTCCAAGCATTCCTTCCTAATTTTTAGTTGTAGAAATTTCATCTTTTTTTTCCTAAATGTAAGTATTAGGTTGTTTTTTTTTGTTTTTTTTTTTTTTGGTGTGGGGCATTGTACTTAAAACGTTCTCATTTTCACAAGTTTCCTCAAGAGTAATCTCGGCCTTGAACCACAATACTATTGTTTTATAAAACTTCTGAATTGATTGTGCAACTTTCACTGCTGTATTGATTTGATATTACACAGCAATTCAGCATTCTTGTATTTGTTTCTAAGGACAATTACTTATATCTTAATACTTTGCTTAGCTTCTCGAAGGCATTTTCCAATATTCATATATGCCTTTGGATTTCGGTGTCGCGTCGTCTATGTTTACCCGGATAATTGAATTTCTGTACCTTTTGATTTTGATAGCTCCAATATATCTCCTACACCTGTTACTGTCTCTTATGCTGATGAATAGGCATTTTGTTACTCTTCTTCTTTCTTCTCATTTTCTTTATCTAAGATTTTTCCCTCTGATTCTGTCATCAAGGAGATTGGTGGTTTTGAGAAGCGTGGAACCAACTCTTATTTACTAGTATTCCCAGGTCCATCCTAACCCGGGGTAATAGCAAATGTTAAGCTCCCAGCTGTGGGAAAATAGTGAACCCGCAATCAAAACACTATGAATGTGTAAAAATGAATTTTTATAGTACAAATATCAACAGCAAATGTTTATATAAAAAAAACAACAATAGATTTTTAAAGAAAATGACCAATAATAGATTTTCTCTATATAGTTGAAGGAATACAATTGTGTTCAAAATATATTTAGTTGAAGCTATAAAATTGTGTCCATATTATTTAGATTTCGACATTAAATAAACCATAGAGCTGTTGATATGCCCCTAAACAAAATCAACCAACCAATAACTTTCATCCGCGTAACTTATATTTTTAAGAATCTGTTTACCGATAAGAAATCCTGATCGGCTTTATTGCTTCTTTAGGATCATCTCACTGAATAAGGTTGTAGATGATTTGGCCATCTTTAAATGTAAGTTGAAGAAATATCTAACAGAATTGATAAATAAACATTAAGAATGAAAAATTAAGCTAGGAAATTTGATTGTGTCGTGCTAGACAATGTTTCTCAAATATTTATAAGTCTACCATTTGTCTATGTTTTAAATATTGCTCTCACATATGGTCTGGTGTTCCTGCTATATCTTTAGCGGTTGTTGATAATATCCAAAGCAGAATCTGCAATATTATTGGTCCTGACCTGGTATATCGCCCTTAGTCAATTTGCCACCGCCGTAACGTAACCGCCTTTGCCCTTTCTGTAAATACTTTCATGGCAATTGTTCTGATGAACTTTTCTCATTGGGGTTGCATTTTTAAAAGTCGTTATTATTATTTCCTACCCTCAGCGATAAATTGTGCATATGGGTACTAGTTAGGACTTCATAGAGACCTTGAGGTATTATGGTGTCTATAGTAAAATGGTGACTAAGAATGTGATGATTTGGTGTAAGGAATACTGTGGGGTGTTTGGGTAAGTAATCGCTACTAGCTAAGTTTAAGATAAGACAAATTGAAGACCAGCCTTCCCTCATCCGCACTTGTTGGCTATGTGCCACGATTTTAGATTTGTAAATATTACTTTCCGCTATGGTACACAGATTTTACGAATTTAAGTGCAGTACTAGATTGGCGGCGAGGTCTCATCATTTAACAGTTGTCAAGATATAAGCATAAGTTTTCTGCTAAAAGTTTTTTCTTTGCACTTCTCCCTTGTGTGATTCTTTTCCAATTTTTGATCTTCAAAAATTTAAATGTAAATGTCAATCGTTATTTTCTGTGTTTTTTGTAATTCTTGTTCTTTTATTGTCCTTTCTCTTTAATAACTTTTTCGCATATTCTGAAGCACTCAGCAACATCTAGCATCTTAGTAGATTTATTGCATTGATTTGTGGTGAAACGGTTAAAAAAGAAGATATATACATATATATATATATATATATATATATATATATATATATATATATATATATATATATATATATATATATTATAAAGAGATTAATACATTGAATCAATTAGCAATATTAATGCAATTAATGGCGAAATCTCTTCGCTAATAGACTTAATATAAGCATTAAACTACTAACAATCCACTGAATGATGCGATACGCATGTATAGAATTGTTGTCAGATGGATCTAGTGTGTTTTTTAAACCAGCAAGTACTTTCAAGGGCTTAATGTCCTCATCGTCAGGCCGTAATTTTTTCATTTAAAATCAAAACTCTAAGATGAAATAAATGTGTTGTTGACCGAAAGATGTTTTTTTTTAAGAATGTGTTATTTATTAACGGTTATATAATATTGGAACGTGCAAGTCGCAACGCTGAATTTCAAATATTTCAAGTGGGAATTTTTTATATGAATTTTGTAATTTGGTAAATCCACAAATTCTTTTGTTGTAAGTGTTTTCCAGTTAACGTGACATGAACTGAGTACGTAGTTCAATTAATAGAGTGATATGTCTTAGTAGTGTTTTTTTTTCTCCGGAATTTCGTACTGCGGATCGATTGTTTTCATAAACGTGTTATATTAGGCAGCATATATATTATATTATAAAGAGATAATCATACATTGAATCAATTAGAAATATTAATGCAAATTGTCATGATGCATGATGACTCCTTCTGACTGATGACCCCTGCGTTTGTCCCAACAGATAAGCTCAAAGTCCTTGCAATGTCATCCACTGTCACCCTTCTGTCAGACTGAATGAGGTCATTGATTGATTCGATCACCTCAAGAGACCTCACTTCTGTAGGCCTCCGAGGCCTGTCTTCATCCTCAACACAGCTCCGTCTTTCTTTAAACAATTTAGCCCACTTGTAGACATTTTTGGCTCAAACATGTGGCCCCGTACACACTTGACATTCTCCTATGAATTTCAACTGGTTTGCACTGTTCAGCAACCAAAAACTTGATAACTGACCGCTGTTCAATCCTGGAGCATGCTTCTTGGTCGGCCATCTTTGTTAATTGGCAAAACTCTCAAAGTTTTTTTTTTTTTTTAATCTGCAAAAGAAATTAAATCCAAATGAAAAAGAAGTAAAACAAAAAAAAATTTAAAAAGTGTAAGCTTCTATCTGTATTAGAAGTCCTTATACCGAAAAATTCACCTTATTTATTGAATGACTCTCGTACCATAGAAAAATAGTAGATAATCTGAATATACTATTAACTGCAATTAGTTCACTCTTCATATGAAAAGGTGAAAACTGTTGCGATTAAATCGAGATCTGGTGCACCACGCAATATTTCTCTAAGATCAATGAGAAGAATTCAGCGCAAAATTCAAGAAAATCCAATAACTTCTCAGAGGAAGAATTAAATGCATCAGGTATTATTTTTACGAAGCAAACAATAAGCAATGAACATAGAAGTCAACTAAAATCGCGTTTTCCAAGAAAAACTATGACTATTGACAAAACATAGGGATGACCGGTTAAAATTTGTTTGTGAACATAAGAATAAACATAACTTATCGTGGGAAACTGTTTTATGGACAGATGAAGCAAAAATTGAACTACTTGGGTATAATTGATGGACTTAGGTTTAGAAAAGAAAAGGCGAAACATCTTTTGCACCAAAATCCCAACGGTGAAACTTGGTGGTGGCAATATTTGATGTTTTCTGCTAATCGTACCGGTAATTTAGAGATAACATATTATAGAATGAATTCAAAAATACACCAAAGCGACATCATTCTGCATTCAATTTTCTCTTTTGCGAATTTCTAAGCTGATGTATTAATCACTGGAGATAATGAGTCGTCGTCAATAGAATTACGCTCACAAAATCATGCCTATCACTGTCGATTCTTCTGGAATATGACTAGTTATATTGATAAATCACTTATATCAATAGTTTTTTATATATTTATATTGGTATATCTGTATCTAATCGGCCTGGCTGCAATCTTTGAGATTATGGTCCTCTGTGCAATGTTCGGATCTTTCGATTCAATTTTAAGTCGTGTTTCAAAACATGACAGTAAGCTGGTAGAAATTTATAAAAACTTTCTCTTAGAACAATTTTTCGAAAAAATAAGTTTCCAAAGTCCAATAACTGTTATCGCTCTTTCCAATATTGATGGGAGTTTCAATCCTAACCTTTTCTTAGTGTGCAATGCCAACATCTTGATTATAATCATTATATTCTCGAAATAATAAAATCGTACTACATGAAAACAGAGTATAAATAATCAAGGTTATTTCTATTTGTATTGTACTTTTAAAATATGTAAAATAGAACACTCTTATATACATATGAAAAAATATACAGTTATATCCTAAATGTTTTACTGTTGCTAAGACAGTTTATTCAAAGTTAGAAATTTAAAAAAAAAACAATTTGAACCAGTAGAATATCGAAAATCAATTATCATGAAAGTATTATAGAAAAGACAACGGGAAGCGAATTACGGCGATGGGAAATTGACTGAAATGATTAAAGTTAGATAGATAGATATCTGAAGATAGATAGATAGATAGATAGATAGATAGATAGATAGATAGATAGAAAAAGGACGTAGATAGATAGATAGATAGATAGATAGATAGATAGATAGATAGATAGATAGATAGATAGATAGATAGATAAGGGACTTAGATAGATAGATAGATAGATAGATAGATAGATAGATAGATAGATAGATAGATAGAAAAAGGACATAGATATATAGATAGATAGATAGATAGATAGATAGATAGATAGATAGATAGATAGATAGATAGATAGAAAAGGGACTTAGATAGATAAATAGATAGATAGATAGAAAAAGGACTTAGATAGATAAATAGATAGATAGATAGATAGATAGATAGATAGATAGATAGATAGATAGATAAGTTCTTAATGGAAGTCCATAACCTAAATGGGGTTCTAAGATTTTCATCATCTGCGTGTAATGAATTCCGGGAGAATGACTCGTTGTATAGAGTCAATTTCTAGGTCGACTACTAGGAAAGTTAGTTCACATGTCCTGCTAGACAATTTTTCTTGTCAGACTCTATCTTACATATCTATAAGTGTACCATTCACCTTGGATATTGCTGCCACATATGATCTGGTGTGCCTGCTATACTTCCTCGATAAAATCCAAAGAAGAAACTGCAATAGTGTCTGTCCTAACCTGGCATCTCGGCTTCTGTCACTCTTCTATCGCCCTAATGTAGATTCCCTGCGCCTTAACTATGCGTTCTCTCATGGTAATTGTTTTGATGAACTTTGCTCTATGGCTCTATGGAACTTGAATTGAAGTGCAGTGCTAGATTGGCGACAAGGTCTCATCATTTTACGGTTGAAATAGTTATATGTAACCGTTAGGTCAATGCTAACAGCTTCTTTTCGCGCTTGTGGAACTATCTCCGGCTTCTTGCTTTGCGGTAAGTTTGATCGTTAAAAATTTAAATGCAGTGTCAATCGTTATCATCTGTTTTCTTAATTCCTGTTCTTATATTGTTCTCTCTCCTTAATAATGTTTTGTCTTTTCTTCATATATTCAGAGTTGTCCTTCTCCTAGATCAGTTGATATCCAAGGCTATAGAACCCAGTCTGTCCTGTTATTTACCTACAACTGGTGGAAGAAGAGGATTCACACCTTTCCCAAGGGTATTAGTACGTAAGTGAATGTAATGGATTCGACTGGAATTCGAACTCGGCTCTCCGATTCCTCAATCCAAGTCGCTATCCATTACTCCACCGTGCCTCCTGAATTCGGCCCTTCAAAAAGTGTGAATGGTCCTGCACGAAACCTTCACCACTATAATCAAATCTTTATGTGCTATTTTCGGGCTCTCGGTTTCCTGGGAACTAGTCTGCTTGACCCTCATACGTCGAATTCAACGGAAGAATCGAGTATATATATATATATATATATATATATATATATATATATATATATATATATATATATATTGTCATCCACAGACAGACTGCTTCGCTGTATCACAGCTCATCAGTGTGGCTAGACGTACGGTTGCCTCTGGCTAGAATCGAAAACCGGCCGAATTCGCGTCAGTCGGAAATTCTACCCTGAAGCCGTTGGCTCACGGCAGAGAAGAAGGTGAATTTAAGCGTATTTATTTTTAGATAAACACACAGTGACTGAGAGAACTCAATTCTATTTACCGAAGAGTCTTGCACCAATTAGCCGTAATAGTCACTGTTTACAAACCCATACATCCTCCCCAGAGAGCTCAACCGAAATAAACTTTTCAGGAGCATATATATTGTCATCCACAGACAGACTGTTTCGCTGTATCACAGCTCATCAGTGTGGCTAGACGTCCGGTTGCCTCTGGCTAGAATCGAAAACCGGCCAAATTCGCGTCAGTCGGAAATATATATATATATTTGCTGCATATTTTTTTTCATTTCTCGTGATAATTGCCTGATTCTGTCAACAGACCTTAATGGATGCCATCGAAATTAAACTGACTAATCAAAAAAAGTCTCTGATATCTGGAAGCGATTTTGTTATAGAAAAGGGTATAGGGAATGGAGAGATTTCAAATTAAACGTAAAAGGGGAAATGGTCGTCTTTGTTCCATTCCTTGGTGAATTGAATATAAACGAACGTGAAACGATTCCTAGACACGATGCACAAAACCATTACAAGGATTGCGTGCTCAATGGAATAAAAACACTTGAACGCAATGCAAAGGTGGCTGGTTATCGATCTTAAGTGTGCAGGTAAAACAGTGATTTTTGTTTTTAATTTATTTCAAAGATGTCGTTAATGGCAATTTTCAAAGACGATGATCGAATTTCCAGTCTCCGAATTAAAGAATAACAAATGCTGAACACCGGCTAATTGGAAATAAAGAATGAGGTTTTCGCCCGGGAAAGGATGTTGTCACCATGCGGAGCAAATAAATTATAATCTGAAGATGTATTATTGTTATCGTCCAAGTTCCTTGTACCACGGTGATGGTACCAATGAAGAATATATATATATATATATATATATATATATATATATATATATATATATATATATATATCAAGTATGTGGTGCGGTTTCAATTTATATTACGCAAATCATTCATACGAAAAGCAGATAATGAAGTTAATGATATAAATGGCAAGAATCACTCTCGCAAACAATTTTTAATAATAAAATACATTAACCTCGAATCCGTTAATGAATGGTACGATCCTTGTTTAATAATTCCGGTTTAAAAGACCTGATAAAACCGGAATTTATAAACAAGGATCATACCATTCATTAACGGATTCGAGGTTGATGTATTTTATTATTAAAAATTGTTTGCGAGAGTGATTCTTGCCATATCATTAACTTCATTATCTGCTTTTCGTATGAATGATTTGCGTAATATATATATATATATATATACATATATATATATATATATGTGTGTGTGTGTGTGTGTGTGTGTGTGTGTGTGTGTGTGTGTGTGTGTGTGTGTGTGTAATACACGGACCCACGCATTTGAACACACACAATGCGCGTGTATGTTCGTGTATATACACAACTTAAAGCTTAGAAACAAATTTATCAAAAATATTAATATCGATGTCATTGTCTCATTATTCTGTTCTGTTGTAAATAATACAAAATTAGAGAAAAAAAATCAATAAAAATTAAGAAATAAAAGCAGGAATAGACATAATTGTTAGAATTTCCACCGCTACCGCCACAAGAAATTATATAAAGAATTTAGTTCATTCTCATTCTAACTACAATCGATTAAATAGTGAAGTTTACTTGCATTCTGCGTTCGTGCGAAAGATAAATAAGTAGAGGTTACATTAATATCTGCACAGACAGAACAAGAATATGACTGATATATTCATTGTCAATGATGACAGAAGACATAAAGCATATAATTAGGTTATAACGTTCACTTATTTCTAGAGTTCATATATATATATATATATATATATATATATATATATATATATATATATATATATATATATATATATATATATATATATATATACTCGATTCTCCCGTCGAATTCGACGTATGAGGCTCAAGCAAACCCGTTCCTAGAAGACCGAGAGCCCGACAACAGCACGTGAGATTTGATTATAGTGGTGAATGTTTCGTGCAGGACCATTCACACTTTTTGAAGGGCCGAATTCAGGAGGCACGGTGGAGTAATGGATAGCGACTTGGATTGAGGTATCGGAGAGCCGAGTTCGAATTCCAGTCGAATCCATTACATTCACTTACGTGCTAATACCCTTGGCAAAGGTGTGAATCCTCTTCTTCTCCTTCCAATAAATAGCAGGACAGAATGGGTTCTATTGCCTTGGATGGCAACTGGTCTAGGAGAAGGACAACTCTGAATCATTTCACTCCAAAAATATAAGAAAAGATAAAACATTATTAAGGAGAGAGAACAATAAAAGAATTAGAGATGGAGCGTGTGTAAATATAAAAGTGAACATAGAAGTCAACACTTAAAGGCGGCAGTCTCTTTCATTCTGGATGCAATCGTCAGGCCTGAGTATCGAGTTGCCTGACGATTGCATCCAGCATGAAACAGACTGTCGCCTCTAAGTGTTGACTTCTATGTTCACTTTTATATTTACACACGCTCTATCTCTGATATTGAGCACTTTATCCCATAAATATAGCACACTTGAAGACTATATTTCTTCATATATATATATATATATATATATATATATATGAGTATAATCAAATACATAAATATAAATAGATCTATGTGTAAGTGTTCACATACAAGCAATGCAAGATATATCGATTATATATTCTTTGTATACACGGGCAGTGACCACAAACTTACCCAATTCCTCATGACATAGTACACGACTCAATTAAGTTTGAGTATGATAATTCCACAAGATCGGTAACATTTTTAGACACCCACATTTACATAGATGAAAACAGGAAACTACAAACGACACAACACACTAAAATCACCGATACCCACAACTATCTACACTTTAAGTCTTCCCACCCTAAACACCTTAAAGTAGAATAAAGGGTTTTAAAATTTAAATTTAATCTCTATTTTTATAATATAATCAGATTATAATACATAAGCACGCAGACATATGTCCGGGTGATTATGTATTATAAGCTGAGTGTGTATGTATTGTCTTTCGCAAGATGTATCCATGTTGTCATGAAATTAGGAGCAGTCGATTTTAACGTTTATTCCAACTTAATTTCAATAAAAACAAAATAAATAGAATAACATATGCATTTTTTCCTCAGTAATTTTATAATTGTAAACTTAATAGAGATTAAATTTAGATTTTAAAATGGGTAATTTTTAATTTTAATTTCAAATTTTATCGTATAATTTAATACTTATTAGTTAGAATAAATTCGATTTTAATATAACCTCAACTTTAAAGCATTTAATAGTTATTATAAACCTACCTCGTTGTCAAGTTTTTTGAATTCTCGTATACTTGTATTTTGATTGGTCATTCCAGCTTATGTAACAGCGTTTCCCCTTGTGAGGTGTGGTTAATTAATTTGAACCTTTTAAAACCCTTTATTCTACATTCAACATCATCACTTGATAAGACACCAGAGGTTTTGAAACAAAATGGCTATTTTTGTAGTGATTTTATACCATATTTATGTTATAATTTTCAAATAAATAATTATATTTGCTCTACTCTGTATTGAGCACTCTTTTAAGAATAGTATTTTTTTGGTTATTGGTATTTATTCCGTATACACCAATCCTATCCTTGGGTATATATACATATATATATATATATATATATATATATATATATATATATATATATATATATATGAGTGAACATTGAAGTCAACACTCAGAGGTGATGGACACTCGGAGGTGATGGACTCTCAGAGGGGACAGACTGTTTCATGCTAAACGCAATCATCAGACCACATGTAGAAAGAGAAAATGCTACACATGCGGCCTGATGATTGCGTTTAGCATCAAACACTTTGTCGCCTCTAAGTGTTGACTTCAATGTTCACTTTTATATTTACATACGCTTTATCTATATATATATATATATATATATATATATATATCTGAATATATATGTGTGTATCTAAAATGATGGACATGTTTTTTCCAAATATGTTATATACCGTACCTATGAACGCTAATGAGTATGTCCCAATCCTCATAAATACGTTGGACACTATTGTAAGGAGGGTAATATGCTAAGTAGTCCACCACTAGTAATGGTTTACCTACTTCACGCCTCTGGCGAGTATTGTATTTTGTTGATATTATAAATATTACCATTTCATTTCCAACCTCCGTTATAGCTATTCCTCATTCAGTAACCATTCCCAGTTTAAACAAAATACGATTAGCACATTGTGGCCGTGGTCATAGTTGATATTATTGAATGTTTCCTTTTTATTTTTATTATTAATGCTTCCATTATTTTTATCCATCTTTTACATGTCAATGAATTTATTATAGTTGCATTTTCTACGAGTATGCTACGGACGGAGGTTGGTATATTCTCTTATGTGATAAATGGGGCCTAATTGTCCTAATTGAGCTATGGTCAGAGAGAGGCAAAGTTAGTCGTCTTGATAGGCATATAGTGGGATGAACAGTATTATTGTTGAGGAAATTGGTTTCACCCAGTTTCGCTGAAGCAAAAACTTAATAAGCACAAAAGGTTATCGTCAAAATGTTTATGTTAATATTAAGAGGAAAAAACCAAAGTATTTTTTACCATTTTTTAGATATCTTTTTATCCACATTTTCCATACTTCTATTTAATTAACAATTCCGTCTATTCATTATATTTTTAAATTATATTATCTCCACCATTTGAAAGATATCAGTTTGTTATATACTATCTATCAATCTATCTACATATCTGTCTATCCAAGATCGTTTGCAGATATGTAAGACTGTTCAGTTGTATGTATCTATGTATCTTTATATATATATATATATATATATATATATATATATATATATATATATATATATATATATATATATATATATAAGAGAGAGAGAGAGAGAGAGAGAGGTGCAGCTGGTATTTGAGGACAGATTTTATGGATTAGTAAAAAAAACTTGCTGAACAAATGAATATAATTATATTTGATTACAATCAAATAAACATTAAATTTATCTAACTATTATATAATTTTATTCAATAAAACCACCACGAGCATTAATAAATGCTTCTACAAGAGGTCGAAATCGGCTGCAAGTTCTGATTAATTGGTCCTTATTTATGTCAGACATTACTCGAACTATTGCAGTTTTAAGAGACTCTTTGGTGTTATGAGGCTGTTTATTAACCTCCTTCTCAACAACGCTCCACACATAATAGTTTAGCGGATTGAGATCTGGAGAGTTAGGAGGCCAAATGTTGGGTGTGATGTGGTCGTACAAATGGGACAGCCATCCATTCTCGTGTTCCTAGTGCCTTGTGGGATGGAGCCGATTCTTGCAGTAATACGTAAGGCCTGCCGTTGCATATGTTGTCAATCCAGGGCTTGACAACTGTTTCTAGAACCTCAATGTAAGCAGCAGCATTTACTCTAAGACATCGTGGAGAAAATTGTGGTGGCATAATATGCCCTTCATTGATAACAACACGCAATACCATAACACTTGAAGGAAATTTTGTGCGCATCACTCTTGGCACCTCAGAAGGATCTGAACAAAAACATCAGTCATTTCTTCTGTTAAGTTTTTGATCTTCAGCAAAATTTTTCTCATCTGTGAAAAAAACAAATCACACCAGCTTCTGAAGGATTTTTAAGTTTGTTTAAAAGCATTTTGGATCTGTTTAAACGGTTTTCTTTTGTTTTTTCAGGCATAAATTTACCTCTCTTCATCACGTAGGACTTTTATCGAATGTATTCATGAACACCTCTTGTGATTGTTTTTTCAGACACATGCAGCTTTTTGGTAATTGACTCCATTGATTGACCTCGGTTTTCATTCATTGTCTGCTTGACTTCCTGCATAAATTCGGATGTCCTCACTTTATCAGAACGTGCAGAATGTCTTTTACATTTTGATACAGACATTGGGGAACTGTCAGCGTCTTCTAACTCTTTTCGTATCTTGTGGACAAATGATCTTGCAACTCTGAGAAAACGTGCAATATCCAAATCGCTATGATCAGCCTTTAATGCCACAATCACAGCAGGCCTCTTCATTTCATTTGTTATCATAGGGTTTGCCATTCTTGATTTCTGAAAAAATAAAAGCATTAGAAGTTAGTAGGAAGCAGTATTAATCTTAAATCTGTATGTCCTCAAATACTAGCCACACCCTGTATATATATATATATATTTATATATATATATAAATATATATATATATATATATATATAGAGAGAGAGAGAGAGAGACAGAGAGATTTGTTCTTTACTATGTACAATTCTGTATCTATCTCCGTATGTTATTTACTATTAGGTTGATGCAAAAATAATGTCGTTTTTTGACGTTCAACTTCATGTGAGAAAACGACATTATTTTTGCACCAACCTAATATATGTTCATGTATATCTATCTGTCACAGTCTCTCTCTCTCTCTCTCTCTCTCTCTCTATCTATATGTATATATATATATATATATATATATATATATATATATATATATATATATATACACTTCAATTAGTTATTTACTATCTATGTATTTATCCAAGACTTTTCACACATATCTATCTCACTTTGTTCAAAATAGGCACCTCCACTTTTTTGCTTAAAAAACAGTATAGCATGATGGAGAAAGGCGCTAAGCTTAAGAAAAACCAATATTTAGCGTCAAAATGTTTATGTTATTATTAAGAAGAAAGACCAAAGTATGTTTTTATTATTTTATTAAATGTTTTAATCCTTTGTAACACTTCTGAAATTTTGGTTTGAAATGTTGGATTTTCTTTTTGCGTCAGCAGTCGACATAATATTTAGTGTTAATCTTTTAGCTCCTTTTTTCAGGTGAAAAACACATTGATTTGGAAATTTACTGCACAAATAATTGTCAGATTTTAATGAAATTGTCAGGACGTATTCACAAATGAATGAAATTATTTTTGGATTTTTCCTTTTAGAGAATCTTGGTGAAAATATTAGCGAAGGTACCTAAGAATTGTCATCGCTGGAAGGCTCTAAAATGTTCTCTACTTCATACGGTCTACAAAATGCAGAATACAAATTTCACAAAATACGTAAATTAATACACAGTTATATATTTTTTTTCAAACTTGAACCATTTATAATATATTTTCATATATAAAAATGCCAAACCGGAAGTGAACTAGTTCGTTGCTTTTTTGCGTATGCGTGTGTGAAGCGTTGCTTAAACCAGAAAAGAAATCATGTTCGCGTAGGCGTGAATTAAAACATGCACTTTTACTGAAAGATGAATTTAAACAGGAAATTGTATATTATTCATCACTGATTAGTACATGTAAACGTATATATATATATATATATTTAAAGACATTTATATATATTATGTTTAACGTTCTTTTTATAGATACAAGTATTTAAGCAAATGCTCTGTTTTATAATAAACAGTATTAAATAACATTTACCAGCCTGAATGTCCGAGAAATTTTCATAGAAAATTTTCGCTCTCCGACAGGAATCGAATTTCTCGGACATTCAGGCCGGTAAATGTTATTTAATACTGTTTATTATAAAACAGAGCATTTGCTTAAATACTTGTATCTATAAAAAGAACGTTAAACATAATATATATAAATGTCTTTAAATAAATTGTCGGACTATGTCCAATTCAAATATATATATATATATATATATATATATATATATATATATATATATATATATATATATATATATATATATATATATATATATATATATTATTATTATTATTATTATTATTATTATTAATGAGATTAGGTCTAACAGTTATTTTAATATATTTATTGTTTATATGTCGTTTTTATACATACAAATATTTAAGTATTTTTAATAAACAGTTTTAGCAGCATTTACCGGACTGAATGACCGAGAAATTTCATAGAAAATATGTGTCAGCACATTAAGATACACTTCGAGCAGATATGAGCGTTCGAGAGAAAACGTATGAAATTTGTAGTTTAAAGCAGTAATTCGACGTTGCTTAGCAGACGCTTCCTCTGTAGCTAAATAGTATAGCAGTTCAGACTATATGATTGTTTCGTCTAGGATACATGTAAATTCTGTGGATATAAATATATATACGTGTGTGTGTGTGTATGTGTGTATGTGTGTGTGTAATATATTATCTCACGATCGCAAAACCGTGAAACCCACGGTCACAAACTCACACCAATCCAACCAATATATATATATATATATATATATATATATATATATATATATATATATATATATATATATCATTGGTTGGATTGGTGTGAGTTTGTGACCCTGGGTTTCATGCATAAACGAGGGATTGCTGCCTGAATAAACAACTATATATATATATATATATATATATATATATATATATATATATATATATATATATATATATATAGTCGTATATTTAGGCAGCAATCCTTCATTTATGCATGTTTCATTAAAAACGACAGACAAGGTACTACGATTGAGCTTTTTATTTAATTTTTCTTTATGTTTCCGAGCGCTTTCGGCTATACCTTTAGCCATTATCAAGGATGATTCGATTTTTCAGTTTAATTGAGTATGTGCATTATGTGTATGGTTTAGTGTGTAGTAGGGATGTTTTTAATTTCCGAATACATATATATATATATATATATATATATATATATATATATATATATATATATATATATACATTATAAAATTGACAATCACATAAAGGCAATATATATATACACACACACATATATATATATATATATATATATATATTGCCTATATGTTATTGTCAATTTTATAATATATATATATATATATATATATATATATATATATATATATATATACATATATATATAGATAGATAGATAGATAGATATAGGTAAATATATGCAAAACTAAAATAGATAGATATGAACAGACATAGATATATAGATAGATATGAACTCACGCACACACACACATACACACACACATATATATATATATATAGAGAGAGAGAGAGTGTGTGAGTGAGTGAGAGAGAGAGAGGACATAAATCAAAGCCGACTCCACAATACTTTTTTGAGATTCGACACATTTTCATTTTTCTCATTTTTTCAAGCAAATTCGCGACACTCGTCAAGGAATTAATGCCGATCAATGCAGATGCATTTGACGCAAAACACTTCATATAATATCGGCCAGCAATTTTGATTCTTTCTTCTTTTTTTTAATCATTGTTATGAGAATATAGATACGACTTTTATTTTGTATAAATAAATCTTTTCATTGAATGCTTTAATAATTTTTTTATGCAATTCCCAACAGACCGGACGCTTACAATACTTTCCATAAGTGGATGCAATTTTGGGTTTTATAAAATCATTTATTTCAAATAAGGCTTTACGCTTATTTAATTTTATTAAATTAACGTTTTCTTGGGCACAAGTTACTATTAATCCTATAGAATGAGGCGTTAATTTAAACATCAGTGTTGTGTTATGAATGACTATGAACGCAATTCAATATTTTGTACGTTACGAGATTTTCTACGCCCGTCTGGCTAAGATAAGTAAATTTAATTAACACGAGTAAACAGCAAAATAAGGATGAAAATAATTGGCTGAATTTACCTAAATTAATTTTCCAGAATTATTTTATTATTACACACACAGGCGCACCCACACCAACACCCACACCCACTACACACACATATATCTATATATAGTATGTATCTCTATCTATAAAAAGCAGGATGTGTGTGGGTGTAACGAATGCACGGTGGCAATTGTCGACAGATTTGCACCAAAATTTACAATGCGACAGTGAAATCCAAAGGCGCGTTTGAGATAGCGAAAGGAGCCTTCCTAAAGCTAAGCAAAACATTAGGAAACAGGAAAATTTCGTGAAACAAGAAATTGGAATATTTGACACTCTCAGGACATATTAAACGGGAAAGAAAGAGATATGAAATTTCCATATTGAGGAAAGAGGGTTTGGAAAATTTAACACACACAGGATATATTGAACCTAAGGGGAACAGAGGAAAACAGTCCTTAACCTATGTAATGATATTATGCAAATGTTTAGCAGAAAAGGGAGTAGGAAGTCTATCAAAAGAATAAATCCTACTAAGAGTAACAAAGGACATGAAATTTTAGATAAATGTGATCATCCACGTCCTGAAAGGACACAACACATAGAAGTTTATCTTCCCACCATAACATCCTAAACTGCACTTCCGGGATCTGATCAATTTACTGTCGAGTTGGCTGGATGTAACCGTAAGTTCTATGCTAATAGTTTCTTTTCTTGTACTTCTCACTTGTATAATTTTCCTCCGGCACTATACTTTCCACTCAACTTTAATCTGCAAAAATTTAAATGAAGTGTCAATCGATATCTACTGTCCTCCTGATTACACTTTTTTTGTTCTCGCTCCTTAGTAATCTTTCTAATTTTTTTTTTATTCTTCCACACCCAGTAACACTTTGTGTCTTAGTGGCTTTATTGCCTTACTTGCGGTGAACTTGATTTAAAAAGAGTAACAACCAATTACAACAATTTAAATATCTGGGAAGTGTTTAAACGAAAGACGAAAAATGCGACAGTGAAATCAGTAGGCGCATTTGAGATGGCGAAAGATGCCCTACAAAAGCTAAGCAAAATATTAAGACACGGGAAAAATTCGTTAGAGACAAAGAAATAGTACTGAACTGTTACCGAATATCAGTCCCCCTATATGGCAGTGACTGCTGGATAATTTTCTGACAGGATATGGAAGTTACGCAAATAAACAGGAATTTGGTTCTACAGAAGGATGCTGAGATTACCATGTACGGCGAAGTTTTAGAGAAAAAGGAAACAAATATAGGACACTTATACTTGGCACCAGGAAGAGAGAATGAAATTTCTAGGGTACATCCAGAGGAAAGGGGACATATACAAGACAGATTGAAATCAAGAGGGGACAGAGAAAAACAACGGAGAAACTACCTAGCGAGCTTGGGGAAAGATAATAAAACACCAAATTTATTTAGAGCAACAAAAGACAGGAAAGTGTGGAGAGGCATGATCGCCAACGTCCTGAGAGATACGGGACATAGAAGAAGTAGAAGAAGAACAAAAAGAATGCGCTTGAGTAAAATATATAGCATAGAAATGTTTAGAAGAGATAACAACAAATTTATTTGATTGTTATTGCAAAAATAGTATCTCTATCTATAAAAGGCAGGATGTGTGTGTGTGTGTGTGTGTGTGTGTGTGTGTGTGTGTGTGTGTGTGTGTGTGTAACGAATGCACGGCCGCAATCTTCGACGGATTTGCACCAAACTGTACATGCACATGCTCCAAGTTAGCGCAAAAGGCCAAGACCATCTTTGTATTTCCCAACTCCCATCGATAGTGGAAATAATACATTTTTTCATGCTTCTACGGTAGTTTTCATGTAGTTTGCGGCCATTTTCTACTGGCCAGAGTGAGAGCCTATAGCTGGCTACCACGAATAGGCAGGAAGATTCTATTGGCCAGCGTGAGAGCCAACAGCTGACTGACACGAATGTTAACTAGCATGCTAGCATGCAAAAAAAATCGATAGCTGCATTCGTCACAAGTGGGAAAAATTTAAATCTGCATGGCACTTTACTCCAATTGGCTCAATCGCTTGCTTAAACTCAACGTTGATTCTGATTCCGCAGAACTGGGTTGGGTGTGAAAAAGTATTTGTTGTTAACATTCTTTTTTCATTCGGTTTTTCCAGTTACGAGTCCTTTTTTAAAGCTTATCGTTTTTTGTTCATTTTGTTTAATTCTTTTTTCGTAAAAAATTTAATGTTTAGTATAGAACTTAGAAAAAATTCGCAGTGTGAGATAGGCAAGAAGTAAGGCATGTAGCAACATCAGCACGGCAAAGGGCACTCCTTTAAAGAAAAGGAAAGGCAAAAATATTTTAAGTCAAGTGATAACTATTGCTGTATGAGTCGTACGATTTTTGAATCAAGCACGGGCAACGCCGGCCATGCTGCTAGTTCCTCAATAAGCAGACTAATATTTGTTGGTTTAAATACGAATTGAGAGGTTTCTACGATTATGTTTTGAGAAATAGTGCCATCAGTCAATATCATATACACAGAAAACAAATGAAAAAAATTTTTTTTTTTACCAGAAATTAGGCATTTTTACAACAAATACGTTAGCTAACCAAGAAAAAATACGGTCATTTTCAGATTCAGCGCCCACAAATTAGCTCAAAATGATATTTGGTGTCTCGACATCATTTCAATTTTTTTAATTTTTTTTTTTTTTTGTGGTTGTTGACCAGTGTTATCTTTGCACACTGTCTGTATTGCCATATCGTGTGAAAAGCAGGATTGGTTTGAAAGCACTGCTTTACTAACTTTTGAAGAGCATTTTCTCTCATTCACAGATCAATTTAGCGACATTCAGAATTTATTTGCGCTACGCCTGAATCCACTTGTCCAATACAAATGTTTGAAAGACATTGATTGTCCAAAAGAAGTTATTTTTAATTCTCTGGTTAATTTTGTTTAACGGTGTATCAACCTCTATCCGTTATTTAATACCGATATCTAAATATTTTGAACGCAATTGTATTCCTTCAGCCACATATAAAATGTATTATTGATCATTTTGCTATAAAATCTATTGTTGGTAATTCTACTATAAATAGGTATTTTTGGTCATTTTACTGTAAATAGATCATTTTAGTCTTCCATATTCTTTTGCTTTTGTTAAGGGGTTCACTATTTGCCCATAGCTAAGATCGTAATTAGGGTGGACCTAAGAACAACAGCTATTAGAGGTAGCTCTACGTTCCTCGAATCCTCCAATCTGC
The DNA here is from genome assembly GCA_964036315.1 of Acanthosepion esculentum. NCBI lineage: Eukaryota > Metazoa > Mollusca > Cephalopoda > Sepiida > Sepiidae > Acanthosepion > Acanthosepion esculentum. The sequence continues at coordinate 77,034,828 of OZ038511.1, read as the reverse complement.
CGATCAAAGGTCTTGCAAATGGAATTAGTTTATCGTCATACCCTGGATTGTTTAGTTGTCTGTACGTTTAATGTATTTTACAGAGGATTTTGTTACCCTATTTCCAAACACGGCTATTATTATTATTATTATTGTTTTTATTTTATTTGATATCTGGCGTTTACACATTTCTTTCCGGGTCCCGCCCAGGGACCTAAGGTTAGAAATGGTATCATGACACTTTCCACTGCAAGAAAAATATTACATAGATAAAGCCCTTCGTAAAGTGTGGGCTGTACTTGTCAGAATAATTTTTTGTATCTCTTTGAGGCATGGACTTCCAGGGATTCCTACAATTAGTCTACTGGAATCTTTTCCAACCAATCCTAAGGCTCCAACTACAACAGTGATTGTTGATGTTCCCATGTGCCACATTTTTGAGATTTCTATTTCAAGGTCCTTGTATTTTGACAGTTTTTCGAATATCTTCAAAGATACATTGCAGTCTGCAGGGACTGCCATATCAATAAGGAGGTACTTATTTGGGTGGTGTTCGTACCAGTTTCTTTCAGTTTCTTTCCCATAGGAGTTGCAAATTTTCCAGTGCAGATATTGGCCCACTCTGTCATGCCGGGTTTTATATTCAGTGGGTGCCAATATCGTGCAACCTGATACAAGATGATCAATGGTTTCTGGATATTTATCACAGAATCTGCATCTTGGACTAACACAGTATTTTAGTATATGTGCTTGATGATTCCTAGTTAACAAGCATTGGTCCTGTGCAGCAAGGATAAAACCTTCAGTTTCAGCTTTCAACCCTGCACTACGTAACCACTGATGGGTGCGGTTTTTGTCTACGTCTGCTTGCTTGTTATTATTATTATTATTATTATTATTATTATTATTATTATTATTATTATTTTAAGTGTGTTTACTGCAAGGAAAAGATAATTGTCCTAAAGGCAAAAAAAATGTCTCTAATTAAAAGATGCATAAACAATTACTGCATAACATTTTGTCTGTTAGCATCGTCCAATAAGTTTCTACAAAGTGACTGTGAATGTTTTATTTTCAGAATTCGGAGTGCTGCGTAGAGCTGTAGTGATCTTTGTACTTCTATGATTTCAGCAACACACTGCGCCTTCTTGGCTTCTATTTGTTTTCTATTGACTTGAAGTGTAGCGACTACATCGAATCAATAGCTGCATCTACTGCGAGGAAAGTTGGATCGCTGTGTCGTTCCAGAAATTTTTTTTTCTCAAAATCCATCTTGCACATTTACAAATAATAAAAATTCTGGAAGCTATCGATATTAACAAATTGAATCAAAACCTTAATAAAATGAATTATGAATACAGCAAAAATTTTTTAAAATGTCTACAGTTGATAGCTTAAAATATCGAGGTTTGTACTAATAGTTTAAATACATATTTCTTAAAACTCTCAACACCATACTTATTTAGCTACCCTGAAGCGTCTGTCAAGGCAGACACAATAATCACTCAACGTTTTTCATTTCACAAGTAAAAAAATTTTAACTTTCAGATGAACACAGAAAGTTTGTCTTTGAAAATCATGAACACTACAATATTTGTCTCGAAAAAAATAACACCCTGATGATGACATCGTGCTATGTCGAAAGTACTCAGAATAAAATGATATGTATCTTCACGGAGATCTTCTCTCTTCCTTTAATAATAATATCAAAAAGCTTGTCTGGGAATATGAAAGAATCCAATTGAAAATAAATAGAAAAATCTGTCCAAATTATTCAATGAAACATGTCTCGATGAAATCATGCTGCCAAAATAAACGAAATGAAATATATATATATATATGTGTGTGTGTGTGTGTGTGTGTGTGTGTGTGTGTGTGTGTGTGTGTGTGTGTGTGTGCGCGTCAAAAACGAAAGGTTGTACACGTGTGCTTCTGGTAAGAATTTTGGCAATAACATTGATATTTATTATGTATTAACCATTTGACTGAATTGAAGCATGAAGAGAAAGATTTTTAAAAATATCTTGACAACAACAACAATTTTCTCTCGCTGCACACTTCAACCCATCATTTCATAGCATCGATGACATCAGATGCGTGCTTTTAGCTTATCCATTCAACAGCCAAGAGAAAAGACGAAGGCCGGAGTCAAATTTATTATCAAAATAAATTCACACATTGAAGGATTAAACAGTGATTTGGGTTTACTCGGAGATTATCATTTCCACAGGGAGACCTCTGAACAACATTTCTCGGAAGAGAAAGTCCCACTTCGTTGCTCGCATCGTTGAAAAAGAACACAGGTGTGTTCGAAAATTCTGACATTAAAATCCATCTCTTCGTGCTTCAGTTTAGTTAAAAGGTTAATATATAATAAATATCAATTTCATTATCAATATTAGTATAATTTTCTTGTTTTTTTTATTCTTAAAATTTTATTAACCGCCGTATTAAATCTACATATATCCACACACACACACACACACATATATATATATATATATATATATATATATATATATATAGATATATATATATATATATATATATATATTTTACGCAAATCATTCATACGAAAAGCAGATAATGAAGTTAATGATATGGCAAGAATCACTCTCGCAAACAATTTTTAATAATAAAATACATCAACCTCGTATCCATTAATGAATGGTATGATCCTTGTTTATAAATTCCGGTTTTATCAGGTCTTTTAAACCGGAATTTATAAACAAGGATCATACCATTCATTAACGGATACGAGGTTAATGTATTTTATTATTAAAAATTGCTTGCGAGAGTGATTCTTGCCATTTATATCAATAACTTCATTTATGCTTTTCGTATGAATGATTTGCGTAATATAAATTGAAACCGCACCACATACTTGATATAAATATATATATATATATATATATATATATATATATATATATATATATATATATATATATATATATATATATATATATATATATATCAATTATGTAGTGCGTATTCAATTTATGTAACGTAAATCATTCAAACGAAAAACAAATACTGAAGCTAATTATACGGCAAGAATCATGCTCGCAAACAATATTTAATAATAAAATACCATTCATTAACGGATTCGAAGTTGATTGTATTTTATTATTAAATATTGTTTACGAGAGTGATTCTTGCCGTATAATTAGCTTCAGTATTTGTTTTTCGTTTGAATGATTTACGTTATATATATATATATATATATAGAGAGAGAGAGAGAGAGAGAAAGAGAGTTAAACCTAGAGAGCCAGACAAACCTACCAAGCTTTCACCTAAGCGGACCGTCAGAGAAGGCTGTCTAAAAAGGTAAAAAAAAAAGAACCAAATAAAATAACAAACACCGGGGAGGGTTGGGGAGAACCATTTATTCGAAAAATGACGAAAGAGGGAGGGGTTTTTAGAGAGAGCAACATGGACAACAAGGGGTAATAACCATTTATTCAATCGAAGAGGGGGAAAAAAGTACCGGGAAGAGGAGACCTAGTCTAACAACCAACGTTTTCTATGTCTGCATTTGTTTAGAATTTCCGTTTTAGAATTTAATAAGTGATCAGGTTCCCTATATAAAGCTATCGCTATTTTTTCCTCTAGACATAGTTGACAAAAGTTATGACCTGCTCTGTATTTAGTTTAACTAGGTCTGCTCTATTTTATTGAGCACTTTACTTAGTTATTTTGTGTACTCGTATCGGGTTTATTTTGTCTTTGGACCTTGGACGATTATTTTCGGCTAACGTACATCTTCTTTGTTCTTTCTTTTTTTTATACCTTTTTTCCCCTTTGGTATTGGTTTGTTTATTTGCAAATCAAGACACCGAAGATTTTCCGAACGAGTATAATTTCTCATACGTATAAGATTACTACTACTAATAATACATATATATATATATATATATTTTTTTTTTTTTTTTTTTTTGAACGATAAAAATTATTAGAAAAATCAATTAAAATCTTCAGACATACTGGGTTGTAGATTAATATTCTTATGCTTTTATTATTATTATTTCATTTATATTCCTCGACTAGTTTCGACCAACATGGCCATCATCGGGAGAGAAAAAATGTCTCTGCTTGCTATAGCAGTAAACTACAGAAATGAATGTCTTGGTGAATAAAACGAACGTTTATCTGTAGTTTTCATTTGTTTTTTATTGTTTATTTATTTATCTTTTTAACATTCCTTGTGTTGGTCAAACAGTCTCTTTTAAGTTGTCATTTGAGATAAGAGCTATATTCCCTTTTTTTATCCATATTATATATATATATATATAATATGGATAAACAACTGAAAAGTTGCAAATTAAAAGAAAAAAATTAGGTGCTTTTTTTGTGAAAGTATTTATTTATATGTTTTTATATATTTGATATTTCAGACCACCTCGGTCCTTCCTCAGAAATTAATTGAATAACTGTATTTGGGAGTTTGTTTACAATTAGCGTTCGTCGCGGGACGCGGACGTCGCGTGATGTGGAATGCATCTGTGTTTGAATTTTTTAACGTAAATCTAACGATAATATTTTAGATGTTGTTTAAAAAGGTTTTTTTAACTATATCTAAAAAAAAAAAATTTTTAACTATTGAAATATTTATACAGATTTAAAATACCCAAGTCTTTGTTTGTTTCTTTCGTGGCTTCTCATTATGCTATATATATATATATATATATATATATATATATATATATATATATATATATATATATATATATATTTGTGTATTTAGGCAGCAATCCTTCTTTCAAGCACATTTCGTTAAAAACGACTGACAAGGTGCTTTTATTTAGTTTTTATATAATTTCTCGTGTGATCTAATAAAGGTTTTCTTTTCAGAGGATAAATTATATAAAAATTGTCCGAATGTTCTTTTCCGAGCGCTTTCGGCTATACATTTAGCCATTATCAAGGATTATATTTCAACTGTTAGAATTAGAAATAGTTTGTGTGTGTTTATATATATATATATATATATATATATATATATATATATATATATATGTAGTATTGAATGTTTAAAAGAAAAGTTGCTGCCAAATTACACACACACACACACATATATATATATATATATATATATATATATGTAGTATTGAATGTTTAAAAGAAAAGTTGCTGCCAAATTACACACACACACACACACACATATATATATATATATATATATATATATATATATATATATTTGTTTGTGTACGTGTGTGTGCGAAAATAATTCTACATTCTTTTAAACTGAAAGAAATAAGTTATAAAGTTCCTCGCAAGCAAAGATCACACGGAAATATTTTAGCGTTTTTACACCCAAACCAAAAAATGACTTATGTTTATATAGAGTGTAACATAGGTGCGTCCTTGTTAGACAAAAAGCCCAAATCTATGTTACGTTTCACATAGATCAGCCTATTTCCGTAATCGGGGGAAGACAAAACCATCCACTGTACTCTTGTGTCTCTCTGCTTTTGGTACTTCAGTATACTTCGAGAGGGATGTGATTTATACAGATTTCTCAATTCCCGTCTTACTTAATGCTAACTTTCTTTCGTAAATTATTACTCGCTTTAAGAGTATTTTCAGAAACCTGTTTGCACGGTTCATATTGGGAAAACACCAAGAGACAAACAAACAAAAACAACTTATTTCGGCTTATATAATGCTTATTACACAATTGAAATTAGGTAAAATATCATCTTTGATGTTAAGATGATATTCTGTTATTTAATTAACATCAAAAGTACTGGCGCTGCACAATCATTTTACTAAATGCACAATCATTTCACTAAGATGTGAATATTTTATTCACATCTTAGTGAGACATTCAAATGGAACCCTTTACTTTCTTCATGATCATATAAACTATTTCTGTTTATTTTAATTTTTTAAATGTTTTTCTTTTGTAATTTTCTTTTGATGGTAAGATTGGGGGGCCCCAACTGTAAAAACAGAATATATGAATACGTCGTTTGTTTTGAGATCGCTACTTCAAATACAAATAAAAAAATGGCATGTTTTTAAAAGAAGAAAAACAGTTCCGATAAGAAGTATCATTACGTAAGACATTGCATCATGGCAAAGATGGGGGAAAAAAGTCGGCAAAAAAGATTTGGATGAATGAATAAAATCTCCTGTAGTGAGAATGGAAAAAAAAACGTACACATAAAAAAAGAGCAACATTAATCTATGATGCACTGGGTTCATGTCAAAATGAATTCTTAGACTAACTTATGACGTAACTTCGTTTTTGCGCATGCCCAGTCGCTGACGTATGCACACGAATATTTACTCTTCATTCCATAAGTGAAATTTCATGATAAATTTAACAACGCATTTTTATTTCAAGGATAAAATCAAACACCAACAAAATAAAAATTAACAGACGAAGTATTTGTATTTTTATGTATTTTAAATATTTTACGTTAAATATTTTTTTATATATTTTATTGTTTAATATAACATTTTTATGTAATGATATTTAATTTTAATATAAATTATGTAAATATAACTTATTTTTAATAGATTTAAATAAGTATTTCTAAATAGATTTAAATAAGTATTTTTAAATAGATTTAAATATGTATTTTTAAATAGATTTAAATAAGTATTTTTATATAGATTAAATAAGTATTTTTAAATAGATTTAATTAAGTATAATTTATCTTTGGAAGTGTATTTTTTAAATAGGAACTTGTATTTTTAAACATAACATTATCTATATATTTTTTAAAAAACACTTTTCGTTATTCTCTTAATTTCAAATTAACACTTTATTCTGGATATAACCCTAATTTAATGTCATACGGTTAATATCCGGGTTTGACTTTATAAAACCTCTTCCCTTTAAAGGTAATAACTACCAACTTACCCTGAATACTTCCTCGTGCCTTTCGTCTGACTGAAACATTGAAAAGGATGAATTCTCTATTAATTTTTCGACAGCTGTCACAGTTAAATTTTTAATTCCGACACGAACTCAGTATTTATACTGGGGTTGAATAAGACTGAAGCAGTTTTCATTGAAATAGGTCTATACTCCATATGAGTTAATTTTGGATTTTATGGTTGACTACTATTTAATTGCTCTGTATAACACATTGAGCTCTTTTTGTGGATCAGTTTGAATATTTGATATTACTAGGATCCACGTGGATTACATACCAACGGATTTATTACCTTTACTATATATATATATATATATATATATATATATATATATATATATATATATATATATATATATTATATATATATTTATATATATATGCAAAAAACAGATATTGAAGTTAATGATATAAAATGGCGAGAATACATCTTCGCAAACAAATTTAATAAATGACATTAATCCCGAACCTGTAAATGAATGTTATGATCCATGTTTATAAATTCCAGTTGCATAAGGTCTTTTTTAATTTTTTTACAAGCTTTCATCTGTTCCTGCAGATATCATCAGGTTTTAAAATATATTTTTTTACGTCTAGGTAATAACAGGACAACGAAAGAATAGGTGTAATCCGAAAGATGTTTAAGAAATGTGTTATTTTTAATGTCATTTATTAAATTTGTTTCGAAGACGTATTCTCGCCATTTATATCATTAACTTCAATATCTGTTTTTTGTATGATTGATTCATGTCATGTAAATTGAACTGCACCACATACTTGATATATATATATATATCAGGAGCTCAGTTGAATCCGCTACCTTGGTTTCAACATTACGGTATCCTCAGGCGATTTTTATCAATTGACACTGAGATCCGTAGACGTATTGTGATGACCAAGAATGCATTCTAAAAGATGGGCAGAGTACTGCGAAACAGGATGCTCTCTTTGGTAACAAAGAAAAGAATATTAAGATGTTACGTGACATCAGTCCTTCTTTACGGCAGCGAATAGTGGACGATTTCCTCAAAGATGAAGAAGAGACTCGATGCGACGGAGGATGCTAAGGATATCATTGATCGAACCTGTGAGCAACGATGAGGTCTTGGAAAGGAGGCAAATAAGAAGGAGACTTATACATAACATCAGGAAGAGACAGCTGAAGTTTCTGGGACACGTAATCAGAAAGGAAGGCCTGGAGAATCTGATACTCATGTGTCGAATAGAGGGAAGGAAATACAAGAAAAAGTAACGCATGACATGCCTAGAGGCCTTACGCAAGTGGATGACAGGACGTGGTCTTGGGGAGGTGGCAGAGGGAAGGAATTTGTTGAGAGCTGCAATGGATGGAGGGAGGCGGAGAGCCATGATCGCTTACGTCCTGAAAGGACACAAATCATAGAAAGAAAATATGTAGCTTATTGTAGTATTCTAAAACTTATTTTGTTGGGTGGTAACAGTTATGTTTCGAAATAATCTAATGGCTACTGAGTGGAAAAAATTGTTGATTCGGATGTAGTGCTTTGATAAGTTATAATGCTGTTAACGTTTTTTTTTTTATTTATGATTGTTTTATTTATTTGTTGTTATTAAGTTTATTTGTTTATGTGCGCGTTCGTTGTTTGTTAATTTGTTTATTATTTACATAATTTATTTACTGTTTGTTTCGATTAATTCATTTTACTTATATTTATTTATTTATTCTATACTATTATTTATTTATTTTTGTTTATTTTTGTTGCTTTTCAGTTTTCGATATTTAAGTAACGTAAAAAAAAATTCGTGTCAGCATTTTGAGATGAGTTCTGCTTGTTTATTTAGTAATTTGTGTTGGTCTAGGAAGGTAACTATAGCTACTTCTCATGCAGACAGAGTTTACAGTTTAGGTTTTATTGTTGCAGACTGCTGTTGTTTTCCTTATACTCCCAATGCATCACTAATCATTATATATATATATATATATATATATATATATATATATATATATATATATATATATATATATATATATATAGTCGAACGGAAACACATCAAATATAGCTTGACAATTGTGTTTAGCAAGAAACAGACTCTAACCGCTGGGCGTAAACATCAATGTCCACTTGTATATTTAAACACACTGTCCCTGATACTGAGCACTTTAACCCAAATATAGCATACCTTAAAATTATATTTTATCACACACACACACACATATATATATATATATATATATATATATATATATATATATTGATATGTACATGGTGCGATGGATAAATTGTCGTCTAAATGACGCAAACATGAAAATAGCACTGACAATTCATTTTAACATCTAGTTATTTTATTTAAACAAAAACATCTTGAAATACCAAAGAGTAAATTTTTTTCAATAAAATCGCCACTGGCCTCAACCACAGCCTCCAGACAACTTCAGAATTTCCAGCATTTCTTCTGGGCGTTCACTTTGTTTAAATTGGTGAATGCGGCCATAATCCTTGTATTCACTTCATCGTTGGTGTTACAACTCCGAGCCACACATAATAATCAACGGTGGGGCAGTCTGCGTTGTTAGGTGGCCAGATGTAAGGGGTGGTGTGGTCGCAGAAATTGTCTGACAGCCATGACAGGGTTCACTTGCTTGTGTGGCATGGTGAAGAGTACTGTTGCCAGAGATGGAAGACCCTATCTCTTGCCACACAACCTAGAGAACCCAGTCATGGCTGTCAGACACTCTC
>OZ038511.1:76967739-77020239 GCA_964036315.1 Acanthosepion esculentum | reverse complement strand
TACAATCAACTGTATTGAATTCAAATTTGCGTTTGTCTTCAGGGTGATCGGGTCACGCTAATCGATTAGGATTCTCGACCGGTGTCATGCCGAAATGATTAAGCCAGGAGAAAATTTGTACTGCAAATTACTATTTGGTTTGTTTGCTTTCACTCTCCATATCCGCAAATATTATTCGGAATATCACCCAATGCTCCTTCCGTGCGTTATTAAATCGAATGCTGTCACTTTCCGGCTGATATTGCTAACGATACACGTTTTCAATTTATTAATTCTTTCTTTGGCAAACAATCGACAGACTTTCCCCGATACTTTTACTCAAAATCCAAACATTCCTGCGTTCTTCATTACGGATATCCGTAGCTAATGTTTGCAGGTTGCGTTATTTGTCGTTTGCTTTTGGTGGAAAGTCAAAGATCTTCTGGGGTTATGAGGTGAGGGAAAGATTGGATTGGCAAGACGGTTGGGAAATGGGGAACACGAAAGAGATTTTGAAAAGGAGAGAAACAAAGTGATAGAGAATCGGAATGAGAAAATCTTTTAGGAAATACGACGTTGGTAAATTTAGAAAAAAAAAGAAATCAGAAATGTATAAAAAGGAAAGGAAGAAGAATCTCGAGTTAAGAAGATGCGGAAGAGGAGAAAGAATGAAAGTTGAAACCACAATATATGTTTATATTCCTTGCCGATCGGGTTGGAATCAAAGTGTAGTATCTGTTCGCAGATCGCTCGCTTTGTCGGCATTCTGGCTGAGAGCTTCACTCGATACTTGGCTGGTGTAGGGATTCGTCCCTGCGCTGGTGGTATCATGGCTACGACTAGCTTGGACCGGTTCCGGCCTGGACCAGCCATGACAAGCCAAGACTAGCTATGACCAGCACTGACCAGCTTGGACAAGTTATCACCAGCCAAGACCATCGACCCGCGTTAAAAACCGACCTTGTGTCACAACCTGACTCAGTGGGGGTCAAGTAAATACCAAGTGTCCACATCCTTTCACCTTTCATTCCTACCTGCTCTCACTCCAAATTTTCTGTAACCCCCTTGCCTTGATCGATCCACTATCTTTCTCCACATCCTCTCCTTTACCACTCCTATCTGCTCTTCCTCCAAACCTTCTGTAACCCCTTGCGTGCTAGTGGCTTCCAGCCTTGCTTGGGGTGATAAGCTTAAAAAAAAAAGTGTAGTATCTGTTCTCATCTCTAGTGGTCATAGTGATATTAGTAGTTTCCTTACGAGGAAATATTCGGCATTTATTAACCGAGTAGTCCATTCTACATAAGTTACTTTCTTCACTCCGTGGCCATCGCCTTAGGAACAAAATGTACTATTCGTTCTCGTCATATCTCGTGGCAAAGCTAATCTTAACCGTTTCCTTATAAGGTATTCATTGACTGATGAGCCTGTGTGAGACGAGCTACGTTTTCCTTTATACCTTCGCCTTCGGGCTGGGATAAACGCGTAGTATCTGTTCTAATGTTTAATATTAATGGTTTCTATATAAGAAAATATTTGGCTTTCATTGACTGAAGTGCGGTGTGTCTGTACTTATTTTTAATGGTAATATTAGCCGTTTCTGTATAAAGAAACATTCCGTTTTCATTAAACAACCAATGTTACACGAGTTACGCTTTCTTCACACCGTGGCCATCGGGTTGGGATCATTATGTAGTATCTGTTCTCAACTTTAATGATAATGGTTTCGGTATTAGGAAACATTCGGCATTCGTTGACTTAGTTAACGTTACTAACGATTTAAGATTATAAAATAATTCTCTTAGAAACATTTTCAGGAAAATCGGTTTCTCGACACTACTGTTATCTCCCTTTCTGTTAAAGATGGCGGCTTCCTTCGTCGTCACTGGTTTGAAATCGTGTACAACTTCAACATCGTGATATGGACGATTTATAATGGATTGGGTGGGGACAATAAAAGAAAATCAAGTGAGAAAATAAAACAAGAGGAACATTCAATTATATGAGTATCAATTTTATTTTACGTTATCGAAGGGTTCGCGTTTTGCCATTTCTTACAAATGACTATAACTAACCATTTCTACCAATGGCTTGACGTAACTTTTTCTCCCAAAGAATTTAATGAATCCTGAGATTTCATTCTTCTTCTTTTTTTTATTTATATTATATATACATTCAGTAGACGACCTTCCACAATTTCCCGTTTTTGCTTCTTTAGCTATCTTCCCTTGTTCTGTTATCAATTCACACAAGCCCTTTAAGTACGTTACACGGTGCTTCGACCAGCTTCGCTTACCTTCAGCATGTCCTTCCTATGTGTACCGGGTTCATTCAGGACGTGGCCAATCATGGCTCTCCACAATTTATCCCCACTCTATTCACATAAACTACCCCTTAACTTAACTCTCTATCTCGAGTGGCCTCCTGCACTTAAACGTTATTCGTAGGTTAGATTCTCAATGAGTGCATCCTGCGCGTTGCCTTTTGCCAAACTAAGCCAGCTTATTAAATAAGAAGAAATGAATTAACAAAAGACTCTGTAAATTTTTAATCAAATAAATATGATGCAATTTCGTGCCTTGTTGATTGGACAAACACTGTTATTTTCACCATAAAAGCTACCCAATGAAAACACCTTTTCTGTTTGAATTTATGGAATGAGGAGTTATTATTTACACAGTTTATTATCGAACTATCGAACAATCGTCCACACCTTTGTTGTTAGCACAACACTTCGTTTGTTGGGTTTCCCTTAGATGTATAACATACAAAGAATTTTGAACTAAACTATTTAATCTATGGGTGTCGTCTGTTATCGTCCCACTGATCATTTCTAGGGGTATCGTCTAATTCTTTTTTTTTTATTTAGTACTCCTCAGTTATTATTTTATTAAGTATTCCACCCCAAGCAAGTCGGGAATGCCACACTAGCACTCAAGGGGTTGCAGAGAGTGAGACTAAGAGTTAAGAGGGGTGCTCAAAGAAATGACATAGAGAAGGACGGGAATTATGATCCAGGCATCAGAAGGTCTCGATTGATATTACATTTTAATATTTGAAGATTATAGATATCAGGGAAGCAAGTAGGAGGGAGAAAGTTCCACTGTCGGGAAGTGCGAGAGAGGAATCTGTTGCAGTAAAGAGATGGTTACATTTAACTGTTTCGACAGTGAAAGTGATAGATAGATAGATAGATAGATAGATAGATAGATAGATAGATAGATAGATAGATAGATAGATAGATATGAACAGGCTAGGATTAGATAGATAGATAGATAGATAGATAGATAGATAGATAGATAGATAGATAGATAGATAGATAGATAGATAGATATGAATAGACTGAGATACCAATCTAGATGCGATCAATTTACAATGAATTAATATATCAAACTGGTCATCGTATGTATTTTTTTATCTTTCTGAAATAATATGAATGTAGTAGATTTAGATAGATAGATAGATAGATAGATAGATAGATAGATAGATAGATAGATAGATAGATAGATAGATAGATAGATATGAACTGACTGAGATAGATAGATAGATAGATAGATAGATAGATAGATAGATAGATAGATAGATAGATAGATAGATAGATAGATAGATATGAATAGACTGAGATGTCAATTTAGATGCCAATCTAGTAGCACGCATAAATTCATGTTGTCCTGGCCCCAGGGAGAAAAGCTCGTCAGGATAGATGCCATGAAAATATTTGTAGAAAGCACTGAGGGAAGCCACATCACGTCTGTGAGAAAGTGATTGTAGACGAGATTCAGATCAGGACATATCACATTGCATATCCATCGCTGGATTTTGTCGAGGGGCACCAGACCATATATGGCAACAGTTTTCAATGCAAGGACGACTGACAGATTTATATAATTTGAATGATGGACTCAAGCGAGAAAAACCTTCTAGCGCGACTCAGAGAACCAACGTTTTTGTTTTTTTTTGTTTTTTGCGGTAGGTGAAGCTATTGATTCAATGTAGTTGTTCCACCTCAGGTCTGTGGAAAAACGTAAGACCAAGAAGGCGCAGAGAGACGCTCTCGTGGAGTTTGGGGCTCGCCAGTTTCAAGCACACACTGCCCGACCAAGGGACTGAACTCACAACGACTATGCCACCAGATCCACAAACTTATATCCGCCGGGTAATAGGCTATATAACATACATCTTATTTTCCGTTTTCTATTAGAGATAAATTAATTCGTCAAAATGGTTTTTGTCCTATGACACAATTGATGTTATAACAGAGTCCTTTTATATCAGATTCTTTATAGCCTGTTTTCATCTCTCTCTCTCTTTTTCTCTTATTCAATCGATCAGTTAATTGATTGATTGTTTGTCTTATCGAATGACTTATATTCGTGTATACTCGCGTTGAGAGGATAAATACATTCGCCTCTGAGTGTGGACTGCAATATATATATATATATATATATATATATATATATATATATATATATATATATATATGAGTTGCCCAAGATATGTTTTACTTTTGTCTGTATTCAGATATAAATATATATATATATATATATATACATATATATATATATATATATATATATATATATATACGTAGGGAGTGAGAGAGATATGTGTGTTATAGATAGATAGATAGATAGATAGATAGATAGATAGATAGATAGATAGATAGATAGATAGATAGATAGATAGATAGATGCCTTAAATAAGTAGTGAAATACGAACAAAATTAAAGGGATGTCTTGAGGAAAATAGACAGAGATATAGTAATATCACATAGATAGATAGATAGATAGATAGATAGATAGATAGATGCCTTAAATAAGTAGAGAAATACGAACAAAATTAAAGGGATGTCTTGAGGAAAATAGACAGAGATATAGTAATATCACATAGATAGATAGATAGATAGATAGATAGATAGATAGATAGATGCCTTAAATAAGTAGTGAAATACGAACAAAATTAAAGGGATGTCTTGAGGAAAATAGACAGAGATATAGTAATATCACATAGATAGATAGATAGATAGATAGTCTCATTATTTTACAGTTTACTTGGCTAGATTCCACCGTAATTTCAATGTTAACTGTTTTTCCTATCCCACTTCTTGTTTGTGGAACTCTCTTCCGGCTTTTGTCTTCCCCAGTCAACTTTGAACTTCAAAAATTTAAAAGCAGTATGAATCGTTATCATCTGTCTTCTTAATTATTGTCCTTTTATGATCCTCTCTCGTTAATAGTAGTTTTTTCTCCTATTCTCTAACACTGAGTAACCCTTTACATACTAGTGGCTTTATCGCCTTGCTTGACGTGAAATGATTAAAACAAAAAGTATATATACAGATCGATAACGAAGAAATTTTGATAGATACAACGATTAATATTACTAACGATTTATCCAGGAACAATAAATAGCTGTGTATATCGACCTATTCTAATTTCTTTGAATCGATATTTAACGGGCATTTCTGTTTTTCAGCTGAGCTAACTTACGACTACAGCTGACGTCAAATAACCATTTTGGAGTTATGCATATTTGATCAGATGTTCGATCATCTGATTGGCTGACTTCTTATACGTCAGAGGCTTTTTTATGGGTTACTTCAACCTTCAACCTTTAGAATTTTCTGAGCCGAACCATTTTTTAAGCTATATTGAATAATCCTGGATTAATAATTTTTTCTCTTTTTTGTAAAAAAATGGATCTCCATGCCTTCCTACCCATCGACAATACATACGTACATACATAAAATTAAATAATAAACGCCTACAGATCCATATTTGTGTGTATAACTAATATGTGTGTGTAAACATATTTAATATGCAAGTACAGTTCGGCACCAAAATATGCCGAAATACGAAAATATATATATATATATATATATATATATATATATGCAGCGATTGCACAGATTGTTCAACCATATATATATTGCGTGTTGTTAAATATATGAATAAATCTATATAAACTTATAAGTTTATATTCCCAATTTATAACAATTTAATACATATATATATATGTGTGTGTGTGTGTGTGTGTGTGTGTGTGTGTGTGTGTGTGTGTGTGTGTGTTTAATATATATAAATTATAAAACAACAAATATTTTTCTTACCTGAAGATATTTGTAGGAACAGATGAAAGCTCGTAAATATATAAAAAAAGAACTTAATCAACTGGAATTTATAAACAGTGATCATAACGTTCATTTACAGGTTTGGGGTTAATGTCTTTTAATAAATTTGTTTGCGAAGCTGTATTCTCGCCATTTATATCATTAACTTTTATATCTGTTTTCTGTATGAATGATTCATTGTAATGTAAATTGAACTGCACCACATACGTGATATATATATATATATATATATATATATATATATATATATATATATATATATATATATATATGGTCTGAGAATTGCTCTCGGTGTTGACTTAAATATCCACTTATATATACATATATATATATATATATATATATATATTGATGAATATATTAAATTTTGCAGCATTTAAAGGAGCACTCATGTCCACATTTACAGTTCAGACAGATATTAGTTGAAAAAGAATCTATATTACACCAAAATAGTAATAGTAATAATAATAATAAATGAGTTTCGAAATAGAAAAAAGTTACCTCACTTGCATGGAAAAAACTTGCGGGTTGAAATTGATATAGAATGATAAAAAACGAAGTCAAACCGACATTAAAATGCTTTGAATTTACAGAAATGCTTAAACAGCAGAGACAATTTTACCCCCAGACGCGATGGTTTCAGATGAAACTGAACGTACTTGCGATAATAAAAATGATTCGAAAGAAAATTTTGGCATTTGTCATAATCAATTTTCTACGGCTATCAAGAAATTGATTCGTGGATACAAAACAAAAATAAACATAGCAAGTCCAAATTATTTAACCAAACCTGTTTGAACATATATATATACACACACACACACGCACACACACACACACACATATATATATATATATATATATATATATATATATTATAAATTAATAGATTTAAAATATGGTTTTACCGCTACACAGTGATAACCATGTTTCAGAAATGGAAGCTAAAGCCCCTGAATTTAATTTTGTTATTAAACCAAAGACATTAGTTCCATTTCCTCATCAAGCGAATTTTGGAGTCCAATATTTTAAATCTATTAATTTATAATATTAATGCTCTGTAAATTTAAATTTACATAGAGCACTATTGTGTAAAAATAAAAATATCTATAAGAACACCGGATTTTATATCTTACTGTTCTTTCCTTTTTATTTATATATACATATATATATATATATATATATATATATATATATATATATATAGCGTCATCTACAGGCATAATGTTTCGCTGTAGCACAGCTCATCAGCGTGGCTAGGTCTCCCATCGATTCATGCCAGGACTGAAACACGGCCGATCTGGCATCAGTCGAAGATTTTAACCCCTAGGCTCCCGCTTAGGAGAGTCTTGCATTATTAGCAGTAGTCGTCAGTTTACAAATTCGCTCTTTCTCTCCACAGTGCTCGACCGAATTAATTTCTTTTCGGGAGCTAATATATATATATATATATATATATATATATATATATATATATATATATATATATATATTTGTGTGTGTGTAAACATTTCAACCCAAGCAAAGCGGAAATTCCCCTAGTACGCCAGGGGCTACAGAGAGTTAAATAATGGTAAAGACTCGCCATAGGGTGTATTGAGAAAAGGATAAAAATTAAAACGGAGAAGGATAAAAAGATGAACGGCGATCAAGGTATTAGAAGATGTCGATTGACATTACACATAAATTTACGAAGATTATAGTTATCAGGGAAGCCATTAAGAGGAAGGGAGTTCCACTGGCGGGAAGACCGATACAAGAAGCTGTTAGAATAGAAGAAGCGGTTACATTTAACTGTTTCGATAGTAAAAGGGTGGGGCCGTGATACCAACCTAGTGGGCTTTATCCTGAACAATCAATCGCATATGATCGACGTTTAGTATTTTTTTTCGAAAAGAGATGATGAATTTTGCTTTTGAAACTAAATTAATTGTTCACTCGCCAGTGATTTACTA
This sequence comes from Acanthosepion esculentum, assembly GCA_964036315.1. Taxonomy (NCBI): domain Eukaryota; kingdom Metazoa; phylum Mollusca; class Cephalopoda; order Sepiida; family Sepiidae; genus Acanthosepion; species Acanthosepion esculentum. The sequence continues at coordinate 77,012,178 of OZ038511.1, read as the reverse complement.
TCGCTTGATGTGACGCATTGATATGTGTCGAAACATGGCTGCAATTGTGTAGCGACATTTAAATGCTGTAATTAATATCCTAAAATAAATAATATTGGTCTACTCCGGATTGAACCCTCTTTTGAATTAAATGTACGAACGTTAGTATTGTACTCTATTAGTTCTCATCTTACCTGTATATATATATATATATATATATATATATATATATATATATATATATATATATATATATATATATATATATATATATGTATGTATATATATATATATATATGTGTGTGTGTAATTTGGCAGCAAATTTTCTTTTAAACGTGTAGTATTGAATGTTAAAGACAACATAGTCTTGCATATATTCTTTTGAATTTTCTCATATTCTCTAATGAGACTTTTTATTTGAAAATGATTTCGAAATATGTATTGTCCATACGATGACCTAGTGCTTTCGAATATTATTGTTCATCTTCAGGGTCAATATTTTTAGTCAAATTTTTTTTTAAACAAACATTTGCCAATTATCTTGTAGCGTAATCATGTTGCTACTTTTTTACAAACTAAATAAACGTTAAAATCCTTTTAAATTCAAAAGACGCGATGATGTTATAACGTGCAGGGCGAAGATTTTTATCATGTGACAGCGTGAAAATATATATATATATATATATATATATATATATATATATATATATATTGTTACATTCAGATATTAATAAAATGAGCTCCTCTTTCATCCTTGTAAACGAAGTATTGAATATAAGAATGGTCGTCGAATTTACTTGTAACCATTCCCTAGAATGACAGACAGACAAATAAGGAACGTTTCTAGAAATTGCTCCAGAATACATTTACAAACATTCGAGTTCTTATCTCCAAAGCAGGCTCTGTTCACCAGTTAGGAAGCGCCATTACCAGAATGGACAAATGAGATTGCCTGATATTATGCAACAGCTAAAACGAACATATCTCTCTAGGTGCATTTAATCCGAAATCAGATGTTGGCTTGAAAAGTCATCTTCATTCCAATGGCAGAAATATTCCACCCAAAAATAATAGCGAACCTTTGCTTATTTGTTGTCAAAATAGATGCAGTTTTTGGAAGACAATTGCGATCCGATGGAATAATTTAACAGAATTGTTATATGCTCGAAATCGAATAGACTGCTATCACACAATATATATAAAGACATTTTTTATGTTTAACATTACTTAAATATTTGTATCTATAAAAAGAATGTTAAACATAAAAAAAATATATCCAATAAATCATTCTCAAAACCAAACAACCTTTCAATAAATGGTGCTGTGTTTTTGCTTTTAATTCATTTACTTCAGGTTCCTTAGAAATGTTATCCTTATGAAGAAAGAAATAAGCATTCCATCTCATTCTTCCTATTAAATCCTCTGCTTTATGAAGCAGTTTAAAGAAATAATCCCATCAGTTGGCGTTGGTAAAGTGTTTCAGAGAGATTCCGTAATTTGTTTTTTCTATATATTGATTTTAAAATATAAATGTAAAGAGTGCTCTATTACTACAGTGGGAGCGAGATAGTAAATCATTTGCTTTATAAGCTACCTATCATCGCCTGATGACGGAAGAATTTTAGTTCCGAAACCTGGTGTTATGGTGAAACACACCTAGTCTATAGATAATAGATTCTCCCATCTAATAAAAGTAGGAGTCAGTGAGGGTCGACTGGGGGTCGAATACGAAAGTAGTCAGCTACCACAACTAGATTACTCTGCGTAATACTTATTATAACAAATTCCTAACGTTTTTGTACGTTGAACCTATTTAGGACCGAATTTAGTCCAAATACAGTTTCCACTGCGGAAATAACTCTACAACACATGGAGATTTTAATGTAGCGATGTAAAATATTTTTAAATAAAAATATTATTACAATATATATATATATATATATATATATAATTTTTATATTTTTCTACATATGCTCTATCTCTGATATTGAGCACTTTAAGTCATTAATTAATCATAAAACTATTTGCTAAAAGGAATAAGCATATCATTATGTAAAGTGCCCCAAATTAATAAAAACAATCAATGAAAAAAAATTATGTTATTATTAACAGGTAAGACCGAAGTTTTTTTTATTATTAAATTGTATTTTTATTCCCTTTTAGAAATTGGAAAATCTTGCAAAAATCAAATAATTATAGGATTTTGATGAAACTTTATGGACTTACTGACAAACGAATAATATTATTTCAGAAAATCTCAGCAAAATATTTTTTATATCTGTTACACCCATTTATTTAATTTTAGGAGATTTCGAGAAATTAAATTTTGTGATACTTAATGTTTATATTAGTAAAAAAACAGGAATTGGAGAATTTAAATCATAATTTTTTTATAAAACAGAAACACCATTTACACTAAATCTGCTCTGAATAGCAAAATAAAAACTGCAAAAAAACTAAGACATTATTTAATTAAAAATGGTTTTAATTACTTTTAGGAATAAGATCTGCTATGGATACTATTGTTTTAAGAAAAGAATTTTATTCGGCGAATAATTAATTTTTACAAGAATTGTTTTCATTATTATAACTTTTAATTATGATAATTTATATAGTTTGAAATCTTTTAAATTTTTGTCTTAATTTGTCCCGGTTAAGTGATATTACTATTAATTGAAAATTATATTTACTAATCATAACTGGAAAAGGTTATTCCAATTAAGCGACGACCAATTTTTAAAAAGAATTTTGATTTTTTTTTGTGTTTTTTGTATGCGTATAAACGTGCCGACTTTTGTAAATAAGGGAGCCCACACGTGACATTATCAGAAAATAAGAGTGACAACTATAGTAATTTTACAGCCAAAGTACCTAAATTCAAGAAAACATTGGATTAAAGAGAATATATTCCTAATGTATTAAGATTACTGAGTAGTTACACATTATATTCTTGAAGTAATTTTTACAGATATATACAGTGTAGAAAAGAATTAGATAAATTTCTGTATGTTAGTCAACCTGTGAACTTGTCCGCACCTTAAATAACCAGCTACCGCCGTGTTACAAATATAGCTGTAGCTAAATGGTATAGCACCGTCAGGCTATATAACCGTTCCATGTAGGATACAGGTTCGATTCCTGTCAGAGGATATATATATATATATATATATATATATATATATATATATATATCCCGTGAAATGTTTTTATATATATGTATTATGGAATGGACTAAGTCCAACTTTTTTTTAAATATATTTATACCTTATTGATATAGACACAAATATTTAAGTAAATACTCTGTTTATAATAAACATTATCAGTCTGAATGTCCGAGAAATTTCATAGAAAATATGTGACCTCTGACATGATGAAAAAATAGCCCTCGATATGTGATCTGTAAATAGATGCTATTTTTAGAAAAAATTAAGCCCATTTCCACCTCACTTGAAAAAAATAGCTGTAAATATTACGTAAACTTTCTTGTTGTTTTAGTCAGTCTTCATCATATTTTTTACAAGAAGTTCACTTAATATTAAGAATGTTTACGTAATATTTACAGTAATTTTTTTCAAGTGAGGTGGAAATGGGCTTAATTTTTTTCTAAAAATAGCATTACCAATTCTCATGTCTATGTGTCCCTACATAGAATATAATTACACTTTTCATGGAATCCACTCGATTTTATTTGCAGATCAAATATCGAGGGCTATTTTTTCATTAATTTCTCCACTTTTATTTACTGAAACTACAACTTTACCCATGCAGTCAAAAAATTGGCCTTTAAGGAAACTGATGTTTTGTTAATTGCTGACTTATTTTCAAAAACTTTTATATATGACTTTTTAAAAATACTTATTCCAATTATTATATTAAAATATGGTAATTATGGGAAATTAGTTTATTACGTAATAGCAATTAAAAATTCATTGCCACCTTCCAGTTAAGTCTTATATTAATAATAATTTATCCATGACGTCAAAGATGAAAAAAACAGTCTCTTTATTATATACATTTTGTTTTAAATCATTTCATCCCAAGCAAGGCAATAAGTGGCAAGGAGTTACTGGGAAGAAAAATGAAGGAGAAGACTTTAGGGAGGAAAAAAGACAATAAAAGAACATGTTTCAGGAAGACATAAGATGGTGATAATGCCACTGAGCCGCAAGGGGTTACTGGGATTAGTGGGGAGAAAGGACAATAAATGAACAGTTTTATGTAAGGCATCTGATGACGATTGGTTTTGCACTTAAATTTTTATGGTTGTAGCTGTTAGTTAAGGAAACTATTGGAAGAGAGTTCTAGAGGCGAGAAGTGTAAGAAAAGAAACTATTGGAATAGAACTTGCGGTTGCATCTAGCAGTTTCAACAGTAAAACTTTAAGATGCAGTTGCCAATCTAGTAGTACGTTCAACTTCATGCAGTCGACGCACTGAGGAGAACAGCTCATCAGAAAAATTACCACGAAAATATTTGTAGAAAAGACAGAGGGAAGCCACGTCATCTCAGTGAGAAAGTAACTGAAGTCGAGATGCCAGGTCAGGATCAATTAAACTGCAGATCATTCTTTGAATTTTGTCAAGAATTTCTAGATATATATTAGTCTGGTGCTTCTACTGTATATAGAGCAATATATATTAGTGGTAGATTTATAAATGTGCAAGATGGATTCTGGTAAGAAAAGTTTTCTCACACGACACAGTGAATCAGCGTCCCTAGCAGCAGACACATCAGTTCATTCAATATAATCTCCCCAATTCACGTCAGTGGAAAACGTGAGACCAAGAAGTCATTGAGACTAATCTCTTCATTTTTTTTTTGTTTTGTTATTATTACAACGTTTCAACCGTTGTACTCTCTGGCCATCTTCAGATGTCTGTCGATACGAGTAAAACTCAGTGAATATAAAACTGAACACTAATTTAATTTGTATATGTTTTATGCTATTCTAATATTAAACAGGTTTTAATTAAAGAACATACATTACTGTTTAACCGGAGGAAGTGGACGATCATGATTCTCCACAACTTCCTGTCTTGTTGATCGCAGCAATATTTTCTCTTTCATGAACACTTTTTTTGTTTTCTTTGTACCACTTATCACTCCAAACATGTACAGACTTATCAAAATTCTAACTACGGTGTACTCTAAAACTTTTATTACAAATTATCCGTTTTTAATTTGTAAACTTTAAAGTTAAATTTCCTCTTTTCAAATGCTACAGGTTTCATTGATTAAATATAGTTGTTCTTGCAAATTAAATATTTTTCATTTTTCTAACTTAACACTGGAATATTATATGCATATTGGGTTGGCCCAAATGTTCGCATATTAGGCAGAAAATTTATCGTAATTCCCCATGTATAATACGCCTTCATTCATAACATGCACACCTAAAATTGTGCTGAAAGTGTGACAAAATGCTTCTACTCACGCATAATACACACCCCGTTTATTAATCAAACCCTATAAATTGTACCTCTACAATTTCATTACGACCAACGCTTCCTACTCTTATTAAAATGGTTTTAAACATAGAATAAGATTATTCTAATTTAGTTTTATTTTATTTATTTTATTTTACGGCAATTTTTAAAGATTTTTTGTACGCACCCCTGATTTTGCTTATTATTTTTTAGAAAAAAATACGTATTTTACATGGAGAATTACGGTACTAGATATATCCAAAGAACTTTTTGGCCAACACATTAAAATCGATTTAGATATTATCGGTAAGATCAAGTTTTAATTTTCAAACATTCTTTAAAACTGACCATCCTGGGTATGACGATAAACTACATCCGGCAGCAAGGCATTTGATCGGCAGGTTTTGAGGGACGTGTAACCAACTCTTAATTGCTGTTGTTCCCAGCTTCACCCTGACTCGTCGGGGGTAGCAGTTTTGAGAGTTCAACCTTTGACTCCCAAACTCAGATCAAAACCCTATGAAAGTATGAATATAGATTTTTATAGTAAAAATATTACTAGCAATACATTTTTCAAAAAAGATATTGCCAACAATACATTGTTTTAAAAATATATTGCCAATAATACGTTTAAAAAAATTACGATCAATACATTTTTCAAAAAAGATATTGCCAGCAATACATTTTTTTTTAAATATATTGCCAATAATACGTTTAAAAAAATTACTAGCAATACATTTTTCAAAAAAGATATTGCCAGCAATACTTTTTTAAAAATATATATTGTCAACAATAAGTTTTATAAAAATTACGAGCAATACATTTTTGAAAAAGAAAATATTAACAGCAGTTCATTCGAGTCTCGACAAAAACCCTATTTACAAAAATACGTCAATGAATCCAGATCTACAAACTGATTTCTTACAAAGAATACATATTCTATTCACACGAACCTATCCTAAAACAAAAATCTTGTCGGCATTAAATAACCCATTGAGGTTGATATGGCATAAAAGAAAATAAACCAGCTCAAACCTTTAAAACTGGGTTTTACAGAATATGGAGTTTGTGCCCAACGATTAGTCAGAGGACTTCGTGTGCGACACGAGATTTTATGTGTCTGTATTTATTTCAACTTAATAAAATTTTCAATTTGTTTCTTCTTTTCACACTAAAAATAACTTCTTCTTATATTTTACTTTTTCGTGTTAATAATGAGAGAAAAATTATTCAGTAATTGTAATAAACTCAGAGATTAATACAAGTTGGTCTGACGGTGGCCATCACCACAGAATAACATGGTCTCAGCGTTACCTACTGAGCATCCTTGTAAGGAGACTAATCACTACTCGACGTGCTACCAGTCGAGATCTTCTTTTATGTGGCATGTCCCTTCACAGGAGTCGATCATAGCCCTCCACATCTTCCTGTTCCTTGTAGCTCGTAATGTGTTTTGTCTTTTTGCTATCTCTCCCAAACACTGTTCTAACATCCATTTACTCAAGCTCATCAAGTATGTTGCTCGCTGCTTTCCTCTTTCCCTCAATCTGCCTTGTGAGCATCGTATTTTCTAATCCCTCCTTCCTTATTACGTGTCCCAGATATTTCAACTGCTAAGTATAACTTTTTGTTTCCATCCTCTCTAAAACCTCGTCATTCCATTTTCAGACCATTATATCCTCAGCATGTTTCTGTAGAACTACGTTTCTGTTGCTTCAAGTCTGTTCTTCATCTTTGAGGAGATTCCCCACTCTATAGGAGAACAGGTAGCAAGTAACAGTTCGGTACTCTTTTCTTCATTTTTAACAAAGTTTTTTCTGAATACTCTGCTTAATTTTTGGAATGGATCTTTGGCGATCGCAATGCGCCTTCCGATTTCAGTATCGCGCTCTACGTCCTCTGCGAGGTGGTACTAGTAAACCCTCTATAGAGGTAACCCATTGAGGGTATCTTTTAAGCGATTCAACAGTACCTTACTTGAGATTAAAGTCCATTAATCTAGTTAACGTTCATCATTATAATGTCGAAAATTCTTCTCGGATTCTCCTGACTCGTTCCAACCAACCATCTCTGTCAGACATCTCTGTCAACATGTCCTCCAGACGGCATCCAGAGTCATCTACAATTTGGTCAATAGGTGTGATGAGGTCTTCCAACCTATCTTTTGCCACGCAATGGGTTCCATATGAGTGTATCACTCACAAGTTCTGACTTACTTCTCCAGGAGTGACCAGCTAGCAGAAGTCTTCACTCTCTTAGCGAAACTGAGATAGGAGGAAGGTATCCATACCGGCGTTTCTTTGTTGGGTGTTTCTTCTAGCTGATGTCCAGTGCAATTCGTAACATCCATGTGCATTTTCCTTCTTGGTGTTTCGTCCATGTTGTTGAGCCGTAGAGCAAGAGAGATTCTACAGTGGCCTTAAAAAAAAGTCCCTCTGAAATCAATTTGTTAACGTTAATACTTCCTTAATTAATGTAAAATAATGAAGTTTTAACGTATACGGTTCTATTATCAACTGTATAGACAAAAAGAAAAATACTTCACCGACTCGAACAAAGCTCCAACTATCCTGACTGATTGTCTATCTATGCAAAACCCAGACAACCCCAATTGTAAAACGTGCCATACTCCAACACACTCACGATAAACATTGACTTTATACACTTTTGACCCCTAACCGATTCCTTTTCTTTTTCTCTATCACTACTCCTAAATTTTAATCTATGGTACCTAGACCGTATTAAATTTTAGCGTAGTACTAGTTTCAAAAAAAGGACCCATCAATTTACTGTCGATTTGGCTATATGTCACCGTAAGTTCTATGTTAACAGTTTTTCTATCGCACTTGTCGCTTGTGGAACTCTTTTCCGGCTTCTTGCTTTCCAGCCAACTCTGATCTTCAAAATCTTAAACACAATGTCAATCGTTATTTACTGTCTTCTTGGTTCCTCTTCTTTTAATTGGGTCTTGCTCCTTAATAATGTCTATTTTTTATTTATATTCTATCAAACCCAGCCATCCCCCCAACCCTGTATCTTAGTGGCTTTACTGCCTTGCTTGGGGTTAAATGGTTCAAGAGTCTCTTCTGCTTCCCACACTATACACGAAGTAAAATAATCATTGATGAGGATTTTATTATCTGGAACAGTTCTTTGTGATTATGTTGCGCCGGACCACAAGGTTCGAAAAAGAATGGTTATCGCGGCGACCTACATAATTCAATCGCCCGAAACTCTTTTTAACTATCGATCTGAGAAAGCGGTTGGGTTCAGTTTTCAGTTGAGATATTTCTGAACGAGTTTGGCGCCATTCCTAACCTCCAGATGAACGTCTTGATCTGACATGACTAAAAACAGGACGCAAGTCAAATATATGTCAGATAAAGTAACTTGAATGTGAAAAATATCTGTTGAATGCGACAGACGTGCTGAACCTTCCGAACTAACAACAAATCATGCCATTTCTCTTTACTATTTCAGGACACTTTTCACTAATTATTCCCTTAATGTTGTAGAGTTATTTCCTCAGTGGAAACTGTATTTGGACTAAATTCGTCCTAAATAGGTTCAACGTACAAAAACGTTAGGAACTTGTAATAATCAGTATTACGCAGAGTAATCGAGTTGTGGTCGCTGACTACTTTTTGTACTCGACTCCTACTGACTCCTACTTATAATAGATGGGAGAGTCTATTATCTATAGACTAGGTGTCTTTCACCATAACACTTAATTGGAACTGTACTAGTTCGAATCAATCGTGCTCCATTTTTAAAATCTATTACCTCACCACTGACATATCATCACCTTCATGCGTGAAGTTATTTGGGGTGATTATTTATCCTACATTTCATTTTCTCGACGATCCATTGCATTCTACGTTGGTCTAAGACACACGCCTTACATTGCCCGTCAGAATATGTTTAAGTCTAGGCTGATAGACATAAAATGCACAAACCGCCTATTGGATTATCTTATCTGGAAAACACGCCCCAAAGTGACTAACATAACCAAACTTGTTTAAATGATTTTCAACGCTATACTTTGCTATTTAGAATAAGCTATAAGGCTTGTCGCAGTTAAGCGATTTAAAGTGATGCATTGATATCATCAATATCACCTTCATGTTTAGCATCGTTTATCGAGAAATTGCCAGCTTGACATTTCGCAAACCAGTCTTGATACGTTCGTTTATTTGCATAACCTCCTCCATAAACTGGGAAAATATTTATATACGGATGGTAATGATGATAATAATAATATCCGTTTCCCAATGTTTTTTTTTTTTTTTGAGATTCATTGTTTGAACAGTCAGGACTATTTTCGTTTGAAATTTATAAAAATCTTTCTATTAAAACACTTCCAGTAGCGTTTATGGCTCTTTCCAGTATTGATGGGAGTTTCCTTCCTAACCTTCTGTCTAACGTAGTGTGGAAATTCAACATCTTGATTATGTCATTATTTTCTCTTTGAGTTACATGTGCTAGCCATTATATTTGTTGTTGCTGTCGAAGATGTAGTTTCTGTTATTTAGTACAATTTTTTGAGATTTTCTAGTGACAGTTCACAATGTTCAAAGCAGGATGATCGTTGCCAAGATCTTCAGGCTTTACTCATTCAGAACCTTTTTTCTCACTACTGATCTTAGATAACGTATACAGCTGAGAGTTTAGATATTTTTAAACGGGTATGGATGCCATTAATGACATCCACATGTTGCCACTCAGCCCTCTGTTCATTCGTGCTTATAGTTGGTACTATTGTGGTCACGTGTTCGAAGTTTGAGCTTGATCGCGTCAGTTTTCTTGCTGCTGTGACGGTGTAAACATAGCCGCTCCTCTAGCAGTGTGAACGAAGGAGTGACAAAGAGCAGTGATCCGATTTCTCTTGTCGAAATGTGTGTCAGAGGCTGAAATTCATCGGAGGCTTTTAACACAATACGGCTACAAGCGTGACGCACGAAGAAGGAGCTGGTTTGCATCAAGCTTAACCACCTACGAGAAGATTAAGCAACGCTTGAAAGATGGTAATGGTGAACCTGTGAGATCATCGATGATTCGGATGACTGCTTTTTGTTCCTCATTGGTGCACACTGCTAGTGGAGCGACCATGTTTACACAGTAGTAAGAAGATTGGAGAGATTACGTCCAAACATCAGTCACAAAAGTAGCAACTACAACGTCACATGAGCGCAAGCAGTATTATAAACCTAAAGATATGCTGTGGTGAAAGTGCTGATAATTTTTGACTTAACCACGTACATACATACATACATACATACACACACACACACACATATATATATATATATATATATATATATATATATGTTGTTTGCTAAAAGAAGTATTTTAGTTGTTTGTTTTACCATTTGGAATAAATGATGGTATTTAGTACGAGGAAGACATTAAATCATGACATAAATTTCAAAATGTCCACAGCCAACCGTCTCGTTCGAATTGCGTCGATCCGCCATTTTTATTTCTCTTCGTTTAATTCTCGTCCCTGAAGTCATAAAAAAATGGACGCCCTAAACCTGATTTCGACAGAACAAAACATGTCGTCCCGAAACATGACATTATCGCGAGTTTCTTTGAACTGACCTACGACTTATTCTCTTAAATTAACCGACAAGTTCTCCTTACGGATTCAGTAACATCAACAGAATTATTTATCACTTTAAAATCTGTAGTCTATTTTTTTTTCTGTTCTTTGCAAATATTTATTAACAAACGGCTAAAAGCATGCAAACACGTGCATCCAAGAATATATGTGTGTGTGTGTTTGAGCATATAACATTCAAATTTTTATTCATATATATATATATATGTTTATAAATACAATTACACAGCTTTTTTCTATCTCTCCTTCTCTCTCTCTCCCTATATATATATATACACACACACACACACACACACACACATATAGCAATCAGTCCTTTATTTAACTACCTAAGCCTATATATATATATATATATATATATATATATATATATATATATATATATATATATATATCAGCCTATTCATATCTATCTCGGCCTGTTTATATATATATATATATATATTTGTCATCCACAGACAAACTGTTTCGCTGTTTCACAGCTCATCAGTGTGGGTAGACGTCCGGTTGCCTCTAGCTAGGATCGAAACCCGACTGAATTTGCGTCAGTCGGAACTTCTCCCACTAAGCCGTCAGCGTACGGTACGGAATGAAGGTGAATTTTAGCGTGTTTATTTTTAGATTCGGTTAAACACACAGTGACTGACAGTGACTGAATTCTGCCGAAGAGTCGTGCAGCCTATTCATATCTATCTCGGCCTGTTCATAACTATATATATATATATATATATATATATATATATATATATATATATATATATATACTCTTAGCTAAGGATCGTTGATTAATTTGAAACTTTTAAAACCATTTATTCTATATTCTATATTATCACTTGACAAGACACAAGAAGTGTTGAAACAAAATGGCTACTTTTGTCGTGATTTTATAACATATTTATGTTGTAATATTCAAATAAATAATTATATATATATATATATATAGTTATGAACAGGCCGAGATAGATATGAATATATATATATATATATATATATATATATATATATATATATATATATATATATATATATATATATAGTTATGAACAGGCCGAGATAGATATGAATAGGCTGGGACATATATATATATATATATATATATATATATATATATATATATATATATATATATATATATATATGCGCAGGTGGCGCAGCATGTTCCTGCTTTTTTGCGTTTACGCAGTCCCAGTCAGCCTATAAGAAGAACAAGTCAGTCAGTCCATGAATCTGCAATAGGGCACCACTTGCTGGACAATCATGCTTGTGCCTCTGAGTACGAGGACACGTGGTTTTCATTCTTACAGAGTGCTCTATCAACACAACATCTTCGAGTTTCTGAAGCTGTCTATATTAAGTGTCAGCAACCCAGTCTTTGCAGACAGAGTTTGCCGGACGATTGCATCCACCATGAAACAGACTGTCGCCTCTAAGTGTTGCTTCTATGCTCACTTTTATATTTACACACGCTCTATCTCTGATATTGAGCACTTTCTCCCATAAATATAACACACTTTAAGAATATATTTCTTCATATATATATATATATATATATATATATATATATATATATATATATATATATCAGCCTATTCATATCTATCACGGCCTGTTCATAACTATATATATACATATATATATATATATATATATATATATATATAAACCTATTAAAATTTTTCTATTTATCTATCTCAGCCTATTCAGATCTATGTATATATCTATCTCATTCTGTTCAAATCTATCTATCTATCTCAGCATGTTCATGACTCTCTCTCTCTCTCTCTCTCTCTATATATATATATATATATATATATATATATATATATATATATATAACCTATCAATATCTATCTATCTAAAACTATTCAGATCTATGTATCTCATTCTGTTCATATCTATCTATCTATCTCAGGCTGTTCATATCTATCTATCTATCTATTTCATTCTGTTCACATCTATCTATCTATCTATCTATCTATCTATCCATCCATCTATTCTTTTCTTATATACCAAACCTTCCAAGTTTTCTGAGGATCTTTGCAAGTTACACTATTCCGTTAGTCCAGACGTTTATGTTTCCGATTTTATCCATCAATGTTGTTTTTTTTTTGTTTTTTTTCGGAGGTGGATGTGGAGGGGGGGTTCACACTTGACTTCTTTTCTTTGTCTCTTTAAAATATTTTCATTTTTATTTATTCGTGTACAGTTTTTTAAATAATCGGCCCTCTGCTTACATACTGAAAACTTTTACAGATTCCTATTTCTCTGATTGTTTTTTGGTCAGTCACTTCCCATTTCTGTGTGTCTGTGTGTGTCCTCTTTCTCAATATATATGTCTTATCTATCAATCTTGTTATAACATAAATATTGGGCAGATATGTAATCAGCTAACTCCCATTTGTCGATCCATATTTACCTGTCCTGAATTCGCATGTCTTCCATTAAACTCTTTTATTTGCTGATCTACTAACCAACTACAAATCTTTAAAATGGGCACAGTGGTTGTGCTTGAACGTTTTTAAATAAGGGTTGCCTACCGTCCAGTTTTTTGGTTTTTTTTTTTAACAGGAGTAAAGGTTTTTCACTGGTGTCCTGCTTAGAATTGGGCTTCAGATTCTTTTTAAATTATTCACATTCTCTTTCATTCCAAGTAGCCCCTTATGTCTTAGTGGCATTATCAACTTGCTCAAATTAAATTGATTAGAAAAATACAATTTTTTGTAATTAATATTTTGGGGTAGAATTTACATTACATTCACTTACGTGCTAATACCCTTGATAAAGGTATGGATCTGGTGTCCCTTGTCTATGGGTAAAATAGCATGTCAGACAGGATCCCAGAATACTCGGTGACGAAATTAAAAGGTGAGGGGAAATTTCCGGAATATGTTTTTTTTTTTATAAATAATAATAATCATCTAATACTGTTTATTTAAAATTCAAAAGCAACTCTCCTATTGTTCCAAGAGTCTTCTATTCCTCCTTGGGTCGTTAAATATTTTGGTATGAACCTGGAACAATGGTGAGGGATGAATTTATATATTGATTGTAATATAGAATTGCTCACCCATTTATATCCACATTATAATTTGTTTCTTTTTCAAATTCTGATTAGGCATCTAGGAATCTACCTCTTCTCCCATCCCCAGCTATGGGTTAAATAACAAAACGACACTACATGAAAAACTTATTTTTAATTTAATTTTATTAAATTTCTTTATTTTTTCTAAGTTGTAGAGCTGAAAAATGAACTTGATATGTTATTAAGTGAGGCACGGTTAGCGACTCGGATTGGGAAATTGGAGAGCCGAGTTCGAATTCTAGTCGAGTCCATTACTTTCACTTACGTGCTAATATCCTTGGGAAAGGTATGGATCCATATCTTCTCCCACTAGCTATGGGTAAAATAGTAGGATAAACTGGCTCCTATAGCCTTGGATTACAATCAGTCTAGGAGAAGAAAACTCTGAATTCAAACCACCTGCTGCCATGTAGATCCTGCATCTTTAGGCAAAGGTTAGAACAGTATTTATCAACATTTTAAGAAACGGCACACCTGGTATTTACTTGTATTTACAGTCAGGTTGTGACACAAGGTCGGTTTTTAATGTGGGGAGCCGAGTGTTTTCACCCGGGCCGCTGGTCTTAGCTGGTCATAGCTTGTCCAAGCTGGTCTAAGCGAGTCATAGCTGGTCTTAGCTAGTCATAGCTAGACGTAGCCGTGATACTACCAGCGCAGGGACGAATCCCTACACCAGTGAGACTCTCAGCCAAAAGGCCGACAAAGCGAGCGAGCTGAGAACAGATACTACACTTCGATCCTAGCCGAGCAGCCTCAAGAAACGGCACACCTTGGAGCAAATAAAACTATCATGGCACACTTAGCAAAAGTTTTAAGAGGGATACATTTAAATATTATGATATAAAAGCATAGATTTTTTTAAATAAATTAAGAGGTGCAAGAAAATCAAATACTCAATGATGCCTATTGGAAAATTCGACAATATTAATTCATAATTCAATATAACTTTGTAAAAAATTTTATTAAGCAAAGAATGTGGAATACAGTTAAGTGATAACAAAGTTAAGTTAAATTAAAAAAATATTTTTTTAAATGAATATTAGAACAAAGTATTTAAAATAAAATAATCGAAAAATAGTGAAAATAATTATTTGAAAAAAGTTTAACACTTATTCTTTTATTCAAATAGTTACCATTATTTCCTCCCGCGTGTGTGTGTGTGTATATATATATATATATATATATATATATATATATATATATTTGTCATCCACAGACAGACTGTTTCGCAGCTCATCAGAGTGGCTAGACGTCCAGTTGCCTCTAGCTAGGATCGAAACCCGACTGATTTTTGCGCCAGTCGGAACTTCTACCAGTAAGCCGTCGGCGCACGGCAGGGACGAAGGTGAATTTTAGCGTGTTTATTTATAGATTTAGATAAACACACAGTGACTGACAGTGACTCAATTCTGCCGAAGAGTCGTGCAATATTAGCTTAAATAGTCACTGTTTACAAACTCACACCTCAAACCAAAGAGCTCAACCGAAATTAATTTTTATGAAGAAATATAATCTTAAGATGTGCTATATACATGGGATAAAGTGGTCAATATCAGAGATAGAGCGTGTGTAAATATAAAAATGAACATAGAAGTCAACACTTAGAGGCGACAGTCTGTTTCATGCTAGATGCATCCATCGTGGCCTGGCGATTGCATCTAGCATGAAACAGACTGTCGCCTCTAATTGCTGACTTCTATGTTCACTTTTATATATATATATATATATATATATATATATATATATATATATATATATATATATATTGGCTCCTGAAAAAAATTAAATTTCGGTTGAGCTCTTTGGTTTGAGGTGTGAGTTTGCAAACCGTGACTATTTAAGCTAATATTGCGTGACTCTTCGGCAGAATTGAGTCACTGTGTGTTTATCTAAATCTAAAAATAAACACGCTAAAATTCACACTCATCCCTGCCGTGAGCCGACGGCTTAGTGGTAGAAGTTCCGGCTAGAGGCAACCGGTCGTCTAGCCACACCGATTAGCTGTGAAACAGCGAAACAGTCTGTCTGTGGATGACAAATATATGTGTGTGTGTATATATATATATATATATATATATATATATATATATATATATATATATATATATATATATATATATATTCAGTTGTATGGATATTAGTTTGTAACCCTGGGTTTCACGCTTTGCTATCATCAGTTCAGTTTTTTTTTAACAGAGGATCTATGTATGCTTAATTTTTGTTTGAATATTTGCGTGTGGTGGGGGAAGGGACATTTTCTTCTGTGTTTGTCTGGGGTGACCCTGTCACATACATAGACACACATACATATAGGCGTATGCATTTTAGTTCATAAAAACACACCCATATAAATAAGATAAGGTTAGGCGCAGATACACGTCCATCCGTTCGTGCATACATATATACGCAACTGTTATTCTATTTCGGTGTCGAGACTGTAGCCTTACATATGTATCAATGTTTTCTTAACAATTAACAGGTGTGGGGCGGAGTAGTGACGTTTTTCAGATCGTCCGCCCGCGCCGTCAGATAACCTCACACATACACACATATATGTAGACGCGTACCCACACTCATTGGTCTGGTGGTTTGTGGACCCAGACATTAAGAGGATCGCACGGCGGTTGAGAATCTCTGGACTAGAAGAAGATAACATCAAAAATAAATCCACCTCTGAGGGGAGGGACGGATTAACCGCAACATCCCCAACGCTAAAGAAACCGGCAAGCTATTTCACTATTCTGCTTCGAATGTCACCATGAACCACAATTATGAGATGGAGGGGAGCGGTGACCACAGCGGCGGTGCAAAATGCACTAACGGAATGAAATGAAATTATATTTGTCAGGATCAGAATTATTATGTAGAAAATAGTTTTATCTCATTATTTTCGTTTTTAAAATTTTTTTTCTCTTTTAAATCGTCTTTGTTTCCAAACTTTATAACGGAATATTACAGTTAATTAAGGAAGCATTATTTTCTGATAAAAATTCTTGTTTTCATTTGGCTCAAGTTTATCTTTTGTCTCTTCGTTCATTTTACTTTTCTATATTTTTTTTTTCTGCTGTAAATCTTAAAAAAAAAAACTTTTTCAATCAAAAAGTTTAAACTATTAAGCATTTTCGCTCAATTGCAATTATTTTAAATCTAAGACGAAAGAATCTAATTGCACCAGCACAAACAAAGTCGTAGTTTTTTTTCTAGCTAGAGTTGTGTCGATTTGTTTTTTTGTGTAATTGGATTTGCCGTCGTGAAGAAAGTGCATCTTTTGAGAGGCCATCCTGATAAAATGATGATACTAACAATAAAACGCGCCATTTTGTTTGATGTTTATTGCAATCAGCTAAAGAAAGCCAAAATTCAAAGAGGAACTGTCGGCTTCTGTCTCTACTAATTAAATCACTATTCTTTCTATCATTTCTTGTACGAATTATGCTTGTGACAATTGGAAATATCTGCCATTGGCCAGCCGCTTATCGCCTGTTCTGATTATTAGTGACATTTCAACAGCTTGCTGAAGGAAACGATTCCTCATTCTTACAATAATCAGAAGCTTCCTCTGAAAGATTCTACTTTATTGGTTTGTTCGTTGCTTTTCTGACTCGAAATATAATTGCCAGAATCATGTATTTGACCTTAAAATAATTTTAATATCATGGTTTTTTTTTTCGTTAACGAGCAATACTGAAAGAAACATTAAAAGAAAAACATGCTGCCTGCTCGATTTTATTGTTTCATGCCTGATTTTGCACAGGGCTTCTGATCACTGAAGTTAAGCAACGTCGAGGCTGATCAGTATATAGATGGGTGACTGCTCTGAATACCAGGTACTATAAGCATGGAAGCGCCTGTGGTGTAATGGATAATGGCTCGGAATTGTTAATCGGGGGGCCAAGGATCAATTCCAGTTGGGTTCGTTATATTCACTTACGGGCAAATACCCTTGGGAAAAGTATGAGTCCAACACTTCTGCTCCCACCTATGGGTTAGATAGTAGAATTTCTATGAGTAAAACATTATTATCCCCCCAAAATTATTACAATGTAAAAAAATATTTCTGGATTTACATAACAGGCCACATCATCCCTTACATCTACCCTCCAGACTGCAACCCCTTTGATTATAATATGTGGGGCGCAGCTGAGCGAGAGGCCAGCAAAACACCTTTTCACACCAAAGATTAACTGAAGACAAAGATTAAGGCAAAATTCATCAAGAGATGCAGAATATTCTGAAATCGTCTGGAGGCGGTAGTTGAAGCGAATGGTGATTTCATTGAATAAATTTACTCTTTTTTTGTGTGTAGTTTTGTTAAATATATCTGTTAAAACGAAATGTCAGTGTTATTTTAATTTTTGCGTCATGCAGACGACAATTTATCCATCACAACCTGTACACACGTTTTTACTAAACTCACAATGGTTAAAAGTTAATACGCATGCGTAGACTGATTTACAATTATTCTCAAACTACTTTCATACAGAATAATTAATCCTTGTTGACACTTGATCCAGTGCAAAAAGAAATGTTGTTTTGCTTCTTCTTCTTTTTTTTATCTTTAGATACGCCAGAGAATATCTCAAAGCTGAATTTATTTGCTGCCTGCGGACATTGAACGAATCGATTCTTCCGGTGCTCTATGCCCGTTCCGTTTACTCAAAGTTGATTGAAGAAAAATAACTGCAAACGCGTCCGAATCAAATTACTTATGATAGTTTTATTCTGTTTTAATTTTCTTCACGTGTTGCGAATTTCACGCAGTTAAAACTGTTATTCCTTCTTTCTGTTCGTGTGTTGATCTCGTTTCTTCGTTAGAGTTATCGTCCTTTCCTGTCTACATTTCTGAGACGAGACGTTATCGTTATTTAAAATATTTACATGCAAAGTAGTCGTTGTTCTTATTTCGAATCTATGTTCGGATCTTTTTTCATCTTGCTATATCTGCTGTAGGGAGACTACCGTTGTTTCCCTTGGGTCGGGCTAACGGAAGTTCAGCCCCCTTAGAGACGAGAACTTTCCTGTCCCTTCTTCCCTTTCGTCACTTCCGTTTTTTAGGAAGCTCTGCCCTTTTTTTACTTGCGACCACCGGAGTCCACACACGTGGAAATTGGTCTGCTGGTACCCAGCCTAGCGTGGAGAAAGAAGTAAGTCCTGTTAACTCATCTATGGATAGTCAACGGCCCTAAAGTTGGTATGGCATTTCTCTGTTCTCGTTAAACACCCTCGGTCCTTTAGACTATATGAACAATCTTGTGTTTGGGACATGTAAACCTTTTTAATATGTGTATATAATTTGTTTGCCTTATTAAATGTCTTGTTGGGTACGGTCCCGTATTTCGTCTTTCTGTATCCTCATTCGGTGTTAGTGTATCAGTGGCTACACTAATGCCAATATTAGTATCGGTGTCCGGTTATTGGAAGGCTAAAGCGTATTATTCTTCCTAACACGAAATAGTCCTTAAATTGTGGCTTGTTGGTACACCCCATATTAATACTGCCATCCCCATCTTTTGTCAATTCAGTAATAGTAGGTTTAAACTTAACCTTAATAAGTAGTCATTTTCGGTTTAAGGCTCCAAGTTCGCTACAGAGAATTGTCCGACGTGATAATATCCGAGTGGATTAAAAAGTGTTGGTTCGTGATTTTGGTGACGTAGTAATTGTGGGTTCAATCCCTGGCTTAGGCAGTGTGTACTTGGACTCAGTGGAAAAGATTATTATTTAATAATCAGATTAGTACTAAAAATAAGAACTAGAGGAGATATGCCTAGGGATGAGCAATGGAACGAGAACAGTTTACCCTGTAGATTGAATAAAGGGTTCTGTTTGGAATTCCGCTTACGTTGTTTATATCGATATAGCAGCCCAATCCTGTCCACTATTTTGTCTCTATAAAAAACCAGACCTCGCTTTTTTCTCCGTTTAAGGGCCGTGTTTTTTCACAGCGTGAACGATTGTGTTCATCCAGAATTTCCTCTACGTTAGACTTCTAAACAACGTTTGAATTTTTACCAACCTTCGTTGTCGCATTCGCTCACCCAAATTGATTAGTCAGGTTACTTCGTGTCCCTTTTTCCTTCAATATATCCTGTGAGTGTTAAATTTTCCAAGCCCCCGTTCTTCGTAATGTGACCCAGAAATTTCATCAGCCGACCTGCGTTTTTGTATACATTTATACATTAATTACTCTTTAATTCTTTGTGATTGTTATCTTATGAAACTCTCTCTCTCTCTCTCTCTCTCTCTCTCTCTCTCTCTCTCTCTCTCTCTCTCTCTCTTTCTTTCTTGGGCATTATCTGTTCGTCTTTAAAGGCAGTTGGATGGAACATATACAAATCTACTTAGAAAATCCAGTAAGTCAGTTGGAGATCCCATGCAACGCTAAACACAATTTTCGAAGAACTGAAACCAATCTCTCTTGAGCTCAAACAAAAACGATTACAGTCTGCCCGCCACTGCCACCGATCGGACGTTGAAATCGTCTCATTCTTCCACCTATGGCAGCCTTCTGGAAAGATCTGCTCACGAAAATTAACTTTCTCAGACATCATAGCTCGAGGCTCAGGGTTGGACATTGGGGATCTGGGGCACAGCAATACATGACCGAACAGCGTGGAAAGGGATTGTCAATAGAGTTCCGAGGGAGGTCGAAAGATGATGATGATGATATATATGTGTGTGTTCGCGCGCGTCTTTCTCTCTCTCTATCTCAACACACACACACACACACACACACACACACACACACACACACATATATATATATATATATATATATATATATATATATATATATATATATATATATAACATATCAATAGTCCGAACAATATAAATAGTGTAAATAAAGGCAATACCTGATCTCAGAAATAGAGACAAAGCCAAAGATATTTTAAGAGATATATATATATATATATATATATATATATATATATATATGTATGTCTCCCCTCTGTACATATATTAAAACGACGGCAGTTTGCCGGCAACTGTCACCGAGCGGACAGGGAAATCGCCTTATCCTTACTCCTATGGCATCCTTCTGGGAGTGTCTTCTCACGAAAATTGACTTTCCCAGGAACCATAGCTCGGGATTCAGGATTGGACACTAGGGATCTACCTACGGACAGCAATATATGACCGAACAGTGTGGAAAGGGATTGTCTATGGAGTTCTAACCAGCCATAAGGAGGTCGAAGGACGATGACGATGATAAAAGGGTTACAGCCACCCGTAATGTTACATGCTGCGGTTTACGTAGCAAATAAGTTTGTGCGTATTGGAGTTGCCATTGTCCTACACTGGTTGTCAGCCAAGGCTAGAAAGCTCAGTCTGCCCTGCTCTTTCTCATAGCGCGAAGAGAAGTAAGAAATGGGTTCATAACTTTCCAAATGGCATTTGTGTGAAAGTGAATGCAACGAAATGATTCCCTTCTCCGCTAATAGGGAGACACGGTGGAGTAATGGATAGAAGCTCGGATTAAGGAATCGGAGGGCAGAGTTCAAATTCCAATCGGATCCATTACATTGACTTACGTGCTAATACCCTTCAGAAAGGTATGAATCCTCTTTTTACTACTCCCAGCTATGAGTAAATAGCAGGGCAGACTGTGTTCTATAAACTTGGGCGGCAACCGGTCTAGAAGAGTGAAAACTTCAAAACCGGCCTGGAGAGGGTTGGGCTCCGTCAGGCTATCTTGCCCAAGAAACACCACTTCTACTGTTGCTGTCGTACACATGATCACGGGATATAAAAAAATAATCTCTTTATTACATCGTTTTGTCCTCATCCGGTCTTCTGTAATTCAATCGACAGTCAATTTTCATCCTATTTACGACTCGAAATATGAGTCAAAGTAAAAAATAGCTTCAAGCAGTTAATTATATCCCACACTAAGAATAACAGAGCCAAACACTCATTCACAGCATAGCGACCTATACATTTGCATACCGATAAAATCTGTATCATACTATATTTAACACATTCCTTTTTCTCTTCCTGATCTCTTTTGTCTGACTCGGGCAAAATTGCGTGTAGATTTCGTACAAGTATTAAAATCCAATCAGTTGTAAGATGACATCTTCTTTTTTTTAAAAAAACAAAACAAAAAAAACGAAGAAGAATAAAGAAACGAAAGAGGACGAATAGCAGATACAAAAGAAGGCAAGAAAAGACTACTGAAAATGGTCAGCATTACTTTTAAACCAAGAGATGCCGGGTAAATTTAATATGACACAGGCGCGTGCCTCGCTCTACGTGATCACACAAAAAAGTCTCTCCCAATTAATTCGCTTCTAATGGAAAATAAACAAAATAACGATAAGAAAGAGAAAAATAATATTTGCGGTAGGCAAATGAAAATACTATTAAGTATACCAAATATATTCACGGCCTTGTAAAAAAAAAGTTTCAAATGAAAAAGTAAAAATGTTCGAGCACATATATAAGGACACGCACATGATTGTACATATATATATATATATATATATATATATATATATATATATATATATATATATATATATATATATATATATATATATATATATATATCTTCTTTATCTATATTTTTTTTTCAAATATAACTTTGGATTTTTGGAGTTTTATATATTATATATATATATATATATTTTATATATTATATATTATATATATATATATATACATATATATATATATATATATATATATATATATATATATATATATATATATATATATATATATATATATATTGGAGTTTTATATATTATATATATTTTTTATTATTTTTATTCTTTAATATAACATTTTTTTTATAAATTATAAATTGTTGTAATTATAATCTCACTCAATTTTAATGTAAATTATCTATATATAACTTATTTTAAATTTATTAAATATATTCATTTTTAAGTATAATTTATATTTGGATGAGTATTTTTGTAGGATCTTGTATTTTAAACTTAACCTTATAACTTTATAATATAAAAATACGCTTTTAATTTCTCTCTTAGTTTCAAATTACACTTCATTTTTCATATAACCACAATTTAATGTCATCCGAGTTTAATTTTCTAAAACCTCTTCCCTTATAAGCCCTCCATCGCCCTCCCTTCGCACACCCCTGACCACTGTCTCATGCCTTTCGTATGACTGAATAAATTGAAATGGATAATTTCTGTATTCATTTTTCGACAGCTTCCACAGTTAAATTTTAAATTCCGACACGAACTCAATATATATATACCGTGGTTGAATAAGACTGGCGAAGTTTTCGTCGGTTGAAATAGATCTATACTCCTACTCTTGTAGGGTGAATGCCCATTCGACCCAACGGAAAAGACTGGGATACATAGCTATGAATACAGTCAAAGCGGCTATGACACTGTATCGCTGGGCGGAGGAACTCCTTGACTAAATTCAATACGTAGGGCGGAGGGTAATCCCAATGTAATCAGCGACAACGTTAGAAGCTTGTCCTTGAACCAGTCAGTATTTTGATTCGAAACGTTTCTTTCGTTTCTGAACGACTTGAATCTCACTGACATCCCAGTAGTAGTCGTTGTGTCCACAAAGGATTGTCATCTGCAGGTTCGGCAATATTCACCAAAATGTCTGCTCTGTCAGAAGATCACATCCGAATTCAGATGTGTAAATGCAAGATGATTCTTTAACGAAATAATTATCTAGAAATGGTTTTGTGGGACATCCCTATGTGATAAGGGGAAACTTTATTCTAATGCGGGATATGAAGTACTGGAGAGTTTTGACCTCCCGTGTCATAAAGGGATGAGGCGCAAAAAAGAAGACGAAGAAGAAGAAGAAGTATGTGTAAGTAGAGAAAGGCGATGAAGAAGAAGAAAAAGAGGAGGAGGAGGAAGAAGAAGACGAAGAAGAAGGAGGAGGAAGAAGAGGAAGAAGAGGAGGAGGAGGAAGAAGAATGATGAAGAAGAAGAAAAGGAGGAGGTAGAAGAAGAAGAAGAAGAAGAAGAGGAGGAGGAAGAAGAAGAATGATGAGGAAGAGAAAGAAGAGGAGTATGAAGAAGAAAAAGAAGAGGAGTATGAAGAAGAAAAAGAAGAGGAGGAGGAAGAGGAAAAAGAGGAGGAGGAAAAAGAAGGATGAAGAAGAAAAAGAGGAGGAGGAGGAAGAAGAAGGACGAGGAAGAGAAAGAAGAGGAGGAGGAAGAAGAAGAAAACGAGGGGGAGGAAGAAGAAGAAAGAGGAAGAAGAAAAAGAGGAGGAGGAAGAATAATGATGAGGACGAGGAAAAGAGGAGTATGAAGAAGAAAAAGAAGAGGAGGAGGAGGAAGAAGAAGAAGAATGAGGAAGAGGAAGAAGAGGAGGAGGAAGAAGAAGGATGAAGAAGAAGAACAAGAGGGGGTGGAAGAAGAAGAAGGATGAAGAAGAAAAAGAAGAGGAGGAGGAGGAAGAAGAAGAGGAATGAGGAAGAGGAAGAAGAGGAGGAGGAAGAAGAAGGAGGAAAATGAAGAAAAAGAGGAGGAAAAGGAAGAAGAAGAAGAAGAAGAACAAGAAGAAGAAGAAGAACAAGAAGAAGAAGAAGAAAAAGAGGAGGAGGAGGCGGAGGAAGAAGAAGGATGAGGAAGAGGAAGAAGAAGAGAAGAGGATGAAGAAGAAGAAAAAGAGGAGGAGTAGAAGGAAGAAGAGGAGGAAGAAAACGACCATGACCATTTGAATTTGAACTCTGTTCCGCGCAGGCAACCCTTACGCATGACACCCCACCCCGACCCACCGCCACTCCGGACATACAGGTTTACGTATAAAACACCTTTCAACCCAGAATGAGATAAAATAGATACAAATTTCATTCTCAAGCCATTCTTGTTGTGAAATTAACAAGAAGTGTTAAACTTCCGGGCAGCCTCGGGGAAATATTCCACTAAATGAACTACAACCTCTTTTGGCAAGTTCGAGCAACGAAAAAGAATTAAAGGAGGTGTGATTAAAAAAGACAAGAAAATATTATTGCGCACCTGTATATATATATATATATATATATATATATATATATATATATATATATATATATATATATTTAAATTGTGTGTATTTAGGCGGCATTTTTTCATTCATACATGTTTCATTAAATAATATAGACAAGTGTTGTCTATTTATTTATGTAAATTCTTTTCATATCGTCTGATAAGCTTAATAACATTATCATTAAACGAAGAAAGAAAACCACAATATTGATACATATTTTAATCCAATCTAAGCTTTCGGCTTACATAAGCCATTATCGAAGATGACAATTAGAGTACAATATATTAAGAATTCCAAGTATTGATAGTATTGTGGGCTGCTGGATAACGTAATTTAAATTGTGTTATTTAGGCAGCATTTTTTCATTCATACATGTTTCATTAAATAATATATATTGTACTCTAAATGTCATCTTTGATGGTTTACTGGTTCTTTCTTCAAATGCTACAATGATTTAAGTTAACTTTTTGCCGATCTGACTGATCAGTTATTGCGATTTTTCTTTATGATGTTACCGTCTTGGCAGTTTTCTGTTTGCTGCGTCCGATTGGTATGAGGTCATGAGTAGATGCCTCGCAATTACATAGTTCGCTGCCAAGCTCGCGATACACTTGTCGAATTCTCTGCCTTCGGACAGAGAGGAAGCCAGACAAGGCGATGCCGACGTGCAGAGTCTCGTCTGGGGAGTTATACAAGACTGACACCGTGTATGCGGGTTTTAAGGGGAATATAAACCCGAGCCTACGGACTCGGAATCTCCCTACGTAAAAACAGGTCAATATCCTGCCTTGTAGTGAGGTTTGGCGTATACCAGACCTTTCGCAGTCAGGTAGTTCGCTGCCAGGCTTGCGACAGGCTAGTCGAACACTGTGTAGAAAGGAACCCAGACAAGGCTATGCCTACGCGCAGCGTCTTGTCTACGGACGTAAACAAACCCGACCCCGTGTAGGTCGGGTTTAAATAGTATTTTTGGTCGACCTTACGGGCTCGGGATCGCCCAATTAAAAACAGGCTTTTTGCCACATTCTGCCTTGTGGGGAGGTTTGGTAAATACCAGATGCCTCAGATTCATGTAGTTCGCTGCCAGGCTTGTCGAACTCTCTTATTCGTGCAGAGATGAATCCAACATGGCTATGCTTACGGCCAGTGTCTTATCTGGGGATGTAGACAAACCCGACTCTGTGTATACGTGGTCTACCGTGATTTTTGACAGAGACCACGGCCTCGGAATCGCCCCACATAAAAGTCAGTCCCAGGTTTTCACCAAGACAAGACAAGACAAGACAAGACCTCTGTCTTTGGGTGTAGGATGACTCAGTCCGAGTTCTGTCTTCGGACTGAGACTTGGCTGAGAAAACAAGACAACATGGAGTCAGGCAGTTCGCTGTCTGGCTTACGACTGACAAGACTTTTGTCTTCGGTCAGAGGGTTATTCAGTCGTCGTATCTCTGTCTTCTGATAGCGAGTTAGCTGAAAAGAAAAATATTTTACCCGACCTAGCTTTTATAGGGGAAGGGTAAATTTTGACTAGTGGCCCGGTTGGAAACGCTCGGATTCCCCACATAAAACTTGATCTTGTGTCGCATCTAGTCCGCAGTGAGGCGACCTGTAAATACCAGTCGCATCAGAGTCAGTCCCAAGCTCTCCAAAAGTCAAAACCTCTGACCTTAGGCGGATGGTGACAAGACTTCTGTCTTCGGGTAGAGGGTGACGCAGTCATCGGATAAAGACTTGGCTGAGTAAAACAGAGAAGTACTGTACCCATGTGGGGGCTGGGTAAATTTTGACTAGTGGCCTGGGTGGAAACTCTCGGGTTCTCCACAATAATCACAACCTTGTGACCAACTCATCTCATTGGTCGACTGAGTAGATACCAGTTGTATCGGAGTCGGAGTTTGCTGCTAGGTTCCCGGCAGACAAGACCTCTGTCTGCGGATAGAGGCTGACAAGATTTCTGTCTTCGGGGAGAGGCTCGGCAGTAACAATTAACATAAGTGAGCACTTTTCGCGGAATCTGGGTAAATTTTTTACCAATGTCCCGAGTGAGAACACTCTGCTTACCCACAATAACCCCGGCCTTGTGTCACAACTTATCTTAGTGGCAGTGGGGCTGAGTAGATACCAGTCGTATTGGAGTCAATCTTCATACTAATTCTACAGACCTTACGGCAGTAACCTAAGCATTACGTATTGAGAATACTTAAAGAATTACGTTACAAGTACGAATGGGTTATAACTATATTCTTACAGTACGGAGTTATCAGGTCATCCCATAAGTTCTGTCCGAATTTTGAATAAAGAAAACAAGTGACCAAATGTTACATTTAATTAAAGATTCATTCAACAATGTATTTTCCCTGATTATCTATGACTTTCTTCCATCTATTAACAAGCTTACTAATTCCATTACTGTAAAGTTCTTTTGGCTTTGATTCGAAGAACTCACAAATGTCAGTTTTAACCTCTTCCTGTGTTACAAAAGCTGTTTCTTCCAAATGATTCTGTAAGCTACGAAACAAATGGTAGTCTGAAGGAGCAAGGTCGGGAGAATAAGATGGATGAGGAATTTTCTCCCAACCAAGTTCTTCGATCTTTTGTGACGTGATTCTTGCTGTGTGTGGTCGCGCATTGTCCTGATGAAACATCACCCGTTTTCGATTCACTAGAGCAGGTCTTTTTTTCCTCAAAGCTTGGTTCAAACGCTCTAATTGCTGACAGTATATTTGAGCATTAATTGTTGCATTAGGTGGTAAGAATTCAAAGTGGATTATTCCTTGGCAATCCCACCAGATTGAAAGAAGAACCTTTTGCCCATGAAGTTCCCTTCTCGGCTGTGGCTGGAGTCCTTCCCTTTTACCAAGCCACTGTCTACGACGCTTAACATTTCGATAAAAGATACATTTTTCGTCGCCAGTCACAAGTCTATCCAAAAAAGGTGAAACAAGTTGGCGAGAATGGAGAGAAGAGCAGATGTCAACTCGGGATTTGAGGTTGTTTTCAGACAACTCACGAGGCACCCATTTTCCAAGTTTAGGAACTTTTCCAAGTTGTTGAAGATGACGATGAACAGTTGTGTGGTTTGAACTGAGAACCACTGCCAATTCCTCAACTGATAAAGCAGGATTTTCTTCAAGGGCTGCTTCAAGAAGCTTTTCATCAAACTCAACTGGACGTCCGGTTCGATCTTCATCTTCAAGGGTGAAATCTCCACCTCTGAATTTTGCAAACCATCTTCTCCAAGTTCTTTCATTCACACATTCCTCTCCATAAACTGAGTGAATGTTTCTAGCCGCTTCGGCTGCTGAGTTTCCTTTCTTGAACTCATAAAGCATTATGTGCCCCAAATGATTCTTGGGTATTTCCATGTTAGCAGGGTTTTAATCAAACAAAATTTAATTTTATTGTTCTCTGAAATAAAATTTGATCAGTTTAAATGCATCTAAACATAAAAATAATGTTCAGCTCCATTAGACATTATAAAATACTCTTTAAATTTTGTTCATTTTAACAAAAATTTAAAATTCGGACAGAACTTATGGGATGACCTAATAGAATACTATGTATGTATAGCTATATATCGATGGGCATGTATATGCGTACATCTATGTACAACTATGCTAATAAAAAGGGTATAATATATATGCGCCTGGTTGGATGTGCATGTATGTATACACATATATATATATATATATATATATATATATATATAGATATATATATATATATAAAAATAAATAAAAAATTATAATTAATACAAGTAAAAAGTGTGTCACTTAGCTGATTGATGTTACCTTGAGCATTCCGACTTCAGAGTTTCGTAGACGGACTCTCCGGCAATTATTCCGTTCACTCATCATGATTATCAGCAATTGACTGAATATACTACTCAATTTTTCTTTTTTTTATATACACTTTCTATCGGTGCAATTTTTTATTTGTTTGTTATTTTTTCATAGTGCGTGTGTCTGCGTTCGCCCTTCTGTGCGTACAATACAGAATATCATAACTATTTGTCCTTCGTCGTTGATTTTTTTTCACTCTTGCACTCACTAACATTTACCGGTCTGAATGTCCGAGAAATCTTCATAGAAAATATTCGTCCTCCGACAAGAATCGAACCTGTATCCCATACGGAACCGTTATATAGCCTGACATGCCTTAACCGATTGAGCCACAGAGAATCGTTCGGTTAGCAAGGTCGATTTTACTGTCTTTAAACTACAATCATCCATGAATCTCTCACGTTCATTCATATCTGCTCAATTTGTATCCAAATGTAAACAAATGACGTCACACATTATAAAAGGGACAAAGTCCGACAATTATTTTAAGACATTTTTATTTAAATAAATAAATAAAAAGAATGTATAAACATAAATATGTCTTAAAATAAGTGTCGGATTTTGTCCATTTCATTATATATATATATATATATATATATATATATATATATATATATATATATATATATATATATATATATATATATATATTGTGTATTTAGGCAGCAATCCTTCTTTTATGCAAGCTTCATGAAATATGACAGACAAGGTCCTTTCATTATGTTTTTTTATATAATTTCTTATGTGATCTTATAATTTTTTTTTTCTTTTCATTGAATAAATTATACAAAAACCGTGCAAATGTTTCTTTTTTTTCCAAGCGTTTTTGGCTAAAACTTTAGCCATTATCAAGGATGAATTATATTTACTGTTAACTGAAAATGGATAATTGTATGTGTGTAATTAGTATTATAGAATGTTTTATTTTCAAAACACAGTCAACATATTGTGTCCATATTCATAGTTGATATTTTCGTTTTATTATAAGGCTTTCATTATTTTTAACCTTTTTTTTTTTACATGTAGACGATATTATTTCAACATGTTGCAAATAGAATCCGGTAGGTTTGCATAAGTTTTAAAATGTGACCTAATTGAGCTATGATCAGAAAGATGTAGTGTTTAGTCTTCTTGTCAAACATGTCGTAGTGTGGCCTGTATAATTGTTTACGAATTTTCATCGATCAGGGATACAATTCCTTAATAGACATTTAAAATATTTGTTCTATTTAATTTTGATCCAAGTGGTGAATTATTATTTTTAACGATAAGATTGGCGAATTTAAATTCTTTGTAATAAATAATTTTATGTGTGTTTGTGTTCTTCTTTATATATATAAATTCATCTTTTATTTTTTGATACTCAAACTGTTAACTTTAGATATAAGAAAAACTGAAATTAATTTTTTAGCGTGTTTTGGGACTTATTCCTCATTATAGGTGTGTCATTATTTATCTCTGTATGTAAGAATATATGTGTGCTTATATAATTATATTGACATGCATGCCAACATAAAATGTTGCACATTTACACACACACACACACACACACACACACACAAAGAAACAGATCCGTGTGTAAAATGCATATTTAGTATTTATGCACACATTGATATCAAAACAGAAGCTGAAAGTGCTAAAAACCCCGCCAGTTATTACCCTGCACTCGATTTTACAGGGGTCCCTGGTACTGAATGTTGTTGCTTTCACTCAAAGAAACCCTCTGGCTTATTCTTTTCCAGAGGAAGAAATTAGGCATAAAAACGTTTCCATAAAGTCAATCTTATTGTTCTTTTCGGGAGCGATTGAAAAAAAAAAAAAACTTTCTATGTGCCACATGACTGATCATGACTCTCCATAAGTTCCTCTTCTTCGAAAACTAAAGAACCTTTTTTTTTAAAATAATGTTCGCCCAATGTAAGGCTCAAGAACCAAACATAGTAGATGGTTACTAAATAAATTATGTGATAAGAATTTGAGAGTAGATAGCAAAGAATGAAGACTATGGGGATATGGAGGATATATAGCGATTGTCCCTTGATTTGAAGAGGTTAAGATTGTAGTGTCAAGGATACGTCCGCATGAAATTTTGTTCCAGAAAGTAGCAATTCTCTCGAAAAGCTCTAATTGAATACAAAGGAAATGTGAATGATTTGGTTCCGTGGCCGTAGCACGGTGAGTCCTCGCTATTAAGTTATAAACTGGCAGGACTAAAGATTAGTTCTCACCTGAGCATTTCACATTGAAATACCGACAGTATGCCGAAAGGAAACACGCTGTAGACTAGAAAATAAATCATCCCCCTCAATATCTGTCTATATCTCTGAAATGAGGTATTATGACTGCTTACATTATTTATATTATTTGGACTGCTATCCTCATCTTTATTGGCATATTGACAACGTGTCGGCCGCTGTACGCTCCGGCTTTCTTCAGGTGATTGAAATTTCGAACTGAACCCTTTATTTCGTCCACCGGGGTATATTGTTCTAGTTCCACTTGCCGTGCCTCTTCCGGATGTCTTAGTTATTTTCCTTAGACATCAGGAAGAGGTATAACACGTGGAACATCAACAATCTATCCCGGTAGACGAAATAAAGGGTTCGATTGAAAACTCCAATCATCTAAAGAAGGCCGGAGCGTACAACGACCAAAACATCGTGGATATAGCAATAAAGATGAGGATAACAGTCCGAATAATGTATATAATTGTTGAGTCTTGACTCAATGTTGAATCTCGCCTATTGCATGGAATAATAATGCAACACAAAATGTACTTAGAACAAGAATGTATTATAACAAGAAAGTGTACACAATAAGTACATATAGTATTTCTGTATATTTCTGGGAAGACGTTCCTGGAGAATGTGTTGACTAGTCGCAGTCGATCAGAGTCTCTAGTTGGATCTCCTGATTCCACTTTCTCGTCTTCCGGTATCAACCATTATTTATATAGTTGGTAGTCACCTATGCAGATTAGGTGGATTCCACCACAACAATAATGTAAGAAATCATCTTCTTCATGACCGCTTTTACGATTTTTACTCTCTCAAAGCTGGAAAGAGCGGATTGTGTAGCTCCGGTCAAAACTTGGCAGCAATACTCCATTTTTGGTCTGATCAGATTCTTCTACAAATAGTACATGGCAGAAGGTGCCGACCATATTTCTATAATCTTCAGCAATGTGTTTGTCTCCTTAGTGTCCCACCAGTCGCTGATCTGTCAGTTACACAAACTCGTTGTGTATGTTACTTGTTATTTTTCTTATTTGCTTCTCTTTTCTTTCTGTCACTATGCCCTGAGAATTTCAAATTCTCCAAGCCGTCTTTTTTCCTGATATGTTTCACAACTTTTTCAGATTCTAATAATCTCAAGACAAGGGAGGGGTAGTTCTCAATTTCCTCATAGATGAAGCTCCTCTTCATCTATGAGGAAATTGTCCAGCATTCACAGACATATAACAGCTAAAATTTTAAATGGCATCTTTCACTTCTCCGATTGTTTAATTTTATATCTACAATTTGAAATTTGCATGTTGGGTTGTTTCTTTTGCTGAAAACCATACATTCTGCCTTCCTACAGTTGATGCTTAGTCCTTTCTTCTCGCTTTCCTTTACTACGTCCTGCGGGAGTACCTGTAGTTTCCTTTCTATAAACACCGTGTCACCTGTATATCTTTCAGCTTCCACTGCCATATAGTGTATTAATATTTCATTACAATTCATCTTCATTATATACCCTGTCCCCTCCGAACGTAGCCGGTAATGGCTCTCCACAACTTCCTGTCCTTTGTAGCTCTCAGTAAATTTTGTCTTTCTGCCATTTCTCCTAAATCCTGTTCCGCTATCCATTTACTCAAGCCCATTAAGTATGTCACGCACTGCTTTCCTCGGTATATCTTCCTCAATCAGTCCTGTGAGTATCACATTTTCCAAGCCTTACTTCCTCATTACGTGCCCCAGAAGTTTCAACTGTCTCTTCCTGTTGTTAAATATAAATTTCCTTTTTGTTTCCATTTGCTTTAAAACAGTTCAGTCGACGGTATTCTCAGCATCTTTCTGTAGAATCACGTTTCTGTTGCTTCAAGTTTCTTCTTCATCTGTAAGGAGATCGTCCAGCAATCACTGCCATAATTGGGCAGATATCACATAACGGATTAGTACTCTTTTCCTTGTTTCTAGTGACATTTTCTTATTTGACAGTCATCTGCTTAAATTTTTGGAAAGCATCCTTGGCTCACCAAATGCGAGTTTGTATTTTAGTGTCACACTTTCTTTCCTCTACGAAAACACTTCCCAGATATTTAAAGTCCCACACTTATTTGATCTTTGTATCTCTGATTTGCAATTTTGGGCTCATCCTTTTCTTAAAAACCATGCAGAAAAAGAAAAGCTAGAATATGTAGGTCAATAAATGACCCATGTCCTTTATGCATACATGAGAAACTATATATTACTAAGTTTATGAAAAAATAAAATTTACTGAATCAGAGAAATGAAATAGCTATTTTGTGCCGTCATTGTCAAAAATTTTCTTTAAACAATATTTAAAAATTAAATTTAAAAAAATGAGACCTGGTAATCTACATACTTATATTTGATGTGAATAAATAATTTTAAATACTGTAAGTAATTCTATTACATTTACTTGTTTTATAAAAAATATAGTCGATTAAATTTAAAAGTAAAAATATTCTAAAATTGGTTTTTAAATTGTAGTTAAATAAAACGTATTCTAACCTTAACACCTCTCTCAAAGTACTTCAAACACTTAAAAGAATCTAATAAAACACCTAAAGTTAAATGAAATTAATATGATAAGTTAGAATATGTAGGACATTAAATGACCCATATCCTTTGTACATACATGAGAAAAATATATATTATTATGTTTATAAAAAATAAAAGTTTACTGAATCAGTGAAATAATTGAGCTAACTTTGCTTTTACTTTTAAAAAAATGTAACCTGGTAATATACATACTTATACTCGATATGGAAAAAATAATTTTACATACTGTAAGTAATTCTAATACATTTACTTGGTTTTAAAAAGAAATATAGTCTATTAAAAATTAAAAATTAAAATTTTTTAGAATTATAGTTAAATAAAACATATTCTAGCCTAAACAGCCCAAAAAATCTTTAGGTATTCAAATAGAAAAAATGCCGTAAGAATTTTTGCCGTTAACAATAAATTTTTTATAAAAACCCAGACGACATGCATTTAGCGGATATCAGAATTTGTTGAAAAATATATCCCTAACCATCCCTAAACATAACCCCGCTAACTATTAACTGATACAACGAAAATTGAAATTGAACAAGCTAGCACCCCTTGTCTAGATGAGTGGATTTCTCTGTATCCTTGGAAACACTCAATTATGAATCTTTGCCGTGCAATAACAAAATTAAATTCGAAGCTTTTAGCTTCCATTTTTGAAACATGGTTATTACTGTGTAGCGAAAAAAAAAACATATTTTAAATCAGTTAATGTATAATATTAATGCTCTGTAAATTTACATTGAGCACTATTGTGTAAAAATAAAAATATCTATAAGAACACCGGATTATATATCTTACTGTTCTTTCTTTTATATATATATAAAAGAAAGAACAGTAAGATATATAAAAAAATGCAAAAAGTGCAAAAAATTATGCATAAAAATGCATAATTGAATATACGCAGATAAACGCATATATATATATATATATATATATATATATATATATATATATATATATATATATATATATGATCATTAACTCATAAATGTAACCGCCTCTTTTATTCCAGCTTCTTCTCTCGCACTTCCCGACTGTGGAACTCCCTTCCTCTTACTTGCTTCCCTGATAGCTATAATCTTCAAATATTCAAATGTAACGTCAATCGACATCTTCTGATGCCTTGATCCTGATCTCCGTCCTTCTCTATATCCTTTCCTCAAACACCGTTCTTTACTCTTGCTCTCACTCTCTATAACCCCTTGCTTGCTAGTGACACTCCCACCTTGCTTGCGTTGAAATGTTTTATATATATATATATATATATATCGCACGTGCTAACACACGTTGCATGTTATATATATATATATATATATATATATATATATATATTAATTTTTTTTTAAAATACGATGCCTTCACTACATAAGAGTTCTCATGTTTCAAAACGAGAGCCAAAAAACCTCAATATAATTATTAAAATTAAATTGAACTAAAGTATCAAGCCCTGTTTCATCCTCAAGCGAAAATTTAGGAATAACCAATCTTGAAATTTACGCATCTTTATAGGCATGTTCATTCGCAAAATTAATTACTATGGAAACGGATGGAGCAACCATTTTGATAAGGGGCCTAAGAGTTAATTTGTATCCACATATCAGTCACCTTCGGAAAAAGGTGAAGCCGAGTTAAGGTCGTGGTGTCCATTTCAAAGCGAATGATGGCATTCATGTATGCACATCGTTTGGTCAGTCACAGAGAAAGATAGCTTTTGGCACCATGAAGTGTCTAGAGAATATTGTTTTATTTTATTTTATTTATTTATTATTTTTTTTTCCTAAAGAGCTGTTTCCTACATAAACGCGTCGCACTGAACTACAATTTCTTTTTTTTGACGACTTCATAAGAGGTTTTTCTATCTTATGATTGGGTTACGCTTTTAAACCTTGTATTAGAATATGAAATTTAAAAATTTTTTTACGCTAATTATTTAATGCAAAAATTTGTTGATGTCGGCACAAAACCGTTAACTCATGTCTATGGTTTAATATATTTTCATTATTTAGAAACTTAATATTATTAGTAAGAGTTTTTCATTTTTAAAAAAGAAAACATTTTAGACTTAGGTATCGCGTTGTTTTGTGGACGTCCCTACAAGTACAGGGTCGGTACACATGGATTAAAATTCCGATAACCAAAAACACTATTCATAGAAAAGTGCTCAATACCGAGTAGATTTAATAATATTTATACAAATTTATAACATATGCATGTTATAAGATCACTACAAAAGCTGCAATTTTGTTTCAACACTTCTGGCGTCTTATCAAGTGATGATGTTGGGTCATTAACATCATTCAATATAATCACTTGATAAGACACCAGAAGTGTTGAAGCAAAATCGCAACTTTTGTAGTCATCTTATAACAGGTATATATTATAAATTTTAATAAATACTACATATATATATATATATATATATATATATATATATATATATATATATATATATATATATATATACACGAGGGTCATTCAATAAATAAGGTGATTTTTCGGTATAAGGACTTCTAATACAGATAGAAGCTTACTCTTTTTTATTTTTTTTGTTTTACTTCTTTTTCACATGGATTTAATTTCTTTTGCAGATTAAAAAAAACTTTGAGAGTTTTGGCGATTAACAATGATGGCCGACCAAGAAGTATGCTCCAGGATTGAACAGCGGTCAGTTATCAAGTTTTTGGTTGCTGAAGGGTGCAAACCAGTTGAAATTCATAGGAGAATGTCAACTGTGTATGGTGCCACATGTTTCAGCCAAAAAATGTCTCCAAGTGGGCTAAATTGTTTAAAGAAGGACGGAGCAGTGTTGAGGATGAAGACAGGCCTGGGAGGCCTACAGAAGTGAGGTCTCCTGAGGTGATCAAATCAGTCAATGACCTCATTCAGTCTGACAGAAGGGTGACAGTGGATGACATTGCAAGGACTTTGAGCTTATCTGTTGGGACAAACGCAAGGGTCCTCAGTCAGAAGGAGTCATCTTGCATCATGACAACGCAAGGCATCACACAGCAGCCCAAACGGTGCAGACCATCAACGAGCTGGGCTGGGAACTGCTCCCTCATCCCCCTTACAGCCCAGACCTTGCCCCTTCAGACTTTCACCTGTTTGGTCCCTTGAAAACATTCACGAGAGGCACGAAGTTTAAAAGTGACGATGAAATCAAAAGTGTTGTGAGCGACTGGCTGAGACATCAGTCCAAAGATTTTTACGCTGAGGGAATACGGAAGCTTGTGCACAGATGGGAAAAGTGTGTGACAGTGCTGGGAGACTACGTTGAAAAAATGTAAGCTTCTATCTGTATTAGAAGTCCTTATACCGAAAGATTCACCTTATTTATTGAATGACCCTGGTATATATACGGCATATTTTGGTGCAAAGAATTCTCTCAAACATGTTTTGACAAATAAAATGAATAGTATTATTTTTTTAAATAAATCTTTCAAATTAACGGATGAAGTTGTTTTGTATTATCGGTAAATTTACCAAAATTCATATTAAATTTTAATCTATATTATTTTTTCTCCCGAGCACTTTCGAATATCGCTCCATTCGTTTTTAATTCCGGCGTTTGATGGAACCAATTTCAATTTGATGGAATGAATTTCGAATTTCAAGTTGATGTAATATAAACGATCAAACTGAATCTTGTGTGTGTGAGATACGCTTGTGTGTGACTGACAGACACTAAAATATACGAGAAAGCGACCTTATTATTAGCCGAGCAGTAGAGGAAGTTTCATGTGATTCGGTCACGAGTATAAGTAATCTGAAGTAGCGGTTTAACATCAAGCCATATGTGATGATTGGCAAAAGTGCTACTGAATCTTTAGCCATATTTAAAAGGGCTTCCGGTGAATTATCTCTGAAGAACTAGTGAGTTTCTGAATGACACAGGCGGTTGAAGGAAAGGCGAGGAGATTTGCCCGCGATGACGCAAAAAGTGGACGCCTAAAAACACAGAGAACAGATGCAAAAATGCTACTTGGTATTGCCGAAAGGGTTACGAGAATATGTTAGGAGGAAAACTCGAACTTCGGACTGAAAACCTACCAATTCTCCTACACAATATCTGTTAAATTTTCGCAAGTTCCTTACTAAGAAGTCTATTATATAAAAAAATAAAACATCCAGTTTAGTTAGCAGACTTACTCCTTTGTGATTTGGAGCTATTTCCGAAATTGAAAAATTCCCCGAACGGACTAAGAGTTGCTGAAATATTTGACATCCAATAACACGTGACTAAATTAATGAAAGACTTTTCAGAAAACGAGTCCTAAGAATGTTCCCAGAAATCTCTAGTGCTGTTTATATATTTTATATTGCCTAAAGTCATTCGATGATGCTAGATACTAAATTTCCAAGAATTTTCATTGGAACCAAAATAAAATTTAATCTCGTTATCGGAATATATGCTAGCTCGGTATACAATATTATCATGCTCTCTTAAATCACTTCTGTCAATTAAAGAATAATAATAATACTCCCAT
This sequence comes from Acanthosepion esculentum, assembly GCA_964036315.1. Lineage (NCBI taxonomy): Eukaryota > Metazoa > Mollusca > Cephalopoda > Sepiida > Sepiidae > Acanthosepion > Acanthosepion esculentum. Next base: position 76,973,975 of record OZ038511.1, on the reverse strand, counting down.
AGAATATTATAGCTAATGCCAAATCTTACAATGTGAAAAGTGATAAATGTAATCTCTGCCTTGCTGAAAAATTAGTTAATTTAAAACACTTAAATAACCCTAGCTTATTAAGCTAGAGAAATGAATTGCCAAAAATCATTCGATGATGCTAGATACTAAATTTCCAAGAATTTTCATTGGAATTAAACTCTGTACTGTTAAAAATTGCCCTGTTTATCTTACATTGCCCTGGATTGGATCCAAGTGTGAAAGTATAGTTAGACAGATTTCATCTAATTTTCTCTGCTGAAGTTCATATAGTTTTCCAAGCCCGGCCTATGTTTCGTTCTGGGTGCAAGAATGCTCGCCCTCCCCTTCAAATTAATTCTATATTTTACAAATACATTTGTAGTTGCGGTGCCAACTACATAGGGAGAACTACTCAACGCCAAGAGATGAGAATTAAACAACATGTTCCCACCAAGATTAGGAATCACACTTCGTCTTTGAATGGACGTGTCCCAAAAGCCTATGGTTCCGCCATATGTGAGCACCCCTTATATAACAGAAGGTGCGGGGCTAACTTTAGTGTCGGCTGGTTCACTGTGTTGTCCCGGTCACACTCTTTATTTCATCTCAAGGTGCTTGAGGCACTTTATATCGGGTCCCGCAAGCCGTCCCTGTGTATACAGCGTGAGTGTTTGTTGGGACTCGATGTTATTTGTCTCTAGCTCCTTGTGTTCATTTTATTTAATTTTATTTTCCCCTCCCCATTTCCTTTTCATTGCACATTTTCTAGTGTTTTTAATTTAAGTTAAATCTCCCGTGGAAGCCTGAAGAGCGGGAGCGAAACCGGTTGCTTTGCTTTTAATATTTCTAGTAATATTAAGCTTCATACTTTTATTTCTGTGATATATATATATATATGCGCGATATATTATATTCTTGCTCACTGTTGACCTCAATGTCCACTTTCGTATTTTTATTTAAATACGCTCTATTCCTAATATTGAGATGTTTATATATATATATATATATAGACAATATTAGTGGTGAATATACACATACATATGTAATTATATATACACATACATATATGTATAAAAATAATTCCAAGAGGATATGATCCAGGTAGAACTCGATGTCCAGGACAGAGTAAGGATATAATAAAAAGACTTAAACACTAATATTCCATGGTCATAATTTATTCCATTGGAATCGTAAGAACGATCCAACTCATCAGACCTACAGATTCAAAAAGAAAACAGAAAAAACAACTCCGGGAAAAATTAGTGAGAGTATGTGTGAGAGTGTGGGAGGACCTGAGATCTATATAGAGGGGTAACAGACGAGAGAGTCAGGGAGGTCTAAAGGTGGAGGGGGCATTAAAATTTAACAGAGAAGATTTAAAGAAGGGTTGAGAAAAGAGTGCGTATTTTCAAACGTCCGAAGATATACCGGAAGAGTGTACATTTCTTGTCGACACGCACACCGCATAGGCGATAAAATCTTATATTCCCGCCCAGACCCCTACAACGCATACATACACACACATACACACACATCTATATCTATATATATATATATACATATACATCTGCACGTCTAGGACAACCGATTTCAAAACCAATGCTAAATTCGCTATAATTGAGATAATGGAAAAGTTTAGGTAAGATAACATTAGAAAGATTTTAGGATTCCCTAAAGTTAAGTGGATACGGCGCTCGGAAACATATATATATATATATATATATATATATATATATATATATATATATATATATATATATATATATATATCGAGTCATTTGTTATCAATCCTCCTAATCCCGCAGACAGCCCAAAGTATTTTTACCATTGGAAATTTGCATAATACACCCCCCACACAAACACGCTAAGAGTTCTGTTGAAGCGAAAATTAAAATTTTCTATCCAGTGCCCCAAGAAATAGGTCTCAAGATAAGCCTTTCCCCAGCAGAAACTGTGATCTGGAATTTGAATTAAAGCAGTGAAGGCACCGACCCTGAATCCATCATGAAAATTTTCGGGTGTGCAATTAGGAAATACTAAACACTTCAAATACCTCGGCGTCTGGAACACTTATAACAAATTTAGTAAAGAAACTGAACACAGAATAGGCAGCACTAGAGGCAGCTTCGCCCAACACCTCAGAGTGCTAAAAAACGAAAACATTAACCTGAAAACACGAATCATGTTCTTAAATAGGCTTATCAGATCGAAACTTTCATATGGTTGTCATGCAAGCGTTAAACCCTTCCCGAAATATCTAAAACAGGGGTGGGCAAACTTTTTAGTATAAGGGCCGCATTCTAAAAATTTATAGTTTTACTGGGCCGCATAGTATATATAAACCAAAATAATTGGTATTTAAAATTGGCAAAATAAAGGGCTTTTAAAGGAAAAATATAGTTTTAATAAATAACATTTTAAAGCGTGCCGCACGAAATCGTTTGGCGGCCCGCATGTGACCCGCGGGCCGTAGTGTGCCCACCCCTGATCTAAAATATACAACCGCTTTTTCGGATCGATTGTTAAAATGGCTTGGAAAAGATCTGTGGGTTGTGCCAAAAACAATCGTTCTTCGCACTGTGTTAACTGACGATACATAATAACAAAACGAAGAACTGTACGAGATAACATAAACCACATCCCTCGAAGACTTTCAAAAACAGCAACAACTAAAATGGATAGCACATGTAACATAAAAAGAAGAAAATGACCGAATAGAGATGTTGACATTCCACACCACTTTAAACAAAAGATTTGGAAGGAAACCGCCATCAGTACTGGAAAGAACGATAACAGCAACTGAACTTAAAAAAAAAACTAATTTCCTGAAAAACTGTTTTAAAAGGAAGATTTTATAAATTCGAACTGACAGTACTACTGACTGCTCGTTCAATGAATTCCAAATGTTTCTTTATAGGGAAACGTTTAAAATTGGCATTACCATACAGCCAGAGTTCATCCTCATATATAGTAGTAGTGTATATATCAAAAGCATGCTGAGTTTTAACACTTTGAACCCCAGCGAACGGTATACCGGCCGTTGTGTGAAAGTGCATATACCCGAGCGTATGATATAATCATGGACAGCAGAGAATAGACAGCAGGGAATCAAGTTGGGGGAGATCCGTACTCCTGGTGGAGGGCGGTCTAGATTCAAAGATTTACATGTTGGAACGTCTCAGTAATACTTGCGAGAATGCCGAGACTCTTGAAATGCTTTGTCAGGTAGGGGGCGTATGTCCTTTACAAAAAAAACACAGGTTCTTGAGAGCCACATGCATTTCAAGTTCGGTCAAGTGTTGTTTCATGGCCATAGCAAAACCCTACAGGAAGAAATCCCTCAGTTCCCACAGACAATTGGAATAAATTACGGAATTTTGATGAGACTATCTGATACTAAATATTATTTTGATAAAATATTGATTTCATAAAATATTAATTTAATTAAATATTCATTTACAGATCGCGACATCTATCAGAGAGATGAAATTTAAATTTTTATTATTGCATTATTCCAAAATGTTAACACATCAGCAGATAGCAATTAATGTCAACAACAGAGAACAAATAGTTGTTAATTAAAAAAATTAGTAATTAATATATATTATCCATAACTACATGTACAAGAATGTTGTTTTTGATAAAAGTTTAAAAAAAATAACCATAAATACATAAAAAATGCGTATATTGTCGAAAATTCCTTTTTCTACAATATTGCTATTTGTGTTATGTTATAATGCTTATTACCTAAACAAAAATAATATTGAATAAATTTTTTAAACATTAAAGTATATTTAATCACATCTCCCTAATAGCTGTCTCAATATGTTAATAAAATATTAGTTTAATTAAATATTAATTTAATAACATATTAATTTAATAAAATAATATTAATAATAATAACAGTAAATCATTTCTTATGGTAAAAGTTTTAAAATTGAGGAAACAGCCATATTTTGAGATCCTTATATAGACAAATTTCTACCGCATTGAATTTGCAATGCTTTCCACCCAGGAATTCAATCGTCCAATGTTTCCTCTCTGGAATTCGATCGTCAAATTCGCTTCATGAAATGTAATAGATTATAAATAATCTGACTTTCTAATGTTTGGGATCTACGGTGGCATATCTCTGGAATTGGATGGTCCGGTTCGGGAAATGTAAGGACTTAAAATAATCTGAACATCTGTTACAGTCAAACTATGACTGCCACAGCCAAAAAAAACAACACTGTTTGTAGGACTAAATTAATAAAGTGTCTCAGCACTTTGCGTTCTAATTAATCTTTGATCAAAAGTGATGCCTTTGTAAAACTTTTAAACACAATTTCAGATACACTGCTTCTTTCTTCTTTATTTTTCAATCAATTTCCCCAAGCCAGGCGATAATGCGTCTGTGATGCAGGGGTTACGGGGAATGAAAGAGAACGAGAAGACTTTAATGTGTAGAAGTGAAGAGAAAGGACTATAAAAGAACGGGTTATACGAACACAGAAGATGACGACTGATGTTGCATTAATTTTCTTTTGGAAAATTGTAGGTAAACTTGGAAAAAAAGAAATCAACAGGCAAAAAATGTGCAAGCTACTAAAATACAATAGATAATTGCACCTAGTTCAAAGTAAAACGATGAGACCTATTTGCCAATCTAGTACTGCGCTTAAATTTATGTTGTCAAAACACTAAGGAGGAAAGCTATCAGAGCAATTGATATGAAAATATTTGTAGTAAAGACAGGTCAGTGACAAAGTGACTGGTCGATATGCCTGTCGATTGTCCCAAACGCTTTAGTCCATTTTCAAGGGGGTTGTTTTTGGTGTAGTTAGTATATTTTCATGTTTTGACTGCGCGAGATGTATTATTTGTGAATTATATTATCGATGATTCCCAGTCATCGTGTGTTAAACATGGCTGGAATTCGAGTGGTTGAATGGAAATAGAGTGCTGAAAAGTATTTTAAAACTAGAGTTTTAAAATACTTTTCAGCACTACGTTTCCATTGTTCCATTTCGTTGATGGTGGGGGAAAGCTGTTTGATGTACAAGGCCTCTCCTATAATGAGGTGTTTTCGGAAATTTGATGTAAAAAGGATTCCAATGTTATCGACTATTATCTTTCATAAGGGCTCTTGTAGATTACGGGTTAAGAAATGTTTTTATAGAGTTTTGCTCTGGTTAGTGACTTGTGAGGCGTCTACTCAAGGAGGTGGTCGAATGTCCGATATAGGTAATTGATTTATGACAATAAACAGTCTTGTACTGGGCAGTGAAATTGATGCACTATATTGGTCATCGCCAGTTAAGATTTGATGGGTTTATTTTGATTATTACCTACAAGATTTGCAGTTTTCCATTTTCTGTAATATATTATAAGTTTTACACGTTTTTCAGGTAAAGCAGAAATATAATGTTTAATGCTTTTCGTATAGCGAATTCGACCTGCTCATAATTCCTGTGTAAAATATGTTGATGCTTTTTTTGTGTCGTATTTTTTATATTGGTGTCGTGTTTTTTGTAAGAATAATTTTATTTATTTATCAATGATGTAGTTGGGAAAATTATTTTTGACTAATGATGGTTTTATGTGTTTTAATTGACTCAGAAATTTTGTTTGGGAAGTTTAATTTAGGTATGCTCAATTTAGGATTTTTTTAAATCAGTGGTATTTTATATTTTATATTTCTGTGCATTGATTATCATAGGTTAGAAGACAGGAGTTCCTACCTGTGTTTTTTTATAGGGGTACGTGGTAAATGCGTTGGATTTTAGTTGTATATCAACGTCGAGAAATGGCATTTTGTTATTAAACATGATTTCGTATGTAAATCTTAGCGTCGAATTTTTTCAAACCTTCATTTAAGGTTTATAATTTCGTCCTTAATTTTTAACAAGATAAAAATGTCGTCAGCGTACTTTGTGCAGATTTGTGTGTTTTTTTTTGTTTTGTTTTTTTCAATATGTGACACATGTAAAAGTTACAGGAAGCAGGGCCTAGTGGGTTTCCCATATTGAGGCCATTACTTTAGATGTAGGTGTTACCATTCAGATAATAGAATGGTTCATTCCTGGTACAGGCGAGGAGTAGTTTCCGAAGAGTTGGTGGTCGGATTTTAGAAGGAAGGATTGACGTGTGTTTGTAGATGTTGATTGTTTCTTCAACCGGGACGGAGGTAAAAATGTTCAACTTCGAATGAAGCTAGTGTCCCACCTATGGGATTTGATGCTTTT
>OZ038511.1:76902739-76965239 GCA_964036315.1 Acanthosepion esculentum | reverse complement strand
TGGCAAAGATGATTAAATTTACACATTTTTCAAGGGTGGATGCACGAGCATCTTTTCTGCTTTTAAGTTTTCTTTTTTAAAAGAAAGACTCTCACGCGCAATACATGAAGGCTCGGAATGAACGCTCCTTTTGAAAACAACACAGAAATAACTTACAACGTATCAGTCAAAACATGACGAAAAAATAACAACACCTGGGACAAAACCTCTTGAAAATAACTATAGAAGTGAACCAAAACGCTTGGGACAATACAAATAATGGGAAAATTGTGTACTCTCTTACTTCTACATATGAAAAAACGTAAGGATGCTAGAAAACTTAATGAAAATTAATTAAATCTTTCCCTGTTGGCCGTATTAAATGAAAGATGTTTGAAAAAAAGGTTGAGGCCAAATATATATATATATATATATAGTGGACTCCTGCGTCGTATTCGACGGTCATGAGGGTCAGCAACTGAGTTCCTAGGAAACGACACCAGCACATATGATTTGATTATAGTGGTGAAGGCTTTGTGCAGAACCTGCCACACTTTTTGAAGAGATGATTTCAGAGACGTGGTGCACCACTTGCAAAAAAGTTCCCAAAGTTCTCTTAGACCAGTTGCCATCCAAGGCTATAGAACCCCCGTCTGTCCTGTTATTTCCTCATATCTGGAGGGAGAAGAAGATGATTCATACCTTTCCCAAGGATATTAGCACGTGAGAAAATGTAATGGATTCGACTGAAATTCGGCTCTCCAATTCCTCAATCCGATCCTCTATCCAAAGCTCCACCGTACCTCCAATACATATATATATATATATATATATATATATATATATATATATATATATATATATATATATATCGAAATGGGTAGGATAAAACTACATACACGCACATATACTTGCACGTGCGTAAGTACATCTATTCCTCAAGTGTCATAAAGGCAGTGCTCAATGTTATGAAACAGAGCTATAAGTACATGTGAATATACATAATCTCCTAACTTGCTGAACAAAAGGACCGAATTGATATCTATATGTATCCATAAATCCATGCACACGTTCAAAAAACTGACCCCGATTAAAAGTGATTACAAAATGAATTTTACGAATATTAATATATGCAACAGTTTTAACTCGTTATAACTTTCCTTATATACCTATACACAAATACAATGCAATATTACTGTAATCGATTAATTTATAACGTGTGTGTGTAGATATAATTTCACCTTTATAAGTACATTAGATATACGAGCGTCATTCAATAAATAAGGTGAATTTTTCGGTATAAGGACTTCTAATACAGATAGAATCTTACTTTTTTCTTATCTTTTTTTTTTGTTTTACTTCTTTTTCACGTGGATTTAATTTCTTTTGCAGATTAAAAAAAAACATTGAGAGTTTTGGCGATTAACAAAGATGGCCGACCAAGAAGCATTCTCCAGGAATGAACAGCGGTCAGTTATCAAGTTTTTGGTTGCTGAAGGGTGCAAACCAGTTGAAATTCATTGGAAAATGTCAACTGTGTATGGTGCCACATGGTTCAGCCAAAAAAATTTCTACAAGTGGGCTAAATTGTTTAAAGAAGGACGGAGCAGTGTTGAGGATGAAGACAGGCCTGGGAGGCCTACAGAAGTGAGGTCTCCTGAGGTGTCGAATTAGTCAATGACCTCATTCAGTCTGACAGGATGACAGTGGATGACATTGCAAGGACTTTGAGCTTATCTGTTGGGACAAACGCAGGGGTCATCAGTCAGAAGGAGTCATCTTGCATCAGGACAACGCAAGGCCTCACACAGCAGCCCAAACGGTGCAGACCATCAACGAGATGGGCTGGGAACTGCTCCCTCATCTCCCTTACAGCCCAGACCTTGCTCCTTCAGACTTTCACCTGTTTGGCCCCATGAAAGCGTTCACGAGAGGCACGAAGTTTAAAAGTGACGATGAAATCAAAAGTGTTGTGAGCGACTGGCTGAGACATCAGTCCAAAGATTTTTACGCTGAGGGAACACGGAAGCTTCTGTACAGATGGGAAAAGTGTGTGACAGTGCTGGGAGATTACGTTAAAAAAAGAAAGTAAGCTTCTATCTGTATTAGAAGTCCTTATACCGAAAAATTCACCTTATTTATTGAATGACCCTCGTATAATCCTCACCTATCATCTTTTTATTTATTTTTGCACCTTTATATTATATTTCTAATCGGCGTTTTAGTTTATGTTAATAGGAATAACTTGGGTATTTTATGCTAAAATAGCAAGAGTTATCCCCCTTGATATATTGTTTACTTTCGAATCTAAATTCAAATTTAAAATATTTTTTATTATTTTTCATTCTTCGAACTTACGAATTTGAACGATATAAATTATTAATAGTTAATTCTATAATCTAAATAGACAAGTTTGCACACACAATTTTGAATCATCACCAGAACAACAGTCAAAATTTACACTATTAACTGAAAAAGATTGCATTAACTGCATGAAACTCCGACTAATGTTATCAACGTTGGACATTATGTATATTCACTAATATATATATATATATATATATATATATATATATATATATATATATATATATATATGATAGAAATTGTAAGGAGGATTTGATAATTACAATTAAATAATTCATTGAGTCTGAAAGAAACCTCAACAGAATGCAGAAAGCACAGAGAACTTCAGTTGAGTTCCACCGCGAAATATCTGAGCGAGCGGCGCTATATTGAGTCTGATTTGCTACCTCTTCGTCACCGAGGCCCGTTGGAACAGTTGCCATGGTGTTTGCTTGACAACCTAACTCTCAGGGTTTCAATTGTCGGTAGTGGATGCGCTCTGCTGATGAGTCCCAAATATAGGACGAAACGGCCGTCCAGTGCTTTCTGCATTCTGTTGAGGTTTCTTTCAGCCTCAATGAATTACTTAATTATATATATAGGTGTATGTATGTATAAAGGGTGTTTCATTACGACGGATTATATATAAGGTTGTTCCATTAAAACGGATCAAAGTTAGCAGTAAATAAATCAATGTTATTGGTGAAAATTTATTTATTTCTCTATTGGATCATGTTATTTAAGTCATGGCAATTATGTGTGAAAAATAATATCGCCCAAATATCGTCCATCAAATGTGAAAGAAAAAGAAGAATCAGTAGACGCTTAAACTTAATCCACATTTAATATCGGCCCAAGTTATTGGAACACGCTTTATATATATATATATATATATATATATATATATATATATATATATATGTGTGTGTGTGTGTGTGTGTGTGTGTGTGTGTGTGTGAGAGAGAGAGTGTCTGTGTGTGCGTGTGCGTTTCTAATGTACTGTCACATAATATTTTTTATTCTATTTTTGTCTCTCTCCACACCATTGAATCTTTCTTTCATCTCTCCCTACTTTCCTATTTCTACTTATTTGTATTTGCATTTTATTCGCATCTTCTCTCGTCCTTTTGATGCTAGTCGCCATTCTCTTTTTGTCACCATGCCGACCACAATCAGATTTTAAAAAATAACGTCGAAGACAAGTCACAAAACTCATTCCTGAATCTTTGCACGATCCTTGCAAATTTACTTCCATGGTCTTCTCTCCCAAACTCTTTCCTTATTAATCAATCCTTACCTTTGTCCGCCATTTGCAACGCTGTCCGCAAAATGGTTGTGCCTTTCATTCCTTTACGCGTTTATTTGTACTGCTATTTTGCTTCGGAGTCCTGATTGGACTCAGATAAATTGTTTTGTACTGGTATTGAAAAGTTCTAGATACGAACTATTTCCTAAAATCTGATTAAATTATCAAACGTCAGAAATTTTTAACGGTTTTTAGTCGAGCTGAAAAATTATCGTCATGACCTTGCAGCAATGATTCATTTTCCGGGTGTATTTTTGATTCTCTTCTTTTTTTTCTTTCCTCTACTTCACCTCCCTCATATTCTTCTCCTGTCCCTTTTCCTTTTTATTCTCGTCTGTTTCTCCCTTTTTTCTTTCTCTACTTCGCCCCCCTCATATTCTTCTCCTGTCCTTTTTCCTTTTTATTCTCGTCTGTTTCTCCCTTTTTTCTTTCTCTACTTCCTCCCTCTTTCTACTCTTATATTTGCTTCTACTCCTTCCTTTTCCTTCTCTTCTTCTAACTACTCGTTTTCTTGTCTTCCTCCTTCTTGTACTTCACCTCTTCTTTATATTTCTCCCTCTCATTCGTTATTCTCCTCTTCCTTCTACCTTTTCCCGTCTTTCTTCTACTGTTTTGTCCTTCAATTCCTTTCCTTTTTCTTCTCTTCCTCTTGCTTCAACTACTTACTCACTCCTCCTCTTGTTCCTCTTAATACTTTTTCATTCTTTTCCTCTTATTTCTTCTGCTTCTCTTTCTATTCCATACCTTCCTCTTCTTTATATTATTTGCCTTCTTTCTACTGTATTCGCCTCTACCTTTTACTCCTTCTCTTCCTCCTCCTTCTTCACTTCGTTTTCCTTTTTTTTCTACAATTCCATTTTTTCTTCTTTTCTTTTCAATCTATAACTCTATTCTGCTCATCTTTTTACCGCTTCCATTATTTTCTTCCGCTTCCGTCTACTTCATTTCTCCTTTCTCCTACCCCTCTTTCTATTTCCTCCCTTCCATATCCTCCTCTCCCTTTTACTCCTCCCCTTCCCCCCTTCTCTTCCGTTTCCTCCTCTTTCAACGTGCGCTTTCCTTTCTCTTCTTACTTTTTTAAAAGTGACGTGCTTCTTCTCTAAATAATCCATCACCCAGAATGCAAAGCGCAAATGAGAAATTGCGATATGAATATTATTATGCGCCAATCTCATGGTAAATGGGACCGGGCTGCTTACTCTCATTGAAAATCACCCTTCAAAATCATTGTTGCACCTGTGCACTGATAGCCAATCCATTACACCGGTCGGAAATTTAAAACTATCTTAGGTGTAAGGCAGTCTCCATTGTTATATTTTCCACATTGCTTCCATGTTACTTTTGCTTTATTTTTCTTAGTTTCATTCAATGAAGTCGTCTGCTTACTTTATTCCATCTTCTTTCTCTTTTCATTATTAGACACGTTTATATCATCCCCATGGCTTTTTTTTTTCTTATTCTTCATTTCTCTCACTACCTTCCCTCTTATTATTTTTATTTGCATATTTCTTCCATCTTATCCCTCCTCTGAATTCGTCCTTCTTGTCCAACACATTTTCTTCCTCGCCATACAAGTTTACTTCGTAACCAATAAAGCATAGCAATTTCCTCTCCCAAAATCTTAATAGTTGTCCGGGAAAAACAGGCTTCACTCTGGAAGGAAATACGGACTCTCTGCCTCTCTCCCTCACATTGAGATCGGTCCAAATACCTTTTACATTGGCGTGACATATTAATGCATTATGGATATGTACAAAGCTATCCACTCTTGGCCCCAGTGTGCCTTGATGTCCCTCTTCAACGCCCTAGTGATGATGGATGAGTAAATATGAGTCATTCTCTCTATTGCTGGCAACAAGCAAAATGCTGTCGTCAGCGCCGCCATCTTGAATCCATACCTTTAGTGTTGTTATGGCGCGTTGTTTCTGGTGAGGTTGTTGCTATTTGCTGTTGTTGATGAGGGTAGGGGTCTGATATTTCTGTCGGCTAACTTTTTCGGCAGTTGAAATGACGAAAGAGATTCTACTATCTTTTTCATCTTTCTTTTTTTATTCATTCATTCTTTTTCTTTCCTTCTTTCTTTACGCCTCACTTCTCCCCCCCCCCTTTTTTTCTTCTTTTCTTTCTTACTTTCCTTTTCCAATTCTTTCTTTTTTTTTCTTTCTTTACTCTTCCATTATTTCTTTTTTTTTCTTTTTCTCTTTTCTTTCTCACTTTCTTTTTCCAATTCTTTTTCTCTTTATATCTTTTTTTCATTATTCCTCTCTTTTTCGTTCTTTTTCTTATTTTCGTTTTCTTTACCTCTCTTTCTTTTGCCTTCTTTTTTCTTTCTTACTTCCGCTTGCCTAATTTTTCTTTATTTTTATATTTCCATTCATTCTCTTTCTTTCATTCTGCTTCTCATTTTCTTTCTCTTTACCTCCCTTTCTTTCTTTTTTTTCCATTTTTTCCTCTGTTCTTTCTTACTTTCATTTTGTCATTCGTTATTTATCTACTTATTTTTCATTCTCTTTCTTTCTCTCTTTCTCTCATTTTTTTTTATTCTTTATCTCCCTTTGCTCTTTCTTTTTCCTTTTTCTTTTTCTTTCTTACTTTCCTTTCCCCATTCTTTTTTTTATTTATTTATTCATTCATTCTCTTTCTTTATTTCTTTCTCGCATGTTATCTTTTTTATCTCCATTTCTTTCTTTCTTTCTTTCATTTTTCCTTTTTCTCCTTTTGCCATTTTCTTCCTTTTTTCAATTTTTTTCTCTCTTTATTTTTCTCATTTAATCTTTCTTTCTTCCTTCCTTGTTTTCCTCTCCCCCCTTTTTCTTTATTAATTTCCTTTTCTTATTCTTTCTTTATTTCTTTATTTTGGCATTCATTCATTTTTTCTTTCCTTTTTTTCTCTATTGTTATCTTTCATTATGTTCCTTTCTTTCGTCCTTTTTTCTTTTTTTCTGTCTCACTTTCCTTTTGTCATTCTTCCTTCATTTACTTATTTTTCATTCATTCTTTTTTTTCCTTCTTTCTCACATGTTCTTTTTTTTCTTCCCATTCTTTCTTTCTTTGACAAGTGCTGGAATTATTAATGCTATTTAGATGTTAATATCAAAATCCCCTTTTCAAAAGTGAAAATTTTAATATTAGGATGAAAATATATTGCTTATCTCCCTTTTTTTGCCTTTAAGAATAAATATTTTCCTCGGACAATTTTTAATGCTCATCTTTTCAACCATTTTACGAGAAAAATATAAAAACTTATGTTTCTTTATTATAGTAAAATATTAAAAATTATATCTCCTTAGTATAGAAAAATATAAAATCTTATATCTCTTTATTATAGTAAATTTAAAAACTTATACCTATTATAGAAAATATATAAAAACTGATGTCTCTTTATTATAGAAAGAAACAAGATGCCCATCATTTGTAATAACTCTAAATGAAAATTTTGCTTTAACCGTAAAGAAGAACAAGAAGAGACCCAAAATATGGTACTGCTGCCATACCTGGGTTAGAGCATGCCGTGACAAACTTCAAAAGTGTTTACGCGGCCTTAGTGGGTGACGAAGTATTTACAACTCTACTACACCTTTCCCACAGACGAAATGTTGCGAGCCTCGTGCTGCTTTATCGTTATTTCCATGTCAGATGTTCTTACGAGATATATTCCTAAGCTCCACCGCCAAACTGATCATTCAGCTGGGATTCTCCATGTAGCAAACACAAGTGTGAATCATCCCCATTCCATTCATATTCCATTAGTAAGGAGGAAGTTCCATTGGGGCAGCTTCTTCCAAAAAAATGCTGCTTTGTGGAACAAACTGCTGCCAGGCTGAGTTCCCAATCACTATAATTTGACCTCTTCAAATCTAAGATGAACCGTTTTCCCGAATAACTCCATAAACTTATTGTTTTTTTTTAAATTTTCATACAACACCACACAGTAACCCTCTACAATGAGTGGCTCTTGGCACTTGTATAAGGAAAACATTAGTATAAAAACGCACAAATTTCGAATCACTCTTGAAAACTCTTATCTTATTCTATGTGCCATGTTTCCATAAGACAATTGGCGATTATGACTCTGCAGACTTCCCTTCCCCTCCCTTTGTAATTCGCAGTAAATTTTGTTCTGCCATCCATTTTCTCCGACTCTTTTTTCTTCTGTGTACCGTGGACCTTCAGAGCGTTGTCGATCATGGCTCTCCACACTTTCCTGTCTTTTGTAGAGCTTAATAAATATTGTCTTTTTGTTATGTCTCCGAAACCTTGTTCCGCCATCCATTTACTCAAACTCTTTTTCTTCTTCTGTGTAACCGTGACCCTTCAGAGCGTTGTCGATCATGGCTCTCCACAACTTCCTCCCCTTGGTAGCTCTTAATAAATTTTGTCTTTTTGTTATTTCTCTGAAACCTTGTGCCGCCATCCATTTACTCAAACTCTTTTTTCTTCTTCTGTGTACTGTGACCCTTCAGAGCGTTGTCGATCATGGCTCTCCACAATTTCCTCCCCTTGGTAACTCTTAATAAATTTTGTCTTTTTGTTATTTCTCTGAAACCTAGTGCCGCCATCCATTTACTCAAGCCCGTTCTATGGCGATTATGACTCTCCACAATTTCCTCCCCTTTGTAGCTCTTAATAATTTTTTGTTGCCTCTCCTAACCCTAACACTGCGATCCATTTACTCAAACCCACTAAGAAGGTTATGCGTTGTTTTCCACTGTCCTTATTGCCTTTAATGTGTCTTGTGTGTATCAGATTATCGAAGCCCTCTTTCCTCATTTGTGCCCTAGAAATTTCAAGTTACTTTTCCAGATATTAAGTATAAAAGATCTTTATGTTTCAGTTTCCTCGAAAACTGCATTGTTGGTCAAATGTTCGATCCATGGTATTCTCAGTATCCTTCTGTAGTCTCTACTTAGCCTGTTAGGAGGTTGTCCAACATTCACTTCTATATAGAAGAACTGATATTACATAAGAGTAAAATGTTTATGTCCGGGGATTGTTCCAGGCAATTCTAAAATCTTCCTCGCCCATATGTAATAACTCCTTCGTCCCTGACAGGGAGGTTCATTAAGGCGTGGCATTTCAAAACTAACTAGTTTTTGTTTTCGTACTTAAACTTTGTTTTTTTTTCTTTATTACAAATCTGTTGGTATTTTTGACAGATTACTTCTTCAGAAGAATTGAGGTCGCGTTGCAAATATGATGAAATTGCGGTGAATCGATTTGTGTTCGGTTTTCTGTGCGAATGTTTCCGTAAATAAAACAAAAATCGAAAATCCTCTTAACCAAACATCTATACAAACGGTGTTTACTTGATTGATCTGGATGGAATTAAATATTCGGGACAAAATTATCGATGCGACGAGATCTTCTAGCTGAAATCTGGTCTGAAAATATTGCCTTTCTCTCTTTCACTCTCTCTCTCTCTCTCTCTCTCTCTCTCTCTTACACGCTCTGTCTCACTCGTTCACTCTCTCATTTTCTCCTCTCTCTCTCTCTGTCTCTCTCTTTTTCGTTATCTTTCTCTCGTTCTCTATTCTCTTTTCTCTTCTCGTTCTCTCTTTCCTCTCTCCTCTCCCTTCTCTCTCTCTCTCTCTTACTTCTCTCTCTCTCTCTCTTACTCACTCTCTCGTTTTCTCTCTCATTCTCTCCTATCTCTCACGTTATCTTTCTCTCGTTCTTACTCGTTATCTTTCGCTCGTTCTCTGTTCTCTTTTCTCTCCGTTCTCTCTTTTCTCTCTCTTCTCTCTTCTCTCTCTCTCTCTTACTTCTCTCTCTCTTACTCACTCTCTTTCTCGTTCTCTCTCTCATTCTCTACTATCTCTCACGTTATCTTTCTCTCGTTCTCACTCGTTATCTTTCGTTCTCTGTTCTCTTTTCTCGCTCGTTCTCTCTTTTCTCTCGCTACTCTCTTCTCTCTCTCTCTCTCTTACTTCTCTCTCTTTTACTCACTCTCTCTCTCGTTCTCTCTCTTCTCTCTCTCTCTCTCTCTCTCTTTATGTCTCACTAATTAATTTCTTATTTTATTTATCTAGAATGGTTGTTGATAGAACGGATAACCACGGTATTGAATTTTATTCGCCGATAGGGTTTCGCTCTCATCTGATTGGTCTAAATTAAATCTCTCTTCATTGGTGGAAAAAATTTGAATAAAAAAATGGGTTGGTTGATTTTGTTCAGCAGCTCATCAACACCCCTATGGGTTATTTAATGCAGAAATCTAAATATTTTGAACACAATTTTAGGGCTTCAACTACTGATAAAATATTGGTTATTTTGCTATAAATATGAGCGAAGAAGAATCAGCAATATTATCGGTCCTGACCTGGTCTCTGGGCTTCAGTCACTTACCCACCACCGTAAGGTTGCCTCTCTGTGTCTTTTCTATGAACACTTTCATGGAAATTGTTCGGATCAGGTCTTCGCTATGATACCTAGGTTTTGTGAATTTAAGCGCGGTTGTAGACAGGCGTCGAAATCTCAGTTTACAGTTGAACTCGTTAGATGTAACCGTAAGCTCCATGCTAAGAGTTTCTTTTCTCGCACTTCCGGCTTGTGGAACTTCCTTCCGGCTCCATGCTTTCCAGTCAATCGAGAAAAAGTTTTAATTCAATGTTAACCGCTATCTACTGTCCTCTTGATTACTCTTTTCTCTACCCTCTAATTATTAAGGTTTCTGATGGTATTTTTACATGATTAATGAATTTTTATTCTTTCAATCGTTTTGTTTTTGTTTGGGGGGCTAACTAGTTGCCCATGGCTGGTATCCTAACAGGTGCTACCACAATGCTCTGTTCCATGAATCGATCTAACACTATTTTGTTATTTGTGATACCGTGTGTTGTCCGATTGGAAGTGGTCAGAATACGATGACTACACCGTACTGAGTAATAAGGCATAAGGCTAGTCGCAATAATTATATATATATATATAACGTTGAGTGATGGTGTCTCAATTCAGCAACTGAAAATTGCGTTGTACATGAAACTCAGAGCTGTGCTACAGGTGAAGATCAAATGTGTATTTATTACTATATATATATATATACACAATGGAGGGGAAAATATTCGTACCCATAAAAATTTGTATTTATTGTATATATATATAGTATATATATATATATACACACACAATGGAGGGAAACAAATATTCGTACCCATAAAAATTTTTATTTATTATATATATATATATATATATATATATATGGTGTGTGTGTGTGTGTGTGTGTGTGTGTGTGTGTGTGTGTGTGTGTGTGTGTGTGTGTGTGTGTGTGTGTGTGCGAGAAAGTGGAAAAAAGATTTTGTGTGACGCGTTTCGTCTTTTAGGACTTCATAGCACTCAATTTAAAAACGCTCTAATAAATGTATATTCTCATGATAATACCAGAAGAAAATTCGGTATAATCATCGGATTCTACTTGAGAGCACACATAATTTGCAGCCCTCAGTATTTACATAAAGATGAGAAATACATTGAAAAAACTTTCAAGCTTCTTCAGTACCCGAATTATTTTATATCGTTCATAATATTTTCCAAAACAGATACATGACACAAATCCAATGAATAAAAATAGAAACTATCTCTATCACTTCTCAATTGAAAAGAACTTATCCAAACTCAGCATAAAATTTGTTAATATATCTCAAAAAATAAAAGACTTAAGATAAAATAAGCTATAAGCTGAAGGAGGGATTTATTAGATCGCCTGTAGTATTCTTAGCAAAAAGACATAGAAATCTTATAGGATCTAAATAAAATATTATATGAACAGAAAAGGGGTATTTTACAAAACAGTACATCAAATGAATTAGTTGCTCGCAGTGACATAAAAACTGCTACTTCTTGCTGCACAAGAAAATTAAAAAAATTAAATTAATTATTTATTATTAAAAAATTAAAACCGTTAACCTCATAGTTAAAAATAATTCCCCTGCAAGATACAAATGACAGAGAACCAATATTATTTACGAATTTACATTTTCCTGACCAATCTAAATTTGATAAAATATATTATATATACTACGTGTTTAACAAGAAGACTCATATGACATCTTTCTCACCATAGCTCAATAAGGTTTCATTTAAATAAACATAGGGACAAACAAAACTCTATCCGTAACTCATTGATAATACAAATATAATAGCATCATCCACATGTAAAAAAAGGCTAAAAATAATGGAAGCATTATTAAAAAAAAGGAAAAGCCAACAGACAATAATATCAACTATGAACACGGACATAATGTTCTGGCCGTGTTTGGAAAATAAAAACTTCGTAGAACTCTAGTTGCATACATAAAATAATTCATATATTCAGTTAAAAGTAGAATAAAATTCATCCTTGATAATCACTAAAAGTGCAGCCGAAATCGCTTGGAAATCATTCGGACAATTTTCATACAATTTATGTCCTGAAAAGAAATGAATTATACAAACACATGAGAAATTATGTAAAAATCTCAACAACTGCATGTTGTCAATCGAAACTTGCATATATATATATATATATATATATATATATATATATATATATACATATATATATATATATATTACATGAATCATTAATACAAAAAGCAGATAGTGAAGTTAATAATATAAATGGCAAGAATCACTCTCGCAAACAATAGGTTTTTTGGGAAATGTCTTATTGTTAACTGTGAAAAATATTTTGGAGCGTGCAGTCGCAACGCTGAGGTTGAATTTTTTTATAAATTCCAGAAAAAATTTTTCACAGTTAACAATAACACATTTACAAAAAAAACTATTTCGGAGTGCATCTTAACTTTCGTTGTGCTCTTATTACCTGGATGTAAAAAAGACATATCTATTTCTATAACTGACGATGATTGTATGAACAATCGAAAGCTTGTAGTAAAAAAAGACCTTATACAACTGGAATTTATAAACAGGGATCATAACATTCATCAACCGGTTCGAGGTTAATGTATTTTATTAAAAATTGTTTGCGAGAGTGATTCTTTCCATTTACGTCATTACCTTCACTATCTGCTTTTTATATGAAGGATTCATGTAATGTAAATTGAACTGCACCACATACTTGATATATATATATATATATATATATATATATATATATATATATATATATATATATTGTCATCCACAGACAGACTGTTTCGCTGTATCACAGCTCATCAGTGTGAATAGACGGAAATTTTACCCTGAAGCCGTCGGATCACGGTAGAGAAGAAATTGAATTTAAGCGTATTTATTTTTAGATAAACACACAGTGACTGAGAGAACTCGATTCGATTTGCCGAAGAGTCTTGCATTATTAGCCGTAATAGTCACTGTTTACAAACCTACACATCCTCCCCAGAGAGCTCAACCGAAATAAATTTTCAGGAGCATATATATATATATATATATATGCAATTTTTGTATATATATTATTTATACATTATATATGCGCAGTACTTCTTGGAAAGCGTTCAATATTAGTACAAAGATAAACGTTGGATTTGTACTCTATTCGTTCTCATCTTACCTGGGTCGCACACATACAACTTATTATAATAGCTCTATCACTGATATTGAACGCTTTCCACAACGTACCGCGCATAAAAATTATATATATATATACTCATACTTCGTTTTAACGGATAAATGGGGGTATTATCGTCTCCTCCTAGCTAGGGGTTAAATAATATAATAGGGTTGAGTGAGTTCATTCCCTGGAAACCAGTTTCAGTGAAGGAAAACTCTGAATTCAAAACCTGAGGTGAGTCGGTTAGTGACCTTTTGCCACAATGTGCACCAGTTCTAACTTTTCACCAATATAATCAAACCATATGGAGCGGTATTCTCTGAAATGAAGTGTTTCAACCTCATCCGTTGAAGACAATGGAGGAGTCCATCACACACACACACACACACACACACACACACACACACACACACACATATATATATATATATATATATAAAGCGTGTTCCAATAACTTGGGCCGATATTAAATGTGAACTAAGTTTAAGCGTCTAAGGATTTTTCTTTTTCTTTCAAATTTGGCGGACATTTGGCCAATATTATTTTTCACACATAATTGCCATGACTTAAATAACATGATCCAATAGAGAAATAAATAAATTTTCACCAATAACACTGATTTATTTACTGCTAACTTTGATCCGTCTTAATGAAACACCCTTATATATAATCCGTCTTAATGAAACACCCTTTATACATATATATATATATATATATATATATATATATATATATAGTCATCCACAGACAGACTGTTTTGCTGTATCACAGCTCAACAGTGCGGCCAGACATCAGATTTGGCATCAGTCAAAGATTCTTTCCCCAAGCTATTGTCGGCTGAGAGAAAGGGAAATTTTAATCTTTTTACTATACGAAAGACGTCGATGGCTAAGAAAGCTCGATTATAGTTGAAGAGCACATGCGTTTTATGTGTGTGTGTATATATATATGGGTGTGTCCAAATCACGCAGCACAGGTTTTCAAAACAGAGTTGTACTTCTCCTAGGCTGGTTGCTAGGAAATGAACGCAGTTTGCCCTCCTATACCATTTAATACATAGCAAGGGAAAGATTAATATATATATATATATATATATATATATATATATATATATATATATATATATATATATTCAGTTGTATGTATATTAGTTTTAACCCTGGGTTTCACGTTTTTTACTATCATCAGACAAACTGGCTTATTTTTTTTAAAAATAGCTCTATATATGCGTATTTGTGTTTGATTATTTGTGTGTGGTTGAGGTGAGGATTTTCTTCTGAGTCTGTTTGGAATATGTTATGGGTCCTTACCTATGACTACAGAATGAACTCTTCCTAACACTATGTATACTATGGCTCTCAAGAGTGAGGGACGAATTGAGTTGAACCGATAGTAGTTCACTCCAAACCAGACTGACAGTCATACTAACACCTTCCACATCTTGTATTATTATTCCGTGTAATATATCTTCGTTATTTCTACTCTTGTGTTCGTGTTGTTCTTCCTTGGTCCTAACCTTGGCCATAACAGAATGACACACTCATATACACAGACACACATACATACAGCTGTATGCATTTTAGTCCGTACAAGCATATCCATATATATAATCTGAGGTTAGGTGCAGTTACATATCCATGCATTCTAGCATACACATATACGCAATTGTCATTCTATTTCAGTGTCAATTTCTCCTCCATCCCCACACACAAATAATCAAACAAAAATAAGCATAAAGAGATCCATTTGGGAAAAAGTAAACTATTTTATCTGATGATCGCAAAAGCGTGAAACGCAGAGTTACAAACTGATATCCATACAACTGAATATGTTAACTCTATCACAGATATTGAATACATTCCACTAAGTACCGCATATATATTTATACTACCAGCATGGCCCGGCGTTGCCCGTGCTTGATTCCAAAATCGTACGACTCATAAATGTTTTTGCCCTTCCTTGCCTTTAAAAGAGTGCCCTTTGCCGTGCTGATGTTGCTACATGCCTTACTTCTTGCCTTTCTCACACTGCAAATTTTTCTAATCTCTATACTAAACATTAAATCTGTTACGAAAAAAGAACTAAACAAAACGAACACAAAACGATCAGCTTTAAAAAAGGACTCGTAACTGGAAAAAAAAAACGAATGAAAAAAGAATGTTAACAACATAAATTTTTTCACACCCAACCCAGTTCTGCGGAATCAGAATCAACGTCGAGTTTAAGCAAGCGAATGAGCCAATTGGAGTAAAGTGCCATGCAGATTTAAATTTTTCCTACTTGTGACGAATGCAGCTATCGATTTTTTTTGCGTGCTAGCATGCTAGTTAACATTCGTGTCAGTCAGCTGTTGGCTCTCACGCTGGCCAATAGAATATTCGTGCCTATTCGTGACAGCCAGCTATAGGCTCTCACTCTGGCCAGTATAAAATGGCCGCAAACTACATGAAAACTGCCGTAGAAGCATGAAAAGATCGATTATTTCCACTATCGATGGGAGTTGGGAAATGCAAAGTCGGTCTTGGTCATCCGCTAACTTGGAGCATGTGCATGTAAACTTTGGCGCAAATCCGTCGAAAATTGCGGCCGTGCATTCATTACACACACATACACACACACACACACATCCTTCCTTTTATAAATATATATATATGTAGATATATATATATATATATATATATATATATATACGTTTGATATTTTTTATTAATACTTTTTATTAATATCGATGCCTTCTTTTTACTTTTATGAAATCCTTGAGTATTTCTATGCATAAAATTACGAATTATCTCATGATTTATCTGATGTTTTAATTCTTTTTACACATTTTTAAATAAAAGACTCCTTCCTTTATTTATCTCAAATATCACTGTTTAACCAATTCTTAGCAACCTTTTGATTCCTTTGACTTTTTTGCCTGAGGCTCTCAAACACAACAACTTTGGTCTTCGCTTAAGATCCTACCAGTGTATATAGTGTATGCATTTCACAATAGCAATGTGTGGTTCTTCTGTGGTGTCTTTCTTTAAAGTGTTATTTTAGTTTTTTTTATGTATTTATGAATGTTTTATGAATTAGTTTTTGTTTATTTATTTTTCGTTTGGTTTTGTCTCCTTTGTGCTATTTATTGCTATTTTGTTTTTTCATGTATTTTAGTGTTTCGTTTCCCTATTCAATAATCAACTATATTATTTTTTTTTAAAAGTAATTGGTCTGAAGAAAATTTTTAAAAAAAAGGAGAAAATAACAAAATGAAGGAGAAAAAAAAATGTATGGGGAAAAAGCAGATGAATGAATTTTCAAAAAGGAAGAAAACAACGAACGAAAAAAGAATGAACATAAATGAATTAATGAATAAAAGAAGAAAGCTGACCAATGAATGAAAAACAAATAACAAAAACGATTAATGAAAAAGAGGAAAGCTGCAAAAAATAAACATTAGCGCTTCTTTTCTCTTCGAAACAAAAGTCATAATTCCATTCTTTATAAGCCTTTTCCTAACAACTTCATCAAATACAAAAGAGAATTGTAAAAACAAATTGATTAACTACCGTTCAACACAGGCGCCTCTCTAGACAGCTATCCATTTTCTTCGCTAAACATGTTTACACTGTCCAGGCGGGTGACGAATAATATTAATTCCAGCCAACAATCTGAATAACTTAAACTGTATATTTTCTCAGTGATGTCAAATAATAAAAAAAAATAGAATCTTTTTTTTTTTTTTTTTTTTTTCTAAATGCCCAAAGCGATTCGCATAGTTTTAAATACGAACTGCGCAACTCTCTGTTCGTTTTCACATACCAATCAGTTGGGGTTCTATTCATCTATCCAACGGGCAGTCTTTTAGATCGTGTTTAAAAAGAAATAAAGTAACTTCAATTTAAGATCAGTGTCAAGAAATAGTTTTCTAACATGTTTTTTGGTATAAATTATTTTCTTTTGTATGTCGTGTCCCTTCTGGACGTTGGCGATCATGGCTCTCCACAAATTCCTGTCCTTTGCAGATCTTAGCATTTTTTTTCCTATTCTTCCCACTTCTTTCTCTATCATCCATTTATACAAGACTATTAGAAAGGTTCATCGCTTTTTTCATCTGTCCAACTTACTCTATAAGTTTCAAATTCTCCAAATCTCTTTGTTCTATGGGCCCTAGAAATATCTGAGAAGTTTTGGTCCTAAATATCATGATGGTTTTTACATGTTTTCCTCGCTTTTCCCTCTGTCCCACTTATTCTTATTTTGTCCTATGAGTGTCAAGTTCTCCAAGACTCTTTCTTCGTTATTTGCCCAAGAAATTTATGAAAATCTTCTTTCTGATTCTAAGTATATGTATGAGCAAAGAAAGTTGGTTCTCTGTGTCGCGCCAGAAGGTTTTTCTTGTTAGTGTCCATCACATCTAAAAAATCTATCATTCGTCTAAGCATAGAATATTGTTGCT
The DNA here is from genome assembly GCA_964036315.1 of Acanthosepion esculentum. NCBI lineage: Eukaryota > Metazoa > Mollusca > Cephalopoda > Sepiida > Sepiidae > Acanthosepion > Acanthosepion esculentum. Next base: position 76,947,662 of record OZ038511.1, on the reverse strand, counting down.
ATATATGGTCTGGTTCTCCTGCCATTCTTCGCGAGACTCTCGTCAAAATCCAAAGACGGATCTGCAATGGAAACTTCTCTGACGGGCTACTTTCACTGGTGCCCCGACTGCATGAATTTAAGCGTTCTACTAGATTGGCATCTAGATCACACCTTTTATAAATTCAAGCTGGTTTGAATTCTTTGTATTTTTTTATTATTATTTTTTTCTCCTGCACGTCCGCCCGCGATCTTTCAATAGGAACTAACGCGCCAAGCAAATTCGCTTTGCGGGAGGTAAGTCTTCTCGTTTTTCACACTGTGACTTTTTTCTTTGGGGTTAGTTAAAGAAGAAAGTCTACTATAAAAGAAAACCATGGCTTTGGAAGAACTTGAAGGGCGAATACAAGAAGTTATAGCTTCAATACCAAAAGAGTTCCTGGTGTAATCAGTTGACGCGCTTCCTGGGCGGTTCGCGAAACAGATAGCGACATCTGGTGCCCATATCGAATTTTAAATAAAACCTCAAGCTTTCACCTCATATCCATTTCTTGTAAAAATTATACTCCCTCTGTTCGGAAATAGTTGTTCCATAGCCGGAAATCTCATCTGGAATATACAAATTCTTAGTCGAATTGTTTGCCGTTTACATTAACAGGTTAGCATTGATGTTCCTCAAGTATTTAGATTAGCTTATTCAGGTAGAATAATTTGAAGCGCAAATTATATCACTTTTTCACCACATTAAAATTGTATTTTTTTTTCAGACGACCCGCTGGTAAGAGATTATGATGGGAGAAGAGAAGCCAATTGGCAGAAATGTTGAAACAGTTAAATGCAACCGTAAATGTAAATATTATTTATTTTAGGATATTATAACATGTCAAAATCGCTACACAATTGCAATCGTGTTTCGGCACATCAATTGTAAATAACTGACGAGTGAACAATCAATTAAGTTTCTGTTATGGTCCAGGGTCCTTGTACCACGGTGATGGTTCAAGGTAGAACCAATGAAGAATAACTCGAACACAGGTATGGAATAACACAGATATATATTACAAATAGAATATATGTACAAAAGAGTAGAAGTGTTAGTAATAATAATCAGGTTAGATTAGAGAGAACTATGTTGTCTCGACCAGTATCACTATTCCAATGTCTTACAGTAATCGTCTAGCCGACTGCCCGACTCACTCACTCAAGCTTCTCTGTCTCCGACTGACTGGATATTTAGCAACCCCCCACACACACACACACACACGGGTCGAATGTAGCACAAGGCCGGTTTAATGTGGGCTTACCGAGCCCGTAGGCTCAGCCAAAAATATCCCCTTTAGAACCCGTATGCACGGGATCAGGGACTGTCTACCTCCCCAGACGGCACTTTTCCCTGCGGCAAAGCCCCGTCCGAGTCCCTCCCCACCGAGACAGAGAGTTCGACAGCAACGAACAGTCTTAACAACTGTTCCAGTCACGGGGTGACTGGATATTTAGCAACCCCCCCACACGGGTCGAATGTGGCACAAGACCGGTTTAATGTGAGCTTACCGAGCCCGTAGACTCGGCCAAAAATATGCCCATTAGAACCCGTATAAACGGGTTTAGGGACTGTCTACCTCCCCGGACGGCACTTTGCCCTGCGGCAAAGCCCCGTCCGAGTCCCTCCCCGCCGAGACGAGTCACTCGGCGGGGTGACTGTCTCTGCTTCCTCTTGCGGCGCAGTATTTATGGGGTACGAACTAGTCGATTACTATTATGGGTAGGTTCCCATAACAGTTTCAAAAGCAAAATACATCCTCTCTTTTGGAAAAAAAATATTAAACGTCGATCATATTCGATTGGTTGATCATGATAAAGCCCACTAGGTTGGTATGTCAGTCCCTTCCTTTTATTGTCGAAATAATTAAATATAACCGCTTCTTCTATTCCAACTGCTTCTCTTCTCGCAATCCTCGACAGTTGAACTCCCTTCCTCTGACTTGCTTTCCTGATAACTACAATCTTGAAAAATTTAAATGCAACGTCAATCGTAATCTTCTGATGCCTTGAACCCTTTCCTTCTTTTTATCGTTTCCGCACCCCTTCTATACCCAGTCTTTATTCTTACCCTCACTCTCTGTAACCTGCTGCCTACTAGTGGTACTCACGCAGTGCTTTGGGTGAAATAGTTATAAAAGTATCCTTTTTATTTAGATTTTCTCTAAAACTTCGTCGTTTCGTACATGTTCACTCCATGGTATTCTCAGTATCCTTCTGTAGTGTTACCGAAGGTTATGAGGATGGATAGCGATTGAAGATTGTAATGTTCAGGATAACAACCATGGAGGAATTTGTTACACAAAATAGCCATTCTAGACGATAACCGTGTGAGTGGTATTTCCTCATTACAATTGAAATACTGTGGAAATGTGTGAGATTCGGCACTGAGGGCGTATCATGGGGAGTCGTAGCTATAGAGGTCTGAACTGCTGGAAATAAAGTAGTGGTCCTCTTAACTTTTGCCATTGAAATAGCGAGAGATTAGCGATAGGCTTCTAACGTTGCGTATGTAAGATAAGAGGTGGCAGATTAAACAGTGATATAATTTGCCTACTAAATTTTCGCGATAGATCGTTAAGATTGCCGAGAGAGTGTTAGAGGGTGAATTGATCTCATGCTCTTCAGAAAAGCAAGTGATAAGGGCGTAGACACTTTCAGAGAAGCTAAAGCTAGGTAGCCTATGTAGCAACACACTATACCACACCTTGCCAGTGGCTTTTGAGATATCTAAGGCATGGCTCTCGTATTAATTAATTCTGAATTTCTCCATTGATTTTATATTTTCTACACTTGGTTTACTGAGTGGGTTTTCTTCTGGAGTTTCTAGAACAGTATTTCTCAACCGGTGTTGCACGTTAACCCTAGGGTTCCTCATGATTATTCCGCGAGAAACAGTGATTAATGGGCCAATGCACGTTCGAGTAATTTTTTGTTTAATTTTATATTCGTAATTTTGCGATACACGTATGGTAAATTGTTAGAAAATCCTTGATTATTAAAATAAAGGCTACAACCGCTTATATTATTTAAAATTATAATAAGCATATGGAATGTATTTAGTGATGTCTGTATGGCTTCTGTGTGAAACCGCCTTCACTGGTTAGTGGACAGGACCCTTACGCGGCAGATTCGTGTATCACTGTGTGATAGAGTCGAGTACAGGATGCTTTCAGGGTGTTTATATATTATTTTATTACGTGATCTACGATAAAATATATAAAATAAATACATAATAATCACGGTAATTACACTATTTACATTGTTCGGGCTGTTTTCATCATCTCTATGGTCACATTCACGACGTTTCGACCGTTGTACGCTCCGGCCTTCTTCAGGATCTATCTATATTTCTGAGATGAAGTATTGTAAATATTTTCACTATTTAAATTGTTCGGACTGTTGTCGTCATCTCTATGGTCGCATTCACGACGTTACGGTCGTTGTACGCCCTGGCCTTCTTCAGGATCTGTCTATATTGAAGTATTGTAATTATTTACACTATTTTCCACGTGCCATGCGTTTTCTGGGTGTCTCAGTTTCAGTTATTTCTTTTTTGTAACTCAGCTCTCTTTTGTTTACCGCTGCTGTGGCCAGATATTGAACTCACAATTCTTTCGGTATCAAGTCACTGGATTACGCCATGAGTCCTTGGGAACGATGTAATTAAAGCAAATAGTTACAAGACCTCATCTCAGTAATAAAAGACAGATATTAATAATGGTATATAATGATTTTTATAGAAAGGTTCTCTGAGACATTAAAACTATTTCAAGGGTTCCACAAGGCCTAGAAATTGAGAAACACTGCGCTATGTTTTATGAGAAAGTTAGATGCCAAATAGGAACTCTACAGGTATGTTGTCATGTACCGAATTTCCGCATCAATACATCTGATCTTTATCAACATAATCTTTTCAAAGCACTCAACACTATTATATACTCGTGGAAAGTAGTATGCACTCAATTGCCTCATGGGTAATAGCCGTATCTATTTATAGTCTTTTTGACTTCATATGTATTTGTCACCTTAACTACTACTAAGCACTAGGCCTTAGCCGGGCGCAAAGATCTTAGTGCTTGTCGTGCTCTCCGTCTTTGGGGCAGATAGGAAGTCAGACGAGGCTAGGGCAGAGTCTCGCCCGGGGAAGTTGAAAAACTCGACTCCATTACTGCGTGGTCTGCGGGTAACTTTTGCACGGGCCTAGTCTCGGAGAATCCCACGTTAAACCGGTCTTGCGCCAAATCCCGCTCTGTGGAGAGCTCGGGTAAATACCGAGTCAGCATTATGTCTTAGCCGCACGTTACGCCCTTAGTGCTTGTCGAACTCTCTGCCTTCGGGCAAAGAGGAACCGAGACGAAGCTAGGCAGAATGGCAGAGTCTCATCTGGGGAGGTAGACAATACTGACGCTGTTATTACACGGTCTAATTTCAAACCGGCCTTGTGCCACATCGCGGTAAATACCGAGTCACCTTAACTAAGTTTCTCCATTAATCACAATCTATTTCTCGGTATAATACTCTTCTTTTCCAATGCACTTACCAAAAATTATCTTGATTAATTACATGGATTGTACATTATACAAAGAAAACACGAAACGTTAAACACAGAAAAGTTCCAATCAAAATTCAACTGATATCTTTATCAGACCATGGACATATTGATCTTGCTGACTGCTGACTGACCTAAAGATCAGCCTTTAAAGTCTTGAAGTATCTGTGCTTGGACATTAATCTAAAATTCTCTTGCAACAAAGACGCAGCAACCTAAGACACTAAGCGTATTCTACATAAACTACCAAGGAACCCCCATCAAGAATGGAAAGAGCGATTATAGCTACTGGACTTGAGAAACGTATTTTCATAGAAATTGTTTGAAGAGAAAATTTTTATACCTTCCAAATCTGTCCGGGCTATAGAATGGCAAAGAGCTGTAGTAAATAACAAAAAACGCATCATTTGCAAACTTTCAACAGCAGCAATAAGTAAAATGGATAGCACACGAAACAGTAATGGCATAATGAAGATGTTTACATATGTTTAAATATTACACGCAACTTCAAATAGAAGGCTATGAAGGAAACCCCCATACATATGATATTTTCTCGACATATGGAATTACATTGGCGGCCCTTAGACAAGAAAACGAAAATGCATATGAAGCAATCCCACTGGACTCTTTAGCCAATGTTGGTCTAGCAGTAGTTCGCCTGGATAATACTAAATTCCTGGAAGCTAAATGCCACCATTTTGAGCATCTCTTGTGATTCTAAAGTCCAAAGGTAATTTGTATTAATTTTGTGATCTCTGATTATTTTTTTCCTTTCCTTATGTATGCATACATTTTTAACGGACTCTATAACGTAAAAGATAACATTTAAATTAATAATTATAATAAATAAATTTAAGCCTGACGCCTTGTGTCTTACCAAAGATCATCCTTCGTTAAACCTTGTGGGCTGACGTTACAAAATCACGAAGTATGTACCAAACAGCAGAAGTCTTTCAACAACAGCAATATCTAAAATGGATGGGACATGTAGCTAATAATGACATAATTAAGATATTCACTTTGGATAGGAAGGAAACTACCATTAATATTTAAAAGACCTATAACAGTTACTGGAAAATGGACTTGCTGGAGACGCCATTTTACGCCAACCCTAGCAGCTTTTTCATAAACAACGTTGATTTAAAAAAGTAATTTGGTTGTTTGAAAACATTCGAGAACCCATAAAATTACTGAAGATCCATTTCTTTTCGATCGAAAACAATTGATTTTAACAAGTTTCGACAGCTTACACAAAATCATATTAAATAAAATGACATGGTTTAAAAAACTTATGAAATCATGGAAAATATAGATGAAATTAAAGTAACTGTCGCCAATTTCAATTACTTTTGAGGCGTTAAACTACGTTATTTAAAAATTTAATTTGATGTTTGAAAACATCAGAAATTTATTTAACTGAAAAATTGTTCCAAGAGAACGATTTTATAAACTACAATCCGAAAGTATCATTTGCTGCTCGGTAAATGAATGCCAAATGTTTCCTTGGAGGGAAACGGCAGATATTACTGTTGCAATTACCATCAGATATTTTTCTCAAATCTAATTTTTGGAAGGGTTGTTTTTCCTCCATCCTCCCTACACACACACGCGCGCATATATCTGCATATATTTGCATATATAATCTATTCTTGAACAGACGCCGTTTGTGTATACAGATATCAATGAACGTATATATATATATATATATATATATATATATATATATATATATATATATATATACTTTCTTACCTGCCCCCCCCCATTACAAAACGGTGGACTTGCTTTCATCGTTACTAAAGAAAAGTAAAGTATTAGCGTTACATTAGAATGTCATCAATCCTCGCCGAACAGATTAACGTTAATCTTGGCCGGATATGAGGACACGCTACCGGCATCAGTGAAATGAATTTGTTTACAAACACTTCAGACTTTATATGACTTCCCGCCTTGCGATCACAACTTCCCACCACACTGCCGCCGCCACCATCATTATTAGCATAAGCTCAATAATATTGTTTTGTTTGTAGATAATAATCCTCATCACTGTTGTCATGTAGCGATCAATGGCGTAGAATGAGGGCTAGCTAATCTAGTCCCCCACTGTTAGAGATTTCGAATCTGATTGTGGACTCTAGTGTTCTGACTGAGAGCCAGTTTAGTGCTTGAGAACTATCTATTAGTGGATATCGTTGTCTTTACAATTTTATCATGAACTTTTTTCCTTCATTATTACTATTTTAACAGCATTTTTGCTTGAATTTGCTTTATAATCTCATAGGGAAAACGAAGGATGTGATTTTTTGCTGTTTCCACTTAAATTTATTTTAAACAAATTCACCCCAATCAAGGCAGTAAAGCCACCAAGACACAAGTGGTTACTGGGCGTGGAATAATTACAAAACAGAAGCCTTACTAAGAAAAGGGAACAAAGGAAGAGTTATCGCGCGGAGAGCAGATAGCGATTAACATAGTATTTACATTTTTGAAGGTTAAACTCTGGAAGGCATGTAACCGGAAGTGACTTCTACACATAGTAGTTCACAACTTTTTCATTGTTTATAACGAATTATTTCTGTTGCTTAATATTTTAATGTTAGCTTTTAAAAGGCATATTTCCGTCATTCAACGCGCCTTCAAGTTTCGCATTGTTTTCTTGCACGCTTTCCTGATTGTGAAATATCTGTACTTGCTTGATTCTGATGTTACCAAGCTGTATCTCACATCTTCAGTGTGTCCTCTTGTCGATGGCCATATATTCTGTCTTCTTACATTTGATAGTTAGTCTCTTCTTCTCGCTTTCTTTTACTAGCTTCTAGTTAAAAAAAAATACTGGTTTAATTAATAGGGCCAAGGACGTTACACTATTACATTTAGATATCAGTGAAAAAAAAAAACTTTCACGGTTACGGCCACATTAAGTTAAAACACCGGTTCCCGTACGATCAGCGAAGTTAAGCAACCTCTACTGCTTAGTACGTAGATGGGTGACCCTTTGGGAATACTGGGTGCTGTGAGATTGGATGTGCGGCTGGTGTAATGGATAATGGCTTTGAATTGTTAACTGGTGAGCCGAGTTTCAATTCAAGTTGAGTTCGTTATATTCACTTGCACGCAAATAACATTGGGAAAATATATGTATCCACCTCTTCTCCCCATAGCTACGGGTTAATTAGTAAGACTTGTATTACTAAAACATTATTATCTACAAAAAATTCTTACAATTCAAACATATTTTCTGACTGTAAATAGCCTAGAAATGGTTTATAAACCAAGGAAAAAAAAGTATTTTTACAAAATACTAGTCAAGTTTTCCAAACCCTCTTTTTTCGGTAGAATTTCCAGCTTCTTCTTTCTGGGTATAAGTGTCTTTTTTGTTTCTATATCTTTGATGACATTCTGATTGCTCTTTCTGCTTTCGTCCATCCTTCATGAAGATCCCATTTCTGTTATCAATAGGCGTTCACTGCCATAAACTAGGATTGATATTGCGTAGCACTTCAGCATTCTTTCTGCTTTCTTACCTCCTTTGCTTAGTTTTTGGAAGGCATCTTTCTCTAATCCAATGCACGTTCAAATTTCGGTATTATCTTTTCCTATTCTCTGTTAAAACAATTTCCAGATATTTCAACTTCTGTACATGTTTTCCAATTTCTAGTTGGCATCTTTCTTTTCTTTTAATCGCGATCACCCCAAGCAAGAAAGTAAAGCCACAAAGACGCAAGCGGTTGCTGGGTGTGGAAGAATTAGAAAATAGAAACATTACTAAGTACCAAGAGCAATAAAATGTCGGGAGATAGCAGTTTTGATATTGAATTTAATTTTTTGTAGGTTAAAATTGATTGGGAAACATGGAGCCGGAAGGGAGTTCAACAAGTGACAAGTGCAATAAAATGAACTATTAACATAGAACTTACGGCTACATCTAGCCAGCTTTGTGTTATGGTGAAACACACCTAGTCTATATATAATAGACTCTCCCACCTAATATAAGTAGGAGTCAGTGAGGGTCGACTGGGGGTCGAATACGAAAGTAGTCAGCTACCACAACTAGATTACTCTGCGTAATACTTATTATAACAAGTTCCTAACGTTTTTCTACGTTGAAACTATTTAGGACCGAATTTAGTCCAAATACAGTTTCCACTGCGGAAAGTAACTCTACAACACACTCTCTCTCTCTCTCTCTCTCTCTCTCTCTCTCTCTCTCTCTCTGTTATGGTGAAACACACCTAGTCTATAGATAATAGACTCTCCCACCTAATATAAGTAGGAATCAATGAGGGTCTACTGGGGGTCGAATACGAAAGTAGTCAGCTACCACAACTAGATTACTCTGCGTAATACTTATATAACAAGTTCCTAACGTTGTTGTACGTTGAACCTATTTAGGACCGAATTTAGTCCAAATACAGTTTCCACTGCGGAAAGTAACTCTACAACACTTTGTGAAGTGATGAAACCTCGTCGCCGGTTTAGTACTGTGTTTAAATTCATAAAGTCTAGGTACCATATGGAAGAGCGATATTTATTTCGCTTATATACAGAAATGTGGCGCATGGCCAGCATTTAGCCATATGGAACAGCTCATCGGAACGATTACCATGAAAGCATTTATAGAAAAGACACAGGAAGGGAACCTTACAGCGGTAGGAAAGTGACTGAAGCCGATTTGCCAGATCAGGACCAATAATTTTGCTGATTCTTCTTTGGATCTTATCAAGGATCTCTAGATATAAAACAGGAACTCCGACCATGTTTTATAGCTATATTCTATGCATGGTAGACTTATAGATGTGCTGGATACATTCAGGAGATAAAGATTGTTTAGCACGGCACAGTAAGCCAAATTTCGTAGCAGCTATCCTCGCAATGGATTCAATATAGTCTTTCCACTTCGTGTCAGCTGAGAATGTTAACCCGAGAAGGCGCAACGTCACTCTCCTGGTGGTTAGCATCAGCCATGATAATAGAAGTTAGAAAAGAGGTTTGACCTTGTCGAATCGAAACAAAACTCTGCTTTTAACACGATATAAATTGATGAATCTCTTCTTACAGTTTGCAGGGTCTGCCATGTCGATAAGAAAGCACATTCTGTTTTCATGGTCTTGAATCACTGTCTTGGCTATTAATTTTGATTGTTCTGTCTGTGTGTATTGTAAAGTACCATAAAATTGTTACAGCCGCTATGTCTATAAGCGGGTTTGGGTAATGTTCATATTAAGGATTTTGGAAATATATGAATCCACCCTCCCCCAGCTATGGGTTAAATACTAAGCCTTCTATAACGAAAACCATTATCATTTTAAAAAATAACCAAAAAAAATAATAAGCAAAGAGGCTTGGTTTTAGCATAATAACAGACAATTACATTAGTAGATTGAGTCACTGTAAATCTTTACAGCACTATTAAATTAGTTATGCGATAAAAAAAATTAGCTAGATATGGGTCTGTTCAGAGAGGGGACGTTTTGGACATTGGATTTCGCCTCGAAACACAAAATGGTTATTGGAATAGATAACTGGGAAAATTAAGCTAAAAATATTCGATGGATAAGTCAAGACTGTAAATGTTGGAAAGACGAGAACTTCTAGGTTGGGTTCATCCTTCAGGACGTGTTTGAGCACAGGTTTCCTAAACTTTCTATCTCTAGCCCGTCTTACCTTCAGCACGTCCTGTGTGTGTTAAATTCTCCAAGCTCTATTGTCACTATTTCCACGCGGATTATTGTCCTCGTTTTTGTTGCTGTTATCACCTATCCTCCTATATGCTAGGAAACGATGGCCACTTTCCTATCAAAATAAGAACAACCCTGACTAAAAAGTGGCAGAATCAAAGATCAAGGAAAAAGAGAATAAAAATTAAAGAAAAGTAACATCGAGAAGAAGTTAAATTCAAAGAAGATCAACGAAAAAGAGAAGAACGATAAGAATAAAAAGAGTCAGATTCAAAGAACAGCACCAAAAATGAGGCAAAAGATCAGCAAACGAAGAAGAAGCAGATTCAAAAGAAAAAGGAACAAGTAAACATCTGACTAAAGAACTAAGAAGTATTTGTCGAACTGATAAAAAGAGAACATTGAAAATTGAAGAATACACTTGGCTGACTCTTGTACAAATCTCATTAGGGTTAATCCCATCCCTCGCCACAGAAATGTAGAATGTAGCGATAAAGTGGGTGCAGGGGTTGGAGATGAATGCTGACGGTCATAATGATGGCGAAGTATCCATGGCGCTGTGGTATTAGGTCTGAGTGTATAGATACCGAGTCCGGCCAACTAAACAGACAGTCAGGCTGATCGAGAGACAGACTGACAGGGTCAAGCGGTGGGTAGAACCAAATTGTGCAATACTCGACCGTCGAGTCAGTACAGTGAGTCATTCAATGAAGAGCAGCAGATATATTGAATGGACAGCGACCAGTCGGACTGGATATTTGAAGAAGAGAGTGTTAGCTGAAAGTGCGCTGAAGCTGGCGAATATTCGAATGAGTAGAGCCGGCTAAAGTCCGATTTCGATAAAAGCAGACACTGCGGGCAAGAAAGTAGACATGATGACAGAAAAGATAGGGAAGGAGTTGGATATGTGGACAAATTTATTTATGTGTACGTACATATGTGGAAGAATGTAGAAGGATTTAGAAGGTTCGGGCATGATCGATATGTCTCCTCGTCCTAGAAAGAAAAAGCGATAATAACACGCACACACACGCACACACACATATATATATGCATACATATATATACATACATATATATATATATATATATATATATATATATATATATACATATATACATATAGATATAGATATACATACACACACACATATATATATATATATATATATATATATATAATTTTATTTTAGGATATTACACCGAAAACATGTCAAAATGGCTACATAGTTGCAGGTTGCAGTCGTGTTTCGATGCGTATCAATGCATCTCATCAGGCGATTGTAAATTACTGGCGAGTGAACGATTTATTTAGAATTAAAATTTGCATTTATACACACACATATATATATATATATATATATGTCTATATGCACGTATGAAGTATAATACATTGAGTTTGGTGGTGATAAAACAGTGTCGATGTATAAAATCAGAGGCAAAATTTATATTGATTATAAATATACATTTTGTTCCTTACCGATATATATATATATATATATATATATATATATATATATATATATATATATATATATATATATAACACCATTGATATCTGTCTATATTTCTAAGATGTGGTATTCTAAATAATACATTATTTAGAATGATTGGACCATTTTTATTGCCATATTCACGACGTTTCGCTCTTTGTACGCTTCAGCCTTCTTCAGGATCTGTTTACTCTATTTTACTCTATTTGCATTGTTCAGAGTGTTGTCTTCATTTTTATTGCCATATTCACGACGTTTCTGCCGTTGTATGATTTGTCCTTCTTCAGGATCGGTCTATATTTCTGAGATGAGTTATTGTAACTATTTACATTGTTCGGATTGTTGTCTTCATCGTTACTTTCATATTCACAACGTTTTCGGCCGTTGTACGCTCCGGCCTTTTTCAGGATCTGTCTATATTTCTCAGATGAAGTATTGTAACTATTTACATTGTTCGGACCGTTGTCCTCATCTTTGTTGTCATATTTACGACGTTTCGCCCGAAAGAATTACAGTTCAGTACTTGGCCTTCGGCAAAGTTGAATAAGAAAACTTGGAGAGTTGAGTTACGAAAGTGAAATAAACTGAAACGGAGTTATCCAAAAAAGGTATGGCACGTGGAACTAGAACAATCTACCCCAACGAACGAAATAAAGTGTTCGGCTCGAAATTCCAACGTATATCACCTGAAGAAGGCCGGAGTGTACAACTTGTAAAACATCGTGAATACGACATTGAAGATGAGGACAACAGTCCAAACATTGTAAATAATGAAAAGACGTTTTGATACATGTAAATTCAAATGATTTATCGTATTTTGAAGCGGATGGAATATTTTTTCAATATGGTACTTAATATCTATCTTGGGCAATACTTATTGTACAAAAATATCGAACGTTTCACGGTATTTATCGAGGATCGAATCAGAGTTTCGCTCTTCAGGAAGCTCATATTTTCTTATCTCGGTCCTGATGAGCAAACTATCGCAAAACTTCGTTAAGAAATCGTGAACTTTCAACTTTTAATATACGAGGGTCATTCAATAAATAAGGTGAATTTTTCGGTATAAGGATTTCTAATACAGATAGAAGCTTACTCGTTTTTATTTATTTTTTTGTTTTACTTCTTTTTCACATGGATTTAATTTCTTTTGCAGATTAAAACAAATCTTTGAGAGTTTTGACGATTAACAAAGATGGCCGACCAAGAAGTATGCTCCAGGATTGAACAACGGTCAGTTATCAAGTTTTTGGTTGCTGAAGAGTGCAAACCAGTTGAAATTCATAGGGGAATGTCAACTGTGTATGGTGCCACATGTTTCAGCCAAAAAATGTCTACAAGTGGGCTAAATTGTTTAAAGAAGGACGGAGCAGTGTTGAGGATGAAGACAGGCCTGGGAGGCCTACAGAAGCGAGGTCTCCTGAGGTGATCGAATCAGTCAATGACCTCATTCAGTCTGACAGAAGGGTGACAGTGGATGACATTGCAAGGACTTTGAGCTTATCTGTTGGGACAAACGCAGGGGTCATCAGTCAGAATGAGTCATCTTGCATCATGACAACGCAAGGCCTTACACAGCAGCCGACACGATGCAGACCATCAACGAGCTGGGCTGGGAACTGCTCCCTCATCCCCCTTACAGCCCAGACCTTGCCCCTTCAGACTTTCACCTGTTTGGTCCCTTGAAAGCTTTCACGAGAGGCACGAAGTTTAAAAGTGACGATGAAGTCAAAATTGTTGTGAGCGACTGGCTGAGATATCAGTCCAAAGATTTTTACGCTGAGGGAATACGGAAGCTTGTGCACAGATGGGAAAAAATGTGTGACAGTGCTGGGAGACTACGTTGAAAAACTTTTTAAAAAAATAAGCTTCTATCTGTATTAGAAGTCCTTATACCGAAAAGATTCACCTTATTTATTGAATGACTCTCGTATATAGTGATCGCCACACCTTAATCAGTTGTAATGACAGTCACATCCTCATAGTTCGGATCGCTTGTGGTCTCTTCAGTCTTGTTGCGGAGTCCGTGACCCCTAAGATGACTCTTAAGATCAGCAATCATTTTCATAGTCATCATCATATAAAAGAGATAACCTCTGTATCCTTGACTGGGTTGACTGAATCTGCATAGATTGCAACTCTATGTCTTCTCAGTCCAAATGATGATCTGAAAACAACACAGGGATTTTTGTCGGGAAGGTGGGGCAGGTTGGCATAGTTGTATTGCTTCAGGTACTTCTGATGACCTTTCAGGTGTTTTACATAACCGGCACTCGACACCTCACAGACCCCACATTTCCAAAACTGAATATTAGCTGTCAAATCTAAGTGATGTCTCTTTGGGGTCACGCTTGATCTGAGCATACCTGAAACATTCTTCCGCAAAGATGTTGTATAACCCCTTATAAAGTCCCTCCAGTATGTACGATTTAAACTCAGTTATTCCTAACCTCCTTATTTGGGAAAATGTATGATAAACCGAAAAAATGTTTCCGTGAAGCTATAAAACAGTAACACGGCTTTCTTTCTGCTCATCACTGAGCACCCCCGGAAAAAAAAAACTTTGTACACATTTTGCGCGTGTTCAGATCTTCATGAATAATTCTGTGTACAGATGGTACACCAATTCCCAACCGTATGCTGATTTTCTTTAGAGACATATGACGATCTTCATCCAGAATATAGCGAATATTCTCAACCAGCTCTGATGTTCTGAGGTCCACGTCCATATTCTCTCCCTCCCACATCGCTTATCGTCTCTCACCTCGTCTTCACTGTCCTTATTTCTTGTGTAGCATCGCGAACTTCCAAATTGTCTTCATCTGACTGCATTCTGCAAACTTGTCCGCTGTGACAAGCAGTGTTTAGTAGGTTGTGTTCAAAGAGACTTTACTACCTTCTCCTTCAATATGGAATAACAAAAGTTGGAAAGTCGTTTTATTAGAATGTACAGTATTTATAACCTAAAACTACAATGATTTAGAAAAGTTTTAATTTTGTATCCTGAAACTCACTCAAAACTTCTTGAATGTGTCTCGTAAATACAGATCATTGGTGGAACTAAATTACTTGTATGATAGCATACATGTACATGAGTTTTGGGGGGATAATCCCATTTACTTTTCTTTTTTTTTAAACATTCCCCCCTGGGCAAGGCTGGAAGCTGGCACGCAAGGGGTTACAGAAGGTTTGGAGGAAGAGCAGATAGGAGTGGTAGAGGAAAGGATGTGGAGAAAGATAGTGGATCGATCAAGGCAAGGGGGTTACAGAAGATTTGGAGCGACAGCAGATAGGAATGAAAGAGGAAAGGATGTGGAGAAGGGAAGTGGATAGGTCAAGGCAACTGGAGATGTCGATTGACGTTACACTTAAATAGTTGGAGATTGTATTTGTCAGGGAAACAGGAATAAGGAAGGGAGCTCCACAGGCGAGAGGTGCGAGACATGAAGCTATTGAAGTAGAAGAGACGTCTACATCTAGCAGTTTCAACAGTGAAGGGGTGGGAACGGGATTCCAGCCTCGTAGGACGTTTAAATTCATGAGGCCTAGGAACCAGCGAAAGCAGCTCCTCGGAGCAATTACCGTGAAAGTATTTGTAAAAAAGACAGAGCGAGGCAACGGCGCGTCTGTGACTTTGCCTCCGTTATGTTGCGCAAGAGAATCCAGTAGAAGTCACCCATCATGTGGTGTTTCACTTGCCTTGGTAGTTTCTTTCCATATTAATATCTTGACAGAACCTTTCTACAGGCTCATCACTCACTGCTCTGATGAAAGAAGTTAGGCGGGAGTGGAGAACGTAAATTTTGTCTATCATTCGGCATTTCATTTCCTCATACGCTTGTAACAACTTTTCGATACACTCTTAGTAATTTGGTACCCGTGTGTTACCAAAGAAGTCTTGGCAGACTGACTTAAATGCTTCCTAGTTCATTTAAGATATGAAACAGCTCACATACTTTGTCTTTCAGCAATTCTTGGATCTGAATTCCAATGAAAATGCTTTCCTTGAGCTTAGCAGAACTGAGAGCTGGGAATGAAGTGCACAGGTGTTGGAAAGTAGCACCATTTTTGTCTAGGGAATTCACGAAATTCTTCATTAGAACGAGCTTCATATGAAGAGGACGAAGAAGCACCTTGTTCATGTCTACCAAATACAGAAAAGGCATCTGTACATTTTGAAGCCCGCTTGCATAGCCATAAGGAACTCAAGGGTCCTGACAGATTCCAAAGGGAGTTCCAGATTGTCCTATGATACCTTCAGATGGACCTAGTGGGACAGGAGGTTTTGAGGAGCGTGAAACCAGCTCTTAATTGCTGGTGTTCCCATGTCCATCCTGTTAGGGTCCCGGCTATTGGTAAATAGTTAACCCTCAAACTGATATCAAAGCACTATGAAAGTGTAAAAGTAGGTTTTAATACCAGTAATAATGAATTTTGAAGACAAAAAGTTATTCCAAGCAATACATTATTACCAGCAAAACATTTTTGAAATAAATATTACCAGCAATAAAAATCTTGTCGGCATTAAATAACCCATTGAGGTGTTGATATGCCGTAAACGAAACCAAACGAATATGCATCATCATCTGACGCCGGCATAGACACACTAGAATTTTTATACTGTTACATACATATAGCGATATTCGCAGTTTTTCAGATTGGCACTGAATTCGGTAGGCCGCAAATTATACTATCGTTAGTTTAAAAGATTCGTATGCATGTGGTAAAAGATTGACCAATAAAAATCAAATAACGCAAAAATAAAAATACCAGAATTTCTTTCTTCTTTCTTGATCTCATTCTCTGACTAAAAATACATCGATAAATGTCTCCTATTTATTCTTTATCTTATCATACATGTATATCTCTAAATCTAGAGGTGACGAATGAAAACGGATTTCATATCTGAAATTAGGTTGCAACAACCTATTTTCTTGATTGCCTCAGTTTCTTTGTAAACCAGTGTTAGAATTCATGGGACAATTTTTAAAAAATTCATGGGACAATTAAAAAAAAATTACACTTTTCTCAAGTTCCACTAGTTTACTTAAATTTACTGAAATTATCTTAATTAACAGAGCAATAATAATTATTAGTCCAGTAATGTTTATGGAGGCTATTTTCCTAATTGTTGTCACAAATAATTATTATCACAGCTGCTTTTTCGTTTCCGAGAGGTGAAATCGCTTGATAACGCACCAGTCCACATTTTCACTAAATCAATGAACGGACGTGGCTTCTAAGTTCAACCAGGGCCTTACACTCTTTACCACAAACAGTGACAATATCACCGTGGATTTCCGAGTGACTTTTCAAGCCATCACACATTCACTACATTTCAATGGTCATCAACCTTTTTCTGACTATGTGCCGAATTAGGATTTTTAAATCATTCAGTGTGTCAACAGTATACGTATTTTTATACAAGTCAAAGCCAAATATACCTGTTCTACAATATATTTTATATTTTTTTAAGTATTTATACTTTAGCATATATAAAAATTGAAAGAGCTAAATGTCTTCTCTGCGTTGTAGTAGTTATTGGTTCGGACTTCGTGATGTCATTTGTGGCTGCGTGCCATTGGAAATTGCTTGGCGTGCCATGTGTGGCACGCGAGCTATAGGTTACCGACCCCTGCATATAGTTGCATTCTAGGTGGCATAGTACTTAATAGGTTGATTATTACGACGTCATTGGTAAATTTTTAACCTTGCTTTTATTATTATTGGTATTATTATTAATATTATTATTAGTAGTAGTATCAGTAGTAGTAGCAGTGGTAGTATTAATATTATTATTAGTAGTATTAGTATTATTAGTAGTAGTACTATTATTGTTAATTTTATACTTATTATTATTAGTAGTAGTATTGTTAGTAATAGTAGTATTATTAGTCGTAGTACTTGTATTATTATTTTTATACTTATTATTATTATTAGTAGTAGTAAAAGTATTTTATTCTTCTTATTATTATTATTATTATTAGTAGTAGTAGTAGTAGTAGTAGTAGTAGTAGTAGCATTACGGGGGACATACAGATGATGAGATTATTTTACTTCTTTTGTGCGTCGTGTCCCTTCAGGACATTAACTATAATGGCAGTCCACAATTTCTTGTCGTTTGTAGGTCTCAATAAATTTTGTCTTTCGCCATCAATAATGGAAAGAGCGATAACAGCTACTGGACTTGAGAAACCCGTTTTTCTAAAAAAAAAATATATATATATATATTGTTTTAAGAGAAATATTTTGTAAACGTATTGGCTGCTCGGTCAAAGGAATGGCAAATGTTTCCTTTTATGGAAACGGCTAATATAAACAAACATATTTTCGCCTTCTTTTCCAAATCTGCCCCACTATCCATTGACTCATCTCTCTTACCTCCATCGAGTCCTGTGAGTATCATATTCCAAGCCTCCTTTCCTCATTATGTGTCCTAGAAACTTCAGCTTTCTTCTTGATGTTAAATATAAGTGTCTTTTTTGTTCCTATTGTTTCGAGAAGCTTGTTACTACTCAGAAGTTCGGTCCACAGTATCCTCAGCATCTTTCTGTAGAACCACGTTTCTGTCGCTACAAGTCCCTTCTTCAGCTTTGAGGAGATCGTCCAGCATTCACTACCATATAGGAGGACTGTTATCATCTAACAATTCAATACTCTTTTCTTGGTTTCTAACGAGGATTTTCTGTGTCTTGATAATCTGCTAAGCTTTTAAAATGCATCTTTGGATATCCAAATGTATCCTTGAATTTTAGTGTCGCACTTTCCGTCCTCTGTTAAGACACTTCAGATATTTAAATTTTTTGTACTTGGTTTGATTTTGGTATCCCCGATTTGTAATTTGTATTTTGGGCTGCCCCTTTTGCTAACAATCACGCATTCTGTCTTTATACCAGGCATATGCATCCCAGTGTGATATGATGAGAAGTTTGAAATAAAAAAAACCGTGACGCTTGGCATCTCTACACCACCCATGCAGTCTACTTCTTTGAAAATACCTGCAGGGCCCGCTCTCAGGGACAAGAGGCAGAGGAGGAAGTACCGCAATGCTATACCATCGAACCTAAGCCGGTTTCACAGATGCAACTACTGCGACCGCGTGTGCCTGTCCCGCATTGGACTTATCAGTCACAAACGTGCCTGCAAGCGACGTGTACAGACTCCCTCTTGATCTTCGTTTTGCGAAGCCAAGCCATGATGACATGTCAAACTAAAATATATACCCGTATTTTATAAGTATGCGGTGTTTTTACAAAACTCGACTGCTTCGTAAACGTGTATATCTATATTTTAAGTGTTCTAAAATTCATGTATAGGCATATGCGAAATTTTATAAGCATTTTGAAAATGTCATCTGCTAGAGAAAGCTTGATTTAATGTATGTTAGTGTTATGGTCCAAGGTTAGGACCAAGTAAGAACAACACGAACACAAGAGTAGAAATAACGAAGATATATTACACAGAATAATAATACAAGAAGTTGAAGGTGTTAGTATGACTGTCAGTCTGGTTTGGAGTGAACTACTATCGGCTCGACTCGTTCCGTCTCGTCCCTCTCTCTTGAGAGGCGCAGTATTCATAGTGTCAGGAAGGGTTCACTCTGTCGTTATAGGTAAGGTCCCTTAACACCCCCCTCCCAGGGCGTTTACCTCGCAGGGGTCTTTTTTCCTCTTCGGATTAATCTTCAAAGGTTTTGAAAATTTTCTTTTTCTGCTTGATTTCCGCGGTTCTGACATTGCTTGAGGCCTTTGCATATTGAATGTGTCAAATATTGTGTCCATTACCTCCTCCTCTTCCTGAGGTAGACCGTTAGAATCCTTTAACAGTTAGAAATGAAATGAATTCACATGACTCCTATACAAAGACGCGTCAAAATCTCAGCATATGTATATAGATTCATGTACATTTTACACATAGATACATAATTGTATATGAATACTGTTACAGTTTTTTGGATACCTGTGTACTAGTGAGCAAACCAACATGAGCTGACTCATTTTATAGTCCACCCATAGAAGGTTAACCAATCAGAAGACGTGGAATATTGAATCCGACGTATATAAAGGCGGCCATTTTGTTTTCTCGGAATATCCACTGCTAACCTGTCAGATGAAAGACCTGAAGAACTACGCTTTCCTACTCTCTCCGAATATTCACTGCCAACCTCTGATATGGAAGACCTTAAGAATTACTGAATAGCTGCTACTAGACATTGGTGCTGTTTCATTGAACAAATTACTTACTACGTTGGATTTCTACATTCAGACTACGTTAAACATGTCTAACAAATACCTGCAGGCACTCTCTCAGGGACAAGAGGCAGAACGGGAAGTACCGCAATGCTATACCATGGAACCCAAGCCGGTTTTTCAGCTGCAACTACTGCGACCGTGTATGCCTTCCTCGCATTGGAGTTATCAGTCACAAACGTGCCTGCAAGCGACGTGTACAGACTCCCTTGTGGTCTACGTTTTGCGAAGCCAAGCCATGCTGCTGATGATGATAGTTGGATGATTTTTAGTTCATAGGCTTAAATAAGGACTCACTAGTTCTACAAAGATTAACATTTGTCTCTACCTAACCTGATGATGACTTAAGGAGATCGATTGCTTCGACCATATTTCTTCCGAAATGAACATTTTCTGGCGGAGTGTCAACCTTATCTGAGAAGGATTATTCGTAATTTTGAAAAGATGATCAATAAATTCTCAAGCATCCATCAGATATCAATACGTCTCCCTGTCCGATGGAAGATGTTCTCAGGTGTCACTATCTACGTTGACCTCTTTGAGTGTGACCTTAATGTTGTCCTTAAAGCGTTTGCGCGGTTTGCATTGAGGTCGCTTGCCTGGCGCGAGCTCAAAAATACAACTCTGTATCTAAGCGGCCACGGTAACCAGCCCACCTTGGTGCTTCATTATCATAAACTCAATGCTCATGATTTTAACCAGCTGCGCCGCTCTCGTATACAACGCATGTGATCGCCGTGAGATCTTTAGTATAACACGCAAGCTTCGCCGGTCAGAAGGCTCGAGACGTTGTAAATATGCCTACGTGGTGTAATGGTTAGCAAGCTTGTCTCTCTAAAACGATTACGATTGAGTAGTGAGTTCAATCCTCACTGGGTGCCCTCTACTTTCGGCCTTGTGCCACATCTAAGCTACGCTTGGAAAATTACTATATGCCTACGTTAGGTTGCTTAAGTCTATTATTCATATAGCGGCGTTGATAGTGCACATGCTTGGTAGACCCTCTAATTTTGGTTGGCATTTTCATCTGTGACTGCCATCAAAGTCTTGACGCGAACTTACGGAAAGCATCACAGGCGTTAAAAGGTCTATAACTGAATTCCTAGTCAGGTTTATTATGGCTAGATTGTATGCCGCCGATGTAGACAGATCTTATCTACGATTTCTAACTTCTTACCCTTGGCATAAACGGATGATGGAATTTAGGGCCTGTCTGGCGCTGGTTGTAAAGTAACGGCGGTTTTTTTTTAATGTCCGAACTCATTGTACGCGACAAGGAAGCAGCCAATCAAGGCCATCAGTGTAAAGGAGATTGCCAATGACAATCATTTTCGTCACTGAGGTGAAACGATGGATGTTGAATTCCAGTGCATACATATGAAAAAAAGATAAAAAGCAAACATTTCTGTTCCGAGGTTTGGCTGAAAAGTACATAGGGTGACAACAAAGGAATAATTACAAAGATGGCCGAATGCCATGTTTGAAGCCAATGACCAATTTATCGAATAAATTTACTCTTTAGTATTTAAGTTAGAATAGTTGTTTAAGTTTTAGATTGAGTTATTCACCTCTGTTATATTTTTCGTTTATATGTGATATAGAATATTATTGGTACCCTTGGTATGACTTTTTTTTCAATTTTTACTCTAAGGAATGAAAGCTGTTATGAACAATAGACTTTGGTATGTAGGATCAATACATGTGAGGATAAACTGATAAAATTTGGTGATATCGGGAGGTACGACTGGAGTGTCGTGGGTTAGTGGGAATAATGCTGTAGAATATGTCTGAATATTGCGTCATCATTTGATGAGAATGTTGTTGGTGGCAACGCTCTTGGAGTTGCAGCCGTTGTTGTCTGAATTTCTAAAAACACAACGAAATTCGGGATACCATCATGGCATTGGATCGTTATGACGACAGAGCCTGGAAATATTTCACATGGAGATGAACAACGAATGACGCAAAAATGATAAGAAGAAGAAACAATGAAAATCGAAACGAGTGTCGGAAAGATAAAAAGATTCCGAATTCAGACATCTGATTATTGCTTATTTATTTACTTACGTAATCGTCTGCCTATTTTGTCTTTCTGTAGTTTTTTTTTTTTTTGGCTTGCTTTTTGTTTTTAATTCTCTTATAAAAGTTTTTCTACCTTTTAGTCTTACTTTGTGTTGTTTTGTCATTCATGTCCGAAATCGTTTGGAAGCCGTGGTTGAAGCCAATGGCGCTTTTATTGAATAAATTTACTCTTTAGTATTTCGAGATATTGCTGTGTAATTTTGGTTAATATATCTGTTAATATGTGATGTCAGTGTTATTTTCATTTTGGCATCATTTAGACAACAATTTATCCATCGCACCCTTGCACATATATATATATATATATATATATATATATATATATATATGTATATTTGGGTATTTTAAATCTTTATAAATATTTCAATAGTTAAACAAAAAATTTTTTGTTAGATATAGTTAAAAAAAATTTGAAACAACATCTAAAATATTACTACAGTTAGATTTACGTTAGAAATATTTGCATTCCATATCACGTGACGTCCGCGTCTCGCGACGGACGCTACTTAATGTAAACAAACTTCTGAAAGCAGTCATTTCTGATGAAAGATCGGGGCCGATCTGAAATATCAAATATATATATATATATAAATATAAATAAATACTTTCACAAAAAACATTCAATTTTTTTAATTTGCAACTTTTCAGTTGTTTATATATATATATATATATATATATATATATATATATATATATATATATATATATATTTGTGTGTGTGTGTGTGTTTTTTCTCTTGGCATATCATTAAAAATGTTAAGCATAAAACTTTTTCCATACCAACCCCGCCATAATATAAATAGTTAAATACGAATACCGAAATACCTGAGCATTCAAGAAGAAAGAGTTTAACTCCCCAGACTGTAACCGCCTTGATTATTATGTGTGGGGAAAAGGTGATCGGGAGACCGAAAAAAAACTACTTGTAACACTAAACATGAACTGAAAGCAAAGATTTGGGGAGCATTCACCAATTTAAACAAGGAGACAGTCCAGAAGAGTTGCAGGAGATAATTCCATTTACCCAATTTCACACACAAGGTTAGAGTCAGTTCGTGTCATGTTTTTTCATGTATTTACCAAAACTGACTCACATTGAGTGCCAGTACTCGAAGATTAACAGAGAGAAAATTTATATTAATAATAATAATAATATATTTTGTTCCTAACCGGTAGTACAATTCTGACTTGCTAGCAAAATGGATTCCTTATGTGCGTATTGAAACCGCACCTGACTATTGCATCGTGCATGAAACTCAGAATTGTGCTTCCAGTGAGGAATAAAACTGTATATATATATATAATATCCGTTGATGATTGGTAGAGATAATTCTGAGAAGGACATGAATCCAAAGAGAGATCAATGTAATAAACAGAGCAATCCTAATTACAGACGATCCTTGAAAATCCATTCAGTTATAATTTATTTCATGAATATACACAAAAACAGTATCTCTTCAGACCGAAATTTTTATTAATAAATCGAGTCAATTTGTCCAGAAAAAAAGAAGAGTGAGAGAAAAAAGAAAACGGAAAAAATTATATATATATATATATATATATATATATATATGAATAAATATAGTCTGAAAGTGTGCTATATTTATGGGATAAAGTGCTCAATATCAGAGATAGAGCGTGTGGAAATATAAAAGGGAATATAGAAGTCAACACTTAAAAGCGACAGTCTGTTTTATGCTAGATGCAATCGTCAGGGCACGAGTGCTGTTATATTACTCGGCTATTTATATATACGGGTCAGTGGTGCATTGTGGGTAGTCTATTTTGGCGGTTATTTTACCGGAAGTCGTTTATTTGTTTATTTATTTACTTCGGTCAAATTATTTTGCTTGTTTTTATTTATTTTTTATCTTATATATTTATTTTTTTTATTTTATTTTGATCGGTGTTTTTATTAACGTAATAAAAATTTGTTTATATAGCTTATAGTTTTGTTTTTGTTTGGGAAGATAATTAAAGCTATTTATTCAATTTTGGGGTTGATTGTTGTGGTTTGTTCTAACTATTATTTTGGCGGGAACAGTTTTTAATTTATTTATTTGGATTGATTATCTTTATTTGTTTTTTCTAAACGGCTAGTTTATCGGTATCGGTTGTTAGTTTATTTATATATTTGGATGTATTTAGATCAATTTATTTTACTTGTTGTTATTTGTTACACTGTATCTTTTCTCTTTTTGGTTTTCGATTTTTAAGTAACGCAGTATATTATTTTTTTATTTTTTATTCATTTTTTATCGTTATATAACAGTTATAGCTATTTTTCGTCCGATTTTTTGTTTTGATTTTTATAGTCTAATATTTTGGTCACAATAGTTTGCTAATTTGTTTAGTATTTACTTTATTTATTGATTTTGTTTCTTATTTTTTATTCCCTTTCGTCTATTCTAACAGGTGTGATTTGGTAATTTGTTTGGATTAATTTATTTTGCTTATTTTATTGTCATTTTGTTTGTTTATGTATTTATTTATTTTTTTCCGTTTTCGATTTTTAAGTTACGTAGTAAAAATTTGTTTTCATGTCTGCATTTTGAGATTAGCTCGGATCTTTTATTTAATAATTTATTTTGGTCTGGGAAGGTAATTATAGCTATTTTTTCCTCCAAGCAAAGTTTGCAAGTTTTTGATTGGTTGTTGTCGGCTGATGATTTTTTCCTTATTTTCCAAGATATTTTTGGTGTGGTGTGCATTTTGTTTTTTATTTCCCAGATATACTTAGAAAGCATTGTGCTGTTCGCATATTTACTATTTGTGAAAGATGTTTTGTGTATATAATTTGTTTGTCTCCAGGTTCCTTCAGTTACTCCTATGTATACGTTTCTTCATTATCTGGTGATTTTATCGTGGATTGGTAGATTACGTAATCTTTTTTTAATGACCTTTTTAACGACGCCGTCTTGATGTTCCTAGTTTTTTTTTTCCTATACGGGAGGGGAGAGAGGAGGAGTGTAAAAAGGAAAGAAATGGAAAGAAGAAATGGTGATGGTGAGAAAAGAAAGCAAGAAACGTTGCTCATCAGAATTCCTATGACCAACGAATGTGTTCGATTTTTAAATGTTTTTCCTTGTTTTTAAAGAAACGCTTCATATGAAAGGAAACTTTTCTTGCTATTACATACCTGTTATGCCAAACTGTTCGTTTGAGAATGTGGGTTTTTTCGCGTGGTAGACCTAAGATGGAAAAAAGACGAGCATACTGTCTATTCGTTTTTTGTATCGTCTTGGCTGAGTAGGAAATGACGTAACAGTCTAGATTAAATAAAGGGTTCAGTTCAAAATTCCTTATAAGTTATCCAGATCGATATACACCTGATGAAGGTGCAACATCCGAAATAAAGATGAAGACAATAGTCCAAATATAAATTGTATAAATACCAGGTGTAAGATTTGGAGTTGAGTTTTGTCTTGCTTAGGCTGGAAGAGATGTCAACCTGCGCGGACCGTTCAGCCATTTTGTCTTGCCAATGCGCATTCTAATAGGAAATCCGGTCGGACGAAAGTAACCTGGGTCTAACAACCCCTTTGGGAGTTTTAACACTCGGACGCGTCCGAGCGTCACGAATTGGCCGAAATGGAAAGCTAGTGTCCGTCAAAATAGCCGGTAGAAGCCAAATAGTTCAGCTGATATTTTCGAAATCATTTTCTTTTCGCGCCATGGGGGTATTTCATATTTTTGTAGTTTGTAATGAATACAAACTACAAAATTACAGAAATTCCTCGATTAATTCGAATTCGATTAATACATTTTTTCATTATTGCGCTGAAAGCTTTATATGCCAAAATTCGATTACTGCAGTTTAACCATAGTGATTGAAAAGTGATTTTTTTATAGTTACTGATTAATTAAAAATGTTCTAAAATTTTAAAATGGAAAATGGGTGTCTATTTTCTTTGTCAAGTATTACGTTATCTAAGCAATTAGAGTGTGGCAAAAATAGACGGTTATAGTGATTTTCCAGGTGTAGCTTCGATGTGGCACAAGTCCGAAACTATGAGGCACCCAGTGAGGATCGAACTCACTACTCAGCGAAACAAGCTTGCTCACAATTACACCGCCTCGGGTTTGCCCAAAAACACATGGACGGTTATAAATAGATACATTTTATAATATAAGCCGATAATAAAAATATATACTTGAATATTTGTCTCTATTAAAAATTATTGAGTATTTTGATTTTTTTTTTCTTGTTTATTTTTATGGACTTAAAAGGAAACCTCTGGACGATATAATTGATTTTTTTTTTTTTGTAGTTACCGATTAACAAAAATATTCTAAAATTCAAAAATGGAAAATAGGTAACTATTTTGCTTGTCGAGTATTACGTTATCTAATTAATTACAGCAGTGTTAAACAATAATGGACGGTTATTGGTAGATAAACTTTATAAAATAAACCGATAATAAAAATAGACATTTGAATATTTGTCTCTATTAAAAATTATTGAATATTTTGTTTATTTTTTGTTATTGTTGTTCCTCTTCTTCTTCTTCATCGTCTTGTTCTTCTTGTTCTTCTTGTTTCTTCTTTTTCTTCTTCTTCATCGTCTTCTTCTTGTTGTTCCTCTTGTTGTTGTTCTTTTTCTTCTTCATCGTCTTCTTGTTGTTGTTCTTCTTCTTCTTCATCGTCTTCTTATTCTTCTTCTTGTTCTTCTTCTTCATCGTCTTCTTCTTCTTGTTCTTCTTGTACTTATTCTTGTTCTTCTTCTTCATCGTCTTCTTCTTGTTCTTCTTATTCTTGTTGTTCTTCTTCTTCATCGTCTTCTTCTTGTTCTTGTTCTTGTTCTTCTTCTTCATCGTCTTCTTCTTCTTGTTCTTCTTGTACTTATTCTTGTTCTTCTTCTTCATCGTCTTCTTCTTCTTGTTCTTCTTCTTGTTCTTCTTCTTCGTCGTCGTCTTCTTGTTGTTCTTCTTGTTGTTGTTGTTCTAATTCTTCATCGTCTTCTTCTTGATCTTCTTCTTCATCGTCTTCTTCATCTTCTTCTTGTTCTTGTTCTTGTTCTTTTTCTTGTTCTTCTTCTTCATCGTCTCCTTCTTGTTATTCTTCTTCTTCTTCTCTTCTTCTTCTTCTTCATCGTCTTCTTCTCCTTGTTCTTCTTGTACTTCTTCTTGTTCTTCATCGTCTTCTTGTTCTTGTTCTTGTTGTTGTTCTTCTTGTTCTTCCTCTTCATCGTCTTCTTCTTCTTCTTCTTCTTCAGAAACTGATTTTCAATGGAATAACATTGATCATCTTCAGGAAATAATGGATCCTTCTCTTTCAATGAATGATTCTCTTTAAATCATACAAAAACGGGAATGCCACAGAGATGTCAAATGAAGATGATTGATGAATCAGCCGATCGAAATATTGTCAGAACTGCGTCTATAGCAATGATACCTCAGCTAAAAATATGAAAGAGAAAAAAATCTCGACAACATATTCACCTAAAACTTATCCATATACATACAAATATTACGGTTGCGTGTATGTACGCAGACAAATCCACACATATACAACTACGAGAGGTTAACATACGCTTTCCGACTATGACACCCGGGTTCGAATCTAGTGAAGCTATACGGGCTGATACAAGAAGTGCTCTATGATTATCGATGCTTGGACTAGCATAAATTTACAAGTCATCGTGACCGAGTGTTTGATCATACTGGCCTTGTACAAACTTGCGGTCTCATTAAGATGCTGTAAATACGGTTCTCTAAGCATAGTAAATGCTGAATAAACCTAAAATGCGCCTGGGCAGGTATCCACAACAGAACCTCAGTAGCCATCATACAAGACGGGTGTACACTGAAACGTGTAGCGGCCTATGATATATATATATATATATATATATATATATATATATATATATATAAGGTAACCAAAAAAGTTCTGTCCGTTTTTAAAGGAAAAAAAGAAAACGCTTCACAGTATGTGTAACTTATATTTAGTCTTCGAAGTAATCGCCATCGGCATCCAGCACCTTATGCCAACGTGTCTCCAGCTGTTCAATGCCTTTGCGGTAGAACTCGGGGTGGGGGGTTGACGCAAAGAAGTCCGTGAGGGCTTTGCGCAAGTCTGCTTCATTGCTGAAGGATTTCCCACGAAGATGATTATCTAGGGAGTGAAAGAGGTGGTAATCGGATGGGTGAATAAGGTGGATGGCACAAAGTCTCCCACCCAAGTTGCTGTATGGTATCCCTGACCACTCGCGCGACATGCGACCTGGCGTTGTCATGGAGGAAAAGCACACATTTGCGATTCACCAGTGCTGGCTCCTCTGGCGCAATGCCTGTTTCACACGTTTTAATTGCTGCGAGTATAGGTCTCCAGTGACCGTTTGGCCCGTTGGTAGCAGTTCATAATGAACCACTTTACGACCTGTCCACCAGACACAAAGCATAATCTTGCGTGGGTGCATAGGCGGTCTTGCGGTGTGAGGGACAGCATCCTGAGGAGACAACCAATGACTGGAACGCTTGCGAGTTTCGTACAGAATCCACTTTTCATCACTGATAATCACTCGATTGAATAAGGATGCGGTACGCTGGCGAGAAAGCAGTGTAATGCAGGCTGCCACTCGTTGTCCCTTGTGGACCTCCAACAGCGTTTGAGTGCACTTGCTCAGTTTGTACGTCTTACCTAGACGATGCAGGTAAAGTCTGTTTCATCGGAAACGTTGAACTCTCTTGCATTTTTAGAATTGGACATAGTCCGACAATTTATTTAAAGACATTTATATTATGTCCAATTCTAAAAATATATGACGTCATTTGTTTACATTTGATACGCTAGAGCAGATATGAATAGAAGAGATTCATGGAAGATTTAAGTTTAAAGATAGTAAAATAGACCTTGCTAACCAGACGCTCATCTGTGGCCGAACGGTTAAGGCACATCACGCGAAATGATGGTTCCGTATAGGATACAGGTTCGATTCCTGTCGGAGAGCGAACATTTTCTATGAAAATTTCTCGCACATTCAGGCCGGTAAATGTTATTTAATACTGTTTATTATAAAACAGAGCATTTGCTTAAATACTTGTATCTATAAAAAGAACGTTAAACATAATATAAATGTCTTTAAATAAATTGTCGGACTATGTCCAATTCTAAAATATATGACGTCATTTGTTTACATTTGATACGCTAGAGCAGATATGAATAGAAGAGATTTTATATTCTTAATTTCTCGCATGTGTGTCATTTGCTTTTGATTATGTCGGCTATGCTATATAGTGCGGTCAGTTGGGCACCGTATCTAAGAACAAGACCACCATAACGCAATTCACACCGCCAGAAATATGGAAACGGCATGCTATACAGTTTAGCATTCGCGCCGGAAGCTCCAATACGAACATTTCACAGTGTTTGCGTGTTTAATGTGAGGACAGTGCAGAGGATTCGGAGAGAGTTCAATGAGTGTTATGGTGATTACGAAGGTGTTTCGAATGATCACTCTTGATAGTGACGTTATGCCAAATATGTTAAGAGGGTGGTTGCTAGAAGACAGGACTCTGCCTCAAGCTACACAAGCGGAAAAACCTAATGAGGGATTGCCAGACAATTTCTGCGACTACATCATTCCTTACATCTGGTCAACTAACTCGTCAGACTTCAACCCCCTTGATTATTATGTGTGGGGCGCGGTTGAGCGAGAGCCCTTGAAAACTCCTCGTAACACCAATGATGAACTGAAGGCAAGGATTATGGTAGCATTCACCAACTTAATCAAGGAGACCGCCCAGAAGATTTGCAGAAGATTCCGAAGACGTTTGGAGGCCATGATTGAAGCTAATGGCGATTTACTTGAATACATTTACTCTTTAGTATTTCAAGATATTTTTGTGTAATTTTGTTAAGTATATCTGTTAAAATGAGATGTCAAAGTTATTTTAAATTTTGCGTCATTTAGACGACAAATTATCTATCGCACCATGCATGATATATATATATATATATATATATATATATATATATATATATATATATATATATATATATGTATGTATGTATGTATATTAAGATATTTTTATGTTTAACATTCTTTTTATAGATACAAATATTTAAGTAAATGTTCTGTTTTATAATAAACAGTATTAGACAACATTTGCCGGCCTGAATGTCCCAGAAATTTTCATAGAAAATTTTCGTCCTCCGACAGGAATCCAACCAAAAAATAAATGAATGTATAAACATATAAATGTCTTAAAATAATTGTCGGACTTTGTTCATTTCAATGTGTGACGTCATTTGTTTACATTTGATACGCCATGAGCAGTTATGAATGTACGTGAGAGATTTATGGAAGATTGAAGTTTAAAGACAGTAAAATCGACCTTGCTAACCGAACGCTCCTCTGTGGCCGAAACGGTTAAGACACGTCAGGCTATATGACTGTTCCGTGTAGGACACAGGTTCGATTCCGTTACAGGATATTTACATTATTTTCAGCAAGCCATTTATGCGGAAATTTTGTGCGCAAAATCATTATCTTTTGGAAGATCCAGTCATGAGGAACTTCAAGATTCTCAATCGCAATCATTAAATTAGCTTCCAAAATATTTTGGTATGCTGCGGCATTCATTCTGTCTGTTGTGGTCCAGGTTAGGACCAAGGAAGAACAACACGAACACAAGAGTAGAAATAACGAAGATATATTACACGAAATAATAATACAATATGTGGAAGGTGTTAGTATGACTGTCAGTCTGGTTTGGAGTGAACTACTATCGGCTCGACTCGATTCGTCTCTCTCTCTCTCTCTCTCTCTTGAGAGGCGTAGTATACGTAGTGTTAGGAAGAGTTCATTCTGTAGTTATAGGTAAAGACACATAACACTTTCAAAGTCACACCAAATTGGAAAAAGGTCGGAAATAATTAATTCCAATTTCCTAAAGATAAATAGAATAAAAATCTCAGTCACTTTTTTACTTAAACGACCACACATATAAATGGTGTTTCAATAATTTGGACCGATTTTAAATGTGAATTAAGTTTAAGCGTCTAATGATTTCTTTTTCTTTTTCTACCAGAACTAGCGGACATTTTGGTGATATTATTTTTCACACATAATTGCCATGACTTAAATAACATGATCCAATAGAGAAATAAATAAATTTTCACCAATAACACTGATTTATGTACTACTGACTTTGATCCGTCTTAATGAAACACCTTTATATATAATCCGTCGTAATGAAACAACGTTTATATATTTTTTAATTTATTTGTTTAAACGATATTTTATTGCTTATACATCCTTGCGAAAATTAATTGAAACAAAACGAATAATAAGTTATTTTTACTTTTTTCATATTTTTCAAATAAAACATGACCCAGTGAACATGTTAATACTTCATATGCCCATTCTACGAAGTCGTTCATTTCCGATCGACCACAGATTTCGGGCCAGTCTATAGTACTTTGATTTGCTCACTGGTAAGTCTTGCCAGTATATGCATACAACGTTACAAATTTCGTACGTTTCCTTGGTGTAACGTCCATCACAGACAATGGTTGTAGGACAACTAATCGACAGTCAAGACAATAGTGTCAGGGCATGATAAAAATCTGATGTAATCATGGGTGACGCAATATTTTTCAAGGCCAAACAAATTTCATCATATACCCCGAAAATAGATTCATACTACTACACACCACTGCAAATGACCTAATCTGGGGGAAAAAATAGAAATCGATTACACCCTGTCACACCAGTGGGTCTAAAACTAACCGTATTGTGAAAGAAAAGAAACTAAAACGGTTGTTTTATTTAATTTGCATCAGGGTGTATATAAAAAATGGGACAAAATGATCTAAGACATTTGTAGGTTTAATAAAAGCGAAATAGATTAAATATGAAAAATGTGTTGATTTTTTTTTATTTTCAAAATGTACATATATAATATCCCTTTGCCAACATGAATTGGATGGGCGATCATCGCGCTTTCATTGTGAAAACGTTTATCAAGAACTGCATCACAAAGCGTATTGACCCGCCTGATCACCTGATTTGAACCCACGCGACTTTTCTCTCTGGGAATTCCTTAAATCAAAGGTATGCACTCATCGCTCTCGATCTAATGAACAATTAAAAGATGCCGTTCGTCAAGAAATTGCTACCATTCCACACGAAATGACCCGTCGAGTTGTGGACAATTTTCATGAACGGCTTCGACAGTAAACGGAAAGAAACGGCACACACTTGAGTGATTTAATTTTAAAATGTAACGAAACGAACTGGCATCATGCATATATTTCATTCTTTCTCTGTTTCGCTTTTATTAAACCTAGAATGTGTTAGATCCTTTTGCCGCACCCTGTATAGACTTTCATATAATGGTTTCTATATGGGAATTTGTATGCAGTTGTATTTATATGTATCTGTACGGATTCCTGAATTGCGTTTATAGCGGTCAAAGAGGGTCAAAACAGACTAATGATCTGCCTAGTGTATCATACCATTCTTCCTTCTATCGGAATGATTTCGGAATAAAAAAAGAAGTCAAAATCAAAGCTCTGGTGCCATTAACTTTAACAATTACATCACAAACCGAAGAATCAAGCAAATGTTTGCCAAGTGCCTGAAGAATGAATTCCCCAGTCATACACTCGTTAATCCTAACAGGAATCAATAGCCAAAAAACTAAAAACAAATATAGACGTAGATAATGAAATAAACAAAGCTCCCCCATAAATTCCGTTCGAAGGTTTAGCCAATTGAAACCAAGTGGCTTCGTTTAAATTAGACTGTAAATTTAGGAGGAAACAGTGTATAGCCTCATTTTGTTGCTATCAGTCAAATGTATCGCTGCCCGCATTGGCGATAAAAATAAACTTATCGACTCGACTGCGTGAGGACAGAGGAAAAAATGTCTTCTATCTTGCTACCGGTGAAGTATCAACACTATTTCTTCTTTGCACTATTTACATTGTTCGGACTATTGTCCTCATCTTTGTTGCCATATTCACAACGTTTTGGTTGTTGTACACTCCGACCTTCTTCAGGATCTGTCTATATTTCTGAGATGAGGTATTGTAACTATTTACTCTATTTACGTTTTCTGGACTATTGTACCATCTTTTGCCATATTCACGACGTTTCGGTCGGTCGTAGGTGTTGGATGAGGAACTAAGTTAAGGTCTTCACCAGTAGACGGCGAATGTCCCTTTCTTTGGGCCCAGCATGTAGTCTCTACTGAAATAAAGCATGGCGTAATTAATGGACGTACGTTGTTGGTGTTCTTCAATATCGGTGGTCATCCGTCATAACGAACGTGAAACATGGTGGCAGAAGTGAGATAAAAGAACTCCCAGATTACGAAGAAAGAAAACAAGAAAAGTATTTTAGAAATACACACACAGATAAGTAAAGATTTATCGTTATCGTTTTTGTTTAATTTGTAAACACGAGTGTAGGGAAAAATGTCCGAACTTGATATGGAAACCACAAACAAACCTGTGGCTGGCATTAGACCACCGCAACCCCTGTGTATGGAGGGTAATTTATCGGCAAATTGGAAGCCTTTTAAGTTGAAATGGCATAACTATGCCATTATTACGTATCTACGGAGGCAGCCGATACAATACCAAACAGCGTTATTGTTACATACATTAGGCGGCGAAGCATTAGAAGTCTATTACGGATTTCAATTTTCGACATCTGAAGCGGAGAGAATCCCCAACGACATAATTCGGGCGTTTGATGAATACGCTATAGGAGAAACGAACGAAACGTACAAGCGTTACGTTTTCCGTACTAGGAAACAGGGAGAATCGGAAACTGTTAAAGCGTTTATTACGGCGCTTCAGACGCTAGCCAAAACCTGTCATTTTTGCGACAAGTGTGCTACATCCATACTGCGGGACCAGATAGTCTTTGGGGTACAAAACCCTCATACACAAGCTGAGCTGCTGAAAGTGAGACAGTTGGACTTACAAAGATGTATAGACATATGTAAGTTGTCAGAAAATGCCACACAGCAGTCCGGAGGCGTAAGACCCGAGGGGGTGAACAGAGTCAATACCAGGCCAAGGGGAGAACCGTCGACACAATGACTGAGAGTGCGCAAGTCGTGTGCATCGCGATATGAACCGAGTAGAGAGTTGTGTCCTGCATTTGGGAAAACGTGTTTCAAGTAAGATGGAAAGAACCACTTTGCTATGAAATGCAAATCGTCGAGGAAAAAGAATGTTCGGGCAGTCGAGACACATCAATGTGGCAGTGATAGCAGCAATAATAGTTCAGAATATGGACACATAGACAGCGTCACATTAAGGGAGAAAGTGAATGCTGTAAGTCAGGAAATCATAAAAGCAGAAATGATGGTGGAGGGAAAACCAATTGCTTTTCAGTTAGATAGCGGAGCTTCAGTAAACATAGTGAATGCGAAGCATTTGATGGGGAAAAATCTTGAACCCTCAAATAAGAACCTTATAATGTGGAATGGGACAGTAATGAAACCATTAGGAGAATGCCGAGTTAAAATGATAAACCCCAAAACTGGACACAATTATGCCGTAACGTTTGTGGTGGTACAGGAGGATTTTCATCCCCTACTTGGTGCGACTGCAATCCAAAAGATGGAACTCGTTACTATTAATAACGACAAGTTCAGGATGGTTGATAGAGTATCGGAACTGGTCAAGTTCGGCAGCCAGCATCCGGACAACATTCTAAGAGAATTCAAGGATGTATTTGAGGATAAGTTGGGTCAGCTACCCGGTGAGGTACATTTGGAGGTAGACCCAAGCATAACACCACATGTTGCAGCGGCACAAAGAGTACCTGTAGCTATTAAGGGGAAATTGAAAGCCGAGCTAAAAAGACTGGTAGAAAAGAAGGTGATTGAGCCAGTAAGTGAGCCAACACCATGGGTGAGTGCATTAGCCCTAGTGGTCAAGGAAAATAGAAAATTGCGAGTCTGTATAGACCCAAGACCATTAAATAAGGCTCTTAAACGGGAACATTTTCAGTTACCTGTACTGGAAGATCTACTGCCAGAACTGGCTGAGGCTAAAGTATTCTCTCCCTTGGATCTCTACATTATAGATTTTGGCATCTGAAAGTGGATGAAGCAAGTAGTCACATGACAACCTTCGCCACTCCATTTGGACGATTTCGGTGGAAGGTGTTGCCATTTGGAATTGCTCCGGCTCCAGAGATATTTCAGATGTTGTATAACAATGTCGCTGACTTGGAAGGCGTGGTCAACAAAGCAGATGATCTTCTGGTGGTTGGAAAAGAAAAAACAATGGAAGAAGGCATGGCTGATCATGACAGGAATCTCAGAAAGCTGTTACAGAGATGTCGTGAACGTGAAAATGGACTGACGGCAAACCTCTCTATCTTTCCTGGGACATTTGGTAACCAGTGAAGGTGTACGTCCCGATCCAGAGAAGTTAAAAGCAATAAAAGGGATACCATGTCCAACAAATGTAAAGGGAGCGCAACGCTTAGGTGGGTTTGTGAACTATCTGGCGAAATTATCTACTACACATCTCAGACATGATGGCTCCCATCCGCAATCTGACAAAAAATATATGGACGTGGGCCTAAATCCATGAAGAAGCTTTTGCAAAAATAAAGAAAGTTAGTTAGTGAAGCACCTGGGCTAAGAATACGATGATCACAGCAAACCTCTGGTCATCCAATGTGATGCAAGTGAGAAGGGCATGGGAGCTGCACTGCTGCAAGAAGGTCAACTTCTAGCCTATATCAGTCGGGCCCTTACTGACACAGAATTTGAACAGATTGAAAAAGAACTGTTAGCTGTAGTCTACGCAGGTTAGGGTTAGCCCCAGAAGGCGAAACGAGTCATTTTCTTAGCGATTAGCATCAGGCACGCTGATAGAAGACAGAAAAGGGGTCTGTCAGATAAGTAACACTACAGCAGTTTTGTTTTGGAGGCGTTAAAATTAACAAGCTATCCTTTGCCCCAGCTAACAACAGACTGAAGTTCGTTTTCGACGTCAGCCGCCATTTTTTTTTCCTTATCAGACTATTCAGACTTAATCTCTAGACAGGAGCAAATGGTTGTATCATATCATCATATATACCAAGTTGAGAGCTGATGTCATCGGGAAGATCGTTAATGAATATTAAAAATAAAATTGGACCGAGGATAGTAACTAGGGATCGTGTAGCGTCATATGCCTCCTAATGTTTTACATTTTGTTTAAATATTTTAATGCTTCTATTTAAAACACGGAGGAAATAGAATGAACTGACTCTGCGGAAATGTCATGGCGTGTTCTAGCTCTAAGTATCTTAATTATTGGAGCGAAATATTTGTGAAGGGAAATAATTATAAAGAAGCGACACGCTTACAACTTTGCATCTGCGGGTAAAGAGAATGAAAGAGAGAAAATAATTATTCCCTCCCCCCACAAGATCTGTAAATGATTTTTTTTGGAGAGTGATGATTGTGTAGCTTCAGCCCAGATATGGCAACAATACTCCATTTTTGGTCTACTCTGTCTTTTGGAAAGATAGAACAAGTCAGAAGGAATCAGATATATTATATATACTTTTTTCCCAGTTTCCTTAGCAACTGATGTCAGGAGGAGAATTGAGTCTGGACAGACGTCAAATCATGGTACCTTACTGACACTGAACCCGCTGATGTTATCCAATAATCAGAAACAAATTAAAAACTTATCACTTATGTGATTAACTGTGTGTATATATATATATATATTAGTAGAAGTCTTATAAGTATAAGAAACTATACTGGTTCGGAAAACCTTCGGTGTCTTGATTTGCAAATAATCAAACCAATACCAAAGGGAAAAAAACGGTAAAAAAAAGAAAGAACCAAGAACATGTACGTTAGCCGAAAATAATCGCCTAGCATGCAAGTCCAAGGCCCAAAGAAAAGAAACCGATACGAGTACGCAAACAAAAATAAAGTGCTCAATACAGTGAGTAGAGCAGACCTAGTTAGACCTAGAGTGCCAGACAAACCTACCACGGTTTCACCTAAGTGGATCGTCAGGGAAGGCCGGCTAACAAGGTAAGAAAGAACGCCCCCCACCCTATATATTCGCACCTCCTGTCTAGAAATGTCTGCCTGCGTCCTCGCTTGCATGCATCACCCTTTGGTATCCTAAACTACTCCACCCACTTATCTTTCTTCACTTATTTCCCTTCACAAATATATCGCTCCAATAATTAAGATACTTAGAGCTAGAACACGCCATGACATTTCCGCAGAGTCAGTTCATGTCCTCCGCAAATGTTTCATTGTTCTATATAAAGGAATTCCATCGATAAAAACTACTTATGTGGTCGTTGTTCTGGGTTAAATTATATCAATGTCTTAGATATTCAGTAAATTTCCTATGGCCGTAATAACTTTCAAATAGTATCTAATAATCAAACAAAAACAGGGATGAAGCATCTTAGCCTGATTCAAATGCAATTGCAAAGCATGAACCCTTCCCTCCTTCTTCGCACCTTTACTGTAAAACTGGAGTTAATAAGAGGGAAATTGTCCTTTTTAACGCTTCAATAATCCTTCTGAAACAATGTTTACATCAATGGTTGTTCGAATGCCAATTTAAGATGGAATCATATGAAGAAACTATTGGCTAAATAGCAAAAGCCGATTTTGGACATAATTTGTCGCAGATTTTGTCCACTTAACAGAAATAATGTAAACCATAATAATCTTAATAAATGAATTCCATCGATAAAATCTTGTGTGTTCGTTGCTCGGGGTTAAATTGTTTCAATGTTTTAGATATTCAGTAAATTTCTTATGGCCGTAATAACTTTCAAATGGTATGGCATTTTTCACAAATCTAATAGGCACAAAACAGGGATAAAGCGTCAGAGCTTTACTCAACTGTAAGTGCAACCCCCCCCCTTCGCATATTTACTGTAAAGCTAAAGTTAATAGGAGGTTCTCCAGGAATTTTCCCCATTTAACGCTTCAATAATCATTCAGTCTTTGCAGCAGATGTTGTTCGAATGGTAATTTTGCATGAAACCATATGAAGAAACTATTAACTATATGGGAAAAGCCGATTTGGGACATAATTTGTCGCAGATTTTGTCCACTTAAGTGAAATAATGTAAACCAAACATTCACTCAAGACAATTTGTGTGTCATATATAATTTACATTGCAAATTTAGAAAGCATCAGATGAAAAACCACGGAGTTATGACCGAAAAACAGGCTTTTTGAACAGTTTTTCGTGGTTTTTCGTTATACGCGCAGAAGCGAGCAGGACTAAAAACACCTTTTCTTATTTCTTGCATGATAGAAAATATTTTGCGACAAGTTTGAAGAAAATCAATAAAAATGTGGAAGTTGTTCAAGTTTTGTATTTTAAATTGTACGAAAAACCCGATTTTTTCAGTTTTTACCAATTTTTGTGTGGAGCCAATATCGCAAAAAACTTAACAAGCACTCTACAGAAATCTCGTAACATGAGCTGATGTTTTGCATAAAGTGCAAAGAACATCAGCTCATCCAGTAAAAATTTTGTTTCATTTTGCCTTGGTTTTTGCAAAAAGTCGTATCCACCTTCAGTTTTATTGATTTTTCTGCCAAACCCATGGTGCCTGAGATTGAAAAGTTACTCTCTTGATTTTTGTTTATAATTGTGTAAAATGTCTGTACAATTTCATCGGTCGAGAAATGTGAACGTGTATAAATAAGTATACACAGACACACATACACATACGCAGACATCTTCTGTTTTACACACACACACACACACACACACACACACATATATATATATATATTAGCAAATGCTAAAGAACTGTGGATTCTAAATATGTTTGTTCTTTCTCTTTATATGAAATGTGCATGAAAGAAGGATTGCTGCCTAAATACACAAATATATATATATATATATATATATATATATATATATATATATATATATATATATATATATATATATATATATATATAATAAGAAAGAACAGTAAGATTTACAATCCGGTGTTCTTAGTAATTATTTTATTTAAAAAAGAAAAACAGTGCTCGATGCATAAACCGTAGAGCATAATATTATAATTATTTACTATCTTAAAAATATGTTCCCATCGCTACACAGGAATTACCATGTTTTAAAACAGAAACTAAAATTTTAAATTTAATTATAAAATTAAATTTAAAATCCATAGTTACATCCCATTTTCAATCGAGTTTTTGGAATAACTTATTAAGGAGTTTACTTCATTTATAAGCACAGACAATCTTAATATTTTAAACTGTTATGCTTACGGACAAATTCAATCATTTTGATTAGGGGTGTTTGAGTGTTAATTTCCCTAGACAACGTATGTATCAAATGTAAGTTACTTTCAAAATCAGGTTGGGGTGAAGTAGGAGGACCTGCTCACAAACAATGACTTCCGTTTTTCGCGTGTCGTCTAGGTTTTTCAATGATAAAATGTTTTTAGCACAAAGATTTCTTAAAGGTGTCGTCAGAATATGAGTAAGTGTTATTTTTAATATTTAAAAATTTATTCCTGCAAATTTAAAGTACTTTTCTACTTCTAATAACTAATAGACAATAAGTTATTTTCTAAATTTTAGGATTACATTCCATTTTTTTTTAATTATTAATCAAAGATCAAGTATAAATATATATGTTTCATCTTTCATCTATTTTTTCAAAATTAAACATTATTTAAGGAAAATATTTGACATGTCTAGAAAAAAAGAGATATTTCATTTCTTTGATTAAGTAAATTTTTATTTTTCAGAAACTTATTAATGTATAATTTTTCATGTATGCACAAAGGACATGGGTCATTTAATGACCTACAAGCTCTAGCTCTTCTTATTAATTTTCATTTTCCTGATGGTGTTTTATTGGTTTCTTTTAAGTGCCAGAAATATTTAGATAGAGACGATTGATTTTTGTATTCATTATTTTTAGAGGACATTTATGTTGGTTCCAACGTTTTTTTAAATCATGTTTTGTTCACCCGATGTAGATTTTAACTATGTCTGGATCTTTTCTGGATGAAATATCGCATTGATAAACCAATGAATCCATGCAAGATTTATTATTGAGAGTACAGTTTTGAGGATTTCTACAGTTACATAATGTTTCTTTATCTTCATTTCTTTTTATTTTAGGATCTAGATTTTTTTTGATTTTGGTCTAAGTTTTACTCAAGATATCAGCATTATGTTTCTTTATAATCATTTCTAATTTTTCAGTACAACAGTAACTTAATTTAAGGCTATTTTATTAAAAATTGTACTGAGTTTACTGTCTCTAGGAAAATGTTTATCAGTTAATGCAAATAATTTTTGTCCTAATTTGTTTTTTACCATTTAGTTGGAGGGCAGGGGGTATATCAAATTAATTTTCTCTTTCTGTTTTTTTCTATCGTTTCCATTTTCATTTTTTTATATAATGCAGTTTGGGTATTGTTGACCATGTTCACCATAGACTATGAATATAGAATCCAGCGCAGTACGTAATCTGTTCAATGAAACAACGTTAAAGATTAACACTCACGTGTCAGACACTCTACTGAATCTGACTATATCGCCAATACCACCACCAGCTGTTCCGTAATTCTTCAGTCTTCGATATCAAAGGCTGGCTGTGCATATTCGGGAAAAAACATGGCCGCCTTTATACACGTCGGATTAAATATTTTGAGCCTTCTGATTGGTTAAACCTTCTATTGGTGAACTATAAAATTAATCAGCTCATCTTGGCTGGCTCACTAGTATACCACTGTACCCAAAAACTCCAACAGGTATTTACAGCCGCTATTCTTTAGAGCTTTATTATATAAAATTACTATGTTCATCGAATATTTTCTCATTTGCTGAATTTGTACTTTTTCTCTCTTTGATAAGTCTACCACAGCAAGAAACGTGGGCCAATGGCGGGAAAACGTCTCACTGGGAACTGAAAGCGACATGATCGCCACACGTATGACATTTGTTTTGATTGGCTTTTTTCAATCTATTTCTCTATTTCTGACTAAATCTCTCTCTCTCCTCTCTCTCACACACGCACTCTCACTCACTCATTATATATGATTCTCTTTATCTCTTCTTTCTCAAACACTTTTTCTGTTTCATACTATATCTTCTCTCTCACTCTCTCTCTCTCTCTCTTTCTCTCTCTCTCTCTTTCTCTCTCTCCCTCACACACACACACTCACTCACTCAGAAAAAGGCTTACGACCGTATCAGTTTGAAATAACGGTTTTCGTGGGATCGACGGAGTTAAGTATAGTTGAGACAGGTCAGTAACTAAATGGGTGACCCCTTGGAACCGAGTTACAATTCCAGTGGTGTTTGTTATATGTGTCGTGTCCCTTCAGGGCGTAGGCGATCATGACTCTCCACTTATCCCTAGCCCTTGTAGTTCTCAATATGTTCTGTCCTTTTGCCACTCCTCCCAAGCCCTGTCCTCCCATCTACTTGCTTAAGCCCGCAAGGTATGTCGTGCATTGCTTTCCCTTGTCTCTCTTTCCCTCTATCCGCCTTGTGAGTATCAGATTCTCCAAGCCCTCAATTCTCATTACGTGTCCCATAAATTTCAACTGCCTCTTCCTGGTGTTTAGTATTTAGTCTACATCCTCTGCAAATCCCCATCGCTGCTCACATCTTCGGTTCATGGTATCCTTAGCATCCTTCTGTAGAACCATACCTCCGTTGCCTCGAGTCAGTTCGTCATCTTTGAGGAGACCATCCAACATACGCTGCCGTAAAGGCGGCCAGATATCACGTAGCAGTTTAGTACTGCTTTCTTTGTTTCCAACGAAATCCTCCTGTCTCGTAATACTCTGTGTAGCTTTTGGAATGCGTCTTTGGCCATCCCAATACGTCTTTGGATCTCAGCGTCGCACTGTCAGAGGACTTTCCAGATATTTAAATTTCCGCACCTGTTTGATTTTAGTGTTCCCGACCTGTTAATCGCATTTCGGGATTATCTTGTTATCGATGACCATGCATTCTGTCTTCTTGTAGTTTATGCTTAGTCCCTTCTTCTCGCTCTCCTTTGCTACCTTCTGTGGGAAGTTTTGTAATTTTCTTTCCGTGTCTGCTCTCACAACTGTGTCATCTACGTATTTTATATTGCTAGGATTGTGGCCGCCAATGATAAATCCTGGTAGGATTTCAAGTTCTCTCAGAATTGGCTCGCTGCATAGATTGAATAAGAGAAGAGATATCTTTGCTTTATGCCTCTTTTTTTTATTGTATATCTGCCGAATTCCTATTCTATCCATATGCAGGCCGTTTGCTGACAGTATAAGTTCTTGATTATTCTAGTATCTTTTCCAAATGTATCAAGGTTGCAGAGCATTTCCAACAGATCCTTGTGGCGTACTTTGTCGAACGCCTTTGCATAGTCTATAAAACACAGGTACACGTTCTTCTGCATTTGTATTGCTCTTATCTGATAATTTTTTTTTTAAGCTTATCACCCCAAGCAAGGCTGGGGTGATAAGCTTAAGGCACGCAAGGGGTTACAGAAGGTTTGGAGGAAGAGCAGATAGGAGTGGTAAAGGAGAGGATGTGGAGAAAGATAGTGGATCGATCAAGGCAAGGGGGTTACAGAAGATTTGGAGCGAGAGCAGATAGGAATGAAAGGTGAAAGGA
This sequence comes from Acanthosepion esculentum, assembly GCA_964036315.1. NCBI lineage: Eukaryota > Metazoa > Mollusca > Cephalopoda > Sepiida > Sepiidae > Acanthosepion > Acanthosepion esculentum. The sequence goes on along the minus strand of OZ038511.1, from coordinate 76,904,990 downwards.
TGTGGAGAAGGGAAGTGGATAGATCAAGGCAACTGGAGATGTCGATTGACGTTACACTTAAATAGTTGGAGATTTTATTTGTCAGGGAAACAGGAATAAGGAAGGGAGTTCCACAGGCGAGATGTGCGAGACATGAAGCTATTGGAGTAGAAGAGACGTCTACATCTAACAGTTTCAATGGTGAAGGAGTGGGAACGGGATTCCAGCCTCGTAGGACGTTTAAATTCATGAGGCCTAGGAACCAGCGAAAGCAGCTCCTCGGAGCAATTACCGTGAAAGTATTTGTAAAAAAGACAGAGCGGGGCAATGTCGCATCTGTGAGAGAGCGACTGCAGACGAGATGACAGATCAGGGCCAATTACATTGCATATCCGTCTCTGGATCTTATCAAGAACCCTGAAGCAAACAGCAGGGGCTCCAGACCATATATGGCAGCAATACTCCATGCAAGAGCGAATGGTCGATTTATAGATTTGGAGGATCGATTCCGGGGTGAGCATGAATATAGCGTTCCGGTGTCTGCACTGTTCTTGTCTTATATCTGGCCTGATTCTGCTGCACGCTCTATTCATCAGAATACGGATGATGAGTTTTGTTATGTGGCTCATTAATCTGACTGTTCGGTGGAGTTCACATTCGTTTGCGCCTGGTTTCTTAGACAGTGCTATAAAAATAGATCTGCTTAGATCTTCAGGTATATCATAACTGTTGTAGATTTCATTTATTATTTTAATAATCTTTGCTATACTGAAATCATCTAAAGCTGCGAGCATTTCTATATCAATTCCGTTGGGCCCTGCTGCTTGGTTCATTTTGGCCAGTGCAGCTTTTACTCCGGTTTTTAGTATTTCCTGCTCGTCGGCATTTTGAGCTCATGTTTTTGCTGATGACCATGCATTCTGTCTTCTTGAATATGCTTAGTCCCTTCTTCTCGCTCTCCTTCGCTACCTTCTGTAGGAGGAGGTTTTGTAGTTTCTTTTCCGTGTCTGATATCAGTACTGTGTCATTTGCATATCTTATGTTGTTAAGATTGTGACCGCCAGTGGTGAATCCTGGTAGGATTTTCAGTTCTCTCAGAATCTCTTCCCTGTACAGTTTGAATAAATCCGGCGAGAAGACTCATCCTTGTCTTACACCCCTTTCAATTTTTTTTATATCTACTGAAACCATTTATATCCGTATACAGGCGTTTTGCTGCCAGTAGAGATTTATGATTATTCTAATGTCTTTTCCGTCTATGTCAAAAGTGCTGAGCTGCTCCAACAGATCTTTGTGGCGTATTTTGTCGGACGCCTTTGCGTAGTCTATGAAACAGAGGTGCACATCCTTCTGCATTTGTATTGCTCTTTCTTTCTGATAATATTCTGAGCATGAATATAGCGTTCCTTGTTTTGGTCTCTTTAACGAACCCGCACTGTTCTTATCCTAAATCTGACTTGATGCTGCGTGCTCTTTTCATCAGAATACGGATGATGAGTTTTGTTATGTGGCTTATTTATTTGGCTGTTTGCTCGGTGGAGTTCACATTCGTTTTCGCCTGGTTTCTTATGCAGTTCTATAAAAATAGATCTGCTTAGGTCTTCCGTTATATCAGCACTGTTGTAGATTTCATTTATTATTTCAGTAACCTTGTTTATGCCCAAATCATCTAAGCCTGTCAGCATTTCTGTTACAATTCCGTCTGGCCCTGCAGCCTTGTTTCTGTTCAGTTTCACCAGTGCAGCTTCTACTTTTGTTTTTAGAATTTCAGGCCCGTCGATAATTCTGTGTATTGCTAGTTGTTCTCTTTCATTATGGAAGAGTTCTCCAATATATTCATTCCAGCGCTGAATAATGTTTTCCTTTTTTAATATGAGCGTTCCATTCTTTGAATTAATGCAGCCTGTTTGCGAACATGTCTTCCGTCCTGTTAGTTCCCTTATTTGTTAATGCATATCTCCCTTGTTGGTGGTAAACAATCTCTAATTCTGCACATTTGTCTTTTGTTTAGACACTCTTCTTTAGCCTGCCTGCATTTGGTCCTTATTTCGTTGTGTAGTTTTCTGTAGTCCGTTCCGTATGTTGTCAGAGTTTTCTGTCTACTTTCCATCATGTCGAGAATCTCATCAGTCATCTATTCGTTTTTTTCTTCTTCCTTCATTCTCTTTTGGAATGATATCATTTGCTGAAGTCACTAAAGCTTCTCTTAGTGTGTCTCATTTTGAGTTTCCATTTCAAATGTGTTCTTCGTATCTTCTGTTGAAACTAACCA
>OZ038511.1:76895239-76897739 GCA_964036315.1 Acanthosepion esculentum | reverse complement strand
ACATGTCGCTATGGAATAGGTGGAAGAAGTGGCTCATATGGGCAATGGCGGCTGAGCAAGCAGCGGTGAACCAAGGAGAGGAGCGAGATTTGACCTTAAATTTCCTTGTGGGGATGAAAGCGTCGATTCCAGCTTTAACCCGCGATGAGACCTCAGAAGCACATTCTTGAACGGGGAGCGTAAAGACAACATCCCAGGAGACATCGCGGAGGAAATCACAGAACGAGTCCCAATCTGCTCGTTAATAGCAGAACGAGGTTCTAGTGGTAGGAGGTTCTTTTCAGGGGGTGGAGTTGAAGGAGATGTTAACAGACACTACAGCATGATCGGAGATACCAAGAGGGCAGAGCTGCGTGGCACTAAAAGACTCTGGGATGGAGGTAAATCACAGATCGAGAAGAGAGGCCTTAACGACCTGGTTGTAGACAAAACGCGTGGGGTCAGCGTTTTTAAACCACTTAGTATGATGGGCGTTAAAATCGCCAAACACAAATATGTGAGCAAACGGATGGAGAGAGAGAGCCTTGTCTATGCTGTCAGAAATGCTATCGAGTATTCCACAGCCTTGAGAGGATGGAGAGCGATATATCATATATATATATATATATATATATATATATATATATTCCGTCCTCTCTCTATATATCTCTCCATCTATCCATCTATCTAACACAGGCTGTTCATATATATATATATATATATAGAGAGAGAGAGAGAGAGAGAGAGCGAGAGAGAGAGAGAGAAAGAGATTGTGTGTGTGCGTGTGTGTGTGTGTGTATGTGTGTGTGTGTGTATGTGTGTGTGTGTATGTGTGTGTGTGTATGTGTGTGTGTATGTGTGTGTATGTGTGTGTGTGTATGTGTGTGTGTATATGTGTGTGTGTGTGTGTGTGTGTGTGTGTGTGTGTGTGTGCAAGTTTGTTGAAAGCACATGGCCTGACCCCGATCCAAAAATTCTTTCAAATGGGCAAACGTGTGATCGGGAAAGTTCTCTCTCGCCTTTTTCTTCTGTTTTCTTCATACCCAGCCAGCTAGTTAGTCAGCCATTTCCTGGGGCCCCCGTTGTGGTTCAATGCTAGGCATACACGGTTTCCCAAGACAAAACCATGAACTATGACCCAATCTCAGGCTGAGCGTTATTCACTATTATTTCAGTTCACCCACACTCGGCCCTCTCTGTACATATACTCTGTGTGCCTTTTTTATCAGCCTTTAATTATATATATATCATGTCTCTCTCCCCACTTCACTTCTTCACTCCGTTAATTTACATATACTTATTACTGCCCGTCATAAATGTGTAAATTTCTTTTCATTTTTCGTTTCAACCTTTGGAAATAAAATCTGATGATCCGCGTTCCTTTAAAAGGGTTGTGGTGAAATAATTTATTATATGGAACCTTAAAGTGGTCTTTTATATATATATATATATATATATATATATATATATAGATAGATAGATATCGTCAGCATATCTTGATTCAAACATGTTTCATTGAATAATATAGACATATTGTGTCTACTTATTTTTATACGGATCCCATCTAGTTTTCTAATGAAATTCTTGATGTTATGATGAAATTCAAGGAAGGCACCGTAGTTTTTTTAACCAAAGTACTTCAGGGTTAAATTACAGCGACGAACTTATTTTAACTGCAATAAAATCTGCATTCCGTTTGATGGTGATTTTAACAAGACGCGCGAACGCGCTCTGCCATTTAAAAAAAAATGAATATATCCGTTGTAGTTCTGGATTTTTTTTTTTTTGCAAGACACGCGTTTCAATGTACGGGAGATGACCGGAATTTGGTAGAAATTCGAAATGGCATTGTGTGTTATATGTACTTCAACCCGCAGCTGCAATACTCCAAATGAATATATATATATATATATATATATATATATATATATATATATATATGTAGCACCACTCGGATTTTGATACACAACGCAATTTTCAGGTGCTGCGTTACCCAGATATATTTATTAATACTCATATTTGAGTAGAAGCTCTGTTTTTTAACGGTTTCATTTTTATCCAACTACATCTACCGGTCTGAATATTCGAGAAATCTATGCAAAATAATGTTTAAGCAAGATAAATTTAAAATAAAAATACTTGGGATTTAATCCATTTCCTAAAATTAAATTCTCTTTACGTTAGGATACGACAGAGAGCAGATATGAATTTTTCGAGAACCGGCAGAGAGTGCGTGTTCAAAAGGCACTGTTCGGATTTTGCTTGATCGTAAGTCTTACGTGGCCGGACGGTTAGGCCGTGGCCACCGATAGAGAAGGCCTGTTTCATTGGCGTAGTGAAAAATGTGACGTCATCATATTGAGTCCGACTTTCAAGAAGCGTGTCGTTTGTTTTGTGTATCAGATTTTTTACGGCAGTATTTTTAAAATTATTTATTAATATTTTCTTTTAAATATTGAATTAATTTAAAACAAAAACAATGCCTTATAGCTGCGTTGTACCAAATTGTAAAGGGAATTAT
>OZ038511.1:76835239-76890239 GCA_964036315.1 Acanthosepion esculentum | reverse complement strand
TGTTGTTGTTATTATTTCATTTATTTTATTTTATCAATATCTGTTTTCTTTTCTGTGTTTTGGGGACTGGCCAATCGTTAAGAACAAGTGCTGCAAGTAACGGATAACTCACAGCTGGCTGCATTTTGATATACGGTAAAGAAAACCCAATAGCGGCAGCCATATTTGCCGCTTCCTCTATGCATGGACGCTCCGGAGTGACGCGGAATCAAGTCATTTAGGCGGAAGTGACGTGATGAAAGTGTGGTAGGGTGGAGTAGACTGAGCAAAGAGTTGGAAACTGTTGTGGGAGTATAAAAGTGGGTAAGGAGGCCGGATAAATAGATGGATGGATGGACGGACGGTGCGAATGGAACGGAATAGAAGAACTTTTCTTTTTAAATAGTGTGACCATATTTAATTCACTTTGCGCACAATTCTTTGCTTTCTGCTCATATTTAGCGTGTCTATTTTTACATTTATTTTGGTTCATAGAAAACTCTTTTTTTTTTTGGTTTTCTCTGTGCTTAATCTATACTTAGTGCTGTATAGCTTTCCTGTGCGCGCGCGCGTGCATGTCTGCGTTTCGCGCGCAATCGCGTGTGTGTGTATACAGTTTAATTGATTGATATGTTTCCTCGTCTAGCAGTTTATTTTTAAAAGAACCAGTAAGATAAAACAAATATGTGAGTTCTAGGGAATTGCATCCACTCTTCAGTAGATTGAGTAGTGAAATAAGGGAAGAAAGTTATTTCATCTATTATCATTATTATTAAGGAGCCCTATTTTGATTTTAGGCAATATATATATATATATATATATATATTGATTTTAGGCAATATATATATATATATATATATTGATTTTAGGCAATATATATATATATATATTGATTTTAGGTAATATGTATATATATATATATATTGATTTTAGGCAATATATATATATATATATATATATATATATATATATATATATATTGATTTTAGACAATTTATATACATATATATATATATATATATATATATTGATTTTAGGCAATATATATATAGATATATTGATTTTAGGCAATATATATATATATATATATATATATATATATATATATATATGTATATATATATATATATATATATATATATATATATATATATATATATATATGTATATATATATATATATATATATATATATGTATATATATATATATATATATATATTGATTTTAGGCAGTATATATATATATATATATATATATATATATATATATATATATATATATATATATATATATATATATATATATATATATATTGATTTTAGGCAATATATATGTATGTATGTATGTATGTATAAATAATATATTTATATATATATTTATATATTGGTTAAAGGAACTTGGATGAGTTTCAACACGGAATATGTGAATGAGCGGCGCTATGTCGGGTTTTAATTCGTTAGGGGCCCGTGGTACAGTTGGTATGACGTTTGCTTAATAACCTAACTGTCCGGGTTTCGATTCCTGGTAGTGGATGCTCACAGTTGTTGAGTCCCAAATTTAGGACGAAACGACCGTCCAATGCATTCTGTTGAGGTTTGTTCTTTAAAAAAACTCGACGAATTACTTAATTATGATTATCTCAAATCGTCCTAATAATTTCGTATGTATATATATACACACATATGTGTGCGGGGGAGCAATGAGGAAGCAAATTCTCTTTTAGGCACGTCGGCATGAATAAATTACAAGCATTATATTTGTTAATTTTGCTCATAATCATTTCCTATTCACGAATATTTTCCTTATATTACAATTGAATAAAGCAAGAAATGGACTGTAGTAGTGAGAATCACTTTTATTTAACAAGTACTTTTAATCTTTTTCTGACATCAACATCATGGGTGAAACTCGTTAGAAAAAATCTATATGTAGCATCCATTACCGATTTTTTTTCTTTAGATTTTAAATGCTACGGCTGACACTTACGCTTTAGTGTTGATTAAAACGTGAAAAGTTATCCATTATGGAATTTTTCTTTTATGATGGAACTTCATGGTCAGCAGGCGCGGATCATATATATATATATATATATATATATATATATATATATATATATATATATATATATATGTATATATATACTTTAAAAATCATAGGTCGTCATTTGACCTAGTAAATCTTAGGTACTCTTCAAAGCTAGATAGCCGTGTGTGGAATTTAAAAGAAAATCAGGATCCGATTGTAAGGTGGAAAATTTTTAAACAGGCAAAGTTCCATAATGAGGCTTCAACAGCATCCACACTAACAAAGTGGAAAAGTCAGCAAAGGATATCATTGATAAAGTAAGTGAAACGAGACGGCAGACAAGTTTCATAATGAGTCTTCAACAGCAGCAACACTAAAAAAGTGGAAAAGTCAGCAAAGGATATATCATTCATAAAGTAAGTGAAACGAGACGGCAGACAAGTTTCATAATGAGGCTTCAACAGCAGCAACACTAAAAAAGTTGAAAATGCAGCAAAGGATATCATTGATAAAGTATGTGAAACTAGACGGCAGACAAGTTTTATAATGAGGCTTCAACCGCAGCCACACTAGACAAGTGGAAAAGGCAGCAAAGGACATCATTCATAAAGTAAGTGAAACCAGACGACAGACAAGTTTCTGAATGAGGCTTCAACAGCAGCAACACTAAAAAAGTGGGAAAGTCAGCAAAGGATATCATTGATAAAGTAAGTGAAACGAGACGGCAGACAAGTTTCATAATGAGGCTTCAACAGCAGCCACTCTAAAAAAAAAAAGTGGAAAAGGGAGACAAGGATATCATTGATAAAGTAAGTGAGACCAAACCGCAGACAATTTTCATAATGAGGCTTCAACTGCAGCCACACGAGACAAGTGGAAAAGGCAACAAAGGATATCATTGATAAAGTAAGTGAAAGGAGACGGCAGACTAGTTTCATAATGAGGCTTCAACAGCAGCAAAGGATATCATGCGTGACAGCAGCAGGAATGGAACAGCCATAGTAGCAAGTAAGAAATAAGAGTATTATGTTTAAGGTCCCCAGTTTATGTTCAAGATTCTCCAAAGAAAATATTTCTTAGTGGATTGAAACATTGATTTATGAATTTGGTGGCCTCGTAATTGAGGGCACAATATCAGTCACATGAAAACAGGACTAGAAATTGCTGAGTAGTGGAAAAAGAAATCACAGATCAAGTTATCTCTAGACATGGTAATCCGACAGATAAAGAATTTTCACACATAGACTAAGTGAAATTGTTCAATTCCAATATCCTGGAATGTTAATTGGATCGAAAGGTAACTGAGATATGCCGAATGTCAAAACTTTGTCTCAGTACAACAAAGATGTGGATATTAGTACACTCTGTAATTAATAAAATAAACAATACTTAACAAATGTTTTATAAACTTTAAAAATATGTCGCTAAGTTAAATGTATACCATCAGGTCGGCTGTAATCGGCATTATTCAGAATTCTGCGATCATTTCGGCATCAGAATTCTGCGACCAATTTGACATCTGCATATTATCTTTGCATGGGCACCATACAGTTACTATCACATTACTTCAGACGTCTTTGATGCTTTCTATTGCGTATGTTTCCATAGACTTCCATACATGGAGCTTTATGGTCCATACTACAGAAGTTAATGTCCCATGTTGAAAAATTATGATAAAGTCTAGTATCCAATGATTTCAGAAGTCTACGTTACTTGACACTGAAAATATATCCTATGGGGTCTAATATTTGGTGTGTTGTAGTCGATATTACAGAGGTTAAAGTCCCATGTTGAAATATCCTGATAAAGTAAATGATTCCATCGCTTCAGAAGTCAACGTTGCTTGACACTGCAAAGGTTTAATATTTGTGTTGTTGTAGTCTATACTACAAAGATTATAATTCCATGCTGAAAATCGTGATAAAATCTATTTCTTATTCGCTTCAGAAGTCTACGTTGCTTCACTGGAAGTATACCCCGAGGGGTCTAATGTTTAAGTTCTTGTACTCTGTACTATCGAAAATAAAATTCGTTGTACAAAATCGTGATGAATTAATCTAACCTATCGCTTCAGAAGTCTACGTTGCCTGATACTGCACTTATATCCGATAGGTTCTAATATTTTAGGGTGTTATAAACTCTACTTCAAGTCTTTAATGACAAATGTTGAAAAATCGTATAACGACACTGCAAATATTCTGTGAAAAATTCTGTCTCGAGCCGTACGACCTGATAGGGAACACCATTAATGCAAGAACATCGTTTGAAAACCAAAAAAATAGATAAACATTTTTATTAATTTCAGTTAACACCATCATTCGCAGTTGTCTTTCTCCTAGGCTGGTTGGTATCCAACGATGAAGAGCCCAGTTTGATTTACTATTTAACCCATAGTCGACGATATTCATGAAGAGAAATATTCATACCTTTGCGTGAATGTAACGAACACTCCTGGAATTCGAACCCGGTTTGCCATCTTCTCATTCCGAGCCGCTTTCCATTTACAATTAAAATGAGCGAAAAAATCGACAATTATCACAAACTGATAACAAAAAATAACATTATACGCTTTTGCTTCAACCAAATACTGGAAATCAGAACGAACAATACAAGTCGTAGGCACATGGCGATACTGATAAACATATAATATTAACCATATTTTATTTTTTTTTAAAGTAAGATATTATGCATATGCACACTTGTTCAAATTAATTGAAAAAACCGCTTCAGTTTCCTTCCTTTGACCATACGGTCAGTTTTAGACCCACTGGAGTGGTAGGATATAATCCATTTCTATTTTTTTTTCCTCAGATTAGGTCATTTGCAGTGGTGTGCAGTAATATGAATCTGTTTTCGGGGTGTATGATGAAATTTGTTTGGCCTTGAAAAATATTGCGTCATGCATCAGATTTTATCAAGCCCAGACACTATTGTCTTGACTGTTGATTAGTTGTCCTACGACCATTGTCTGCGACGGACATTACTCCAAGGCAGTACGAAAATTGTAACCCTGCACGAACACACTGGCAAGCCTTACCAGTGAGCAAATCAAAGTACTGTAGACTTGCCTGGAAACTTTCCTGATTTAAATCCAATCGAGAATCTGTGGTCAATCTGCCAGAAACAACTTTGTGGAATGGACATACGAAGTACTGAGGTGCACTGGGTCATGTTTCACTGTAAAAATACGAAAAAAGTCAATAATAACGAAATTATTCGTATTGTTCCAATTAATTTGACAAGATGTAGTTAGAATAACCCCTTCGAATGCGTAAAAAACTACAGCATTAGGACCCCCCCCTGTAATATATGAACTTTCTTCCCAATTGGAAATTTTTATCCCCAATAGTAATTTTTAAAATGTCTAATATATATATATATATATATATATATATATATATATATATATATTGATCAAACAACTAAAACGCTTTCATGTCAACTAATGTGCCATTTATTAGTTAATGGTGCCATAAAACTATATTAGACAGATAATAGGAGACAAACAAAGTTGTATGCTACCAACTACAAATAAACTACAACGCTTGAAGTCATAATCAATAAGATAAAACAAACACAAAATAGAATATCTTTCAATTTAAGATTTCGTCTGCTTAGCCTATTCAATAATTAATATACTGTTGTAGAGTTATTTCCTCAGTGGAAACTGTATTTGGACTAAATTCGGTCCTAAATAGGTTCAACGTACAAAAACGTTAGGAACTTGTTATAATAAGTATTACGCAGAGTAATCTCGTTGTGGTAGCTGACTACTTTTCGTATTCGACACCCACTGACTCCTACTTATATTAGATGGGAGAGTCTATTATTTATAGACTAGGTGTGTTTCACCATAACATATACAAACAGGCTCAGTTTATATAATAGTTGTAGTTTTATATACGTTACGAGTGGCCTGAATATTTCAAAGACATAGTCAAGATATACTCAAAAATTTATAACGTCCCATGACGGAAAATTTATATAAACATTTTCTTGAATTTAAAAACCCTGGCAGAAAACTTGTGCTTGGACATTAAAAATGAATAGCGAATGTGATGAAAAATATTTTATACACAGAATTAAATGTTCACGTGTACCAAGCGAAAATTAATGTCTGTAGTCAATAAGTGAGTGATATCCTATTTCTTTAGGGTGATGGCTGGAATCTCGTACCTCCGCTTGACTTATGGAAGTTTAATTTAGAAATGACGTCTGAAACCAATGACGGGGTCATGCTCGTATCACTCAGTAAAAGCCACGCCCTATTGGGGAGATCAGGTGTGGGTACAAATGAGTCGAGAGAGTTAGATTAATTGCTATATTCTTTCAAGCGATTTTGTTTTTTCAACCGATGTTCTTGCATTATTGACGTGTTCTATCAAGTCGTACGACCCCAAATAGATATCATCTTTCGCAGAAGATTTCCAGCGACAAGCAACGCGGACTTCTGAAAGGGTGGAATACTACGTGCTATCCAGATTTTTCAATACTTTGTTTCGCCAATTCTAACTTTCAAGGCAAGGACCGGCCAAGCCACTTACATAAGTGTAAACCACCCCATCCCCTCCGTATTCCATTGGTGAGAAGTCAGTTCCAAGCGAACCCCTGCTATGTGGAACCGACTCCCAAGAGGATGTTTCCCTGAACACTACAATCTTAACCTGTTCAAGTATAGGGTTAACCGTTACCTCTCTATCTGTACAAACTAGCACTCTATCTCGAGTGGCCACCGAGCCTTCTATAGAGTGAACCTTACAGTAAAAAATAAAAATGAGAGTTTAATTTTAGAAGTACAAACCAAAACGCCCTAAAGATTAGACCCTATGGGATATATTTCCTGTGCCAAGCAACGTAGACTTCTGAAGCGATGGAATACTCGGCTTTATCGAGATTTCTCAATATGGGATTTTATGAAGAGCTACAAAAGACAGGAAAAGGTAGGTTGCCAAGATCGTTAAAGTGCTGAACGGTCACGATACATATAAGAAGTAGAATCCTTAACTCTCCAAAGACCCGATAGAAGATATTTACAGTGTTAAGCAACACAGACTTCTGAAGCAATGGGATACTAAGCTTTAACCCCATTTTTATATATAGGGCCTTAATTTCGATGGAATAGACTATAACGTCCCAAAGATTAAGCTCTACAGGATATATCTGCAGTGCCAAACAACGTGGACTTCTGAAGCGACCGGACACTAGATTTTATCCTGAATTTTAACGCGTGACTTTAATTTCGATAGTATAGACCATAACGCCTCAAAGATTTAAACCCACAGGATATATTTGCAGTGACAAGCAACGTGGACTTCTGAAGCGATCGGATAGTAAGCTTTATCCCGATATAACAACAGGTGACGATTCGCCCTTCAAAATACGAATTCAATGTACCCTACTATTTAACCTGTAGCTACGGGGAGTAGAAAGCGATACATTCCCTTTCGCAACGACATCTGAAAGTAAATACAAGAGACGAGTCAGGAATTGGAACTTCCAGTAATTTCAATGTTTTCCAGAGTTCGTTTCATCTTACATTTCTTTAGAATTCTATTTCGAAAAATACTTTTTTTTTTTTGCAAATTCCATCTCGACTGAATGAAGAATTCTCCATTTTTCGGATTTTTCAATTTGATTCTTTTTCGGCCATTTTGATTCATTCAAATCTCCCGACTCACAGGCCGACGCTCTCTCTCTCTCTCTCTCTCTCTCTCTCTCTCTCTCTCTCTCTCTCTCTCTATCTCTTTTTTCTCTCCCTCTCTCTCTCACTCACACACACACTCTCTCTCCCTCTCTCCCTCTCCCTCTCTTTCTCTTTCACTTACTGTTTCTCTCTTCGTCTCTTTTCTTTCCTCTTTTTCTCTTTTTCATTTCGCAAACATACACACACACACACACACACGTACGAGAACGCAGAGACAGACACGCATATATATACATACATCCCCCTTTTATTCGCATCTCCCGACAAGGACTGCTGTCTCTCTCTCTCTCTCTCTCTCTCTCTCTCTCTCTTTGTCTCTCTCTCTGTGCCTCTCTCTCCCTCTGTCTCACTCTCTCTCTGTCTCTCTCTCCTCTTCTCTCTATTTCCTTCTGTCTTTCCGTTTCTTACCTTTCCTCTTTCTCAATACCGACCCTCTTTCACATTTCACAAACACACACACACACACACACACACACACGCGCGCGCGCACAAACATACATACATACTTCTCTTTCATATCTTCAAATATATTTTCAATTTTTACTTGAATTTTAACTTATTTTCGTATTTCCTGCGTGTACATTATGTGCATTGGGTATATTTACTTATGTTTTTGCTAACATGTAAATCCACTTTGAATTAAGTTCTCAGTTGACTTTTGCTTTATTATTCCTGTTTTTGCTATCGGCCTTATTTGTCCTCCATTTTATTTCGCCGATTCCCAAAAATATATTTCCCTATCTTGACACAAGGGAATTTTCGATCTTTATTACAAAAATACTTCTCACAAATTCTACACACACTTTCTCTTGAGAGTTTCATGAATTAGTTCCCAATTTCAATGAATTTAAAACTCCCAAATTCTACGATATATACAGGGTGGTCTGAAAGGTTTTGTCACCGCTACATATGATTTTCGATTTCAACGCTCTGTGTGGTATTATCATCAAGGAGAGAGTTTCACGTGAACGATACCAGAATCGCCACCAGTTGAAGGACGCCGTTCGGAGAGCCTTTGTAACAATCAACAAAAGCACAGCTTCGTAAAATATCACACAAGACATGGCGTCGCATCGTTTGCTGCCACGAAAATGATGGCGTTCATAAAGGCCTTCTGAATGTGTGACAGCGTCAATGAAAGTAAATAAATAGAATCCAGTACATGTGCTTTTTATTTACTGTATTACTTATTCTTCTATTGGTCTCATTACCTTTTGACAAGATGACAAGACTTATTATTATTTTCTTTGGATATCTGGCGTTTACACATTTCTTTCCGGGTCCCGCCCAGGGACCTAAGGTTAGAAATGGCATCATGACATTTTCCACTACAAAGAAAAAATAAATAAATAAATAATTACATAGATAAAGCCCTTCGTAAAGTGTGGGCTGTACTTGTCAGAACAATTTTTTGTATCTCTTTGAGGCATGGACTTCCAGGGATCCCTTCAATTAGTCTACTGGAATATTTTCCAACCAGTCCAAGGGCTCCAACTACAACAGGAATTGTTGATGTTCCCATGTAATTATTATTATTATTATTATTATCATTATTATTATTATTATTATTATTATTATTAGATAAAAGGACCATATAGTAGCATGATAAGAAAAAACAGCCTACAACAATAAATCTAATAACTGTAATCGCTGTCTGGAAGAAAATTAGCCGTACTTACCTTCCGAGACTAAAACAAACTACTAAATAAACGTTCAGAACAATTTTTTACTACGTTACGTAAAAATCGAGAACTAAAAACGAACTGTTATTTTAAGCGTTTGGTAGCGAGAGGAAAGAATAATGAGGATTAGCGTGAAACAACCTTTATTGTTCATAGAGAATACAGGAATAGCGATCTGGTGTAAGCGTAGTGTCGGGAGTTGAACCATTTCTTGTGCCAGCTTGGTCGAAGTCACAGGTTACGGTCGGTGCATGTTTGGTTGATCGAGATCACAGTGGTAGGTCATCTCGCCGGTTAATAGTCCTGTTGTGTTGAACCGGTATGACGTCGGATTGGCGTGGTCTTAGTAGCCCTGTTCCGTAGAACGGAGATCGCGGTCTCGACTGCGAAGGGAATGCCTTGTAAATGAGTCGAGGTAGGCCTCTTCTGTGGAACGGAGGTAGCAGCTGCCGAATGTGAACGGAATGGCTTGAAAATGAGTCAAGTTAGGCCGAGGTGATGGCGGGAGTTGATAGGACTGTTCTGTGGAACAAAGGTCGCAGTTGTCGACTTTGAAGGGAATGCCTTGTTATTTCGTTTTCTGCTTTCGCGACGTTAATATCCGGCCAGCGTTCATAATGAATCTGAATGAGATCTAATTGCGACGGAGTGAAAAAGAACAAAAATAAATAAATAAATAAAATACAATAAAAATAAATAAAAATAAAGACGTATAATAAATTTAAATCATTGTAATTATTTTCAAATTTTAAATTTATTACAAATATAGCATCAACATATTAAAATGCATATAATATTTATATCCTAAAGGCATTTTCCGGTCAGCTTGCTCATATTGAAACGCTTCTCCAGTAAAAGAATCGATCCTCCAAGTCTATAAATCGACCATTCGCCCTTGCATGGAGTATTGCTGCCATATATGGTCTGGGGCCCCTGCTGGTTGCCCCAGGGTTCTTGATAAGATCCAGAGACGGATATGCAATGTGATTGGCCCTGATCTGTCATCTCGTCTGCAGTCGCTCTCTCACGGACGCGATGTTGCATCGCTCTGCCTTTTCTACAAGTACTTTCACGGTAATTGCTCCGAGGAGTTGCTTTCGCTTGTCCCTAGGCCTCGTGAATTTAAACGTCCTACGAGGGTGGCATCCCGTTCCCACCCCTACACCGTTGAAACTGTTAGATGTAGACGTCTCTTC
Organism: Acanthosepion esculentum; assembly: GCA_964036315.1. Taxonomy (NCBI): domain Eukaryota; kingdom Metazoa; phylum Mollusca; class Cephalopoda; order Sepiida; family Sepiidae; genus Acanthosepion; species Acanthosepion esculentum. The sequence goes on along the minus strand of OZ038511.1, from coordinate 76,879,652 downwards.
TACTCCAATAGATTCATATCTCGCACATCTCGCCTATGGAACTGCCTTCCCTATTACTGTTTCCCTGACAAATGCAATTTCCAACGGTTTAAGTGTAGCGTCAATCGTCATCTCCAGTTGCCTTGATCTATCCACTTCCCTTCTCCACATCCTTTCATCTTTCATTCCTATCTGCTCTCGCTCCAACTCTTCTGTAACCCCCTTGCCTTGATCGACCCTCCGTCTTTCTCTTTCTCCACATCCTCTCCTTTACCACTCCTATCTGCTCTTCCTCCATCCCTTCTGTAACCCCATGCGCGATAGTGGCCTCCAGCCTTACTTGGGGTGATACGCTTAAAAAAAACAAAAAAAACATTCCATAACTACAACGGATAAATTTAAAATTCTAAAATAATTACAGCTCGCGCGAGTTTTTAAAAATCACAATCACAGCTGAATGCAGATTTTATCGAGATTACAATAAGTTTGTTTTTTGCAATTTAGCCCTGAAAATGATCTGGGAAAAGATCGAAAGCACTTGGGTTAGAAAAAACTACGGCGCCTTCCTTCATGAATTTAATGTTAACATCAAGAAACTGGTTAGAGAACTGGAAAAGTGAGCCACTCTAGGTAGAGAGTTACGTTTGGAGACCATTTTTGTGTATAGGACTGGAAGGTAACGGTTAACCCTAGCCGTGAACAAGTTAAGATTGTAATAATCGGGGGAAACATCCTGTTGGGAGTGGATTCCATTTGGGCAATGGTTCGTGGGAAGAAGATGTTCGAGTGGAATTTATTCTCACACATGAAATACGGAGGGAATGTGCGTGTTTTGCTACTATGTATGCGGAATGGCGTGTTCTTGCTGTGAAGGTTTTCTTCGGCGGGATCAGATAAATGTAGTTCGTCCGAGCACTTTCTGGTAGTGCAGCGAGAGTCTTGCCTCATCCCGCCTCTGGGATAGAGGTTGAAGTGTGGAGAATAATTTGTCACCCACAATGGCTTGGTGACGCTTTTGAATTCTATCACAGCTGGAGAATGGGGTCAGCCCAAATATGAGAACAGAACTCCATTTTCGGCCTGATCCGACTCTTCTAAATAAATGTAAAGAATAGCAGAAGTCTATAGGTATCCCGGGACTTTGAACTCACCTAGTGTGTATGAAGCGTTGGTACCCGTTTCAGAAAGTAACAGGATGTCTGGTTTAGACCGGAGAAAATGGTGTTCAATTTTTCGATAGTTGGAACGTAGAGTCACTGCTCATATTGGTGTAGGAGTTGGTATACGAGAGTTTTACTTTGTTTTGTTTTGTTTTAAAGTTGAGTTTGCTAGTTTTGATCATTTGTATTCTGATTGCTTTCATGTGTGCTTTGGTTGGTGGAAGACTGGTAGGTAGAGAGACAGACTTACTGGAGCGCCACAGAGCGCCACAGAGAGCCGACCATTTGACCTGCATCCTTAGCAATGGATCGTATGTACGAGTTCCACTTCAGGTCAGGTGTGTCTTTGAGGGCCAACAGTCTTTCAAGGCACGGTGCTTTCCCAAGGGGACTAATCCTGATTAGTGGTAGTTCGAGGCCAGATCGGTGATGATGGAATGTAAGTAACTTAGTCTTCGAGGCATTGAATGTAAACCAACATTTTTTACCCCACTGCTTAGTTTGTGCAAGATCGGAAGAAACATCAGTCGCCAATCTCTGACCATCGAGACCTTTAGAGGCGAGCCCGTATATAGTCGGCATAGATGTTTACAAATGATCTGGTATATTCTTTTGCAGATCATTTATGTAGATCAAAAAGAAGGTTTTTATGATCGAGAAGACCCTTCCAGTGATTGCATTTCTTTTTTAAGCGTATCACCCCAAGCAAGGCTGGAGGCCACTATCACGCAAGGGGTTAAAGAAGGGTTGGAGGAAGAGCAGATAGGAGGGGTAAAGGAGAAGATGTGGTGAAAGAGAAAGACAGTGGGTCGATCAAGGCAAGGGGGTTACAGAAGATTTGGAGCGAGAGCAGATAGGAATGAAAAATGAAAGGATGTGGAGAAGGGAAGTGGATAGATCAATGCAACTGGAGATGTCGATTGACGCTACACTTGAACCGTTGGAGATTGTATTTGTCAGGGAAACAGTAATAGGGAAGGGAGTTCCATAGGCGAGATGTGCGAGACATGAAGCTATTGGAGTAGAAGAGACGTCTACATCTAACAGTTTCCACGGTGTAGGGGTGGGAGCGGGATGCCAGCCTCGTGGGGCGTTTAAATTCACGAGGCCTGGGGACAAGCGAAAGCAGCTCCTCGGAGCAATTACCGTGAAAGTACTTGTAAAAAAGGCAAAGCGAGGCAACATCGCGTCTGTGAGAGAGCGACTGCAGACGAGATGACAGATCAGCGCCAATCACGTTGCCTATCCGTCTCTGGATTTTATCAAGCACCCCGAGGCAAACAGCAGGGCCCCCAGACCATATATGACAGTAATACTCCATGCAAGGGCGAATTTTCGATTCCGGGGAGAAAAATTTCCTGGCTCGGCACAGAGAACCAAATTTTTCTTGCGGTGGCTGACTCGATGTATTTGTTCCATCTCAGATCAGCAGACAGCGTGAGACCGAGCAGCCGCAGAGAGGTGCTCTCGAGAAGTTGGTCTTCAGACATTCTAATGGGATGCAGGGATGGATCCTTGTGGTGGTTAACAGAGAGCAGTTTTGTTTTAGAGGCGTTAAAGTTAACCATCCATTTCTCACCCCAGTTCACAACCGATTGGAGGTCCTTTTCAATTTGAGCTGCCAGGTTAACTTTGTCCGCCTCACTAGATTTGTGTTTGAGGCAGGAGTAAATAGTGGTGTCGTCAGCGTAGATGCCGACTTGGGAGTCTATGGCGTCAGGAATGTCGTTTATAAATATGAGGAACAGAGTAGGGCCTAGGATGGAGCCTTGAGGAACACCTGCGTTAGTGGGATAGGAGCTGGAGATGAATCCACTGAGAACAACCTTCAAATCCCGGTTTTTGACGAGTTCGTGGCCATAACGATTTAGTTGGTCATGTTTGGCTTTAAGAAATGGGTATCCCGGGACTTTGAACTCACCTAGTGTGTATGAAGCGTTGATACTGGTTTCAGAAAGTAACAGGATGTCTGGTTTGAACTGAAGAAAATGGTGTTCCACTTTTGGATAGTTGGAACGTAGACTCACTCCTCATATTGGTGGAGATGGTATACGAGAGTTTTACTTTGTTTTGTTTTGTTTTGTTTTAAAGTTGGTGGAAGACTGGTAGGTAGAGAGACAGACAGACCCGCAGGAAATGCACGCATTGTAGAATAACAATAGGATAATAACACTTACCGGCGTAAGGTTCCCAGCTAGCGTCCAGCTGGCAGACAAAAATAAAGCAGGTTGTAACTTAATACAAACCCTGCAAACTGACTGGAATCAAGCTGGTATGGAATCAGCCAGCCTCTTAACCTGTCAGCGCATGCTAAGTACCCATGGTTTCCAACATGGAAGAAGTCAATGACGATTTGCTGAAATGACCAATCAGGAGATGGCGTCAAGTTAATTTGCTCTTTCAGCAACTTTCAATTCAACTGGCTCTTTCAATAACTTGGGGAGAAGAGTCTAGAGATACCTCTGCGGCAGTACCCTTTATCATGGCATCGAGAGGCCTTGCCGGAGGACAACAAAGGCCAGATGAGTCACCGTGCGTTAAAGTTTATATTATGAGAATAGTTTTAAGTGACGGATCTCACACAAGTCAATATCTGATTTGTATCGATGAGGTGACCGTGGAGATGCTGCGTGATGCTGCAACATCCGGAACCCTAATTCTTCTCGACTATAAACATCCCTCCTGATTAGACACAAATTATCAAACAGATGTATTTCACAAAATATTCATATTTATTTATGTTAATATTCATTTATATCCATATATATCGTATTTTCCGCTTACAAGACGTACTTTCTTCTTAAAAATGCACGTGCGTCTTCCAAGACCAATGTAAGGCATCGTCCAGGCTCAAGTAAGCATAGGCGGTCACCGAACTGGATTGACTTATAAAGACGTGGATTTTTATGCTAAATGTTATTTGTACACTAAATGTTAACTATTTATCTAATTCAGCCTTTAAACTATGTCACCTCAGTACTTAGCTGTTAAAAGTATTTTCAAGACTATAAACCTTCCTGGAGCCGAGCCACAAGCTTAAACATGCTGTTTACTATTTGGGACCCTTTCTGCTCTTGTCTAGTATGTCATTGCCATACAAACAAAATCGGACGCGTGAAGGACGCATGTTGAATGTGTTGTTGTATGAGAATGACTTTGCTTTCTTAGAAATTTCTTTCCAATATTAGGGTACGTCTTCCAAGCCGTAGAAGCTTTTAAGTCGAGAAATACGGTATATATTATTTACATTTTTGTATATATATATATATATATATATATATATATATATATATATATATATATATATATATATATTATAAAATGAAATTTTTATGATGTTACTTAAAAATCGAAAACTAAAAAATTATACCTTATAAAATAAAAAAAATGAAAACTAGAATATATATACACTGTAGAAAACAAAGATAATTTAACGTACATTCGGCAAAAACCAATACTTTAAATAAATATGATAAGCAACCCCCGAAAAAAGAATAATAATAATAATAATAATAAAATAAATAAATAAAATAAACAAAAAAAAAAATAAATAAATAAGCAAATTATATAATAAACAAATTAACAAACTAAAAATACACACATAAACACAAATAAATGTAATAATAATAATCAACAACAAATAATTAAGCAATAAAAATAATGAGGCAAGTTAATAAACAACAATATGAAATCGCCTAAAATAACTGCATTCGGATCAGCAATTGTTTCCATTCAATAGCCTCTAGAATAATTTAAAACATAACGTTATCTCCCACCTAATAACCGTTAAAATAATACAATAGACTTTACTACCCATAATGCACCATTAACCATCCCATATAACTACTTAAACAAAAAAACAACAGACATGGCTTTAGGATTGCGTTCAAGCATGAAACAGACTGTTGTTGCTCGGTGCTGATTTCTTTGTACACTTTTATATTTAAATATGCTCTATACCTGATATAGAGCCTTTTAACACATAAATATATCATACTTTAAAACTATATTTCTATCACAGTTTGCTATCCCTTCCTATCTCTCTATATTTCTGAAATGAGGTATTGTAATTATTGACACTATTTACATTGATCGGACTGTTGTCCTCATCTTTGTTCCCATATTCACTCCTTCAATATCATTCTATATTTCTGAGATGAGGTATTGTAATTATTGACACTATTTACATTGTTCGGACTCATCTTTGTTGCCATATACGCGACGTTTTGTTCGTTGGAATTTTGAACCGAACCCATAATTTCGCCCACCGGAGTAGATTGTTCTGGTTGTACGTGTAATGCTTTTACTTATTAAACATTTCAGTTTTTTTTTTTTGCTAATCTCTTTTAGTCTTTGTGCATATATTTATATAATTTTCTCCTCTGAAGAGCCAGAAGCAAAATCCTCTTAGGCTTTTTTTGTTATTTCTTATAAATGGTGTTCCAATAACTTGGACCGATTTTAAATGTGAATTAAGTTTAAATGCCTAATCATTTTTTCTTTTTCCTTCAGATTTGCCGGATGTTTGGGCGATTTTATTTTTCACACATAATTGCCATGACTTAAATAACATGATCCAATGGAAAAATAAATAAATTTTCACCAATAACACTGATTTATTTACTCCTGATTTGATCCGTCTTAATGAAACACCCGAATATATAATCCATCTTAATGAAACACTCTCTATTTTTACTATACGGTCGGTGATTGCTTTTATTCTCACTCGTTCTCCCTCATGTTTTTTATATGATTTTGTATATATTTATATATACAACATCTCCAAAAAATGTAGTCACTCTTTAAATGCATTGTTTACTGTCGTGCAAACTGGATTGATGGTTTAAATTGAAAAATATGAATATTTATTGACTTGCAAAGAAGATCAAGGGTTTAAATTAAATATTAAATGAAATGAAATTCATGGAAGCGAAAAAAAATTCAACAAGTTATAGGAAGTCAAAAAGTGAGTATATTTTTGGGGAACACCATGTACTAAAAAATAAAACGTAACAGATGCAAATAACATAAAGTTTTTAGCAGACACGGAAAGGAAACTACAAGAACTCCTGCAGAATGTAATGGAGGAGAGCTAGAAAAAAGGACTAAGCATCAATTGCAAGAAGGTAAATGCATGGTTGTTAGCAAAAGGGAACAGCCCAACATGCAAATTACAGACTCAAAATACCGGAATCAAAAAGGTGCAACAATTTTTGGCAAGCATATTAACGGAGGACGAGAAATGCAACACCAAAATACGAAGGGGCAATGGTCAAGCGAAATGCCTATCAAAAGTTAAGCACAGTATTAAGAAATAGAAACATATCGTTAGAAACAAAGAAAAAAGTACTGAACTGTTATGTAATATCACTCTTCCTATATGTCAGTAAAAGCTCGATAATCTCCTCACAGATGGAGAAGAAATTTGAGGCAACAGAAACAAAGAAAAGAGTACTGAACTATTATGTAATATCAATCATCCTATATGGCATTGAATGCTGGACAATCACGTCACAGATGAAGAAGAGACTTGAAGCAAGCGAAACAAAGAAAAGAGTACTGAACTATTATGTAATATCAATCATCCTATATGGCATTGAATGCTGGACAATCACCTCACAGATGAAGAAGAGACTTGAAGCAAGCGAAACAAAGAAAAGAGTACTGAACTGTTATGTAATATCAATCATCCTATATGGCATTGAATGCTGGACAATCACGTCACAGATGAAGAAGAGACTTGAAGCAAGCGAAACAAAGAAAAGAGTACTGAACTGTTATGTAATATCAATCTTCCTATATGGCATTGAATACTGGACAATCACGTCACAGATGAAGAAGAGACTTGAAGCAAGCGAAACAAAGAAAAGAGTACTGAACTGTTATGTAATATCAATCTTCCTATATGGCATTGAATACTGGACAATCACCTCACAGATGAAGAAGAGACTTGAAGCAAGCGAAACAAAGAAAAGAGTACTGAACTGTTATGTAATATCAATCTTCCTATATGACATTGAATACTGGACAATCACCTCACAGATGAAGAAAGAGACTTGAAGCAAGCGAAACAAAGAAAAGAGTACTGAACTGTTATGTAATATCAATCTTCCTATATGGCATTGAATACTGGACAATCACCTCACAGATGAAGAAGAGACTTGAAGCAAGCGAAACAAAGAAAAGAGTACTGAACTGTTATGTAATATCAATCATCCTATATGGCATTGAATACTGGACAATCACCTCACAGATGAAGAAGAGACTTGAAGCAAGCGAAACAAAGAAAAGAGTACTGAACTGTTATGTAATATCAATCTTCCTATATGGCATTGAATACTGGACAATCACCTCACAGATGAAGAAGAGACTTGAAGCAAGAGAAACAAAGAAAAGAGTACTGAACTGTTATGTAATATCAATCATCCTATATGGCATTGAATGCTGGACAATCTCCTCACAGATGAAGAAGAGACTTGAAGCAAGCGAAACAAAGAAAAGAGTACTGAACTGCTATGTAATATCAGTCCTTCTATATGGCATTGAATGCTGGACAATCTCCTCACAGATGAAGAGATTTGAATCAGCAGAAATGCCGTTCTACTGCTGAATGCAGACAATAACATGGACCGAACGACTAGAATGCTCACTTCTATTTAAGATCAGAAAGACAAAGTTGAAAATGTTTGGGATATATATTGATTTTCCAAGTGTAGCTTAGATGTGACACAAGGCCGAAATTATTGGGCACCCTGTGAGTATAGAACTTACACGTAATAGATCTAGCGAGACAAGCTTGCTAACCATTAAACCACCACGTGTGTAGCTTAGATGTGGTGCACGGCCGAATGTGTGGAGCCCCCAGTGAGCATCGAACATACTATTCAGTCGTAATAGATCTAGCGAGGCAAGCTCGCTAACCATTACACCACGTCGAAGTGCCCTATGTCGGGGTTATATAATGAGAAAAGAGGCTTGGAAACTTTGATACTAACAGGACACTTTTCAGGTAACAGAGCCAGAGGAAAGCAATGCGAAACCTACCTGGGGAGCTTGAGCGAATGGATAGCCGAGCAGGGTTTGGGGAAAATATAAAAGTGATTACAGGTGCAAAGAACAGGAAATTGTGGAGAACCATGATCCCAAACGTCGATACGCTACAAGCTAAAAGAAGAACGTATTTTACTATATATCTCATTCCTTTTGTGCATTCTATGCTGACGTATACGCCTGCATTACCGATTTTTAAGGGGATGCATATATACCTACCACTATCATTCCTATACAATTTATACAGGACATGACTGATTATAATAAACTTATTTGTATAGAATATTTGAAGTTGGAGATTGATTTTGGAATCAACAAGATGTTCTCTTCGGCAATAAAATTCAGGATGAGCATTCGTTAAGTAATTGAAGTTACCAAAAACTGGTTTCAGTTTTTCAAAGTAATCAATTAAGTGTTTGCAGTTCATTTCATATGTGAAATGTTCTTTCCGAGTCATGTCAGCTGGAAATAGACGGAAAAAACGAAAAAGAAATAAAAAATCGGAAAAGAAAAACTAAGAGAGGAAATTAAATAAAGCGATGTAAGGTAAAAAGAAATTCATCGGAAAGATAGAGAATCCGAAAAAGAAAGAAAAAATAAATGAAGGGCAAAGAATAAAAGAAGGAAAAAGGAGAAACATCAATCAGGAAAATTTAAATCGAGCTAATGGAGATGGATAGAGTTGCCCCATCACTGACAAAGGATATATCAGTAGATGGGAATTACTATGAGAGAGAAAACGACGAAGTAAGATTTGTGTATTTCTACCTGTTTTACCTGAGGACAAAATGCATTATATCAATATGTTAGGGGGGAAGAGGAAATGAAGCAACAGTTTTAAATAGAATACATGATTAGACTTTTATATTATAGCATTATATATATATATATATATATATATATATATATATATATATATATAGAGAGAGAGAGAGAGAGAGAGAGAGAGAGAGAGAGAGAGAGAGATAGATGTGAAAAGCTTCAGATAGATTGATACAACAGACTGGGATAGATATATATTTTCCGTTTATACGTTATTTTTATAAATATAATTTATTTAAGTAAATGCTTTGATTTTATTAATGAAACATTATTAACTACATTTACCTGAATGTTCGAAAGATTTCAGAAAAAATATGTGTTTCTCCGACAGGAATCGAACCTGTAACCCTTAATGGGAATCATCATTTGATTTTATGTGCTGTTAACCATTCAGCCACAAAAAACAAATGATAGTTCCCATATATATATATATATATATATATATATATATATATATATATATATATATATACTTTTTTATTTTAGGATATTACATCGAAAAACATGTCAAAATCGCTACACAGTTGCAGTCGTGTTTCGATGCATATCAATGCACTTCATCAGGTGATTGTAAATTACTGGCGAGTGAACATTTTAAAAGCAAAATACAGCCTCATTTTACGAAAAATAAAAAAGAGGGTTCATAAGGTGTGTGGCCTTTCCTCAGATCAACCAATCGAATATGACCGACGTTAAATTTAAACTAAGGGAACAAGCAAAAAATAAGAAATTATTTTTCGTAAATGGGCCATGATCCGTAGATTTGAAATAAATGGCAGCAACTGACGTTAAACAGGAGCGGATGTAAATGGATACATATTATAAATTAGACAATGTCATTTCCTAAGAAAAATTAAGTGGTAATCTAACAAAATCCTAGAGAAGTTATATGCTTTGTGAGTTTCCTACATAAAAACAAATTATAGTTGATAGATAAATAGCTTCTTTAAGAAGCCAGTAAATAATTTAAATGTATAGACTTAATTGGTAAATTAATATGCAACTTTTGGTTAACGATCCTTTATATAAGGTGTTAATAACAATAATAAATCAATGCAAAATGTCAAAATAACAACCAAATAAAAATAGACCTTACTAATAGATGATACCAACACTACCAGGAGATAAATACAAAATTATACTAAATCCAAATTAATTTTACCAACAGAAAGATAAGCCATGTACAGCGCAAAACACGGATCAACTAAAATACACACTTACATATAACGAAACATTCTTTCATTTGTTTGGACTTTCTTTATTTCCTTTCCTTTTTCTTTCTTTTATTCTTTTTCTTTCTCTCATTTAGCCTTCTTTCATTTTCCTCTTCTCTTTCTTTCTTCACCTTTTTATATTTTTTTATAAAACCTCTTTCCCATTCCGTCTTTCCATTTCAGTTTATTCGCATTCATGATTTCACTCACTCACAAATTCACACTCACGTATATATATGTACGCACACGCAGACATACATCGAAACATACAAACGTACACATCAGCTCACATAGACTCATTAGGTTGCAAACATATAAATTCCTTATGTGCCATATTCCTTCATGATGTGGTTAATAATGGTTCTCCACTATTTCTTCTCAATTGTTCCCCTTAAGAGGATCTTTTTTTTCTTTACTATTCTTTCAATTCTCTCCTTTTGCTTTGTTTTTAAAAATACACCTACCTCCTTACGTACCTATGATTGCTATAATTCATATTAATGTCGGCATTCGTAAATATATATTCGTATACGCTAAGGCGACTTATAAAATACGGGGACATTTTAAGAAAACTGATTCACAAAAGTTAAAGGTAGACTGTGTTTACAATTTTCCGTTATCTCAGATATTTGGTTTAATTAAGCTTTCTTATCAAAGAACATGATAATTTGCAATTATTCATGTAAACACAGAAAACAGGGTTCATATAGAGATATACATGGTTTGCCATTTTTAATATTTTCCATTTCACACATTAATATTTTTTATAAAAATCAGATGAACGAAAATTATAAACAGGATGAATGTAGAATTAATATCATTATAAAAAAATGCATAGCACCAGTTGACAATAGCAACAAAATTAGGTTAATTATTTATTATAAAAAATTTAAAACTTCTAACCTTATAGTTAAAAATAATAATTCACCTAGAACAAAATTAAATAGAGCAAATATTATTTACGAATTCAAATCCCCATTAAGGAATTGTATTGCTCAAGAATCAACTTTCGTAAATAATTATATAGGCCACACTACAAATTGTTTAACACGCAGATTAACTCTACACCTTTCTGACAATAGCTCAATTAGATCTCATTTAAATATTCATGAGACCTACCGGACACTATTCGGAATATAATTGTCGACAACACTAATAAAATAGCATCATCCACTTGCAAAAAAGGCTAAAAATAATGGATGCCTTACTAATAAAAATAAACAAACCAACACTTAATAATATAAACTTTGAACATGGACATAATATCTTGACCGTGTTTTGAAACAAAAAAAAATGAATCACTTTATAAAACATACATATAACAAACTATTTCTATTTCTAATTCCAACAGTTGAAATATAATCCTTGAAAATGGCTAAATGTATAGCCGAAAGCGCTCGGATAAAAAGAACATTCGGACAGTTTTTATATAATTTATCCTCTGAAAAGAAAAACATTATTAGATCGCACAAGAAATTATATAAAAAAACTAAATAAAAGCACCTTGTCAGTCGTTTTTAATGAAATGTGCATGAAAGAAGGATTGCTGCCTAAATACACACATATATATATATATATATATATATATATATATATATATATATATAAAGAGAGAGAGAGAGATTAAAAGAGTGAAGATAAATTGGTTAGATGATTTTGTTTAGCGGCATATCAAAATCTATATGGGTTATATAATGCCAAAACATTTTAAATGGTAGGATTTGGTTTGGTTTTTTTTTTTTACGGTAATGGGTTATTTAATGCCAATCAGCTTTTTAGGATAGATTCGTATGAGTAAAATATATGAATTCTTTGTAAGAAATCAGTTTGTAGGCCAGGTTTCATTCACGCATTTTTGTAAAGATGTTTTTTGAGGAAATAATCATAGATCCTTATATAAGGATATGAGATGTATCTGAAAGGCTAACTCAGAAACGCTTTATACAATTTTAAATTTCATATATTTATCTCCATTCGTCCTGTGTATATTTTTCTTTCTTAGGTTTGTATGCTTGTACGCATGCGCACATACGTGCGCGTTTCTGCTGTTTGTATATGACTTTGAATTTTTCAAAATGCAAAGCTTACAAATGTTTTAGCGCATATTGTTTGCGTGGATACATTTCATCTATACGCCCAAAGTGAACGGTAAATTTAAATTCTTCCGTTCCACTAAAAGCATGAATTAAATTAGCATGCTTCTATTGTATTAACTTCGGATATGAAATCTGAAGGAATTCTATCTCAGCTGCCGGATGATTGATTTACATTGATTTTTTTTTTTTTTTGGTTTCTTTTATAAGTTCTTTTTTTATACATTTGTATTAGAGTGTTTGGAGAGGAGATGGGCACCGCCAAGTTATCTACAAGCGAAAGGATTATTGAGCAAGAGAAGCAAAATATTACTATGCCGGATCGGTCGAGACCCGGATTAACAACCACTGCGCGTCCCATTGATTTAGACGTTTGGAGAAAAGAGTTATTGTGGCTTCTGCATTCGGATCCGGCCTGCGATTACAAAAGTCAAGGTGATGATGATGATGATGATGATGATGATGATTAGAGTGTACAAGAAGGTAGACATCAATAAAAGCCATCTTTATCTAACCATTTATCCGCCGGGAAAATTATGATGGAACTAACTATACCAAGCAAGACAATTTTTATTTACCCTTTAAGCTTATATATATATATATATATATATATATATATATATATATATATATATATATATATATATATATATATATATATTATGTTTAACGTTCTTTTTATAGATACAAGTATTTAAGCAAATGCTCTGTTTTATAATTAGTATTAAACAGTATTAAATAACATTTACCGGCCTGAATAAAAAGAACGTTAAACATAATATAAATGTCTTTAAATAAATTGTCGGACTATGTCCAATTCTAAAACATATACATATATATATATATATATATATATATATATATAATATATATATATATATATATATATATATGTTTTAGAATTGGACATAGTCCGACAATTTATTTAAAGACATTTATATATATATATATTACGCGAATCCTTCATACGAAAAGCAGATAATGAAGTTAATGATATAAATGGGAGGAATCAATCTCGCAAACAATTTTTAATAATAAAATACATTAAACTCGAATCCGTTAATGTATGGTATGATCCTTGTTTATAAATTCCGGTTTTATCAGGTCTTTTTTTACTACTAGCTTTCAATCGTTTCATACGATCATCTTCAGGTAGGGAAATAGGTAAGTTTTTTTACATCCAGGTAATAACAGGACATCGAAAGATAAAGTGTAATCCGAAAGAAGTGTTTTTAGAAATGTGATACTGTTAACTGTAAGAATACTTTTGGAGCGTGCAGACTCACACTCACGTATATATATATGTACGCACATATATATTTTTGTAGATGTGTTTCATACATAGAAACATACAAACGTACACATCAGCTCACATAGACTCATTAGGTTGCAAACATATAAATTCCTTATGTGCCATATTCCTTCATGATGTGGTTAATAATGGTTCTCCACTATTTCTTCTCAATTGTTCCTTTAAAAGGATCTTTTTTTCTTTACTATTTATTATTTTTTACTATGTATCCACGCAATTTTCTCCTTTTGCTTTGTTTTTAAAAATACACCTACCTTCTTACGTACCTATAATTCATATTCATGTCGGCATTCCTAAATATATATTCGTATACTCTTAGAAGTCTCATAAAAGACCGGTAAATTTCATATATATATATATATATATATATATATATATATATATATAATATAATAATATTTTTAGTTTTTAAAAATATGATTAATCCGCTACATAAGAGTTCTCATGTTTCAAAAGCGAGAGCCGAGACCCCTAATATAATTTTTAAAGTTATGTAGAGTTAAGGTGTCTCGACCCGCTTCCTTGTCAAGCGAGAATTTGGGAATTGTTAGGGGTCTCGGCTCTCGCTTTTGAAACATGAGAACTCTTATGTAGCGAAGGAATCATATTTTTAAAAACTAAAAATATTATTATAATATAAGCTCTACTTCTGTATGGAGCACTGTCCTTTTGAAAATAAAGCTAAATACTAAGGAACACCGGATCATCTACCTAACGTGTTCTTTCCTATTTCACTGCATACATTATATATATATATATATATATATATATATATATATATATATATATATATATATATATATATAGGTAGTGTAAGCAAATATATGGATATAGACCGAGAGTATGAGGAAAAGTATGAAAAAACAAAATCCGAATATGCAAGTTTACTGTTTGAATGTTTCAATGTCGATGTCAGACGTTTCGGTCTAGTAGACCTTCTTCAGGACGTAGTTATTAAAACGTAATTAAACGATATTCAAGTCAACATAAAAAGACGATAGACACAAGAATCTTTTTATGTTGACTTGAATATCGTTTAATTACGTTTTAATAACTACGTCCTGAAGAAGGTCTACTAGACCGAAACGTCTGACGTCGACATTGAAACATTAAAGCAGTAAACATGCATATTCGGATTTTGTTTTTTTCATATTTTTCCTCATATATAGGTAGGTAGTAATCCGTTGGTATAATCCAGGTAAGACCTACTAACACAAGTAAGAATTTGAAATATGTTAAAACTGATTCACAAAATAGCGGTCAATGTTTATTTTCATTAAACAGTGTAAATTTTCCTTTACAATTGGAATTAAGATACATTTCGTTAATGACCATTTTCACATACGAATTTTAATTTTAAAATTCGCAGGATTTTTCAAACTGTTTATGGTATCAGTTTCTAGCGGGATATTGGTTAGTTGGCTCTCAAAGAATGAAAAATAAAACTAAATACAATGCAATGCAGGTTTTGAAATTTTATCTTTTACTTAAAATACTGAAAAATAAACCTCAAACTGTTACTGTATATATATATATATATATACATATATATATATATATATATATTCCTGCATGTTTCATTAAATGATATAGACAAGTGTTGTCTATTTATTTTATGTAAATTCTTTTCAATAAGCTTAATAACATTATCATTAAGCGAAGAAAGAAAATCACAATATTGATACACATTTTTTAATCCTATCTAAGCTTTCGGCTTACATAAGCCATTATCAAAGATGACAATTACATATATTAAGCAATACACGGACAATACAATGATGATAGTCTGTTTCTGTTTACATGGAAGATTTACAAGCAACGACAAACACGTGCATATAAAACGCTGGAAGCGAAAATCGCACCTCAGCTCATGACGTCACACATGACCACACGAGAGTGAATTTGAGACGTATTAAGTATGGGAAGCCGTTGGTATAAACCAATGGCTTCTGTTACCAATTATAGGTATTTAAGAATATTTGTGGAGATTTCATAGTTTATTTTGTTCAGGTTAGGTTTCAACTGTTTTATTTATATAGCTTGAAGAATTTTTAGTTTTTGTTTATTGTTTTCATGTTTAAGTATATATATATATATATATATATATATATATATATATATATATATATATATAAACTAAGTTATCGCTCTTCCATAATCTTAACGTTAATATTTATGGATATAAATATTATTATAATATATTGCACATGTATTGTTGAGGTTAATAAAAGAGTGCTCGATGTAATACGACTGAGCTATTAAGTATATATTAATAAATATACATATTATCCCTCACCAGTAGCACGACTCTGAGTTTCATGCACAACGCGATCTACAGGTGCTGAATATAGACTGGGCGTTACGTAAATTAAATTTTAAAAATATATATGGTTATCCCAATGTTGGCGTAGATATATATTATACTAACATTACAAGTTTTGTTTTGTTTTGTTTTTTTTTAATTCTATTTGGCATTTAAAATAAATGGTTTTTGACATATGTGTAAAAAATTTAAAATTTAAATATTTTTTTTATTTTAGAGCTGTCAATGATAACCTTTCTATTATTAAATGGAGATTACTTGTTCCTTTTCAATTTTGCACAAACACACACACACACACATACATACATATATATATATATATATATATATATATATATATATATATATATATATATATATATATATATATATATATAAAAGGAAGAGGTTATAGTGGTTCCAACGAGAAAAAAGTGTGTATATTAAAAAGAATATATGTACCTCTCGTACCGCAAACGTTTTTGGTTGTAATGTCAATTTTTTTAAAAATATTATCCTTTATTTTTCATAATTTTTTTATATTTAAAAATATTATTCTTTATTTTTCATAATTTATTTTATAATTATATATATATATATATATACATATATATATATATGTATAGTCATCCACAGACAGATGTTTCGCTGTATCACAGCTCATCAGTGTGGCTAGACGTTGTTTTTACACACACACACACAAACACACACACAAACACACAAAAACATACACATATATATATATATATATATATATATATATATATATATATAATATAGAAAAATCAACTGAAAAATTGCAAATTAAAAAACATTGAATGTTTTTTGTGAAAGTATTCATTCTGCTATATATATATATATATATATATATATATATATATATATATATATATATATATATGAAAACAAAAATAAACCGCAATTTGCCTAATAAATAAAACGTAATTTATAATAAGATTAAACTGGATCAGCATATTTAAGCAGATATTTTTTTTATGCTTTCATGCAACCATCAATCCTCTTCTCTTCATTAATAAGAGTTTTAAGATAACCAATTTTTCAACAGGACATAAATTACATTTATTTCCTTTCCCGTTATAAGATTTGGCTCTTGTTATAATATCCCAGTTAAATGATATTGAGATCTCACCATTGTTTAATTGCCAGAAATATTAGAAATATTTTGTGAGTGTAGCGCTGTATTTGTGTTTATATTACCTAATGTCATATATATATATATATATATATATATATATATATATATATATATATATATATATTATAATATTTTTTTAAAAATATGATTCTTTCGCTACATAAGAGTTCTCATGTTTCAAAAGCGAGAGCCGAGCTCCTTAATATAATTTTTGAAATTAAGTTGAATTAAGGTGTCTGGTCTCGCTTCCTCGCAAAGCGAGAATTTGGGAATAAGCTATCTTGTGATTTGCCCGTGTTTATAATTATGGTCTCTTGCAACATTAGTTACTATGGAAACGGCTAGGGTCGGCTATATTGCTTAGGTGGTCTAAGAGTTAAGAATTAATTTTATCTACAAACCAGTTCCCTTCGAAAAGTTTATGTCAGTTTATGTTGGACTCCCTATTTCAAGTCTGATAGTAGCGGTCGCTGTCTAGTTGGTCAAAAAATGCATCAAAAAAAGAACATGAGGTTTACGGCTTCAAAAGTAAAAAGGTTGCACCGTTCAACAAGAACCAACCGGAATTCTAAAAGGACCTACTCAACATAATCAATAACATCTCCTTTCACAAAAAGAAAAGCAACTTCCAGAAGCATCTAGACCAAATAGTCAAAAGCATAAATAGTAGCGATAAAATACTAGTTAAGTACGACAAAACGGGCAACTTCTACAAGGTTACGGCTTACGACTACAACAAATTAATTTAAAAATAATTTAACTAAGACTTATAAAAAAGCCCATAATCTGTTTCATGCTTGAATGTAATCTTCAGTGCGTGAAGGTTGGCTTCAAGCTTGAAATAGTCTGTCATCCCACCTGTGTTGAGAGAGAGAGAGCGAGATAGATGATGATGGTGACAGCCGACTGTTGTATTAAGTATGAGCGTCAGTGATAAATTTGTTCCATGATTTTTCTTCTCTTGTGTGCAACAAAGATACTCGAATCCGGGAAGTGTCTTACAATGCACACTGAAGATGTTTCGACATATTTTGTTGCATACAGAGCGTGATTTGTAAATTCCGTTCAAGTTACTCCTGGGTTATTTTGTGACGGCTGAGGACGGGGACACGTCTGTGTGTCTTCTGACACACGCCGCATGTTAATTTATTCCCATGGTTATATTGATCGTAATGTGTCTACCGATATGATTCTCGTAGCTAATGCGGTCTGCATTTTAGAAAGATACTCTACCACATTCATCATATGTAAATTGTACTATTGCTGGTTCAGTGATTTCCCGTTTACTCGCTGCACACTTGTTATTTGCCCAACTCATTGAATATTCTTGCAATATTTTAGTGCCGTCATGAATTGTAGAGTGAGCTATGGTTAAATGTAAAATAAATCACAGAGCTGTCCAACAAGCAGAACTGACAAAATTTGCAATAAGAAGAAAAAATATTGAAAAGAACAGGGCAAAAAATAATATGAAGCAAGCAAACAATATATGCAAGGCAAATTAGTAATATGACAAAAAGTTCACAAACTAAGAAATGGGGTTGATACACAAGATCACATTCGGACTGGATGTAGCGTTCTGACTTCAAGACAAGACGGATCGGGATTAAATCAAATAAAACCAAGAACCGGCCTATTTTATTGGTGAAGACAAATTCCAGCATGCATTTGTCTGCCACTGTCTTTAAATTGGGCAGGGGGAACTATTTTGCTATCATTTCTAAACAGATAGAATCTATTTTTGTATTCCTTTGTGAAAGCAGAGTTATATTATTACTTGAAAGATCCCAAGAAAATTAAATTTCCTCATTAAATGACCCATAAGGAGTTGATATGCCATTAAACAAACTATAACTAATAACAAGAATTTGATGTAACTGTTTGTTGTGTCGGAAACCTACCACCCCTCTTGAAGATGAACTTGTCTGCGTCTGTTAACAAAGACTTTAAATAGTGGCATGTCGAGAGACAGAAGTCCGAAACGTTCCTGGCTGAGCTAGTTATAGACTACTCAGGCGATTTCTGTACCTTTTTACCAACCTATTAAAACCCTTTTTATTGTTACGTGTTATTTGTCGCTTGTCTCTACAAACCCCAAACCAACATCATAACACTGTTAAAAATCGATGCTGTATGAAATCGATAACAATAAAAATACAAGGAATTCAATACGTGATTTTATAAATTTCTTTTACTACAAAATAATGCGGTGATAATTTGTTTTACAAAGAGACATTTTCTACAGTCCGTAATACATCTGTGCAAAATAGAAAAAGAGCACAAAGAAATATATTTTAATAATGCCAAAAAAAGTTAGATTTAAATTGTGGCTGACTGGATATTTTACACTTCTTAAAAAAATAAAACAAAAAACAAAGTTATCATTATCTTTAATATTTGTAGCCAATGAATAGAATATTTAGTTCCCTTGAGCTTGTAGAATGTGTCAGGATAAAAAGTGTACTTGGAGTGTTGTAAGACTTACATATTCTATATATAATGAATTTCAGAAACTGTTATGGACGCTGTAGATAAATCAGTAAATAGTATTAGGTTGGTTGGTTGGTTGATTTGATTTCTGTAACCTGACTTCATTTACCGTTATTCCTAAGTTATGGCTCACTGGTAGCTTACCGTATGTTTGGAAGACTACCTATACGGTAGGTATAGTCCTAACTCAGAAATGTGAGTTTAAAAAAAAACCAGGTCGATTTGTACGCCACAATTTACGGTAAATATCACCTTATGATAAAGACTAAACAAATGGAACTCACCATTTTTCTAAACTAAAAAAGAAACATTACCAACATTGTCATAAAAATAAGACAACAAAACTATCAAGACTACATGAACTAAGAATTCGCTTTCACACTGGATAGTGTTTCTATAATAGTAATATTTCAAGAGCATATACATCGGTTTTAAAGCCGCTACATTATCGCGCCGTTTGTTAAGCAGATTTACCATCAAGGTACTGATCAGGCTTGACGTTGTTTAATTTCGGACATCGTACAGGAACCGGTGTTGTAACATGACATATCCACAAGCAGATAGATAGATAGATAGATAGATAGATAGATAGATAGATAGATAGATAGATAGATAGATAGATATGAACAGGCTGAGATAGATAGATAGATAGATAGATAGATAGATAGATAGATAGATAGATAGATAGATAGATATGAATAGTTATATTGATAGATATCCGAAACAATGGAAATTAGAAAAGTCTGAACAAATAAGAAAGTGAATATTGAACTCATTAAGAAAAACCCTCTAGAAATGCTCGTTACCCATTACCGTATTCTATATATACTACTAATGCATATGAATGTACGCCTTTTCCTTTTATGGATGATCTCTTCATATATTTGCTTTCCTCTTCACGACCGCGCAGAAAAACCTTTACGTTATATGAACAGTGTTGTGTAAGTAGACTGAATAAAAATGTCTTTGTACGTTCGTATATCGGGGAGAAAGAAAGCGAGAGAGAGAGAGAGAATTGTTTACAAATGAAAGGTTTTGCGATCTATCTGAACGAGCGACGCAATTGAGAGCTCTTGTCTCATTGATTAGCACTTGGTGAGCCTCCGTTTGGATTCCCAGCTCAGAAGCGTTTGATTATTCGAGAGCGCGCCAACAACGCTTGCTGATACGATAAAGCTTTTAACACCAGAAGCCACTTCGCTTTCTATCTCTTGTCTTCTTTCATTTGCTAAGTATCTCTCGTTTTCTTTCCATTTATTTATATACAGTGAGGTGAAACGTGTATTTGGACAGTAAAAAACGGATTTAGAATCATATATTGAAAGAAAAGCTTTGTCTAAAGCTCACAATATATTCGTAAAACAATTATAAATTTAAATAAACAGCAAAAATAAATTATCTGACATGTATTTATATTTTATATACAAATTATTAAAACGGGTAGTGAAAAAAGTATTTCGACAGTTCCGAAATTATGTTTAAAATTAATGTTTTGAGTATAAGTTAAGTTTTCTATATAGTTTTCTTATTAGTGAATGTTGCCATTATATCCTTGCCTTCAGTTCATCTTTGGTGTTACAAGGAGCTTTGTAGGTCTCTCGCTCAATTGATCCTCACACATAATAATCAAAGAGGTTGCTGCCTGGGGAGTTACTGTAGCTTGATATAAACGGGTGATGTGGTCGCAGAAATTGTCTGACAGCCAAGTCTGGCTTCCTCTGCTTGCGTGGCATAATGCAGAATTCTGTTGCCAGACATAGGGTCTTCCAGCAGCTACCTTCTTGACCCAAGGTAGCACTACCTCCTCAAGGCTCTCTACCTTCAACATTTTTACCCCCTTCCTTTATCAGTGAATTTCTTCAGCGACCGTTATATATTTTGATTATCTTTCATAATATGTTATTTTTCTCTCTCTCACACACGAACACGCTCTCTCTCTCTCTCTCTCTCTCTCTCTCTCTCTCTCCTTTTCATGTCTCTCCTTATTTCCGTAATCATATTTTATCTACTGTTTACATTATATCTTATAATATTTTTGAAAATATTATATCTCATATTTCCATCATATGTTATATCCTTTCCCAGATAATCACTCATTCGTCACTCGTATAATGAGTTACTCTTACTGACATCCATATATTCGAACTTCTTACAAATGATGTTTAGTCGTTTCTTCTCGTTTTTCCTTTAATATGTAGTCTAATTCCTTCCTTTTTGCATCTGTTATCCACACAGCTCGTGTATTTTATGTTATTAACATGGTTAATCCATTACATTCACTTACGTGCTAATACTCTTGGGAAAGGTATGAATACTCTTTTCTACTCAGCTATGGGTAAATAGCAGGACAGACCGGATTCTATAGCCTTGAATGGCAACAGTGCTACCGGAGGAAGAAATGACAACCTACTGCGGGGAAAAAGTCTGCCTCGTCACTGCTTGAATATAAGCAGTTTTAGCGTTTGTGCAGTTTGATTTTAAATTGTTTGGGTCAGTCATAGTGAAAATAGCTTCGAGCGAATGAAACATATAAGTCTTAGTGAAAACCACCTTCTTTGTGATCAGGCAATCACAAAGAACAGTTCCTGACAACAGAAAGAGAAAAGAAACTTGAAGACTTTCAACAGCGGTAATAACTAAAAATGGATAGCATATGTAACAAAATAATGTCATAATAAAGATATTGACCTTCCACATTAGTTCAGAGAAAAGGTTAAGAAAGAAATTCACATCAGTACTTGAAAGAGGCATAACAGCTACTGGACTTGAGAAATCTATTTTCCTGAAAACATGTTTTAAGAGAAATATTTTATAAATTTCAACCAATAGCAGCACCAGCTGCTCGGTCAATGAATACTGTGTTTCCTTATAAAGAAACAACTAATATTACAATTAGCATTCTGCATCCATTTCCACAATCTTATTCATCCTTTGGGCGATTTTCTTCTTGATATAAAACACTAGCAGCATGGCCCGGCGTTGCCCGCGCTTGATTCAAAAATCGTACGACTTATACAGCAGTCGCTATCACTTGACTTAAAATATTTTTGCCCTTCCTTGCCTTTAAAGGAGTGCCCATTGCCATGCTGATGTTGCTACATGGCTTACTTCTTGGGAATTTTTTCTAAGCTCTATACTAAACATTAAATCTGTTACAAAAAAAGAACTAAACAAAATGAAAACAAAACGATCAGCTTTAAAAAAAGGACTCGTAACTGGAAAAACCGAATGAAAAAAGAATGTTAACAACAAATATTTTTTCACACCCAACCCAGTTCTGCGGAATCAGAATCAACGTTGAGTTTAAACAAGCGAAAGAGCCAATTGGAGTAAAGTGCCATCCAGATTTAAATTTGTCCCTTCTTGTGACGAATGCAGCTATCGATTTTTTTTTTGCATGCTAGCATGCTAGTTAACATTCGTGTCAGTCAGCAGTTCGCTCTCACGCTGGCCAATAGAATTTTCCTGCCCATTCGTGGCAGCCAGCTATAGGCTCTCACTCTGGCCAGTAGCAAATGGCCGCAAACTACATGAAAACAGCCGTAGAAGCATGAAAAAATCAATTGTTTCCACTATAGATGGGAATTGGGAAATGCAAATATCGGTATTTGCCTTCTCGCTAACTTGAAGCTTGTGCATGTAAATTTTGGTGTAAATCCGTCGAAAATTGCGGCCGTGCATTCGTTACACACACACACATACTGTCTTTTATAGATAGAGATTACCACTTTAATATTGCCATTATCATGAGCCATGTGAAGAACAGATACTACACTTTGATCCCAGCCGATTGACAAGGAAGCGAAGAAAAGCGTAATTCAAGTAGCCTTGGCTGCTCGGTCAATAAATGCTTGATGCTTCCCTAGAAGGAAACGCCTAATATTATCATTAACACTGGAGATTAGGAGAACAGATTCTACGCTTTAATCCCTGCCCAAGAGGGTAGGGATGGATGAAAAGCCAAAATCCATTAACAGTCTCTGCTTGGTTAATGAATGCGAATGTTTCAAGGAAACGGCTAATATTACGATTAGCCATGAGTAGAACAGATACTACACATTTATCCCAATCCAATAGCCAGCGAATACAGAAAATCGTAACTCATTATCATTGGTTACTCGATCAATGAATGCCGAATGTTTCCTAATGAGGCTAATATTAACATCATCAGTGGAGATGAAGAAAACAGATATTATACTTTGATCTCAGCCTGATGGGTGGTCAGTAAGAAAAGCATATCTTGAGTGGCAATGGCTGTTCGGTCAATAAATGCCGAATATTTCCTCATAAGGAAACGGCTAATATTTACATTAACATTTTGATTCATTTTAAGTATTTGTCTGGAATTGGTAAATCAAAGATTATTAGAGAAATAATGACTGGAACAATTGCAATTTATAAATCCTTCAACATTCACTTTTTAGCATATTTCCTTCCTATTTTGATATTTTTAATTTTCTGATGAAAAGTGAGGTTTTATTGGGAAAAATAGTGTTCAAAATATTTTATTAGTAACAAGCATTTGATTAAATGAATTATAAAAATGCTGTTGTTAACAGATGCATTTCAATTCTTATTCATTTTTAAATTTTAAATTCTCACGTGAGCACGAATTAATCAAACTGATATCAACATCATGATTTTTTTTTAATTTTCATGCAAAAACAGCAATTTGCTTAATGTGCTTTTAAAATAATTGTTTTAATCATTCACCCCCCCAGGCAAGGCAATAAAGCCACTAAGACGCAGGTGGGGTACTGAGTGTTACAAAACATGAGTAAAACCTACTAATTAAGAGAGAGCCAATGAAAGAACAAGAATTAAGAAAATAGAAGACAACGATAGACATTGCATTTAAATTTTTAAAGATAAAAATTGACTCGGAAAGGAAGTAGCCGGAAAAGATTTCCACAAGCGAGATGTGTGAGAGAAGAAATTTTATATGATATGGTATCATATAGGAAAGTTCATCCTAACAATTACGATGAAAATATTTATAGAGAAGGCGAAGGGAAGCTACGTTACGGAGAAGCGGAGATGCCAGACCAGGAACAATAACATTGCAGATTCTTCTTTAGATTTTATCAAGTATCTCCATATAACAGGACCACCAGATCAGATGTGGCAGCAATATTCAAAGCGAGGAAGACTTATAAATTCCAAGGATGCAAAATTCAAAAGCTTTATAAAAAAAAACTACTAATTAAGAGAGTGGACAATGAAAGAACAAGAATTAAAAAGATAGAAGACAACGATAGACATTGCATTTAAATTTTTAAAGATAAAAATTGACTCGGAAAGGAAGTAGCCGGAAGAGATTTCCACAAGCGAGATGTGTGAGGGAAGAAATTGTTAGCATAGAATTTACGGTTTCATTTCAACTGTAGAATAACGAGATCGTGCTGGCATTATAGTACTATGCTTAAATTCATAAAGTCCAGGTATCATATAGGAAAGTTCATCCTAACAATTACGATGAAAATATTTATAGAGAAGGCGAAGGGAAGCTACGTTACGGAGATGGGAAAGGGTCTGAAGCCAAGATGCCAGGTCATGTCCTATAACATTGTGTATTCTTCTTTTACGAAGAAAATATTTACAGGGAAAGCGAAGGGAAGCTACGTTACGGATATGGGAAAGGGTCTGAAGCCAAGATGCCAGATCATGTCCAATAACATTGCGTATTCTTCTTTTACGATGAAAATATTTATAGAGAAGGCGAAGGGAAGCTACGTTACGGATATGGCGAAGGGTCTGAACCCAAGATGCCAAGTCATGTTCAATAACATTGTGTATTCTTCTTTTGGATTTTGTTAAGAATCTCTAAATATATAGCAGGAGCACCAAATCAGAAGTGGTGACAATATTCAAAGCAAGGACGAATGGTAGACAAGGAGGCAAAATTCAAAAGCTTGATATAAAAAAATTATTTTTGGGAAATGCTCCAAAAATCATGTATGCAAAATATTAATATGCAAATTATTGAGGATTTTCATATCATAAAATAATGTTTATTCTTTTTCTCACCTAATGATTCGCTGTCGGTCCCAGTTTTTCTGAAATATATGACAAATATCATTTGAAATGAAGTAATTTAAAATCAGTAAATTTCTACTACAGATTATCTATAAAATTTAAAGGCAGCCCTATTAAAATAAATTAAAAAATTAATTTGACAGTCAGTGGATTCAACCAAAGCTTTTATCCACTGGGCCATGTGTCCTTGAGGATCCAGTGACTTGACCCAAAGTGTTGTGAGTTCAATACCTGGATACTGTAGTGGTGAACAAAAACTTGAAGGGTTGAGTTAAAGGGAAATAACTGATACATCCGTAAGAGGCATGGAACGTGGAACTAGAACATTCTACTCCGGTGGATGAAATAAAGTTTTCAGTTCGAAATTCCAATCACCTGAAGAAGGCCGGAACGTACAACAGCCGAAACGTCATGTATATGACAACAAAGATGAGAACAAGAGTCCGAAGAATGTAAATAGTGTAAGTAATTACAATACCTCATCTCAGATAGATAGATAGATAGATAGATAGATAGATAGGTCACGAGTCTCTAAGTGTTGACTTCTATGTTCATTTACACACGCTCTATCTCTGATATTGAGCACTTTATTCCATAAATATAGCACACCCTATTTCCTTCATATATATATATATATATATATATATATATATATATATATATATATATATATGTATATATGTATGTATGTATAAGTGGTCAGCCAGGAATTCTGACACCCTGTGAATTTTCTTTTGGCATGGTTAAATGACCAAGTCTACTACATGAGACTAAGACTTTGGAAGAACTTGTGAGAATAAAAGAAGTTATGTCTTCCATACAGGAAGAGTTCGTGTTAAAATCAAGAATATAGACTGTGAATATGCCAATAAAGATGAGGACAACAGTCCGAATGACGTAAATAGTGTAAATAGTTACAATACCTCATCTCAGAAATAGAGACAGATGTTGAAGGTGAATATGGCAATAAAGATGAGGACAACAGTCTGAACAATGTAAATAGTGTAAATAGTTAGAATACCTCATCTGAGAAATATAGACAGATGTTGACGGTGAATATGACAATAAAGATGAGGACAACAGTCCGAACAATGTAAATGGTTACAATATCTCATCTGAGAAATAGAGGCAGATTATGAAGGTGAATATGACAATAAAGATGAGGAAAACAGTCTGAACAATGTAAATAGTGTAAATAGTTACAATATCTCAGCTAAAAATATAGACTGCGAATATGACAATAAAGATGAGGACAACAGTTTCGAATAATGTAAATAGGTAAATAGTTACAATACCTCATCTCAGAAATAGAGACAGATGTTGAAGGTGAATATGGCAATAAAGATGAGGACAACATTCCAAACAATGTAAATAGTGTAAATAGTTACAATACCTCATCTGAGAAATAGAGACAGATGTTGAAGGTGAATATGGCAACAAAGATGAGAAAAACAGTCCGAACAATGCAAATAGTGTAAGTAATTACAATACCTCATCTAATATAGATAGATAGATAGATAGATAGATAGATAGATAGATAGATAGATAGATAGATAGATAGATAAAAGTGATGGGTAAATTGTTGCCATTTTATATTTTTTCAGTTCGCGCCTGGGCGTCATTTGCATTTGATTTTGTTTACTGCACAATATAGTAGGGTCAGTTGGGCACCGCCTGTGAGAAAAAAGCACCATGACGCAGTTCACTCGGTCAAGAATTTGGAAACGGCATGGTGTACTGCTTGGCATTTGTGCAAGAATCTGCAATATGAACATTTCAAAATGATATGGTGCCAATCTGAAGACAGTGCAGAGGATTTGGAAAGAGTTGGATGAGTCTAATGATGATTACGAAGACATTTGGAGTGATCACTAGTGATGACGTGATTATGCCTTATTTCATCTTCCTACAGGACCTCAGACACAACACGGAGGCTTATATCACGTGCCTTGCAACCCCCTTGATTATTATGGTGAGGAAAAGTGTGTGTAAAAAAAACACCCTGTAACATCAAAGATGAATTGAAGGCAATGATTTTGGCAGCATTCACCAACTTAAACAAGTAGACCGTCCAAGAGTGTTGCAGGAAATTCCCAAGTCATCTGGAGGCCGTGGTTGAAGCCAATGGCGATTTTATTGAATAAAGATATTTTTGGATAAGATATTTTTGCGTAATTTTGATCTGTTAAAATGAGATGTAAGAGTTATTTTCATTCCTGCCTCATTTAGACGACAATTCATCCATGTCACCCTGCATAATCTGATAAAATGAGATGTCAGTGTTATTTTCATTTTTTCCTCATTTAGACGGGAATTTATCCATTGTATCCTGTAGATAGATGTGTCAGGATATATAGTCTAGACAATTTTGTTTAGTTTCTGTTTGTTTATCTTTTTACCACGTTTGTTACTAAGTACCCCACATTGTGATAACAGAAGATCTGCTAAGAAAGGTGAAATGTTTAAGAATGTGAACGCACATTTACTGAAATTAATATAGCGTTTAAAGCACTTTCTGTATCGTCATAGTAGATTGTTCATTAGAGTAACATTTATAAATAAAAAGTGTGGGCAGACTCGTTACAGTGAGCAGTTAAGGGATTGTTTTATAAAAGATTCCTCGAGGTTTCTCCAATGTATTCCTTCTGGCAATCATTACAGGTGATAGAGTAAATTCCCCCTTCAAATTTTAGCTTATCCTTTTGTTTAAATTAAGTCTTTTAGAAGCAGTTGTAAAGCCTTTTCTGTTCACCTTTGATAAACCCTTTTCAATTCAAGCTCTGATAGAATTAGTGGGTAGAACAATCAGCTTGAAATATTTTACGATCATCCTTATCTGTGTTGAATACCAAATAATAAGGGAATATAAAAAATAAAATTATATATATATATATATATATATATATATATATATATATATATATATATATATATATATAATCGATCCAGATAGATAGATAGATAGATAGATAGATAGATAGATAGATAGATAGATAGATGCACTCCTTGAAAAATAGGTAACAATGGCGATACATAACTTACTACATCAAGAAGTAATATGACAGCTAAAAATATGTTTGCAGCCTAATGAGTATGTGTGTGCCTGAAATGTTTGTGCGTTTCCATATGTCTCTGTGTGTGTACGTATATGTGTGTGTTTGTGTGTGTATGTGTGTGTGTGTATGTATGTCTAAACAAAAGAAAGAAAGAAAGAAAAAAGAAAGAAAGAAAGAAAGAAAAGGAGGTTGTATAGCTCAAGGCAACATATCAAAAAAGAAAGAAACATGTCTAAACGAAAGAAAGAAAGAAAGAAAGAAAGAAGGTTATGTAGCTCAAGACAACATATCAAAAAGATAGAAAGATTAAACGAAAGAAAGAAAGAAAGAAAGAAAGAAAGAAACAAAGGAGGTTGTGCAGCTCAAGGCAACATATAAAAAAAGAAACATGTCTAAACGAAAGAAAGAAAGAAAGAAAGAAGGTTTTGTAGCTCAAGACAACATATCAAAAAGATAGAAAGATTAAACGAAAGAAAGAAAGAAAGAAAGAAAGCAAAGGAGGTTGTGCAGCTCAAGGCAACATATAAAAATGAAAGAAACATGTCTAAACGAAAGAAAGAAAGAAAGAAAGAAAGAAAGAAAGAAAGAAAGAAAGAAGGTTGTGTAGCTCAAGACAACATATCAAAACGAAAGAAAGATTAAACGAAAGAAAGAAAGAAAGAAAGCAAAGGAGGTTGTGCAGCTCAAGGCAACATTTAAAAAAAGAAAGAAGCATGTCTAAACGAAAGAAAGAAAGAAAGAAAGAAAGAAAGAAAGAAAGAAAGAAAGAAGACGATATATCAGAAAGAAAGAAAGGATGAAAGAAAGCAATTTCCTCCCTAAGGAAACCAAAGAGAAACTCTACAAAGTAAGAAATAGAAGAGGAAAAACTGAAATAAATAAATAGAATTAAGTTGTGAAACTCAAACTGGCAGGATGCGAGTGTGGGGTCGGGCGGCCGATGTTGATGTATTGTTGAATCCAGGGCTCAAATGATAAGATGAAGTCCACTGAAAAGAGGAGAAATAGAAGAGAAGGGATGAATTGAGCTGCGTGAATGCTTTCAAGACAAGCTTGGATAGTTGGCGGCCATTTCGGCTTCTTGCCAACTTGCGCGCCGAAATGACAATAAATCTATCAGTTCTAATTACTCCAAACCCAAGCGAACGCATAAGGAAGAAGTTTGCCTGCTTTCGTTCTGGTCTCATGTACATCCACATAGAGATAATCACATCACGCTGAAATAGAGACGGAGATCTCGTCTAAGTCTGTTAGGAGTTAAGCAACCTTCTTGAGGGTTCGAAGACAGACTGGTAAGTACGTATCAAGTGGGGATACTAAAATCAAACAAGTATCAAAAATATGGATAGAATCGGGATGTGTTCTAACAGAGGACGGAATGGGCAACACTGAAATCCGAAGGCGCGTTCCAATGGCCGAAGATGCATTCCTTTAAGCAAAATATTAAGGGGGAGAAAAGATTTGTTAAAAACAAAGAAAAGGGTACTGAACTGTTACATGATATCTGTCCTCTTGTATGGCAGCTAATGCTGGACAATCTCCTCAAAGATGAGGACGAAACCCGAAGCAAGAGAAATATGGTTCTACAGAAAGATGCTGAGGATACCATGAACCGAACATGTGACCAACGAGGATATTTTAGGAAACAAAAAGGAAATTTATATTTAACATTAAAGGAGAGGTATTTTAACTTCTGGAGCACGTAATGAAGAAGGAGGGCTTGGAAAATCTGATAATCACAGGGCAGACTGAGGAAAAAACGGACAGAGAAAAGCAGCACGTAATATACTTGATGAGCTTGAGTAAATGGATGTTAGAACAGGGTTTTAAATCAATACGAAAACCTGAGTAATAATTGCCATTTCAAAGTGACAAACACAGATAATATCGACAATTGTAATTGTAGAAATTCTAACGAATGTCTATTGCAAAACAGATGTCAAACAGACTCTCTTGTTTACCTAAGCACTATTTTTACTATAGAAAATCCAACAGTTACAAAATTTTACATCGGGTGTACCGAGAATTTCTTTAAATGTAGGTGCTAACAAAATGTATTATCTTCCTTCAATAACACGTACAAAATAGGACAAAGCTTTCTAAATATTCTTGAAACTTAAAAGAAGTTAATAAAACTCCTTGTAAATCTTTAAATGAACCGTCCTTCTTATGTTTACATGAAAACTTAGAAATCATCAGATTTGCTGACAAAAATCCCTATTAAAACAATGGAGTGAATTAACCGTAAATTGCCGACACAGTTTATTTTTAACCTTAAAATATAGTTAATTATTAAAAAATTACATATTACCATTTCTTATAGCCATAATTTATTAGTATATAATTGACCATCCTCTACGGGCAATTGCCTTATTTTTTTCATTCAGCTTTAATATTGCTATATATTGCTGTCCAGTTAGCATTATTAATATCTTATATAGATGTTCCACATTTTTAATATTATCTACAGACGCCTATATGAAACTTCCTGAATCTAAAAAAAAGTTTTTAATTTTTTCTGTTAACTTTACGTTTGATTAACCTACCCTTCCCTTCAACGGCGTTTCAAAAGTTGAACATGTCATGTCATATTTATTTATAATCACAATACATTTGTCGCTGACATATTTATGCAATTGTCAGTGATGGCCTGTCTATGTTCCGGTTTATCATGACGTAAAAAATTAACTGACACACCTCCACCCTCTGAGTTTCAGTTTATACGTTATTTTTATACATACAAATATTAAAGTAAATACTCTGTTTATAATAAACAGTATTAACTACATTTGCCGGCATGAATGATCGAGAAATTTCTTAGAAAATATGTATCCTCCGAAAAGAATCGAACCTGTATACTACACGGAACGGTCATATAGCCTGGCATGCTATACCATTTAGCTACAGAGGAAATCCATTACATAATAAATATATATATGTGTGTGTGTATATGTGTGCAATCAAAAGAATAAATATAAATGTACGTGTAAGTACATAAAAGTATATATATATAATATATATATATATATATATATATATATATATATATATATATATATATATATATATTATGTCATTCAAAGACAGTACTGTTTCGCTGTATCACAGCTCCTCAGTGCGACTAGACTTCCGAATGCCTCAAGCCAGGATTGAAACACAACTAATTTTGTGTCAGCCAGAGCTATCTTCACTCGGTAGAGTTACACAACTAAATCTAGCGTATTGTTTTTACAAATGTAAACAAATGTCAATATTTTTCACTGTTCGTTTAATGCGTTTCTCCCTAGTAACATTGAATTCAAGATGCATAAAAGACAGATTGCGGTTTCAAATATACAATACACACGCACGCACACAAACACACACGCACACACACACTTATATATATATATATATATATATATATATATATATATATATATATATATATATATATATATATATTTAAATAAATTGTCGGGCAATGTCCAATTCTAAAATATATATATATATATATATATATATATATATATATATATATATATATATATATATATGTATATATATATATATATATATATATATATATATATATATATATGTATATATATATATATATATATATATATATATATATATGTATGTATGTATGTATGGTATGTATGTATGTAGATAGATAGATAGATAGATAGATAGATAGATAGATAGATAGATATATATATATTTGTTCAAATATTCTGCTTTCGTAGTATACGTAAAAGATAAATCTATGAATGTTATTAAAACTTATTACATCACATTTTTAAAAGAAGATCTGATGTTTTATTTGCATTGATAGAAATCTGCCATTGGATGAGATTCGGTTTATGCTGAATTTCGAAGTTGAATGCGGTTACGAAACGCGTTTCTTGCCCGTGCAAGCAACGTCTGTTTGAAAGCGTATCTTATAGACGGAAAGGTAATGCAACCATCGAAATCTATTCAATTAATGATTATATTTAACTGTTATACCCCTGGAAAGCGACCTTCTTTCTCTGTGCTGAATATGGACATGGACAATTCGCTCTTTCCGGAAATCAATGTCCAAATGATGTCCGTTTTGGCTTTTCACTCGATCTAATGGATACGGCAGACCCTGGTGCAGGATCGCTTGAAAGGAACAGAGGATAGTCAAGGCCAATAGAGAAAAGGATCAAAATGGCGAACAGCGATCGCGCGGAGGCTGTCGGGAAACGTCTTCAGAAGATAGGCAAAGTGAAGACGAGAGGAGAAATCTACGTATATTAGTACAAGAAAGGATATAAGTATTTCGGGAAATATTTTGATATATCCGGACAGGAAATCAGACTTAAATATATAAATACCTAAAAATACATGGTTGTGTGACGTTCTTGCTGGAGTACACATCAGCTGATAAGTTATACTGTAGGAGTCATAAGGTGATTATATATATATATATATATATATATATATATATATATATATATAGATAGATAGATAGATAGATAGATAGATAGATAGATATGCACATTTCATTAAAAACGACAGACAAGGTGCTTTTATTTAGTTTTTTTTCTTTTTGGATGTTAAACTATATAAAAACATATATACATTTGCATGTAGATGACGCATAATCTTCATGCAAAAAAAGGCTAAAAATAATGGAAGCCTTATTAATAAAAACAAACAAACCAACACTTAATAATATTAAATTTGAACACGGACGTAATATCTTGACCGTGTTTTGAAACAAAAAAATGAAACATTTTATAAAACATACATATAACAAACGATTTCTAATTCTAACAGTTAAAATATAATCCTTGAAAATGTCTAAATGTATAATCGAAAGCGCTTGGATAAAAAGAACATTCGGACAGTTTTTATATAATTTATCATCCGAAGAGAAAAAAAATATTAGATCGCATGAGAAATTGTATAAAAAAACTAAATAAAAGCACCTTGTCAGTCGTTTTTAATGAAATGTGCATGAAAGGATTGCTGCCAATATACAAACATATATATATATATATATATATATATATATATATATATATATATATATATATATATATATATATATATATATGGCCTGACGATTGCATCTAGCATTAAACAGACTGTCGCCTCTAAGTGTTGACTTCAATGTTTACTTTTATATTTAGACACGCTCTATCTCATAACACTTTATAATAACAATATCTCACAGCACTTTATCCCATAAATATAGCACACTTTAATTACTATATATATACTATATTTCTTCATTCATATATATATATATATATATATATATATATATATATATATATATATATATATATATATATATATATATATATCAAGGAAAATGAGAACAAATGGG
This sequence comes from Acanthosepion esculentum, assembly GCA_964036315.1. Classification (NCBI taxonomy): domain Eukaryota; kingdom Metazoa; phylum Mollusca; class Cephalopoda; order Sepiida; family Sepiidae; genus Acanthosepion; species Acanthosepion esculentum. Next base: position 76,845,638 of record OZ038511.1, on the reverse strand, counting down.
GTATAATTTATCATTTAATTTAAAAATTGGCTCAATACAGAGTAGAGTAAATTATTATGTGCATCAGACCATAAAAGGACATTGTCTAGGATTTATATCCAATCACCTTCGTATCATGATCTATATTAAAATTTTTCTGGTGAATTTGAATTTAGCGTATGTAATTGCCATTATGTAGCTATTTAAACACACACACACACACACACACACACACACACACACACACACACACACACACACACATATATATATATATATATATATATATATATATATATATATATATATATTATGAAATGGACAAAGTCCGACAATTATTTAAAGATATCTTTATGTTTAACATTCTTTTTATAGATACAAGTATTTAAGTAAAAGCTCTGTTTATAATAAACAGTATTAAATAACATTTACCGGCCTGAATCTCCGAGAAATTTTCATAGAAAATATTCGTCCTCCGACAAGATTCGAACCTGTATCCTATACGGAACCGTCATATAGCCTGACGTGCCTTAATCGTTTCTGCCCCTGAGGATCGTTCGGTTGGCAAGGACGAATTTACTGCTCATAAACTTCAATCTTCCATGAATCTCTCACATTCATAACTGCTCATGGCGTATCAAATGTAAACAAATGACGTCACACATTATGTCATGCCAACCGAACGATCCTGAGTGGCCGAATCGGTTAAGGCACGTCAGGCTATATGACGGTTCCGTATAGGATATTCAGGATACTGTCGGAGGACGAACATTTTCAATGAAAATTTCTCACACATTCAGGCCGGTACATGTTAATTAATACTGTTTATTATAAACAGAGCATTTACTTAAATACTTGTATCTATAAAAAGAATGTTAAACATAAATGTCTTTATATATATATATATATATATATATATATATATATATATATATATATATATAAAGAAATATAGTCTTAAAGTGTGGTATATTTATGGGATAAAGTGCTCAATATCAGAGATAGAGCGTGTGTAAATATAAAAGTGAACATAGAAGTCAACACTTAGAGGCGACAGTCTGTTTCATGCTACATGCAATCATTGGGCCACGATTGGTGTTATTTATATATACGGGTCAGTGGTGCATTGTGTGTAGTCGTTTTTGGCAGATGTTTTACCGGAAGTCGTTTATTTGTTTATTTATTTATTTATTTGTGTCAAATTATTTTGCTTGTTTTTATTTAATTTTATTTTTGTTTTTCGTCCTTTATATTTATTTTATTTTTATTTATTTATTTTTTATTTATTTTGATCGGTGTTTTTATTAACGTAGTAAAAATTTGTTTATATTGCTTATTGTGGGTGGTCTATACTTGGACGTATTTAGATCAATTTATTATACTTGTCGTTATTTATTTATTACACTGTATATTTTCTCTTTTTGGTTTTCGATTTTTAAGTAACGCAGTATATTATTTTTTATTCATTTTTTTTATCGTTATATAACAGTTATAGCTATTTTTCGTCCGATTTTTTGTTTTGATTTTTTATAGTCTAATATTTAGTCATTATTTACTTTATTTATTGATTTTGTTCCTTATTTTTTTATTCTATTTCTTCTATTATAACAGGTGTGATTTGGTAATTTGGTTGGATTAATTTATTTTGCTTATTTTATTGTCATTTAGTTTGTTTATGTATTTATTTATTTTTCCGTTTGCGATTTTTAAGTTACGTAGTAAAAATTTGTTTTCATGTCTGCATTTTGAGATTAGATCAGATCTTTTATTTAATAATTTATTTTGGTCTGGGAAGGTAATGATAGCTATTTTTTCCTCCAAGCAAAGTTTGCAAGTTTTTAATAGGTTGTTGTAGGCTGATGATTTTTTCCTTATTTTTCAAGATATTTTTCGTGTGGTGTGCGTTTTGTTTTTTATTTCCCAGATATACTTAGAAAGTATTGTGCTGTTCGCATATTTACTATTTGGGAAAGATGTTTTGTGTACATAATTTCTTTGTTTCCAGGGTCCTTCGGTTACTCCTATGTATACTTTTTCTTCATTATAATACCCAAGAAAAATTGAATAAAAAGCTTAAACTCAATACCTTATTATATATAAATACCTTATATATATATATATATATATATATATATATATATATATATATATATATATATATATATATAATTGTTTGTTTTGGCAGCTTTTATACAAATTTCATTAAAGACAACTCTCGTGATATGCCCAATATAATTACTCATGAATTTCGTTTGACTAGGAACGCAGACTTGATCGTTAAGTGTTATGTGAATTCAAAAATAATATTGATTCATATAATGCTACCGGCCTATCTGGAAGACTCACGTTACTTCTCTCTGACCATAGCTCTATTCGGACCCATTTTTAAAAACGAGACTATTGTAAAAAAAAAAAAAGGCTAAAAGTATTGGAAGTATTAATAATAACAAAAAGATAATCCAGCACTCAGTAACATCAACTCTAAACACGGACACATTTTGCTGACAATGTTTGGAAAAAATAAAAACACTTTTATCACTATAGATACAAAAATATAAAAAATCTACATATTCAGTTAAAAATTTTAAAAGGGAAACCTTGATAATGTCTAAACGAATAGCCGAAAGCGCTCGGATATATAAAATATGGGGGGTTAGTTTTTTTATACACTTTATGTCCAGGAAAGAGAACACTTATACGAACCCAAGAAAAATTGAATAAAAAAGCTTAATCTCAATATCTTATCATATATAAATATATAGAGAATTAATACAAGTAAAAGGTTTGTCACTTAGCTGATTGTTGTTACCTCCAGTATCCCGACTCCAAAGTTTTGTAGATGGGCATGTCCGTCCACTCGTCAGGGTGTACCAGCAACTGATTGCTTAAAAAGTGTGTTTCATTAAGACGGATCAAAGTCAGCAGTAAATAAATCAGTGTTATTGACAAACATTTATTTATTTCTCTATTGGATCATGTTATTTAAGTCATGGCAATTATGTGTGAAAAATAATACCGCCCAAATATCGCCCTTCAAATCTGAAAGAAAAAGAAAAAAATCATTAGACGCTTAAACTTAATTCACATTAAAATCGGTTCAAGTTATTGGAACACCCTTCTCGATTTTTTTTATATGCACTTTTCATTGCTGCAATTTTTTTATAGTATGTGTGTGTGTGCGTGTGTGTGTGAGATAGAGAGAGAGAGAGAGCATTCGCGCGCAGGCACCGATATTGAGATCGGCGAGCTGACGTTTGAGTTCAAATTCCCCTGCATTCACTTTCGGAGAAATAGCCATTGGACAAGTATTAATCCATCTCCCCACGTCCTAGCTATGGGGTAATAGCAGGGTAGACTGGAATCTCTAGGTTCTGTTGCTAACCAGTCTAGCACAAGACTACTTTGAATTCAAAATCAGCTGGACGTGAAGCTAAAAACTCTACGTCGTAATCATCCACTTAATACTGAACGCTACATCAACATCTAGCGCGGTGAATGTTTGTCCCAATTTTGAAATCTCTCAAGTGATTTGCTTTCTGTCGTCTTCTGCAGTTCCTTGTTTGCGATTCTGTAGCACCATACCACGAGATTCGATGACAGATAGTTGTCTTTAAGATCTAGATGGCTGGAAGTCATTTTTAAGCATTGATCTGAAAAAAGCGGTTGGATATAACCGGCAGTTATTTCCGAACGGATTTGGCGCCACGCATAGCATCCATATGAAACTATCTGACAATTTTAGAACATTAAGTTTATTTTTTTGGTTTTGTAGCACTTTGCGTTGTTGGGCGAATCTGACCCTAAAATAGCCTGTTTTAATGTTTTAGTTCTTCATCGCCTATGCTAAATTTGTTTTAGCAGATCCATGCCCCGAGGTATTTGAAATGTTTGGTCTTTACTAAATCCAGTTCCTAATTTTGTTTATGATGGATTCAGGGTAGGTGCCATCACTGCTTTCGTTCCAATTCCAGATCATTTCTGTTTTAGAAAGGTTTATCTTGAGTGTTATTTCTTGGAACACTTAGTAGAAAATGTTGATTTCCTGACCAAGACTATTCTTATCCGAACTATTAATACCTATATCGTCAACACATCCCTCCTCTTCATCAGAATATTGGCATCGTGAGTGAAAGCAGGATTTTATAAGGCATGCGATAAGCCTCCAAGATCTAGATTCATGATTGATTGGGAAAATAGCCGAGCGGATTAAAGATGACATTCGAACACATATTGATAAAATCAGAAGGTAATATTGATATAGGAATATTCTGATCAGATGTACGCGTCGTTCTAAGACATTGCGAACTTCTTCTTTTTTTTTCAGACCAAAATACAGATATACTTTTTAGCTTCCTGAAGTGGTTTACAGCCAATTGTCATACGCCTTATCCAATAACCTAATCATTTTAAACACGAATTTATGGCTGATAAAAACGGCAGCCGTTAATGTTTGAATGAAAGAAATGGCGCGCCATTTTCCCGCTCTGTAATTTAATATGTATACATGCCCGAATTGAATTTCCATTGGAAACTATTAAACTGCTAATAACAGTGTATATTTAAATATTTGTGCGCACACGTTATACTACAGGTGTATATAAATATCTCGAGATACAAATGAAAGTAAGTGTATGCAGGTGTTCATTTTCAGTACAAGCTTTATCCTTTTTTATATTCTTCACCGATATTGTATATGAAGAGCTGTGTTTGCGTTCGACAGTATAATTTTGTTATATGTCATGAGGACAGTATAAAATATTGCGTGATGCTTGCCTTTGTTTCATGAATAAATGAATACAATGGGCAAGTGTTTATATTTGAAGATTGAACATTAATCAAAGAACGGGTTGTTTGTCTGTGATTTTATTTCGGACTTATGGTAATTTTTAGTAGTTCTTTATTTGATATATTCTTGGCAAAATATGGACATAATTCTTCTTTTCTCAGTCAGTTACTTCATATCAATCTATCGATCTATCTATTCAAATCAGTTAATATTAACATGTTCATATCTATCTATCTATCTATCTATCTATCTCAACCTGTTAATTATTTATCTATCTATCTATCTATCTCAACCTGTTCATTATGTATCTATCTATCTCAAACAGTTTATTATCTATCTATCTATCTATGTATCTCAAGATGTTCATATCTATCTATCTCAAACTGTTCATGTCTATTTATCTATTTCACGCTGTTCATAATTCTATTAATCTATCTCAACATCTTCATTATCTATCTATCTATCTATCTATCTCAACCTGTTCATTATCTATCTATCTATCTATCTATCTATCTATCTCAACCTGTTCATTATCTATCTATCTATCTATCTATCTATCTATCTCAACCTGTTCATTATCTATCTATCTATCTATCTATCTCAACCTGTTCATTATCTATCTATCTATCTATCTCAACCTGTTCATTATCTATCTATCTATCTATCTATCTATCTATCTATCTATCTCAACCTGTTCATTATCTATCTATCTATCTATCTATCTCAACCTGTTCATTATCTATCTATCTATCTATCTATCTATCTATCTATCTATCTATCTATCTATCTATCTATCTATCTATCTCAACCTGTTCATTATCTATCTATCTATCTATCTATCTCAACCTGTTCATTATCTATCTATCTATCTATCTATCTCAACCTGTTCATTATCTATCTATCTATCTATCTATCTATCTATCTATCGCAACCTGTTCATCTCTCTTCATCGATCCCAGGCTGTGTGGTGTAACGGATAACCGCTCGGGATTGTTAATTGGAGGGCCGAGTTCCAATACCAGTTGGGTTGGTTATATTCGTTTGAGCCCAAACGACTTTAGGGGTGGTATGAATCATCCGCTTCCCATCCCACCTATATTGGTCAGTTAGTAATACTTTTATCTTCTTCTTCTTTTATGTGAGGTGTCCTCTCAGGACGTTGGCTGTAATGCCTCACCACTATCCTTTGTAGTTCTCAAAAAGTTTTATCTTTTTGCTACTCCTACGATTGTCCCTCTTTGCCTCTATCGGCCCTGTGAGTATCAGATTCTCCAAGCCCTCCTTTCTCATTACGTGTCGCAGAAATTTCAGCTGCCTCTTCCTGATGTTAAGTATAAGTTTCATCTTTGTTTACATCCTCTCCAGAACCTCATCGTTGCACACATATTCTGTCCATGGTATCCTTAGCATTCTTCTGTAGAACCATACCTCTTTTACTTCGAGTCAGTTCTTTATCTTTGGGGAGACCCCGTGAAGGAGGTCAGATATCACGTAGCAGGTCAGTAAACCTTTCTTTGTTTCCAGCGAAATTGTCCTGTCTCGCAATAGTCTGCGTAGATTTGAAAAGCGTCTTTGGCTATGCCAGTACGTCTTCGGATCTCAGCGTCGAACTTACCCTCTTTTGAGGGAACATTTCCAAGATATTTAAATTTGTCCTGGATGTCGTTTCTGTTTGTAGCAATGTGGTGCCTCAGATGTCGAGGGCTGAGCATTATGTGTGCTGTTGCTTACTAGGCGTTATGAGAGTCGTGATTTGGACGACGCGTCAGAAGGAATTCTATGGTGGCGAGAAGTTTGCTTCTTCCGAACTGATCTTGTTCTTTAGGCATCAGCTTAAAGTCAAGATTAGGACGGAAAGGCGGCGGCTCACATCATCAGAATTTGGCGAAAGGTGGGTGAGTCTTGATTTTAGTGTCCCCGACCTCTAAATCGCATATCGAGCTCGCCTTTTAACTGATGACCATGCACGTTCTGTCTTCTTGTACTTTATACTTTAGTCCTTTCTTCTCTCTCTTTGCTACCTTCTGTGGGAGGCTTTGTAATTTCTTTCCGTGCCTACTATCAGCACTGTGTCATCTGCGTATCTGATGAGTGATGAATCCTGGTAGGACTACTAATTCTCCCAGAATTGCCTCGCCGTATTGGTTGAATAAGTCCGGCGAGAAGACACATCCTTGCCTTACACCTCTTTCTATTTTGGCAAATCTGCTGAACTCATTCTCTATCCGCATGCAGATCTATCTATCTATCTATCTATCTATCTATCTATCTATCTATCTATCTATCTATCTATCTATCTATTAGTCTCAACATGTTCATATCTATATATCTAGCTAGCTAAATAAATAAATAAATAAAACTCTACTTAAGCATCTACACGTCACTCTTAGTCCATTCATATATTTGCATATATCTATCTCGCAGAATGTTTCTATCTATCTATCTATCTATCAGTGACTGTTCATATCTATCTATCTCCCCCTCTCTCTCTCTCTCTCTCTCTATACATCTATATATATATATAAATATATATATATATATATATATATATATATATATATATATATATATATATATATATATATATATATATATGAGGCTTTACGTTGCATTGAGCACTTTTTAAAAAAGCAAATGCTTAAGAACTGTGGATTCTAAATCTGTTTGTTCTTTCTCTTTATATGAAATGTGCATGAAAGAAGGATTGCTGCCTAAATACACAAATATATATATACATATATATATATATATATATATATATATATATATATATATATATATATATATATATATATATATATATATATATATATATATATTACCGGAGTTATTTTTTCTGATTTCTTTTTGAATTTGTAGGCCTGATGAATTGGATCTTAATTACGATTCCAATGTAATAAATTATAACCATGTTTAAGCCTTTTTATTATATTCTTACTCTGTCCTGGACATTGAGTTCTACCTGGATTCTATTCTCTTGTAATTTTATATATATATATATGTATATATATATATATATATATATATATATATATATATATATATGTGTGTGTGTGTGTGTGTGTGTGTGTGTGTGTGTGTGTGTGTATGTATATATATTTAGATATTTTAGATATATGTATATATCTATGTGTACATTAACCACTACTATTATCTATCTATCTATCTCTCTCTCTATCTATCTCTCTCTCTCTATATATATATATATACATACATACATATATATATATATATATATATATATATATATATATATATGTATATATGTATATATATTATTTATTTATTTAATAGGGGTAGTTAAGTCTATAAGATACAGAAATGTTTATTATGCTATACAACAGAAATTAAAGAGTGACATTTAAGATATTGAGGTTATCAACAATCTCTATCTTAAGGGGGTTAAGTCGGATAATTTATATAAGACGAGCCTAATAAATATAAAAAAATGTACATAAAGAAATAATGAAATATTACAAAAAAAGCTGGCCCTTATTTAAAGGCTGCTCTGAATAAAGAAGCGGATTTTTAGTTAGTAAATTGAAAATAGAAGATCGGATAGAAAAATTTAATATTCAAAATTGTTTTCTCAATCTAAAGGACAATAAAAGTAATTTCCGTAATTAATAAATTAATCCGACTAAAAATGCAACTGGGGAAAATCAGTAAAGTTATTTTGCAAGATATTTGTGCTACGCTTCGCATACCGTGAGACATAAACCAATGACGTAATACTAATGATTTCATCAAGTGGTTTAAGGATTATGACAAAAATAATAGATCCTCCTTCATAAAATATGACATTAAAGAATTTTACCCGTCAATTACGGAAAAAAAACTGTAAACGACGCATTAGGTTTATTTAGGGAATATATGTTGATATCGATAAATCAAAATTATTAAACATTGCCGAAAATCTTTACTGCACTATAATGAGGTTTTGTGGATTAAAAAAGGAGTTAGTGGTAGTTTTGATAGCCCTATGAGGGTCTATGACAGGGATGAGATATGTGAATTAGGGGGTTGCTTGCTGTTAGACAAGCTCAACCACATTATTGACTCCTGCAACCAGGACCTTTATCGAGACGACGGGTTGATTATTGTAGATAATTGCACCCCTAGAAAAGGCGATGTAATTCGAAAGAAGTTGCATTGGATATTCGATAAGTTTGGATTCAAGTTAGATATCCAAACTAATTTAAAAATACGATTATTTGGATATTGCCCTTAACTTGTACAATGGCACTGTGTCCCTATTTAGGAAAAATAAACAATACCCATGTTATATTAATATAGGTTCTAACCACCCTAGTTAAATTTTCAAGCAAATCCCTAATGGCATTATGTTTAGATTATCGACTAATTCTTCTAAAATCAATATCTTTACTCAAAGTAAGCACAATTATGAAGTGGTTACAAAACCAAACTTATTTATAAAATCACAGATGAAAAATCCGATGTGTGCCAACATATAATATGGCTATAGGTAATAAATTAAGGAAGAAATTCTTTAGATTATTAAGGAATTTTCCCACGTCGAAAAACCTATACAAAATATTCAATAAAAATACCGTTAAATTAAACTGTAGTTGCATGCTCAACGTTGCAAATTTCATCAATAAACGCAACACTGAAAAGCTCAAAAATAAACAGCATATTGAGTTCGCCAAATGCAGCTGCATTAAGAAAGCCGTTTGTCCATTTAAGGAGAAATGCCAATATGAATGCATAGTGTATAAGGTGGAGGTATATGGCAGCAGACCGAATAATAGTAGTAACAGTAATAATAGTAATGGTAAAAAAGTATACGTGGGTTCTAACCAAGGAGCTTTCAAAAAAGAAAGATATACCAATCAGAGAAGTAGTTTCGGACACTAAATATACAGGTATGAGACTGCTTTATCTATGTATGGGAAATTAAAAAGAAGCAAGGTATAGGTCCTATATTAAAATTGGAGATAGTAAAATAAAATGCCGTAAATATAAGGTTTGTGATAGATGTTGCCGCTTATGAATGTAGAAAAAAATAGCAATAGCTTCTTACAATAACCCTAATGAATTACTCAACCAGAGATCTGAAATACTTAACGGTTGCAGGCATAATAAAAACCTGGTTACTTGAAAATTAGAATGTCGGTTTGTTTTTTATGATATTTTTTATTATTCTTTCTGGTGGCCGCTTTATCAATAAAATATCGTTTGGGCCAACCATCTTTAGCCCGAATTATCCCGATGATCAGGTAGCTGAAACATACGTAGATAGGTTCTGTCTCTCTAGGCATTATATATATATACATATATATATATATATATATATATATATAGAGAGAGAGAGAGAGAGAGAGAAAGAAAGAGTGAGAGAGAGAGTGACAAAGAATTAACACAAATGAAACGTTTGTCACTTAGCTGATTGATGTTAACTTCAACATCACGACTCCAAAGTTTCTTCCGAGAATCACTCCGTCCACTCGTCAGAAAGCTTAAAGTTTAAAATAGTACATGTTGACTTTATGCGCAATGGTTAAGCGGAACGAGACTGTCTTTTACTTTTTTTTATACGCTCGCCTTTGGCCATTACACATGACATTCGCATTGACTATTTAAAACTTTCAATTTTCTAAAGAATACAAGAAT
>OZ038511.1:76820239-76830239 GCA_964036315.1 Acanthosepion esculentum | reverse complement strand
AATCATACAGCTTCCTGACTTCATCCAGAAGAATTTTCAGCCATTGTTCCATTAAAACCTTCTCCAGCTCTTTACGACACGACGGTGAAGGATAGCGGGTCCTAACCTGCAATTACGAAGTTTTAGTTAAAGTTCTTAATATAATAGGTCTTTGAAATATAGGAGTGAATTTTGCAACTATTCCAATTATTTTGTCCAACCCCTGTAGTTTAGAAGACAAGAATTAGCACTGGTGTTTTTTTTTTTGTTTTTTTTTGTTTTTGTTTTTTTTTGTTATACGGGTAGATGGTAAATATTTTGAATTTTATAACTATTCATGGAATAGGATTTTGTTATTACCAATGAGTTCATATGTAATTTTTTTTCCGAAAGTTGATTTTTTGATTTATAATTTCGTCCTTATTTTTTTATCAAAAAATGTCACCTGTGATACAATTTGTCGTTGCCTCGGTAAAACAGAAGAAAGTTTTGTTAAAACATAAGAAAATGTTATGTGCTGAGAGACATTGAAACGATAAGGGTTAACACCAAAAACCCGTGGGAAGAATTGAGAATTTAATTCACACATAAACGACTTGTATTGTATGTCGATCAGTTTGAATAATGGAAAAGTGACCCCAGACTTAAGGGGCAATGTTGACTGACACACAGCTGCAAATGCAAGCTGTAAAGCGAAAATTTAATTTTCGTAAACAACCAATTTGGAGTTGATTCCCCTGGTCGAAAGTGATTCGAGAGAGGAGGGGGGTGAATAAACCACTCACGCTCACTGAGGAGGTTTAGTGAGAGGTAAGTATATGAGAGATTAGGAGAAGGGAATTCCCCAAAATATGTCCATAAATACGAATGCGCGAAGCGAATTCGCTCGTAGGAGACGAGTCGAAGCAGAGAAGACAGAAACGAGACGGCAGCGAGTTCGTCCTAGCCACCGGTCGTGATACACCCCACGTGATTGCCTGCCGAAAAGAAACCTCCGACTTCAGCCTTGTGCCAAAATTTACCAACAACAGCAAAGCAGATTTTTGTCAGATCAACGATAGTATCACTTCCGATTTGGACGCGAACTGGGCTGATAATTAACTACTCTGATAAACCAATTATTATACGGAGGACTGATATGAAGACTGTATTTGCTTTTGTTCAATTTATTCGAGTGTTATTTTTTTTCCTGTACGTCATCGCACTGCTTGGACCATCCCAACACGAAGATATCCGCGGAGATACGATCTTAGATGCCTTATGATAAACCTTAAGTCACAACGTAGGTAAGCTTAGCTCTCGACTCAAGTGGTCACTTCAGCGACCAGCCGCAGTGTTGGAAGTCTTGGACGACCGACTAGGGTTTTGCGTGATTACAACCAACAAACCTTGTGTCGATAAGCAAAGACATAGAAATATAAAGCCAGCATATACACAAACATAAGATGGGCCTGCGTTCGGACAACCATTTTCACCCGCTCGTAATACACAGAAATAAAACAGGCCATGACTTCGATTTAATAAATGCCACCGTAATTAGAAAGGAACATAATTTATTACGTAGAAAATACTTAAAAGGAATCCTTATAAATATTTTACCACACGTCAATCACATTTATATCACCAACTTTTATAAAATCTAGACGTAAAGGATCTAAGATCTGTCTAAATCAGCCATAAACGGTGCAACTTAAATTCTTTCACTTTCACACAAAACATCCCCCAATCAATATATGAACACGACCAAACAGAAATAAAAATGACACTAGACGCTTAAATGCACATACGGACTAACACGCAAGGCCTTTTCAACCAAATTCAGCACAGTTCAACTAGAATTCTGATACGCAAACACACAAAAATGACACATCCGAATGTGGCCTTACAACACGAGTCCTGCTTAACTAACGAAACCAAACAACACAAAAATACCAGAATCCTTTTTTCTATTTTATGATGAAGCTTAAATAAAAGTGAAACATGTTAAATTTATAAATGTTTTTATTTGTTCATCATCCTATCATTCTGTAGGATTCCATTCGATTTTCGATCTATATTTTATCCCATTTCCTCATATACACCCTTGTGCAAATTAATTGAAACAACCGTTTTAGTTTCCTTTCTTTCACCACACGGTCAGTTCTAGAACAACTGGAGTGACAGGATTTCTATTTCTCCTCATATTAGGTCATTTGGAGTGGTGTGCAGTAATATGAATCTATTTTCGCGGTGTATGATGAAATTTGTTTAGCCTTAAAAATATTGCTTCATCCATGATTGCATCAGATTTTTATCACGCCCTGACACTATTGTCTCGATTGTCGATTAGTTGTCCTACAGCCATTGTCTGCGATGGACGTTACTCCAAGGAAGCGTACAAAAATTGTAACGCTGCACGAACACATTGGCAAGTCTTACCAGTAAACAAATCAAAGTGCTATAGACTGGCCTAGAAACTCTCCTGATCTAGTCGAGAATCAGTGGTCAATCCGCAAGGAACGAATGGACATACGAAGTACTAACGTGTGTACTAGATCATGTTTCCTTCGATAAATACGAAAAAAAGTAAATAATAACAGAATTATTCCTTTTGTTTTAATTAATTTGCACAAAGGTGTATATATATAGGTATAAAAACAAGCTAAAGTAAATCCCTCAGCTGTCAATGTGCTGCATACTAACTTCGGGCGAGTTGTCCTGGGATAGAAATAACTAGAGATATTTGTGCCAGAGTGGTATCAGAAATTTTAAAATCGGTCACCTTGACCGTTTAAGAGATGTTCCTGTTGCTATGTCGTGAGTTCCTTGCTGTTGCACAATATGTGGACTTGTATGCAGGTCACTAGCAGGACTGAATGGTGTCACATACAGCACAAACATAAAAACTGAATTAAGTTGTTGAATACTCATATGTCAAAACTGACAGGAGAGTCCATCATCTATAGATTATAGTGGGTTATCAGTTATAGTGAAGTGTATGAGTGTTGAAACAGATTAGTTTGATTTGGCCTTGTTAGTTAGATAGCCCACCATAAGAGGGGTATAAAACAAGAAAATCAAATTGTAACGTGAAACAACAAGTTTATATACATATAAATCAATTTAGGTTTTTACAAATAAAATCAACATATTTTGGTTGATATATTAGGTCGTCAAAATGTTCGTCGTAGTCCTTGCAAGAATGAGTTTATGTGTACGTAGGCAGGAACGTATGTGTGGATGGATGTATGTATGAGCGTTATCGTAGGGTAGGAATGTCTTTGAAGTAATCGCTCAGTCTTAAAATGTTCCGTTCGTTTATCAAGTATAAAAGAGGTGAGGGAGAAAGGTAGAGATAATAATAACAATTGCTTAACGCTTGTCAAGGGACATGTTAATACACTCGTCTTCTTCTCTCTGGTGACCGGTAAACTTGCTGGACCGGTCATGTTGCAAGGATGAGCCACAACAGAATACCTAAGATCCTTATGTACAGTCATCTGTCAATGTGCCTCATACTAACTTCGAGCGAGTTGCCCTGGATGGAAATAACTGGAGATATTTGTGCCAGATTAGTATCAGAAATTTTGAAATCAGTCGTATTGACCGGCTAAGAGAGGAAAGACAACGGGGAAAAGCGACAGGAAATATTCCTGTTGCTATGCCCCAAGATTCTCGCTAATGCACAATATACAGGTCCCTAGAGGGACAGAAGTGTCACATTGGACACAAATATAAAAAAAAATGAAGAGGTTGCCCGATCCTCATACGTCGAAATATATATTTAAAATAATTTAAAAAATTAAAATGAATAAAATAATCGAGAACTCAATGATAATTTCTAGAGGTACTTAACGTAGTATATACTAAGATTATTTTGGCTATCACACCGCTTGTGAATTTCAACCACCATGGAAGTCAGCGTTTTTAATGAGTTGAAACCTAATACACTTTTGTGATATTAAATTTATCCGGTGAATTTGAATTTAGCGTAGGTCACATTCGATTGGTTACTTACAGCAAAGTCTGTTTTTAAAAGTATTCTGCTTTTGAAATCATTTATTTATGTTTCACTCCTCAGTAGTTTAAAGAAGTAGTTTGAAGAGACATGATGAATTCACTATGTATATAGGTGTGTACGTTCGATGTAAGTTTTAGTTCATTTATGTATATTTTCCGAAAGTTGTCACAGATCCTGTCATTGCCTCAGAGATGTCAAGAGATGCCAAGAGATGTCAGATCAAAAAGCGTAATAGACATTTGCAAAAAAGAACCCCAGTAAGATCTTTTCTAATGGTACAAAAGCAATATACCAAAGTATAAAGTGCTTTGCATTTTGAATGTAATTAATATATCACACTCACAAAGATGTGGATTATCATTTAGTAAATAGATAGTAATTTACTGAAAAATATATATATATATATATATATATATATATATATATATATATATATATATATATATATATATATATATATATATATATATATATAAATGACTGTACGCCCTCATTTCAGGAATTAAAAAAATCAAAAACGGATAAATAAATTGGGAAAATATAGACACAAGTGTAAAAAATAAAAATAGATATTAATCCCTTCCAAAAGAAACGTGTAGTTGAAAAAAGCTGGAAATAAAATATTTCTAAATGTTTCCTTTCATTTCAAATTCCAGTTACTTCCAGTCCTGTCGTTTCTTCCAAGTCTTACGTCGAATGACAACCTAATGTGCACTTTGAAAAGATTTTGCAAAATCTATTGTAACGAATGAGGAAGCATTCGTAAATCAAATTTTCAAATATCTAAAAAGGAAGGTGCTGCCAGAAAAAGTCTATAATCAATACTTAACAGACATTTTGATTTTTATCAAAAATCACCGTTGCTCGTAAAATGGCTTCTTTTTTTTTCAACTTTGTGTGTAAAATCTATTTTGAGTCTGACTTATTTTAAACACGGAACCGACAGGAAAGCTTTGCAAACATGTTCAGCTTAAAGAGAACGGTTTAAATGAGGGATCAGTGAAAGGAACGTGAGGAAAACGACAAAATAGGGGCAAAGGATTATAAGTGCATTTATAAATCTAGAGGGAAGCAATGAATGAGGCGAGACTAGGCGAAGAAGGAAGAGAAAAAAACGAAGATTAACGAATTGGAAAGAGAGAAAAAGAAAAACGAATAAGAATATGGAGAAGAGAATGAAGGTCAGAAGAGAAATATGGATAAAGAAAGAAAACATTAAAATAGTAAAAGAAAGAAAGAAAGAAAACATTAAAATACTAAAAGAAAGAAAGAAAGAAAGAAAACATTAAAATCGTAAAAGAAAGAAAGAAAACATTAAAATTGTAAAAGAAAGAAAGAAAACATTAAAATCGTAAAAGAAAGAAAGAAAGAAAACATTAAAATCGTAAAAGAAAGAAAGTAAGAAAACATTAAAATACTAAAAGAAAGAAAGAAAGAAAGAAAACATTAAAATCGTAAAAGAAAGAAAGAAAACATTAAAATCGTAAAAGAAAGAAAGAAAGAAAACATTAAAATCGTAAAAGAAAGAAAGTAAGAAAACATTAAAATACTAAAAGAAAGAAAGAAAGAAAGAAAACATTAAAATCGTAAAAGAAAGAAAGTAAGAAAACATTAAAATACTAAAAGAAAGAAAGAAAACATTAAAATCGTAAAAGAAAGAAAGAAAGAAAACATTAAAATCGTAAAAGAAAGAAAGTAAGAAAACATTAAAATCGTAAAAGAAAGAAAGAAAGAAAACATTAAAATCGTAAAAGAAAGAAAGAAAGAAAACATTAAAATACTAAAAGAAAGAAAGAAAGAAAGAAAACATTAAAATCGTAAAAGAAAGAAAGAAAACATTAAAATCGTAAAAGAAAGAAAGAAAGAAAACATTAAAATCGTAAAAGAAAGAAAGTAAGAAAACATTAAAATACTAAAAGAAAGAAAGAAAGAAAGAAAACATTAAAATCGTAAAAGAAAGAAAGTAAGAAAACATTAAAATACTAAAAGAAAGAAAGAAAGAAAGAAAGAAAACATTAAAATCGTAAAAGAAAGAAAGAAAGAAAACATTAAAATCGTAAAAGAAAGAAAGAAAGAAAACATTAAAATCGTAAAAGAAAGAAAGAAAGAAAACATTAAAATCGTAAAAGAAAGAAAGAAAGAAAACATTAAAATCGTAAAAGAAAGAAAGAAAACATTAAAATACTAAAAGAAAGAAAGAAAGAAAGAAAACATTAAAATCGTAAAAGAAAGAAAGAAAACATTAAAATCGTAAAAGAAAGAAAGAAAGAAAACATTAAAATCGTAAAAGAAAGAAAGTAAGAAAACATTAAAATACTAAAAGAAAGAAAGAAAGAAAACATTAAAATCGTAAAAGAAAGAAAGTAAGAAAACATTAAAATACTAAAAGAAAGAAAGAAAACATTAAAATCGTAAAAGAAAGAAAGAAAGAAAGAAAACATTAAAATCGTAAAAGAAAGAAAGAAAACATTAAAATCGTAAAAGAAAGAAAGAAAGAAAACATTAAAATCGTAAAAGAAAGAAAGAAAGAAAACATTAAAATCGTAAAAGAAAGAAAGAAAGAAAACATTAAAATCGTAAAAGAAAGAAAACATTAAAATCGTAAAAGAAAGAAAGTAAGAAAACATTAAAATACTAAAAGAAAGAAAGAAGGAAAGAAAACATTAAAATCGTAAAAGAAAGAAAGAAAACATTAAAATCGGAAAAGAAAGAATGAAAGAAAACATTAAAATCGTAAAAGAAAGAAAGTAAGAAAACATTAAAATACTAAAAGAAAGAAAGAAAGAAAGAAAACATTAAAATCGTAAAAGAAAGAAAGTAAGAAAACATTAAAATACTAAAAGAAAGAAAGAAAGAAAACATTAAAATCGTAAAAGAAAGAAAGAAAACATTAAAATCGTAAAAGAAAGAAAGAAAGAAAACATTAAAATCGTAAAAGAAAGAAAGTAAGAAAACATTAAAATACTAAAAGAAAGAAAGAAAACATTAAAATCGTAAAAGAAAGAAAGAAAACATTAAAATCGTAAAAGAAAGAAAGAAAGAAAACATTAAAATCGTAAAAGAAAGAAAGTAAGAAAACATTAAAATGCTAAAAGAAAGAAAGAAAGAAAGAAAACATTAAAATCGTAAAAGAAAGAAAGAAAACATTAAAATCGTAAAAGAAAGAAAGTAAGAAAACATTAAAATACTAAAAGAAAGAAAGAAAGAAAGAAAACATTAAAATCGTAAAAGAAAGAAAGAAAACATTAAAATGCTAAAAGAAAGAAAGAAAGAAAACATTAAAATCGTAAAAGAAAGAAAGAAAACATTAAAATGCTAAAACAAAGAAAGAAAGAAAGAAAACATTAAAATCGTAAAAGAAAGAAAGTAAGAAAATATTAAAATACTAAAAGAAAGAAAGAAAGAAAGAAAACATTAAAATCGTAAAAGAAAGAAAGAAAACATTAAAATCGTAAAAGAAAGAAAGAAAGAAAACATTAAAATCGTAAAAGAAAGAAAGTAAGAAAACATTAAAATGCTAAAAGAAAGAAAGAAAGAAAGAAAACATTAAAATCGTAAAAGAAAGAAAGAAAACATTAAAATGCTAAAAGAAAGAAAGAAAGAAAGAAAACATTAAAATCGTAAAAGAAAGAAAGAAAGAAAACATTAAAATACTAAAAGAAAGAAGGAAAGAAAGAAAACATTAAAATCGTAAAAGAAAGAAAGAAAACATTAAAATCGTAAAAGAAACAAAGAAAGAAAACATTAAAATACTAAAAGAAAGAAAGAAAGAAAGAAAACATTAAAATCGTAAAAGAAAGAAAGTAAGAAAACATTAAAATACTAAAAGAAAGAAAGAAAGAAAGAAAACATTAAAATCGTAAAAGAAAGAAAGAAAACATTAAAATCGTAAAAGAAAGAAAGTAAGAAAACATTAAAATACTAAAAGAAAGAAAGAAAGAAAGAAAACATTAAAATCGTAAAAGAAAGAAAGAAAACATTAAAATCGTAAAAGAAAGAAAGAAAGAAAACATTAAAATCGTAAAAGAAAGAAAGTAAGAAAACATTAAAATCGTAAAAGAAAGAAAGAAAACATTAAAATCGTAAAAGAAAGAAAGTAAGAAAACATTAAAATACTAAAAGAAAGAAAGAAAGAAAGAAAACATTAAAATCGTAAAAGAAAGAAAGAAAACATTAAAATCGTAAAAGAAAGAAAGAAAGAAAACATTAAAATCGTAAAAGAAAGAAAGAAAGAAAACATTAAAATCGTAAAAGAAAGAAAGAAAACATTAAAATCGTAAAAGAAAGAAAGTAAGAAAACATTAAAATACTAAAAGAAAGAAAGAAAGAAAGAAAACATTAAAATCGTAAAAGAAAGAAAGAAAACATTAAAATGCTAAAAGAAAGAAAGAAAGAAAACATTAAAATCGTAAAAGAAAGAAAGAAAACATTAAAATGCTAAAACAAAGAAAGAAAGAAAGAAAACATTAAAATCGTAAAAGAAAGAAAGTAAGAAAACATTAAAATACTAAAAGAAAGAAAGAAAGAAAGAAAACATTAAAATCGTAAAAGAAAGAAAGAAAACATTAAAATGCTAAAAGAAAGAAAGAAAGAAAGAAAACATTAAAATCGTAAAAGAAAGAAAGAAAACATTAAAATGCTAAAAGAAAGAAAGAAAGAAAGAAAACATTAAAATCGTAAAAGAAAGAAAGAAAGAAAACATTAAAATACTAAAAGAAAGAAGGAAAGAAAGAAAACATTAAAATCGTAAAAGAAAGAAAGAAAACATTAAAATCGTAAAAGAAAGAAAGTAAGAAAACATTAAAATACTAAAAGAAAGAAAGAAAGAAAGAAAACATTAAAATCGTAAAAGAAAGAAAGTAAGAAAACATTAAAATACTAAAAGAAAGAAAGAAAGAAAGAAAACATTAAAATCGTAAAAGAAAGAAAGAAAGAAAACATTAAAATCGTAAAAGAAAGAAAGAAAGAAAACATTAAAATCGTAAAAGAAAGAAAGAAAGAAAACATTAAAATCGTAAAAGAAAGAAAGAAAGAAAACATTAAAATCGTAAAAGAAAGAAAGTAAGAAAACATTAAAATACTAAAAGAAAGAAAGAAAGAAAGAAAACATTAAAATCGTAAAAGAAAGAAAGAAAACATTAAAATCGTAAAAGAAAGAAAGAAAGAAAACATTAAAATCGTAAAAGAAAGAAAGTAAGAAAACATTAAAATACTAAAAGAAAGAAAGAAAGAAAGAAAACATTAAAATACTAAAAGAAAGAAAGAAAACATTAAAATCGTAAAAGAAAGAAAGAAAGAAAGAAAACATTAAAATCGTAAAAGAAAGAAAGAAAACATTAAAATCGTAAAAGAAAGAAAGAAAGAAAACATTAAAATCGTAAAAGAAAGAAAGAAAGAAAACATTAAAATCGTAAAAGAAAGAAAGAAAGAAAACATTAAAATCGTAAAAGAAAGAAAGTAAGAAAACATTAAAATACTAAAAGAAAGAAAGAAGGAAAGAAAACATTAAAATCGTAAAAGAAAGAAAGAAAACATTAAAATCGTAAAAGAAAGAAAGAAAGAAAACATTAAAATCGTAAAAGAAAGAAAGTAAGAAAACATTAAAATACTAAAAGAAAGAAAGAAAGAAAGAAAGAAAACATTAAAATCGTAAAAGAAAGAAAGTAAGAAAACATTAAAATACTAAAAGAAAGAAAGAAAGAAAACATTAAAATCGTAAAAGAAAGAAAGAAAACATTAAAATCGTAAAAGAAAGAAAGAAAGAAAACATTAAAATCGTACAAGAAAGAAAGTAAGAAAACATTAAAATACTAAAAGAAAGAAAGAAAACATTAAAATCGTAAAAGAAAGAAATAAAACATTAAAATCGTAAAAGAAAGAAAGAAAGAAAACATTAAAATCGTAAAAGAAAGAAAGTAAGAAAACATTAAAATGCTAAAAGAAAGAAAGAAAGAAAGAAAACATTAAAATCGTAAAAGAAAGAAAGAAAACATTAAAATCGTAAAAGAAAGAAAGTAAGAA
>OZ038511.1:76800239-76815239 GCA_964036315.1 Acanthosepion esculentum | reverse complement strand
CTGTCGGCACATACAAGCTTACAGCAACTGCTATACCCAAGCGGTCACTCATCTAGGGACATTGCTTAACTTCGGTGAACACACGGAAACAGGTGTTTCAAATTGCAGCAACAGAGATGCTGTCTTATGGTAGAATATTAAGAATGTCATGAACGGAGCATGTAAGCAATAAGGAAGTTTTATCGATAAATAGGAATATAAAGGTCATGATTAGATTCAGATAGGTGGTTTGATTTGCTTTGTTTTATGGCATATCAACACCTCAGTGGGTTATTTAATGCTGACAACATTTTTAGGATAGATTCGTATGAATAGAATATGTATTCTTTGGTTTAGATTGGTTTGGTTTACGGCATATCAACCTCAATGGGTTATTTAATCCCGACAAGATTTTTTATTGCTAGTAATATTTTTTATCTCTCTATCTGTTTATCTCAGTATATATTGGTTTGTTTTGTTTTGTTTTACGGCATATGGTACTATTTTTTTCAAAAAGTATTTCTGGTAATATTTTGCCCTAAAATGTATTGATGGTAATATTTCTTTTCCAAAAATGTATTGCTAGTATTAAAACCTATTTTTATATTTCATAGTGTTTTGACCCCTTTTGTGGGGTTAACTATTTGCCCGTTGCTACCACCCCGGGTCAGGCTGAACCAGGGAACAACAGCAATTAAGAGGTGATTCTACGTTCCCCCCAAGTTCCAATCTCCCGATCAGAGGTCTTCCTGCCGGATGTAGTTTATCGTCATATCCAGGACTCGAAATTATAGTAAGTGTTGTAACCTAGAAAGGGTTTACTGAATGAGGAATAATCCAAACGGTGGTTGTAAATGAAATGGTAATCCTTATAACATCAAGAAAATGCAATACTCGCCAGCGGCATGAAGTAGGTAAACCACTGCTAGTGGTGTACTACTTAGACAGTATATTACCCCCACTTAAAATAGTGTCCAACGTATTTATGAGGATTGGGACATACCCATTGGTCTTCATAGATACGAAATATAACATTAAGCTTTATAATATTTTCAGCAAACCGCTATATTTTCCTTACCACCAGCAATTAAGAGGCGGTTCGACGCCCATCAAACCCCCCGGATAAGGCCTTGCTGTTGAAGGTAATTCATAGTCATACCCAGGACACCGATGTAGTTTATCGTCATAACCGGGACGAAGAATCAGAAAGAGAGACAGCTGAAATTACACATAATAAGGAAAGAGTGCTTGGAGAATTTGACACTCAAAGGTTATAGTGAAAGTAAGAGGATCAGAAGAATATAGTTTAGCGGCATAATGCCAATACATAAATATTTTGAACACAATTTATGGCTTCAACTAATTATATTTTTAAAACGCAATTGTGTACCTACAACTACTGATAAAATGTATTGTTGGACATTTTGCTATAAAATTGTATTGGTCTTAATTTTACTATAATTATGAGTTGTTGGTAATTTTACTCGAAATAATCATTGTCGATAAGTTTAGTATAAATATGCATATTTGGAAATTGTTTTTATATTTTAAAAAAATGTATTGCTGGTATTTTTACTATAAAAAGGTATTGCTGGTATTTTTACTATAAAAATGCATTGCTGGTATTTTTACTATAAAAATGTATTGCTGGTATTTTTACTATAAAAATGCATTGCTGGTATTTTTACTATAAAAATGCATTGCTGGTATTTTTACTATAAAAATGCATTGCTGGTATTTTTACTATAAAAATGTATTGCTGGTATTTTTACTATAAAAATGCATTGCTGGTATTTTTACTATAAAAATGTATTGCTGGTATTTTTACTATAAAAATGTATTGCTGGTATTTTTACTATAAAAATGCATTGCTGGTATTTTTACTAATAAAATGTATTGCTGGTATTTTTACTATAAAAATGCATTGCTGGTATTTTTACTATAAAAATGCATTGCTGGTATTTTTACTATAAAAATGTATTGCTGGTATTTTTACTATAAAAATGCATTGCTGGTATTTTTACTATAAAAATGTATTGCTGGTATTTTTACTATAAAAATGTATTGCTGGTATTTTTACTATAAAAATGCATTGCTGGTATTTTTACTATAAAAATGTATTGCTGGTATTTTTACTATAAAAATGTATTGCTGGTATTTTTACTATAAAAATGCATTGCTGGTATTTTTACTATAAAAATGTATTTTTATACTTTCACGGTGTTTTGACATTTTTTGGTAAGGGTTCACTATTTTCTCATAGCTGTGACCCTAGTAGGTGCTACCACCCCGGTTCAGAACGGACCTGGGAACAACAGCAATTAAGAGGCGGTTTTATGCTCCTAAACACCTCCAATCTCCCAATCAAAGGCCTTGCTGCCGGATGTAGTTTATTGTCTGGCTAGAAATCTCGCTTACAAGTTTGTGCAAATTGATTGTAGAACAACGATTGGTTTAAGAGAAGAAACACTGTTAAGGACTAGGAGGAATATAAAGTTATGTAGAGGCATAATCACCAGGATATATTACTAACTTCACATAATCTTCTCTATATATGGTGATACTGTGTTGATGGCAGTTCCAGGAAGCTGACAGAATTTTTTTTCAATTTTGTAAAGGAATGCAAGAAAAAATGGACTATTAACTAACAAAAACATTATTCATAGTTGTCGGCCAAATAGTATTTGTATGTATGTTTAACGACACATCAACTACTTATGGGTCATTTAATGTCGAAATATAATTTTCGGGGGAGCTTTGAACTAATAGAAATATGTTATTCTGCTTTCACAATTGAAAACATGGTAGATGATACTCAGGTTTTCTGCATATACATGTTTCGGGGATACGATTACAAGAGGTAGTGATAGGGTTTTTTTTATCTTGTAGTTTTGTTTAAGTTATATTCTGGAATATAGTTTGAATTCTATTTACATTGTTCGAAATGTTTTCCTCATCTTTGTTGTCAAATTCACAATTTTTTGGATGTTTTACATCGCCCAGTGGAAGAAAGCTTTGGTTGAAGTAATCCAGTGACTTGACCCAGAGTTGTGAGTTCAATACCTGGCCACAGGTATTGCAAAAAAAAAACTCAACTTGAGAGAGTTGAGTTACTAAAAGGAAATATCTGGAACCGATATATCCGGAAGAAGCATGGCACGTGGAACTAGAATAATCTACCCCCCCCCCTAACCCGATGAACGAAATACAGGTTTCGGTTCGAAATTCCAATCACCTGAATAAGCCGGAGCGTACAACTGCGGAATCGTTGTGAATATGACAACAAAGATGAGGACAACAGTCTGAACAATGAAAACAGTGTAAGTAGTTAGAATATCTCATCTCAAAAATATAGATTATTTTACTTATTTAGGATATATGGATATATATTCTTTCATCTTGGTTAGTTCATTTTGTTTAATGGCATATCAACCCCTCTATTTAATGCTGAGATTTAAATATTTTGAACATAATTTTGTGGCTTCAACTAAATATATTTTGAACGCAATTGCATGCCTTCAGTTACAGGTAAAATGTTTTGTTGGTCATTCTATAAAATGTATCTTTATGCTTCCGTAGTGTTTTGTTTTTAACTATTTGCCCCCAGTTGGGACCCTAATAGATGCTACCGCCGCAGGTCAGAGTGAACCTGGTAACAACGGTAATTAAGTAGGGCTTCCAGACTGCTCAAAAACTCATCTTCTTTTATCAGCCATGTTCTTTCAGTACATGGTTAATTTTAGCTCTCTATAACTTCCTATCGATTCTCTAAGTAAACTGTGATCCTTTATCATACCTCTTTGACCTTGTTCTGCCATCCATTCACAAAAATTCACTCTTTTAATTAGAGTAATATTTGTGGTTAGTCTCGTTACAATGAGCAACTAATGCATTTAATGTGTTGTTTTGCATAAGATCCCTTTTTTATTCATATAATCTTTTATTTAAATTCCTTGAAATTTTCTCCTGTGTATTCCTTGTGGCAATTATTACAAGTGTAGGGATAGAAAAAGCAATCGTCTTGCTTTCATTAAGATAGTCGCGTGATGGCCGGTAATGACGTCAGGAAATAGAGTGACGAATGGTAGATGTGATGTCGAAGCCGGAGAAAAATGATGTCCCTAACCCACAGCTGTAGGTCTTACAGGGAAAAAAAACACATGGCCTCACCAGTTTCATATAGAAACCGCTGTAACTCCAGTTTTCCTTTCGAGAAATAAGACAAGGTTCACGATTGTTTAAACACTGTTTGTTGTTGCATATATGTTATAATTTCTCTGGGAGGGACGCGCGTATATATGTATATATCATTTCAAGTACGACGCAGCATTATAATACTGTCTCTGAAAACAAAGCATGTTTGTCATTCATTTTCATTTCAGTCATTCCTTTTGTCCGTGATGTACGATTTTATTATATCATGGATATAATAATGTCTATAATGGGGGAACTTCAACGGGAGAATAAACCTTTTTTTCCATAACTCTCTACTGTTATACAGATAATAAAGAAAATTATCCCCAAGTTTTAGCTTATTTTGTTTTGTGTTAATTAAGTACGGTATATACTCGCGTATCATGCGACTTTTGAAACCTAATTTTGAAACTAATTTTTAGGGGATCGCATCATAAACGAGATATAAAATTGGCGTACGGTGGAGTAATGGATAGCGCCTCGGAGTGAGGAATCGGAGAGCCGAGTTCGAATTCGAGTCCCATTACATTCACTTACGAGCTTGCGAATGGTATGACTCCTCTTCTTACAGCTATGAGTAAATAGCAGCATAGACTGGGTTCTATAGCCTTGGATGGCAACTGGTATACCGCAGAAAGAAATGGCAACCTACTGGTGGAAAAAAATCTTCCTCGTCATGGCGCATAACTGAACTTCTGTTCCTGGCTACGCCATTTACCAAACTATGTATTCATTTACTATAGGCAAATATACAGCTGTATTTAAAATAAACATGATTTTGATAAAACTGAAGTTTTACTTAACTGTATTCAAAAATAACGCATGTAATATTCATATATTAGTATCATATTATGAAATACAAACATGGCGAATATGCATCTTCGCCCTTGTTTACGTTTATAAGATGTTAGCTGTTTCTTGATCGGCTGTTTATGGCCGTACGCGTTTACGCTACGAGCATAGCGTTACTAACGATACTTTTATCATTCTCTTTTACTTTTTGAACTTATTTAACTCGAAGATACGATAAAGAGATAGAGGAAAATTTGGTAATTTGGTCTTTCAAAAAAGGGACTCGCATGATACGCGAGATACATGATAAAGTCGTTTTTTATAAGTAAAAATTTGGGAGTTGCCCGATACGCGATATCGCGCGTTACACGAGTATAGACGGTAATTAGTTGTTTTAAAAGTGGTGGTAACAAATGATATTCTTTTCAGTTGTAGTAGCGATAGAGTTGTAAATAGACGCCTCTTCTACTCCAATAGCTTCATATCTCGCCCCTCTCGCCTGTGGAATTCCCTTCCCTATTCCTGTTTCCCTGACAATTATAATCTCCAACTATTCAAATGTAACGTCAATCGACATATCCAGTTGCATTGATCTATCTACTATCCTTCTCCAAATCCGTTCCTCTTTCATTCCTATCTGCTCACGTTCCAAATCTTCTGTAACCCCTTGCCTTGATCTATCCACTATCCTTCTCCACATCCTTTCCTCTATCACTCCTATCTGCTTTTGCTCCAAATCCTCTGTAACCCCTTGCGTGCTAGTGGCATTCAGCCTTGCCTGGGGTGAAAATCTTATATATATATATATATATATATATATATATATATATATATATATATATATATATATATATATATATATATATATATATAGTACTGTTTAACTTTTAGACATGACGCTCCTAGAATGTCAGTGATTTCTTAAGTGTGTCGCGAAACTTTCATGTTCCCTATATTATTTATTTTCTATCATTTCACCCCAAACAAGGCGATAAAACCACTGAAACGCAAGAGTTTTCTGAGAATAAAAAAAATGAGAAAACATTGGTGAAGAAAAAGATCAATAAGATACCAGAATTTAGAAAGACACGCGATAACAGGAAAGTAGAAAGCCGGAAGACTGTTCCTAGCTATTTCGACAGCACAGACGGATATGCAATGTAATTGGCCCTGATCTGTCATCTCGTCTGCAGTCGCTCTCTCACAGAAATATAGAGAAATCTTGAAGAAGGCCAGTGCGTATAACGGCAGAAACATCTTGAATACGGCAATAAAGATGAGGACAATAGTCTGGACATTGTAAATAGTGTAAATAGTTGAAATACCTCATCTCAGAAATATAGAGAAATCTTGAAGAAGGCCAGTGCGTATAACGACAGAAACATCTTGAATACGGCAATAAAGATGAGGACAATAGTCTGGACATTGTAAATAGTGTAAATAGTTGAAATACCTCATCTCAGAAATATAGAGAAATCTTGAAGAAGGCCAGTGCGTATAACGGCAGAAACATCTTGAATACGGCAATAAAGATGAGGACAATAGTCTGGACATTGTAAATAGTGTAAATAGTTGAAATACCTCATCTCAGAAATATAGGCATATGAACACCAAATCCATGATTACTACTTCTCCCGTTTTATAATATCTTTTATTAGATCGATTTTTCTTTCTTGTTCTTCCAAATATATTTTCTTCCATTTCTTCATTCTTTTCACCGTTTCTTTCTCATTTTTCTTTTTGGGTTGAATTGCTCTAAATAAAGTAAAAAGACTTTTTTTTTTCTTTTTTCTTTTTTTTACAACGGTGCCATATTCTTCCGACGCTAAAACCCATCAGGAAAGCTAGGGGCGGGAAAAATCGCTGGCAGATTTCCGCTGTTCCGTCCAGTTGATGTTCGCTGCTGTCACGTGTTACGGACAGTACCAAGTTGCAAACCTGTAATTTATTCCTGGGTATCGGGAACGGTTTTACCAATTTTGTTTTGCACCAACACCGATAACTCTGCCAAGAGGCGGGAACTAAGCAGTTCTACGCGTGTTTATCAGAGATCTTTACGAGAACGACGTTGACTCTAGGAATGCCTTTGTCTCTTGTTCGGTCTTTATTCCACTGGACCTTTGTTCACATTTTCTCCCCTCCATCTCATTCAACATTTTTTATTCGTTTGTTTTTTTTTTCCTTTTTGGTTAGCCATTTTATTTTTATTTCTGTATTTATCATTTTCTTTCGCTGCCAACTCCTTTTTTTTTTTGGTTGCAGTCACTTTCAAATTTCTGTTTTTTATTCGTTTCTATTGCTCCATCTGTCTTTATAAATTTCCTTTTTTCGTTCAGTTTCCTTAGAATTGTTCTCATAATTACTGTCGGTTATACGAACACCCGAGAAAAATCGTTCTTTTTTTGCACTTCCAAAAAACATACTTTTATCTACCTCATCACCATTAGTTATATCTTTTCTTTTATAATAAAATTGCCAGAACAATTCTTTGGATAAGACAAAATGATATAAGAATGACAATAGGGAAAAAATCTTTTTGCCGACGCGTTTCCTTTTCCGACTTTATCAAGGCAAACAATGGAAGCGAAATGTTTTTGTTTTCATAGTTAAAGTAAATCCAAAATTTAAAAAGAGGGTTAACATTAACCAGAATGAGGCTTACTAAGAAGCGTCTCTATGTCCAGACTATTGTCCTCATCTTTATTGCCGTATTCAAGATGTTTCTGCCGTTATACGCACTGGCCTTCTTCAAGATTTCTCTATATTTCTGAGATGAGGTATTTCAAATATTTACATTATTTACAATGTCCAGACTATTGTCCTCATCTTTATTGCCATATTCTCAACGTTTCTGCTGTTGTACCCACCGGCCATCTTCAGGATCTGTCTATATTTCTGAGATCAGAAATTATTACACTATTTACAATGTTCGGACTATTGTCCTCGTCGTTGTTGCCATATTCACGATGTTTCGGCCGTTGTACGATCTGGCCTTCTTCAGGTACGAAAGTTACTTAGGACAAAAGAAAGTAGGAATTTGATGATCTCCTATGGGCATAGATCAAGAAGAAGAAGGACAACAACAACGACTTCAACAACAACAAAAATATTTTATAAATCTAACTCTGTCTTTCTTTTCATTTATTCGCCTCTCTTAAAACTCTCGACATTTTGTTTTGTTTCCAATGCATCTAAAGTTTGGATGGATTGCTTTCTCGAACTGACGAGCTACATTTAGTAGATAAGGCTCGTCAGCTAGTCATGAGGCGCCAATGGTCCGCCTTAGCTAATTATCCGGCTGTGAGTTCGGCTGAATTGTTGGAGGCTATTTGAGACGCATGTTATGGGAGCATTTTATAGATAGTGGGAATTTGTTCCCTCTACCAACCCCCAGCTTTGAAAACATTTAACGGAGAAAATGGAAAGGAAAATGAGAAATTCAAAAATAAATAAGATAATAATCAAAGAAATGAAACCGATATTATAAAGAAGAAGAAGGAGAAGGAGGAAGAGAAGAAAAACGAGGAGGAGGAGGAGGTGGAGGAGGAGGAGGAGGAGAAGGAGGAGGAGGAGGAGGAGGAGGAGAAGAAGAAGAAGAAGAAGAAGGAGGAGGAGGAAGAGGAGGAGAAGAAGAAGAAGAAGAAGAAGAAGAAGAAGAAGAAGGGAGGAGGAGGAGGAGGAGGAGAAGAAGAAGAAGAAGAAGAAGAAGAAGAAGAAGAAGAAGAAGAAGAAGAAGAAGAAGAAGAACCGAGCCATATCATGTTGAGAGTTGTTAAAAGAGGCAACTAAATGACCAGCTACAGATAAATTTATAAAAGATTCTTCTTTCGGTCGTCGTTGTTGTTATTGTTGTTCTCCTCCTCCTCCTCCTTCTTCTTCTCTTCCTCCTCCTTCTTCTTCTTCTTCATCTCTTCCTCCTCCTCCTCCTCCTCCTTCTTCTTCTTCTCTTCCTACTCCTTTTTCTCCCCCCCTTCTTCTTCTTCCTCTCCTTCTTCTTCTATGTTCTCTCTCCGTAGGAGACCCTAGTTCACCACAACTTCTTACCTTTTGTTGTCCTAAATAACTTTCCTTTCTTTAACATCTCCCACCTGCCATCTACTCACACAGACACGTTAAGGAAATCACTGGAATGTTTCTTCTTGTCACTCTTATCTTTGAGTCCTGTGAGTATTGGTTTCTTCAGACCCTCTTTTCCTCATTATATGTTATATAAAATTCAGTTGTCGAGATATGATTGCAAAAAATGGCTTCCTTTCGTTTAGCAACGTGTCGAAATTATAACACTAAGCGTCCTCCATATTTATCTTTCTTTTAGCATTAGGCTTTTCCAATGTTAGGATGTTCTTAATTTATTTTAAGGATGCGTTTTTTTCTCAATAAAGTTTCTACGTTTGAGCTTTGACAATGTTTCTCTAAGAAAGAAACAAGTCACAAAAATAAGTTTTCCTCTTCTTATTTCTAATATATATATATATAACGACATTTTTATGTTTAACATTCTTTTTATAGATACAAATATTTAAGTAAATGCTCTGTTTTATAATAAACAGTATTATGTATTTACCGGCCTGAATGTCTGAAGAAATTTTCATAGAAAATATTCGTCCTCGGACAGGAATCAAACCTGTATCCTATACGGAACCGTCATATAGCCTGACGTGCCTTAACCGATTTGACCACAGAGGAGAGTTCGGTTAGCAAGGTCTATTTTGCTGTCTTTAAACTACAATCTTCCATGATTCTCTCACGTACATTCATATCTGATCATGGCGTATCCAAATGTAAACAAATGACGTGACACATTATGAAATGGACAAAGTTCGAAAATTATTATAAAAAGAATGTATAAACATAAAAATGTCTTAAAACAATTGTCGGATTTTTGTCCATTTCGTGAATTTTCAAATATTTATAAAAACCACTTCCTTATAAAGAAACATTTGACATAAATTGACCTAGAAGTCAATTCTGTTGTCGGTTGAAATTTATAAAGGCTTTCCATTAAAACATCTTTTCAGGAAAATAGTTTTCTCAAATACAGTAGCTGTTATAACTCTTTCCAGTATTGATGGGGATTTGTGGAAAGTCAACAGCGTGATGATGTCATTATTTTTTCTACTTATGCCTAGTAGCTGTTATCGAACTTTCCGGTTTCGATGGCGGTTTCCTTTCTAACATTTTGTTTGAAGTAGTGTGGAATGCAAACATCTTGATTATGTTATTATTTTCTCTTCTAAAGGACAGTAGCTGTTATCGCTATTTCCAGTATCGATGGCGGTTTCCTTCCTAACATTTTGTTTGAAGTCATGTGGAAGAACAACATCCTCACTATGTCAGTATTTTCTCTTCTCAAGTTCAGTAGATTCTATCACTCTTTCCAGTATTGATGGAGGTTTCCTTCCTAACCTTTTGTTTGAAGTTGTTATGGGAACCTAACCATAATTATAATGGACTAGTCCGTACTCCATAAATACTGCGCCTCAGGAGGAAGCAGCAGAGAGTGTCAGAGAGTGAGACAGACAGACAGACAGTGAGTCGGGCAGTCGGCTAGACGATTACTGTAAGACATTGGAATAGTGATACTTCGAGACAACATAGTTCTCTCTAACCTAACCTGATTATTATTACTAACACTTCTACTCTTTTGTACATATATTCTATTTGTAATATATATCTGTGTTATCCCATACCTGTGTTCGAGTTATTCTTCATTGGTTCTACCTTGGACCATCACCGTGGTACAAGGTCCTGGAATATAACAGAAGTAGTGTGGAAAGTCATCTTGACTATATCAATATTTTCACTTTTAGTACTACATTACAAGTAATAGAGACTTTCCCTCGCGAAGAAATTCAGCATATATTCAATAGTAATAATAATCAAATTTCAAATTTTCAATCTTTTTGCCTTATCTTTTTGCCTTATCTACCTACTCAGGCTCATCATAATCTTCGGCTAAGGTCCACTCTAAGAAATTGAAACACATGCATTGATGGGATAAATAGGTTCGGCATGCTACCCTAGAAGGAGTTAATTAAACCAAAGAAGGTGTGGTAACGGTAACATTAACTGTTTCCCTACAAGGAAACATTTGTCATTCATTAACCGATCAGCCTGTGATATTCGAGGGACTCTTTTCTTCACTCTCTGGATATTGGGCTTGGATCCATGTGTAGTATCAGTTCTCCTCATCTCTAATGGTAATATTATGCGTTTCCTTATATGTAAACATTCGGCATTCATTGGCCGATCAGCCTGTGCTATTCGAATGAATCTTTTCTTCACTCTCTGGATATTGGGCTTGGATCAAAGTGTAGTATCAGTTTTCCTCATCTCTAATGGTAATATTATGCGTTTCGGCACTCATTGACCGATCAGCCAGAACTGTTGTTAGTTAAAATTGATAATATCATTCTCTTCAAACAATTTTTCAAGAAAATCGGTTTCTCGTGTTCAGTTAGCCTTTATCGCGCTTTCCAGTTCTTATGGAAATTTCTTTCCTTACCTTTTGCTTGAAGTCGTGTGGAATGTTAATATCTTGTTTATGCCATTACTTCCTATTCGAATTACAATTGTCAATCGGTATTTTTGTCGTTTTAATTCTTGTTCATTTATTGTTCCCTCTTCTTAATAATGTTTTTTCTTTTTCTCTTATTCTGTCGCACTCAGTTGTAGCGATTACTACTATGTTTGCCACGCCTACATTTTTCTCAACTGTGATTGGTCAAATAATAAATACTAACTATCACAGGACAATTTACCTATCGCATTCACCACACTGAATTTTTCCTACTGTTAATTCACAAACATGCTTTTGTTACAAAATCACCGATTGGGTAATTTTTCATCCAATCATATATTTTGTTCATTTTATTTTATTTTATTTTTTTTTTATTATTTATTTTTTTTTTGTTAATGGTATTTTATTTTAGAAATTATTCCTTGATCGGATACAACCAAGAAGATTTCGCTTTCGTGGGTGTGCCATCGGAATTTTACTCCGTCTGACAACAAAAGCATTACATTCGTTTGCACAATGATGCAACAGGAAAAAATCTCCGCCACTGCAAACTGGTAAGACTTGTTGCTCTGCAAGTCGACAAGATTAGTTTTGTATAGAAAACGAACAGTGATTTATCAGATTAGCATCATTTGCTATAACGTGGAAGTGTTCGGCATGTGGATACTCTGGCAAAAGACCACACGATCTTTGTTTGCAATATATAAATTGTTGAAAGTGGCTCGCGAATCACACATTTCACTTCTAATATCCTCCGTCATTTATAAAATAAAACAAAAAAGAAGGTTTTATGTTCATATATCAGCCAATCAAGATGCCAAAAATACAGCATGCTTTGACGTCTACGTTTGTCCCTGTCGACGACAAAAACACGCTCACAGGCAAAAAGTAGAGGCCAATAAAGAAGTACTTGTTTATATTTATTTACTATATATGTAATATAAAAGTTTATAAAAACGTTTCTGTGTTTTCAGGCATCTATGCTTAAAACGCTTTGGCAGGGGGTATTTATATCCACTTACATAAATGGATAACCACATATTTTTCAGCATGAATATATAGCTGCAGATGAGAGACTGAACTAATTTCAACTCGGAACTAATTTCAACTCGGAACTAATTTCACCTTGGAACTAATTTCAACTCGGAAATAATTTCACCTTGGAACTAATTTCAACTCGGAAATAATTTCACCTTGGAACTAATTTCAACTCTGAACTAATTTCAACTCGGAAATAATTTCACCTTGGAACTAATTTCAATTCGAAAATTATTTCAACTCGATTTAAAATCAAAGTTATCAATTTCCGTGATTTTCTAAACAAAATACAATGAGTTGGTGTTAATTTTTTTAATTTAGCATTAAAAATCCTTAGTAGATAAGATAATTCAGAATTAATCTTTTCTGTAACTTCCATTAATTAGTTCCGAGTATATATATATATATATATATACGTTCTAACCACGGTGATATATATATATATATATATATATATATATATATATATATATATATATATATATATATATATATATATATATATATATATATATATATATATATATATATATATATGACCGTGTTTAGAACGTTCGCTTTCTGACCATGAAACCCGAGTTCGAATCTTACCACGGTTGAATTATCGGTCTGGAGTTAAAAAGTGCCTGAAAACCATACCACGAGGTGACCCAAGCCTTATGAGAGAAATTAGGTAGACGGAATACTTTTGGGCAGTCGATAGCTGTGCTAGCACGAAGTCACAAGTCATCGCGACCGAGGGTTTCAGTGTGCTGCCATATTGTTGATCATGCTAGATAACATGAACTCTCCCAGAAACTGTAACTAAGGTATACCCATCATATTAGGTTGGTGCAAAAATAATGTCGTTTTCTCACATGAAGTTGAACGTCAAAAAAAGACATTATTTTTGCAGCAACCTAATCATGCTTCTCCCGTCGAACTCGACGTATGAGGGTCAGACAGATCAGCTCCCAGAAACCGAAAGCCACACAGGACTTGATTATAGTGGTGAAGGCCTTTTTGGAGGGACGAATACAGGGACCTGGTGCAACGGATGCCACAAGGTCCCCAAACGACCCTTCGCAGGTTTTGAATTCAGAGTTGTCCTTCTCCTAGACCAGTTGCCATCCAAGGCTATAGAACCCAGTCTGTCCTGCTATTTACCCATAGTTGGAGGGAGAAGAAGAGGATTCACACCTTTCCCAAGTAGGAATGCACGTAAGTGAATGTAATGGAATCGACTGGAATTCGAACTCGGCTCTCCGATTCCTCAATCCAAGCCGTTATCCATTACTCCACCGTGCCTCCTACATTATTTTTGCAGCAACCTAATAGTTAGGGTATAAACCACAAGTTGGCTCTGTGGGCGTTGGACAAACATGAATGTGCCTGAGCGAGAGTCTGCAATAGGAATTGGCCAGCTGCCCGAATAAACAGCTATCATCGAATACGAGTGGCCAGCTATTATTATTATTTATTATTTACATACGAAATGCACATTCAGGTAAGCAAAATCAAAATGTGCCCGGTACTGATTAAATGAGGAGGTGTATTTTTTATGACAATGCTCGGTTAGACATTGCCAGGATGACCTTTCAGAAAATTGGGAGACTTTTCAACATATACCCTTGATCTCTCGATTTCAATTTTGAAGCATCTTGAGAATTCTTTAAGTCATCGTTTAAAAGAAAATGTAGAAACTTCATTGAAAAGATTTTTTGGTATCCAAACCATTAAAGCTTTATCATAAAAGCATTAAATATTATTTAAATTATTCGGACTGTTATCCTCGCCTTCATATTCACAAGATTTCCGATTTGAACCAAAAACAAAAAACTTGGAGATTTTAGTTAAAGGGAAACAGCTGAAACACCAGGAAGAACTAGGGCATCAAGTGGAATTAGAACAATCTACCCCGTGGACGAAATAAAGAGTTCGGTTTGAAATTCCAATAATCTGAAGAAGGCCAACGGGTATAACGGCGGAAACGCTGTGAATATGTTAATGAAAATAAAGATAACAGTCAGAATAATGTGAATAATGTAAATAATCAAAATACCTCATTTCAGAGATATAGAGACATAAAAATCCTTATAACTCGATGGCGGAAATGTATAGCTGTTAAAGGTTCCTTTTTGTTTAAATACATTAATTCAGGAATAAATGTTGACTCTGAAATTGGAAATTGTCCTACAAACAACCGAATAGGTTGGCAACTAGATCTCACTATTTTACTGTTGAAATTGCTAGATATAACCGTAAGTTCTATTCTAGTAGGTTCTTCTCTCGCATTTCTCGCCTGGGGAACTCCCTATTTAAACCATTTCATTTCTCTATTCAAAAATCCGGCTCTTTTTATTGTCCATTCGCCTCCGTAAAGTTTTCTCAATGTATTTCACTTTAAGTAACACCTAGCGTCTTAGTAGCATTATTAACTTGTTTGGGGTGAAAATATTTTTAAAAATATTCAGAAACCTTGCTGCCGGATGTAGTTT
>OZ038511.1:76792739-76795239 GCA_964036315.1 Acanthosepion esculentum | reverse complement strand
TGATACATATATGTGTGAGTGATAAGATAAAGAACAAATAGGAAATGTTTATCAATCTAACATGTTTCGCTTTTATTAAAGCTTCATCAGAGAATGAGATATAGAGAAAAAGAAGAAATGATGTGGTTGATACATATATGTGTGAGTGATAAGATAAAGAACAAATAGGAAATGTTTATCCGAATTAATGTAGAGTACACGCCCATTTGAAGAAAGTAACGGCTTCAAATACTACCTGAAAAACCATAAATACTGCTATATATGTGTAAGTGTCTAATAATTCTATTTTGTCTATATGGGATTCGGATGATAATGTATATTTTTAAATGTGTGTGTGTGTGTGCGCGTATGTGTGTGCGTGTGTGTGTGTGTGTGTTTGTGTGTGTGTTTGTGTGTGTGTGTGTATGCATAGTAGTTGTTGTGTTTGGTGGTTTTTCGTGTGTTGATTTGGGAACGTTTTCGCATAAAAAACTTTTGTTTGCGATAAACATACGTTAGATTCTTTAAGAACGGATTCAATAAATGTTGGTGATGTAATACGCGAAAAACTAAGAAACATAATGTCTACTACACATACATAAATAGGTGTGTGTGGGGGGTTGAGTATGTGTGTATTTGTATAGATATGTAGCCAGCAAGCATCGAAGTCGACGTATTGTAACTCTGTATTGTGTTTAAAATAACGGAGCAGGAATTTCCCTAGTGTACGTCTTTAAGCTGCAGCCCAGTGTGGAACTCCTATGAAGGGGTGGTGATATGAAAAGAAATACCTGCACTGAATAAGTGACATCCTCATTTTGCATCAGAAAAAAATGAAAATATATGCAAATATTTACGACAATAATTAAAATAGAGCTAACATAAAATAAGATAGATAGATAGATATGAACAGACATAGATAAATTACGAAAGTACAATAATTTCGCCTCATAATTATGAAGAAAATATTTATTTACTTAGCAAATATTGATTTTACACATAATCTTCTTTGTCAATGCACAATGGCGACGAGGATGAGATAGATAGATAATGTTGAAACTTGACTAATGCATGGAATAATAATGCAAACACAAAATGTAGTTAGAATAAAATGTATTGAAACAAGAAAGTGTACACAATATTTACATATAGTCTTTTGTATATTCCTGGGAAGACCGTTCCTGGAGAATGTGTTGACTAAGTCGCAGTCGGGCAGAGTCTCTAGTTGGATCTCTTAATTTGCCCCCCTGTCTTCCGGTACCAACCATATTTATATCGTCGGTACTCCGCTATGCAAATTAGGTGGATCCTACCACAACAACTTACCTTTACAGTTCTCTCAAAGTTGCTACCTTTTTTACCTGAAAAAAAATATTCAAAAATTAATAACAACAACGCTTTATCGCAGAAATTTCGTCTCAGAATTTCGGTCAACACAAAGGATTCGCTTAATGATCTAAATTCCGTAAATGTTACAAGCAATTTGGAAATATTATGTTGCGCCAAATGTTGCTCGTGTGTCAAAATGTTTCCGTCCAGATACGTAGCATCCAAAATCTTCCTATTTTCTCAATCTACTGTTTATTAACCTGAGTAGCAATTCTGAGCCACCAAGCGATAAACTGATAGAAAAACAAGCTCAGTGGACTAGATACGAACCAAGCGAGAGATCGATGGATATAGCTTGGCAGCGAGACGTGTACATATATCAGAAATTGTTTAACCTTTGCTTGTTCGCCTTCTTGGCACTGACCTTTCCTCGGGTGCATAGCCGGCGTCCACGCAACGGCGGCCATTCTTGAAGATGTCTCGGTACGGACACTTAAGTGAATGGGCGAACGCGTTTCTAGCGAGAGCGGTTAGGTTAAGCGGACAGCCATGTATTATGTATATTGTTGGGGTCAAGCAACACAGAGCGGCTGCTGGTGGCTAATTAATTGCATAGAGAAAACGGAAGGGGGTAAATTAGTCACGTCAGTTTGGATGGAAAGAGTAGAAAGAAAGAAGAAAGGGAAAGTGGAAGGAAGACAGTCAGAAATGCATTTAGGAATAAGAAGGGAAAAGACGGGAAAGGAATTAGCACAGGGGTTGAAGAAATACAGAAAAATAAGGAAATGAAATTAAAGGGCGGGTTCAAAAATGAAGGGGGTTATGGATAAAGCCATTGATAGAAAGCTAGAAGAATCAAGGATGGTAAAAAGAATAAAAGTAATTGTGATCTGTAAAGAGAAATAAAATTACTAATTAGGAAAATGAAAGTGAAAGTGAAAGTGAAAGTGAAAAGAATGAAAACAAATAGATAATGAAGTAAAACAGTAAACGAAAGACAAACAACGTTTACAACCATAGAGTTCATCAATAAATCCATAGCTGGACAGTTATTAGTTCAGTTGTTGATCTGAGATTTTCTCTGTATAATATTCGACCAATGGGATTCACCAATTCACTGCTGAATTAAGTAAATTTACAAAGAAAATATGATTTAAAATATTTTCTGTATGAAAACAATGATTTTTTTCCC
>OZ038511.1:76757739-76787739 GCA_964036315.1 Acanthosepion esculentum | reverse complement strand
AGATTTTAATGTCATTAAAAAACAGAATATGCAATGAAAAAGGAAATGAGTGTGAGTGGGGGGGAAATAAAATAAAATTTAAAAATTTAAAAAATTGGCGTTTACCTCTAGCTCTAATTCCCCCCTCACACTGGAGCGGTACAGGGAGCCAATCATTTTACCTGCATGTTTAGCGATGAGTGATATACTTGGGCCGAGTGTGAGTTTAAGGCCCAATATCCTCTCAAGGCACGGTGCTTCCTCAAGGGAACATCCGTTCCTCGTGACTGGCAGTAGTTCAGGTTCTGATCGGCGGTGATGCAAATGAAAGGTTTTATATTTCTGAATGCCATTGGCGCCAGGTATGACGACCATGTGAATGGGTCTATCTGACGAGCCTATTTAAGAAGAATCATTTTACAAGACAGCCAAAAGACGTAGTAAATACCCACTGCAATGCGGCGTCGTTCTTTCGTCCAAGAAATCTTCAAAGACCAATTAAAATAAAATAATATTCCAACCAGCAAATCCCTATTTCTACCGCATAGATGTTTCCTATGAGCTGTTCGAACTATTGCTTACTTGTAGACGCCCATCTCCTCTCCGTGTAACAGGTGACAGTTATTACTGGGTTACAGTGTACTAATATCAAGGAACGATCCCTGACAGCCTCTATTACAGACATTTATACTGAAAGACACTGACTACAAGGCACAAGAGACACTTGTGATAGAGGTTTATCGAATGATGTTTGTGAATGTAAGAGGTGGGGAAATAAAGTGAAGATTATGAGGATACGAAGGATGTATGTAGATTAACCTTCGACCTGAAAAGATTAAGATTGTAAGTGTAAGAATCCAGGCGGGGATTTATTTCACGAGTAGAAAATGAACTTTCATTTTACCAAAGGAAGACAGAGAAAATGTCAATGATTTTAAAAATTTAAATTTATTAGGATTGCAGATGCTATAACCTAGAAAAGGTCATTAAATGAAGAATACCCAAAATGGAGGTTAGAATTGAAATGGTAATCTTTATAACATCAACAAAAATACAATACTCGCCAGCGTCGTCAAATAGGCAAACCACTGCTCGTAGAAGACTACTTAGACACCCCCACTTACAATAGTGCCCAACGTCTTTATGAGGATTAGGATATACCCATTAGTGTTCACAGATATGGTATATAACATATTTGATCTCCAGCTTGTCTGGTATTTTCCGATAGATGGAAAGTCGAACGA
Organism: Acanthosepion esculentum; assembly: GCA_964036315.1. Taxonomy (NCBI): domain Eukaryota; kingdom Metazoa; phylum Mollusca; class Cephalopoda; order Sepiida; family Sepiidae; genus Acanthosepion; species Acanthosepion esculentum. The sequence goes on along the minus strand of OZ038511.1, from coordinate 76,786,516 downwards.
AGAGATATATTTATGCTTTTCGTATATTTATTTGTCCGAAAGGAAGAGTAAAATTAAACTCGACTCCGTAATTTCGAGTTTTGAGTTGCTAACCGTTTGACTATTCGCACATCCGAATTAAATTCAGAAGCATTATAAATATCATATTAAAATTCCGCTTCACCCTCTCTCAGTTAGCACGAACGTTACGCCCTGCCATTATTTCATAAACAATGGACTATTCTGTTTTGATCGCGTGGAAAGATACATTTTTGATCGCGTGAAAAGACGCATTCAAGACGCTACTTGGTTTCAGTAAGAAAAAGAAAGAAAGAAAGAAAGAAAGAAAGAAAAATTGTTTAACGTATGTTTCAGTGAAATATAAAAAGGGAGTCAATTTGAAATCTTTTCATTTGTATCCCCTTCTTAAAATATTGCAATATTTTTTTATCGCTGTTAAGCTCAAATATTTAACGATGCAGTAGGGAAATTTCTACGGATATTTTACTGTCGTAAAATTCGCTATGAGCTTATCCAACTTAAGAATTGATATTCATCAGAAAACTATGAATGGAGTGGTTCGTGATAAATACTCGAAAATCCAGCAAAAAAATCAGAATATTATTAAATTTCAAATGCAGACAAATGGTTGGAAATAAATAAGCCTCAATCGTGTATAGGTTATTTGGCATTGGATAGTTTTACGGTTTATGGTAATTAATGCTCAGATAGTTTATTATAGCGTTTCTTAAGGCAAGAATTTAACGCTGATCAAATTTTGGGAGACAGATCGACGACTAACCGGCAGAAGGATCGCTTTCTACACGTGGCAATTTGTATTTGAGGAAATATAGGATAAAGGTGGAGAAACGCTTGTTGGTGTTTTCTGAGAAGGAGTTTTATGGATGGACATTGACGATAATTGGTATGTTTGACGCGTCTTTCCTTTTCTCTGGCAATGGCCGGCTCCACGAGTTTTAGACCCCCTCCCAAGTCTTCGCCAAGCGGTTCAGCATCAATCATTCCGTTCTAGAAGCGGCCATAAAAACAGGAATTGGCATTTGGAGCTCGACATTAAACGATTATCAGATCCCATTGGGATGCCAAAAATTAGATTCTGTATAATAGGATGCAAATCATTTCAACCTCTCGCCTCTGTCGCCTGTCGAAATCTAACCCTTAGCCAAACCCTAACTCTAATTTCTATTCTGTCCTTAAGCCATTGCTTAAAATGTGACACCCACTCCAAACACCTGTTGCGTTCAAGATCGAATTTTCGCCTGTTTTTACTAGATTACACACGAATATATACAAAGGCTACTCTGAAAGTAATATCTCTTATTTATTACCACGGAAACGACAACAGATTCCGGGCGAAAAATTAGCACCTTGAGAGCAGGTATCTACTTGCAAAAAATAGCACATTGAGAGCAGGTCTCTACTTGTAAAAAAAATACCACCATAAGAGCAGGTCTCTACTTGCCTAAAAAATAACACTTTGAGAGCAGTTCTCTACTTGCAAAAAAATAGCACCTTGAGAGCAGGTCTCTAGTAGCAAAAAATAGCACCATGAGAGCAGGTCACTATTTGCAAAAAAAATAGCACTTTAAGTGCAGGTCTCTCCGCTTGCAAATAAATAGCACCTTGAGAGCAGGTCTCTACTTGCAAAAAAATAGCACATTGAGAGCAGGTCTCTACTTCCAAAAAAATAACACTTTGAGAGCGGTTCTCTACTTGCAAAAAATAGCACCTTGAGAGCAGGTCTCTACTTGCAAAAATAGCACCTTGAGAGCAGGTCTCTATTTGCAAAAACAATAGCACTTTAAGTGCTGGTCTCTCTACTTGCAAATAAATAGCACCTTGAGAGCAGGTCTCTACTTGCAAAAAATAGCACCTTGGGAGCAGGTGTCTACTTGCAAAAAAATAGCACTTTGAGAGCAGGTCTCTACTTGCAAAAAATAGCGCCTTGAGAGCAGGTCTCTATTTGCAAAAAAATAGCAATTTCAGAGCATGCTCTCTACTTGCAAATAAATAGCACCTTGAGAGTAGGTTTTTACTTGCCAAAAAATAGCACATTGAGAGCAAGTCTCTACTTGCCAAAAAATAGCACCTTGAGAACAGGTCTCTACTTGCAAAAAAATAGCACACTGAATGCAGGTCTCTACTTGCAAAAAAAATAGCACTTTGAGACCAGGTCTCTACTTGTTAAAAATTGCACTTTGATAGCAGGTCTCTACTTCCAAAAAAAGAACACTTTCAGAGCAGTTGTCTACTTGCAAAAGAATAGCACCTTGAGAGCAAGTCTCTACTTGCCAAAAAATAGCACCTTGAGAACAGGTCTCTACTTGCAAAAAAATAGCACACTGAATGCAGGTCTCTACTTGCAAAAAAATAGCACTTTGAGAGCAGGTCTCTACTTGCAAAAAATAGCACCTTGAGAGCAGGTTTCTACTTGCTAAAAATTGCACTTTGATAGCAGGTCTCTACTTGTAAAAATAGCACATTGAGGGCAGGTCTTTACTTGCAAAAAAAATAACAACATAATTTGCACCAATGCTTTTTTTATTTTAGAGTCGCTTTTCATATCGAATGTTGACAATTGTGCAGCAACATCCATAATATAGCTTGTTACATACATTGATGTTGCCACTGCTAAAACGCTTCACGCACTATCTATATATGCATATATCCACTATTTCATAGAGGGTTCATGAAGCACCTTTTCATTCACTTGGATGAATTCAATAACACGCCATTGTCACAAATTGATAAAGGGGACCGTAGTAATAACGACAACACAGTTTCGTCTGGTTACTTCTCGGTATTTACCCGAATTTCCCACAGAGCCGTGTGTGGCACAAAGACGGTTTAACGTAGGTTTTTTTTGTTTTGTTTTGTTTTTTCTGAGCCCCTAAGCCCGGACAAAAAATCGCCGTAGGCCCCGTAATAACGGTGTCGTATTTGTTTATCTTCCCAGACGAGACTCTGCTCTTCGGCATAGCCTCGTTTGGGTTCCTCTCTGCCCTAAGGCAGAGAATTCAACAAGCACTAAGAGCTTAGCGCGCGGCTAGGAGCCAATGCTGACTATAAATATTTTCTAAGCGTAGATGTGGCACAAGACCGAAAGTATGGAGCGCCCAGTGAGGATCCAATTCACTACTCAGCCGTGACTGTTCTAACGAGACAAGCATGCTAAACAGCACACCACGTCGAGGTGCTAAGGTCTGGTTACTTCTCTGCCAGCAGAAGTGATAGTCTTACTTTTTATTCACCCCTATCAATATGGCCGACACGGTACTTCCGTGTGTTAAAAATGGCTGAATCATTGCTTCCGTTTCCTTACTTCCCTATTACAACGACCCTCAACATCGTTCCCGATTTCACTTAAGAAGCCATTTCAGAAGGTAGTTTACCCCTAATCTAAAAAAAAATACGTATTTTTTAACATTTCACTCCAAGCAAGGCGCTGCTGATGCCACACTTACGCAAGATCAAAAGATCAACGGGATTCAAGAAGACAGATGGCCATTGACGTTGCCTTTAAATTTTTGAAAATTGTAGATATCACGGAACCAAGAAAATAGAATAGAGTTGTTTTTTGTTAACAATACTAATGGTAATATTATCATATTCCTTATATAGAAATATTTCGTATACAATGACCGAGCAGCTAGTGCTACTCGAGTTATGCTTTGCTTTCACTCCCTGGTCATCGGACTGGGATCAAAGTGTAATATCTGTTCTCCTTATCGCTAATCAATCATTTAAACTCCATAAATGATACAAGTTAGAGCAATCTTGATTCTTTCTATTCATAACTGTCTAGGCAGGTTTTCTCGCGGTAAACTGCCGGTTTTTTCTGTAGTAGACTGGTTGCCAACCAAGGCTATAGGACTCAATCTGTACTGATGATGGAGGACTAGAGATCGATTCGGATATTTCCCAAGTGTATTTGTGCTCGAGTGAATGTAATGAACTCGACTGGAATTCGACAACTTTTCTTAAATCTTTATAATTATTAGAGGATTATTCGTATGTGAACCTTTGGAAATATTTTCTTAGTTATCTTTCTTACGTCATCATTTGGACGATGATGACTCTCCACAACTTCCTGTTCTGTCATCTATTTTTTCATATTCATCATGTTGATTACTTGTTTCTCTCACTTCTCTAATTTTCATTACGACCTATGAGTGTTAAATTCTCCATGCTCTCTTTCCTCGTTGTGTATTCTAAACATTCTATTTGTCAATTTCTGTCTCGGCATTTGCCGAGAGTGCCTTCCGATTTATGAAACATACTTTTTGCTGTATGTTTTTTTTTCATAGTTTTACCTCAAGAAAGGCAATAAAGCAACTGAGATGCAATAGGTCATTGAGAATGGAAGGAAATGCAATAACTTTAGTGAGAAGAAAGGACAATGAAAAGAACAGTATTGTAAAAACAGAAGGTGGCGATTTAAGTTACATTTATATTTTTGAAGATCATAGTTGGCAGGAAATGAAGAAACCGGAAGCGAGCTGCACTTTCAAATAGATGAGAAAGAAGAAACTATCAGAATATAACTTACGGTTGCATATAATTATTTCAACAGTAACACTACGTTTAAATTCAGGAAGTCGAGGTATCAAAAAAAAAAAGAAAGAAATATTTATTTTGCAAATACAAAAATGTGACACAAGGCCAAAAGGAGCGATTGGGGAAGGCTGGTCTTCAATCTGTCTTGAACTGTAATCCAATAGGTTCGTTGTAGAATCCCGTATATTGCAGTCGTTGAAATCTATAAGGAAAATTGTGGTTCTGAACTGGTTGTCCTATCAAATCTAAAAAGCCCAGTATTTGATTTGGATTTGAATTCATAATTTTTAAGATAGAAATAATGACGCCAAATAGATAGATAGATAGATAGATAAAGAGAGGGAGAGAAAAAAAAACAGAGAGAGATGATGCCAAGTGATAGACAGATGGATAGATATGAATATCCAGTGGTAGTTAGATAGATAGATAGATAGATAGATAGATAGATAGATAGATAGATAGATAGATAGATAGAAGTCAATAAAATAACGAAATATATTTTAAGAATATATTAAGAGAAATAAATTAGGGTCTGGAAGAAGAAACTATTGTAAAAAAAAGAAAAAAAAATGAAAAGAGATCTAGCGAAAGTTAGGAGGTAGCCATGGAAAACGGAAAAAGAGACAATCAATTAGAAAGGAAATGGTTGTGAAATGAGCGCACGACCAAGCGAAGAATTGTGTGAAAGAGAATCGAATGCCCCCCCCCAATCACACTGACTTCATTCCAAACATATAAAGGCCACTAGGATCAACATCTTCAGAAATCTGTTTTATAACCCAACAAATAAATGAGAAAAGTAAAGAAAATGTCAGGCCACAAAGGTGTATCATGATGAATAGAAAAGACACAATTTAACCCTGACTCTTTTTTTACCTATTCTTTTTTTTTTCACTGATCACTTTCATTGTTTGTTTATCTGTCTGGTTATTTCTTTCGTTTGTTTTCATTGTCAATTCTTTCTTTTACATTCATTCATTTGGCAAACCTTTCATTCATTCGCCTTTTTCTTTTATCTATTCTCTTATTATTCTTCCGTATAAACGCTTCACTATCAAGTCACTCCATTTATCACCGTCACGTTTTACTCTCCTAATAATCACATTCACAATCTTATCACAAATTGGGGGATTAGTTTTTTCAGTCGAGGTTTTTTTTTTCAGGTTTTACACGGCTTTTTATCTTCTTTTATTATCGGAACAAAATTGTTTGGTTGGATTTAAAAAAAAAACAAAAAAACAACAACTCCTTAACCGTTACCAAAATTCTTCTCTCTTAAACAACAGGAAACATTGAACTGTGTTTATCTCTTTACCGAAAATATTGTATACCGTTCCTTAGCAGCACACTTCATTCGTCATTCTTTGTTTTTATCCTTTCGTTCATATTCTTAGATTTCTCTCTTTTCTTCTAGTTTACACTCTATACAGTTTTTCTTTTTTATCTTATACGTTTATATCTATTTTTCTTTCTTTTATGTGGAAGTAACGTGTCGTTGTTGACCAGTGAGAAAACTCCATTTCTAATAAGTAGACCACGTGATCGTAAGGAAATGTATCTATGAGAATTAACGCCCCGTCTAATTGATCACCATTTCTACTCTATCCTCTATTACTATTCGGATCGCTATTCTCTATACTATTTCACTGTACTATTTCTCTATACTGATACTATACGGATTACTATCCGGTGGTTACTATTCGAGCAAGTATTACAGAGCAAGTACTATTAGTGTGAGTGCTATTCGAAGGCGTCTGACACCAGTATTGTTCAACGGCGTTACTATAGTTGTATCTGCGATTACAAAGTCTCTACTACAATGAGCATTACGAAAATGACAACGAGTGTTCGTTGACATCACAAAACTTTATCTTTCCTCTATTTAACTCAGCGCTCAGTTTTTGTCCTTTTATTTCTTGATTCATTCATCTTTTTCCTTTTCCCTTTATTTCATTCTCCATGAAGAAACATTTTTCTTCTTTCATTCATTGCTGTAACTTTTATTTCGTTCATCTGTTTTGTTCAATATCACCGAAAAAAAACACCATATCTTTAAAAAGCCACCCTTTTTCGCTACCTTATTGCTCTTTCAACCGCATATTATCATATTCGATTAACACTTCAGAATGCTTTTTGACTCTGCCCCGATTTCGCCCATTCGCACCCTACTGTCACCAATAATACGGTCACCATTAATGTAATCACTGTTATACACCCATAAATACACCCGATTACCAAATTCTTTCGACTGTTTCGCAAACAATGACGAAAAAGCATCCATTCTTTCTTTTTTTTATTTGTAACTAGAATAAGCTGAAACTTCTAAGCGAGGTCAGTCCTTAGCGTTGGCCTCGATGCGGTCAGCCTCCCCAAACCGTTTGTGTCCATTCCTATCGCAAATGGCTAGCCGTTCTTTTACATTAATACACTGGCTGACCGGAAAGAAAAATCCCAATTGGACACATTTATACAAAAGCGTCCACTTGTCTTCATCCTCTTTTGCTCTCTATAGAATTATCGCCCTTTTGAAAATGGCGGAGAACAATGTGTCCCGTGCAACAAAACAAATCGATGGCGGAATAAATAAATGAATAAGAGAAAGATTAGTGTAGAGCAAAGAAATAGCAAGTTAAATGAAAGAGAAGACAACTACAAAATAAAGAGAGTTTTATAAGTTATCATGATCACGTGACCTGTAATCCAATAGGGTCGTTGGAGTATCCCATATATTGCAGCCATTGGAATCTATAAAGAAAGTTGTCCTTCTGAGCTGTTTGTCTTATCAAATCTAAATAAAAACAAACAAAAAAATCAATATACCCGGTAATTAATGTGGATTTAAATTCATAATGTTTCTTTGTCAATGATTGGCTGTATTCTAAAGTAAACGAGCCGAGACTGACTGATTATTTATTTGGGGTTAAATTCATTTTACTTCTCATAAACTAGCTGTAGTCTAAGGCAAATGAGTTGATTCTCACAGATTATTTATTTGAATTTAAATTCACTTTCTTTCACATTGGTCACCATCATAAGCTATTGAGCCCAGTCTAAATTTTTTTTTAAGCATTCAACCCCAGGCAAGGCGGGAAAGCCACTAGCACGCAAGGTGTTACAGAGAGTTGGAGCGAGAGCAGATAGGAGTGATAGAGGAAAGGATGAAGAGAAGGTTATGGGATAGATCAGGGCATCTGGAGACGTCGATTGACATTATATTTGAATAGTTGGAGATTATAGCTATCAGGGAAACAGGAAAAGAGAAGGGAGTTCCATAGGCGAGAAGTGCGAGACATGAAACTATTGGAGTAGAAGAGACGGTTACATTTAACAGTTTCGACAGTGAAAGGGTGAGAGCGAGATGCCAGCCTAGTAGAACGCTTAAATTCATGCAGTTTGGGAACCAGCGAAAGCAGATCATCGGAGCAGTTACCATGAAAGTATTTGTAAAAAAGACAGAGGGAGGCAACGGCACGTCTGTGAGATATCGGCTGCAGACGAGATGCCAGGTCAGGGGCAATTACATTGCATATCCGTCTTTGGATTTTATCAAGGACCTTGAGACAAATAGAAGGGGCTCCAGACCATATATGGTAGCAATACTCCATGCAAGGGCGAATGGTTGATTTGTAGATTTCAAGGATCGACTCCGGCGAGAAAAATTTCCTAGCGCGGCACAGGGAGCCGACTTTCTTTGACTCGATGTATTCGTTCCATCTCAGGTCAGCGGACAATGTGAGACCGAGCAGTCGCAAAGAGGTGCTCTCGTGGACTTGGGCGTCAAACATTCTAATTGGAGGCAGGGATGGTTCTCTATGGTGAGTAATAGAGAGCAGTTTTGTTTTTGAAGCGTTAAAATTAACCAGCCAATTCCTGCCTCAGTCCACAACCGATTGGAGGTCCTTTTCGAGACAAACGGCCAGGTTAGTTTTGTCGGCGACACTAGATTTGTTTTTTAGGCAGGAGTAAAATAGTAATATCGTCCCCATCGATGCCTACTTGGGAACCTATGACATCAGGAATATCGTTAATGAAGATAAGGAACAGAGTAGGGCCTAGGATAGAGCCTTGGGGAATACCTGTGTTCGTGGGATAGGAGCTGGAGGATAATCCGTTGAGAACGACCTTCAATGTACGTTTTGACATGAATGATTGTATTAAGTCAAACAATCGACCTGTAATTCCATAACCCTGAAGCTTGCGAAGAAGGCCGGCATGCCAAACCCTATCAAACACTTTGGAGATATCTAGAGCCACGGCACGAGCTTCTCCGTTATTATGAAGGGCTTGGTAAACAATTTCAGTTATGGCCGTAAGCACATCAGCTGTAGAACGGGCAAAGCGGAAACCACATTGCTTGTCGGAGAGCAGATTATGGGATGTAAGGTGCATAACCACTTCGGCGTTGATTAAAGCTTCAAAGACTTTGCCGAAGAGTGGTAGGAGACTGATAGGACGGTAATTAGAAGGGTCAGAAGGGTCTCCAGAGTTCTTAAAGACAGGAACAATGGATGAGGACTTCCAACAGGGTGGAAAACAAGATTCATTGAGGTAGTAATTATATAATTTGGATAGGACAGGTAAACAGAAGGACAGACCGGGTTCTTGGTTGGCCACTATTCTAGGAAAAAGAAATCTCTAAATTCAAACCATCCTGGAGAATGCTATGTTGCCCAGGAAACACCTCTACTACTACGACCCTAATTGGTTACAGGACTCATGATCGTGATATATTCGTACCCATTATATACATACAGACTGGTATCTTCATCTTTGTTGTTTTTATCACAACGTTTCGGTCGTTGTGCTCTCCTACGTTCATCAGCTGCTTGTTGATGCTTAGCGAAATTGCCAACTGAATCCTTTCTTTTACGGGTGTAGATCGTCTTCGTTCAAATGGCTATGACACGTTCTTATATACTATTCATGCTCAGTTATTGCTTGACCCGTTTCCCACTGTGTTCACCTCTGCATTTCCCAGGCCAGGGATTGAAGTCACAATTACGGTGTCCCAAAAAATCACTAACTCCTAGGTTATTATCCCATCGAAGAACCTTGGAGATTTAAATCCTTTATTTAATGCGATATTGTAATTAGGAGGGTCCTAGGCCTGTCTTCATCCTCAACACTGCTCCGTCCTTCTTTAAACAATTTAGCCCACTCGATCATTTTTTTGGCTGAAACATGTGGCACCATACACAGTTGACATTCTCCTATGAATTTCAACTGGTTTGCACCCTTCAGCAACCAAAAACTTGATAACTGACCGCTGTTCAATCCTGGAGCATGCTTCTTGGTCGGCCATCTTTGTTAATCGCCAAAACTCTCGAAGTTTTTTTTTTAATCTGCAAAAGAAATTAAATCCACGTGAAAAAGAAGTAAAACAAAAAAAAATAAAAAAGAGTAAGCTTCTATCTGTATTAGAAGTCCTTATACCGAAAAATTCACCTTATTTATTGAATGACCCTCGTATTTGCATTATTTATTGCCATATTCACGACGTTTCGGCTGTTGTACGCTCCGGCCTTCTTCAGATGATTAGAATTTCGAACTGAACTCTTTCTTTAACCCAAGCCTCCAATTTTTCTGCTCACCACTACTGTAGCCAGGTATTGAATTCACAACTCTTTGAGTCAGGTCACTGGATCCAACCAACGGGTCATGTGCCCTTGAAGGCATCAGTGTACGAATTCTTGGGACTTATAAATTTAATGTCTCAGACCATTTTTACCAGAGCTCATATTGCAATTTTGTTGTTATTATTGCTTTTCTCTAGTACTCCATATTACTGGAACCCATATTGTATTTTTTTCATTTATTTCTGTTTGACCGGCTTAAGAGAATTTGTGGCCTAGTATATGTGTTTTGTATTCAGTTTTCGTATTTTCCAGTGATGTCCTCTGTCTATTATTTCAACCCCATCCCACAGGTGGCAGTGATCTGTCTTTTCCCTCCATATGTGGTCAGGTTCGCCTGATTTTTCTATTTCCCCTCGTGTTACGGCTTTACGATATTCTTGCAGTCGTACCTTAAGGGGACGGTCTGATTCTCCTTTATATTTCTTACCACAGCTGCATGGGATGGCGTACACGCAGTCCTTAGTCATGTTCTCCTCTATGGTAGGGGTCTTGCCCGGAAGAAGTATCTGCGAGGCATCGAGCCATTTTTGAAGGTCGTCCTGATGTAATATGAACCACATATCTTTTGTAATTTCTTACCTTTATTTAATTTACAAATGTAGACACTTCTAATTCAAGTGAATGTCTCCAGGCGTACCTCATTGTGTTCTGATTTAAAACTACTAAGTTATTGCTCGCCCTGCTTCCACTGACTCTAAGTATGCACTGCCTGGTAGTTAAGTAAATGAAAATAAGAACTGGACCAAATATCCATAGATATATGGTCAGCGCAACGAGAAACGTTGATTAAATAAAGAGTTCAGTTCGAAGATCTCTGGAGGGTAAGCATCTGATGATGACCAGAGGACACAATAACTGAAACGTGGTGGGGATAGCAAGAAATAAATAATGTATATAATGATAACTCTTCTTATTCTTCTACTTATTATTCGACTATACAACGTGTACAATTTCTGTTCGTTTGTAGCTCTTAGTAGAAAAACCACGGGAAAACACTCCCCTATCAATCGCAGGAATGTCCATGAATCTCAATCCAGTTATTGCATTCAATGACAGATAGATAGATAGATAGATAGATAGATAGATAGATAGATAGATAGATAGATAGATAGATAGATAGGAAGAGACTTGGATAGATAGATAGATAGATAGATAGATAGATAGATAGATAGATAGATAGATAGATAGATAGGAAGAGACTTGGACAGACAGACAGATAGATAGATAGATAGATAGATAGATAGATAGATAGATAGGAAGAGACTTGGACAGACAGATAGATAGATAGATAGATATATAGATAGATAGATAGATAGATAGATATGAATAGACTCTTATATAGATAGATAGATAGATAGATAGATAGATAGATATGAATAGACTCTTATATAGATAGATAGATAGATAGATAGATAGATAGATAGATAGATAGATATGAATAGACTCTTATATAGATAGATATGAATAGACTCTTATATATATAGATAGATAGATATGAATAGACTCTTAGATAGATAGATAGATAGATAGATAGATAGATAGATAGATAGATAGATAGATAGATAGATATGAATAGACTCTTATATAGATAGATAGATAGATAGATAGATAGATAGATAGATATGAATAGACTCTTAGATAGATAGATAGATAGATAGATAGATAGATAGATAGATAGATAGATAGGAAGAGACTTGGACAGACAGATAGATAGATAGATAGATAGATAGATAGATAGATAGATAGATAGATAGATAGATAGATAGATAGATAGATAGGAAGAGACTTGGACAGACAGATAGATAGATAGATATATAGATAGATAGATAGATAGATAGATAGATAGATAGATAGATATGAATAGACTCTTATATAGATAGATAGATAGATAGATAGATAGATAGATAGATAGATAGATAGATATGAATAGACTCTTATATAGATAGATAGATAGATAGATAGATAGATAGATAGATAGATAGATATGAATAGACTCTTATATAGATAGATAGATAGATAGATAGATAGATAGATAGATATGAATAGACTCTTATATAGATAGATAGATAGATAGATAGATAGATATGAATAGACTCTTATATAGATAGATAGATAGATATGAATAGACTCTTATATATATAGATAGATAGATATGAATAGACTCTTAGATAGATAGATAGATAGATAGATAGATAGATATGAATAGACTCTTATATAGATAGATAGATAGATAGATAGATAGATATGAATAGACTCTTAGATAGATAGATAGATAGATAGATAGATAGATAGATAGATAGATAGATAGATAGATAGATAGATAGATAGATAGATAGATTTGAACATCCAGTGAACATAGCAAGAGGAGTTTAGAAGTCCAGTTTATGAGAATATGTAAGATAAATAATGGTTGAGCCTAAACTTGAAGACGTCAAGATTGTATTGAACGAGGTACAATCCACTCGGAAAGAAGCTGATTGTATGGAACTTCCTTCTTACTAATGGAATATGAAAAGAAAATTATGATGACTTGCCCTAATGTCCAGGGTATGGCAGGTCTTTTATGTCTGAATTGGTGGAACTTAGGAATGCAATAGAATTATAGAAATAAGACCAGAATAGCGCGACACATGCGACGTTTCATCTGTGTAAACAGAGTTGTGCAGTGGAAAATAACTCTATCAAGGCTGGAAAGTGATGATTGGGCAACTCCATTTTTTACCTGATCTGGCTCTTGTAAAGACTGAGCATAGAAGAACAAAGTGATATAATGAATAGAACATTTCCCCGGCATCTTTAGCAATGGTTCGTAGAGATGAGTTCCACTTGAGGTCTGGGGTGAACTTAAGTTTCAAGACACTCAAATCAAGTAGCCTTGTGGCAAAACTAATTTAAGCTTAACAACAATCATAGATACAGGTGAAAGTAAAAAAATAAGAAAAGAAAACTTATCTTAGCCAACGCGTTCCGTCCTATGAGGGACTTTATCAAAGCAAATACAATGATTTTATTTTGTCACCGTTATTTATAGACAAGAGCAAAAATGTTAGGTTTTTTTTCAAAATTTTTTATTTAAATTTAAAAAAAAAAAAACACAACATTTTTGCTCTTATCTATAAATAACGGTGACAAAATAAAATCATTATATTTGCTTTGATAAAGTCCCTCATAGGACGGAACGCGTTGGCTAAGATAAGTTTTCTTTTTTCTTTATTCATATTGTCCTTTACACACACGCGCACACACACACACACACACACACACACACACACACACACACACACACACATACACATATATATATATATATATATATATATATATTATGTCATTCACAGACAGTAATGTTTCGCTGTATCACAGTTCCTCAGTGCGACTAGACTTCCGAATGCCTCAAGCCAGGATTGAAACAACTAATTTTGTGTCAGCCAGAGCTATCTTCATTCGGTAGAGTTACACGACTAAATCTATCGTATTGTTTTTACAAATGTAAACAAATGCCAATCAGCCAAAGTGCTCCATTCATTTTACTGAAGAGCTTTGCATTATGAACAATGATGTTCGAAAGTACTCGGTTATCTTACGGACAATATTTATTTCGATATAATTTTGAAATAAAAAGTCTCATTAGAAAATATGAGAAAATTCAAAAGAGAATATGCAGGACTATGTTGTCTTTGACATTCAACACAACATGTATAAATATATATATATATATATGGGTATGTAAAAAAAATCCTCTATATAGTGCAAGTGGGAAAATAGTTTATAAATTCAAACAAACATGGTCGGTGGCACCATATTTACGAAATTACGCCGTTCAGCTGAAAATATTGTTGCAGTGCACGAGAATGTGGCCGAAAATCCAGACCCCTCTAGTCGTCATCGCGCACAGGAATTGAACCTCTCTCTCTTATTAAATATGACGGTTTATTTTAACCTTTCATATCATGTCAAGAATTTTGTTCTTGTCTATAAATACTTGTAACAAAATAAAATCATTGCATTGCATTTGTTTTGATAAAGTCTCTCAGAGGATCAAACACGTCAGCTAAGATAAGTTTTCCTTTTTTTTTTACTTATTTATGCAACTTTTGTTGAATATAATATACAATTTGTATTTATTATATTTTAAAATCATTTTTTCTAATTCGCAAATAGACTTCTGTAAGATTGAATGAATTGTCCAAAATGACGGTTTATTTTAACGTTTCATATCATGTCAAGAACTTAAGTCCATTTTGTTAAAGTTCTATCACTATCTCTACCCAAAGAGTTCAGTAAATGTCAAATATGGAAGCCCGGGCAGAGAGAAATAAATGGATAGACATTGTTGTTTTAGTATTTAGTTTGAGGACAAAAAAAACAAAGATCACATTTTTCCTATTCTTCCTTGATGTATTGTGTTTTTGTTTAGGCCAAACAAAAAAAAAACAAAGAATCAAAAATAGAAAAGGAAATTTAAAACAAAAAATGGGTCTTAGCAATAATGATAGAAGAATAACTGATTTAGTCGAATGTTTTCCTGCGTCAGAATTTTTGGTAGTGGCAGGAGAATTTTGGAAAATGTTTTATGCAATTTGCTCTTTTCCCTACGCCTTGTAAGTTGAAACCTAGCAAAAGGTCATACTTACACACGAATGATTCTAATATGTTTCTTCACCCCCCCCACACGATGTTGATACTCATGATTCCACCTTTATCAATTTGACTCTATCTTACTTATTTTCTATACGAAGCGAAATGTCTGTGTTTGTTGAATAAATCGCCCCAATCACAGAAAGTGAAGAGACAATATTCTAAAAGCGAAATAAATTCTGTGTATAATATGCGTTGCACACTCATACACACGCACGCACATAGATAGATAGATAGATAGATAGATAGATAGATAGATAGATAGATAGATAGATAGATAGATAGATATGAACGGACTCAGGAGATAGATGTCTAGATGAATGATAACCCAATATCTGAACTTGCACCTAATATTTGACATTGTCATTTGTCATTCGGTTTTTGAGCCTGTAATCGAATATTTCACATTATCATGATCTTTTTGAAATTGTCGCCTAATATTTGACATTGTCATTCTGTTTTTGAACTTGTAGCCTAATATTTGAACATGTTCTCCAATACGTTGAACAGGCAACACTTCACCTGCTGCTGTACGTAATATTTGAGCTTGTTGTGCTGTATTCAAAATTGTCACCTAATATTTGACTATGCACTCCGATTCTTTGAACATGCAACCCTATATCTGAGATTTCAACTTTTATTTTACCGCGATTACAATATCCTATATTTTAAATTGTATCTTAGTATTGGGCCTTATTACTTAATATTTAAACTTGAATTCCGATACGGTGAACATATAGTCCTATATCTGGGCTTCTACCTAATATTTGACTTTGTCATTTATTATTTGACCTTATCTACTAACGCAAGATCTGAACTTGCACTTATTAATAATAACATTTGAACTTGTCATCTTGTATTTGGCCCAGTATCCTAATATTTGAACTTGTTATCCAATACCTTGGACCTACTTTCAATAAGTATTAGGTGCTAGCTCGATATAGGGTTGCATTATTATTTGATATGTTGAACTCACAAAACTTTATCAGAGCTTGCACCTAATATGAAAAAATGCCTGCTTCAGAAATCTTATTGCCATTGTTGTTTAAATGTTCTAGTATATCTGTGTGTATGTTTTTGTTTTCCATGTCGACAAATATGAAAAGGTGCCTTCTTCAGAAATTTTATTGGCATTGTTGTTTGAATGTCCTAGTATATCTGTGTGTATGTTTTTGTTTTCCATGTCGACAAATATGAAAAGGTGCCTTCTTCAGAAATTTTATTGGCATTGTTGTTTGAATGTCCTAGTATATCTGTGTGTATGTTTTTGTTTTCCATGTCGACAAATATGAAAAGGTGCCTTCTTCAGAAATTTTATTGGCATTGTTGTTTGAATGTCCTAGTATATCTGTGTGTATGTTTTTGTTTTCCATGTCGACAAATATGAAAAGGTGCCTTCTTCAGAAATTTTATTGGCATTGTTGTTTGAATGTCCTAGTATATCTGTGTGTATGTTTTTGTTTTCCATGTAAACAAATATGAAAAGGTGCCTTCTTCAGAAATTTTATTGGCATTGTTGTTTGAATGTCCTAGTATATCTGTGTGTATGTTTTTGTTTTCCATGTCAACAAATATGAAAAGGTGCCTTCTTCAGAAATTTTATTGGCATTGTTGTTTGAATGTCCTAGTATATCTGTGTGTATGTTTTTGTTTTCCATGTCGACAAATATGAAAAAATGCCTTCTTCAGAAATTTTATTGGCATTGTTGTTTGAATGTCCTAGTATATCTGTGTGTATGTTTTTGTTTTCCATGTCGACAAATATGAAAAAATGCCTTCTTCAGAAATTTTATTGGCATTGTTGCTTGAATGTCCTAGTATATCTATGTGTATGTTTTTGTTTTCCATGTCGACAAATATGAAAAAATGCCTTCTTCAGAAATTTTATTGGCATTGTTGTTTGAATGTCCTAGTATATCTGTGTGTATGTTTTTGTTTTCCATGTCGACAAATATGAAAAGATGCCTTCTTCAGAAATTTTATTGGCATTGTTGTTTGAATGTCCTAGTATATCTGTGTGTATGTTTTTGTTTTCCATGTCGACAAATATGAAAAGATGCCTTCTTCAGAAATTTTATTGGCATTGTTGTTTGAATGTCCTAGTATATCTGTGTGTATGTTTTTGTTTTCCATGTCGACAAATATGAAAAAATGCCTTCTTCAGAAATTTTATTGGCATTGTTGTTTGAATGTCCTAGTATATCTGTGTGTATGTTTTTGTTTTCCATGTCGACAAATATGAAAAAATGCCTTCTTCAGAAATTTTATTGGCATTGTTGTTTGAATGTCCTAGTATATCTGTGTGTATGTTGTTGTTTTCCATGTCAACAAATATGAAAAGGTGCCTTCTTCAGAAATTTTATTGGCATTGTTGTTTGAATGTCCTAGTATATCTGTGTGTATGTTTTTGTTTTCCATGTCGACAAATATGAAAAAATGCCTTCTTCAGAAATTTTATTGGCATTGTTGTTTGAATGTCCTAGTATATCTGTGTGTATGTTTTTGTTTTCCATGTCGACAAATATGAAAAAATGCCTTCTTCAGAAATTTTATTGGCATTGTTGTTTGAATGTCCTAGTATATCTGTGTGTATGTTTTTGTTTTCCATGTCGACAAATATGAAAAAATGCCTTCTTCAGAAATTTTATTGGCATTGTTGTTTGAATGTCCTAGTATATCTGTGTGTATGTTTTTGTTTTCCATGTCGACAAATATGAAAAGATGCCTTCTTCAGAAATTTTATTGGCATTGTTGTTTGAATGTCCTAGTATATCTGTGTGTATGTTTTTGTTTTCCATGTCGACAAATATGAAAAAATGCCTTCTTCAGAAATTTTATTGGCATTGTTGTTTGAATGTCCTAGTATATCTGTGTGTATGTTTTTGTTTTCCATGTCGACAAATATGAAAAAATGCCTTCTTCAGAAATTTTATTGGCATTGTTGTTTGAATGTCCTAGTATATCTGTGTGTATGTTTTTGTTTTCCATGTCGACAAATATGAAAAGATGCCTTCTTCAGAAATTTTATTGGCATTGTTGTTTGAATGTCCTAGTATATCTGTGTGTATGTTTTTGTTTTCCATGTCGACAAATATGAAAAAATGCCTTCTTCAGAAATTTTATTGGCATTGTTGTTTGAATGTCCTAGTATATCTGTGTGTATGTTTTTGTTTTCCATATCGACAAATATGAAAAGGTGCCTTCTTCAGAAATTTTATTGGCATTGTTGTTTGAATGTCCTAGTATATCTGTGTGTATGTTTTTGTTTTCCATGTCGACAAATATGAAAAGGTGCCTTCTTCAGAAATTTTATTGGCATTGTTGTTTGAATGTCCTAGTATATCTGTGTGTATGTTTTTGTTTTCCATGTCGACAAATATGAAAAAATGCCTTCTTCAGAAATTTTATTGGCATTGTTGTTTGAATGTCCTAGTATATCTGTGTGTATGTTTTTGTTTTCCATGTCGACAAATATGAAAAAATGCCTTCTTCAGAAATTTTATTGGCATTGTTGTTTGAATGTCCTAGTATATCTGTGTGTATGTTTTTGTTTTCCATGTCGACAAATATGAAAAGGTGCCTTCTTCAGAAATTTTATTGGCATTGTTGTTTGAATGTCCTAGTATATCTGTGTGTATGTTTTTGTTTTCCATGTCGACAAATATGAAAAGGTGCCTTCTTCAGAAATTTTATTGGCATTGTTGTTTGAATGTCCTAGTATATCTGTGTGTATGTTTTTGTTTTCCATGTCGACAAATATGAAAAGGTGCCTTCTTCAGAAATTTTATTGGCATTGTTGTTTGAATGTCCTAGTATATCTGTGTGTATGTTTTTGTTTTCCATGTCGACAAATATGAAAAGGTGCCTTCTTCAGAAATTTTATTGGCATTGTTGTTTGAATGCCCTAGTATATCTGTGTGTATGTTTTTGTTTTCCATGTCGACAAATATGAAAAAATGCATGCTTCAGAAATGTTATTGCCATTGTTGTTTGAATGTCCTAGTATATCTGTGTGTATGTTTTTGTTTTCCATGTCGACAAATATGAAAAAGTGCCTTCTTCAGAAATTTTATTGGCATTGTTGTTTGAATGCCCTAGTATATCTGTGTGTATGTTTTTGTTTTCCATGTCGACAAATATGAAAAAATGCCTTCTTCAGAAATTTTATTGGCATTGTTGTTTGAATGTCCTAGTATATCTGTGTGTATGTTTTTGTTTTCCATGTCGACAAATATGAAAAAATGCCTTCTTCAGAAATTTTATTGGCATTGTTGTTTGAATGTCCTAGTATATCTGTGTGTATGTTTTTGTTTTCCATGTCGACAAATATGAAAAAATGCCTTCTTCAGAAATTTTATTGGCATTGTTGTTTGAATGCCCTAGTATATCTGTGTGTATGTTTTTGTTTTCCATGTCGACAAATATGAAAAAATGCCTTCTTCAGAAATTTTATTGGCATTGTTGTTTGAATGTCCTAGTATATCTGTGTGTATGTTTTTGTTTTCCATGTCGACAAATATGAAAAAAATGCCTTCTTCAGAAATTCTATTGGCATTGTTGTTTGAATGTCCTAGTATATCTGTGTGTATGTTTTTGTTTTCCATGTCGACAAATATGAAAAGGTGCCTTCTTCAGAAATTTTATTGGCATTGTTATTTGAATGCCCTAGTATATCTGTGTGTATGTTTTTGTTTTCCATGTCGACAAATATGAAAAAATGCATGCTTCAGAAATGTTATTGCCATTGTTGTTTGAATGTCCTAGTATATCTGTGTGTATGTTTTTGTTTTCCATGTCGACAAATATGAAAAGGTGCCTTCTTCAGAAATTTTATTGGCATTGTTGTTTGAATGCCCTAGTATATCTGTGTGTATGTTTTTGTTTTCCATGTCGACAAATATGAAAAAATGCCTTCTTCAGAAATGTTATTGCCATTGTTGTTTGAATGTCCTAGTATATCTGTGTGTATGTTTTTGTTTTCCATGTCGACAAATATGAAAAGGTGCCTTCTTCAGAAATTTTATTGGCATTGTTGTTTGAATGCCCTAGTATATCTGTGTGTATGTTTTTGTTTTCCATGTCGACAAATATGAAAAAATGCATGCTTCAGAAATGTTATTGCCATTGTTGTTTGAATGTCCTAGTATATCTGTGTGTATGTTTTTGTTTTCCATGTCGACAAATATGAAAAGGTGCCTTCTTCAGAAATTTTATTGGCATTGTTGTTTGAATGTCCTAGTATATCTGTGTGTATGTTTTTGTTTTCCATGTCGACAAATATGAAAAGATGCCTTCTTCAGAAATTTTATTGGCATTGTTGTTTGAATGTCCTAGTATATCTGTGTGTATGTTTTTGTTTTCCATGTCGACAAATATGAAAAGGTGCCTTCTTCAGAAATTTTATTGGCATTGTTGTTTGAATGCCCTAGTATATCTGTGTGTATGTTTTTGTTTTCCATGTCGACAAATATGAAAAAATGCATGCTTCAGAAATGTTATTGCCATTGTTGTTTGAATGTCCTAGTATATCTGTGTGTATGTTTTTGTTTTCCATGTCGACAAATATGAAAAAGTGCCTTCTTCAGAAATTTTATTGGCATTGTTGTTTGAATGCCCTAGTATATCTGTGTGTATGTTTTTGTTTTCCATGTCGACAAATATGAAAAAATGCCTTCTTCAGAAATTTTATTGGCATTGTTGTTTGAATGTCCTAGTATATCTGTGTGTATGTTTTTGTTTTCCATGTCGACAAATATGAAAAAATGCCTTCTTCAGAAATTTTATTGGCATTGTTGTTTGAATGTCCTAGTATATCTGTGTGTATGTTTTTGTTTTCCATGTCGACAAATATGAAAAAATGCCTTCTTCAGAAATTTTATTGGCATTGTTGTTTGAATGCCCTAGTATATCTGTGTGTATGTTTTTGTTTTCCATGTCGACAAATATGAAAAAATGCCTTCTTCAGAAATTTTATTGGCATTGTTGTTTGAATGTCCTAGTATATCTGTGTGTATGTTTTTGTTTTCCATGTCGACAAATATGAAAAAATGCCTTCTTCAGAAATTCTATTGGCATTGTTGTTTGAATGTCCTAGTATATCTGTGTGTATGTTTTTGTTTTCCATGTCGACAAATATGAAAAGGTGCCTTCTTCAGAAATTTTATTGGCATTGTTATTTGAATGCCCTAGTATATCTGTGTGTATGTTTTTGTTTTCCATGTCGACAAATATGAAAAAATGCCTTCTTCAGAAATGTTATTGCCATTGTTGTTTGAATGTCCTAGTATATCTGTGTGTATGTTTTTGTTTTCCATGTCGACAAATATGAAAAGGTGCCTTCTTCAGAAATTTTATTGGCATTGTTGTTTGAATGCCCTAGTATATCTGTGTGTATGTTTTTGTTTTCCATGTCGACAAATATGAAAAAATGCATGCTTCAGAAATGTTATTGCCATTGTTGTTTGAATGTCCTAGTATATCTGTGTGTATGTTTTTGTTTTCCATGTCGACAAATATGAAAAGGTGCCTTCTTCAGAAATTTTATTGGCATTGTTGTTTGAATGTCCTAGTATATCTGTGTGTATGTTTTTGTTTTCCATGTCGACAAATATGAAAAGATGCCTTCTTCAGAAATTTTATTGGCATTGTTGTTTGAATGTCCTAGTATATCTGTATGTATGTTTTTGTTTTCCATGTCGACAAATATGAAAAGATGCCTTCTTCAGAAATTTTATTGGCATTGTTGTTTGAATGTCCTAGTATATCTGTGTGTATGTTTTTGTTTTCCATGTCGACAAATATGAAAAAATGCCTTCTTCAGAAATTCTATTGGCATTGTTGTTTGAATGTCCTAGTATATCTGTGTGTATGTTTTTGTTTTCCATGTCGACAAATATGAAAAGGTGCCTTCTTCAGAAATTTTATTGGCATTGTTGTTTGAATGTCCTAGTATATCTGTGTGTATGTTTTTGTTTTCCATGTCGACAAATATGAAAAGGTGCCTTCTTCAGAAATTCTATTGGCATTGTTGTTTGAATGTCCTAGTATATCTGTGTGTATGTTTTTGTTTTCCATGTCGACAAATATGAAAAGGTGCCTTCTTCAGAAATTTTATTGGCATTGTTGTTTGAATGTCCTAGTATATCTGTGTGTATGTTTTTGTTTTCCATGTCGACAAATATGAAAAATGCCTTCTTCAGAAATTCTATTGGCATTGTTGTTTGAATGTCCTAGTATATCTGTGTGTATGTTTTTGTTTTCCATGTCGACAAATATGAAAAGGTGCCTTCTTCAGAAATTTTATTGGCATTGTTGTTTGAATGTCCTAGTATATCTGTGTGTATGTTTTTGTTTTCCATGTCGACAAATATGAAAAAATGCCTTCTTCAGAATTTTTATTGGCATTGTTGTTTGAATATCCTAGTATATCTGTGTGTATGTTTTTGTTTTCCATGTCGACAAATATGAAAAAATGCCTTCTTCAGAAATTTTATTGGCATTGTTGTTTGAATGTCCTAGTATATCTGTGTGTATGTTTTTGTTTTCCATGTCGACAAATATGAAAAGATGCCTTCTTCAGAAATTTTATTGGCATTGTTGTTTGAATGTCCTAGTATATCTGTGTGTATGTTTTTGTTTTCCATGTCGACAAATATGAAAAAATGCCTTCTTCAGAAATTTTATTGGCATTGTTGTTTGAATGTCCTAGTATATCTGTGTGTATGTTTTTGTTTTCCATGTCGACAAATATGAAAAAATGCCTTCTTCAGAAATTTTATTGGCATTGTTGTTTGAATGTCCTAGTATATCTGTGTGTATGTTTTTGTTTTCCATGTCGACAAATATGAAAGAATGCCTTCTTCAGAAATTTTATTGGCATTGTTGTTTGAATGTCCTAGTATATCTGTGTGTATGTTTTTGTTTTCCATGTCGACAAATATGAAAAAATGCCTTCTTCAGAAATTTTATTGGCATTGTTGTTTGAATGTCCTAGTATATCTGTGTGTATGTTTTTGTTTTCCATGTCGACAAATATGAAAAGATGCCTTCTTCAGAAATTTTATTGGCATTGTTGTTTGAATGTCCTAGTATATCTGTGTGTATGTTTTTGTTTTCCATGTCGACAAATATGAAAAAATGCCTTCTTCAGAAATTTTATTGGCATTGTTGTTTGAATGTCCTAGTATATCTGTGTGTATGTTTTTGTTTTCCATGTCGACAAATATGAAAAAATGCCTTCTTCAGAAATTTTATTGGCATTGTTGTTTGAATGTCCTAGTATATCTGTGTGTATGTTTTTGTTTTCCATGTCGACAAATATGAAAAAATGCCTTCTTCAGAAATTTTATTGGCATTGTTGTTTGAATGTCCTAGTATATCTGTGTGTATGTTTTTGTTTTCCATGTCGACAAATATGAAAAAATGCCTTCTTCAGAAATTTTATTGGCATTGTTGTTTGAATGTCCTAGTATATCTGTGTGTATGTTTTTGTTTTCCATGTCGACAAATATGAAAAAATGCCTTCTTCAGAAATTTTATTGGCATTGTTGTTTGAATGTCCTAGTATATCTGTGTGTATGTTTTTGTTTTCCATGTCGACAAATATGAAAAGGTGCCTTCTTCAGAAATTTTATTGGCATTGTTGTTTGAATGTCCTAGTATATCTGTGTGTATGTTTTTGTTTTCCATGTCGACAAATATGAAAAGATGCCTTCTTCAGAAATTTTATTGGCATTGTTGTTTGAATGTCCTAGTATATCTGTGTGTATGTTTTTGTTTTCCATGTCGACAAATATGAAAAAATGCCTTCTTCAGAAATTTTATTGGCATTGTTGTTTGAATGTCCTAGTATATCTGTGTGTATGTTTTTGTTTTCCATGTCGACAAATATGAAAAGATGCCTTCTTCAGAAATTTTATTGGCATTGTTGTTTGAATGTCCTAGTATATCTGTGTGTATGTTTTTGTTTTCCATGTCAACAAATATGAAAAGGTGCCTTCTTCAGAGATTTTATTGGCATTGTTGTTTGAATGCCCTAGTATATCTGTGTGTATGTTTTTGTTTTCCATGTCGACAAATATGAAAAAATGCATGCTTCAGAAATGTTATTGCCATTGTTGTTTGAATGTCCTAGTATATCTGTGTGTATGTTTTTGTTTTCCATGTCGACAAATATGAAAAAGTGCCTTCTTCAGAAATTTTATTGGCATTGTTGTTTGAATGTCCTAGTATATCTGTGTGTATGTTTTTGTTTTCCATGTCGACAAATATGAAAAAGTGCCTTCTTCAGAAATTTTATTGGCATTGTTGTTTGAATATCCTAGTATATCTGTGTGTATGTTTTTGTTTTCCATGTCGACAAATATGAAAAAGTGCCTTCTTCAGAAATTTTATTGGCATTGTTGTTTGACTGTCCTAGTATATCTGTGTGTATGTTTTTGTTTTCCATGTCGACAAATATGAAAAAATGCCTGCTTCAGATATGTTATATTTACACAGATATACTAAGACCTTCAAACAACAATGGCAATAACATTTCTGAAGCAGGCATTTTTTCATATTTGTCGACATGGAAAACAAAAACATACACACAGATATACTAAGACCTTCTAACAACAATAGCAATATATATATATATATGTGTGTGTGTGTGTACATTAACCTCTAATATGATATATATATGTATATATATATGTGTGTGTGTTTGTGTCTGTGTTTGTGTGTGTATGTATGTGTGTGTTTAAAAAAGTGATGGGAATATATTCGTTGCATTCCCCTGTGTATATTACTAATCATCTTTCATGATCGATCTGGTCTATTTCTCGTTCTCGATGTTCCATCTGATGTGAAACTCTAAAGCAATCTCGACTCTGCTAATTTGACGCCTCGCAACCCATACTTAACCGACCGTGAGAACTTTCCCTTTCTTTATATCTACCATCATTTTATCTATTTACTTACTTAATGTCGTCATTTTTCTGTTTACTTTGGTCTTTCTTTATTACTTACTCCAACCACTCCCTCACATGATCCTCACCCTCTTTCCATCTGAACTTTTATCTTCAATCTTTTCACTCCCGCCTTCAGATGTTGTCATAATGCAACCAGAAACACTTACATCAGGGTTATATATATATATATTTATATATATATATATATATATATATATATATATATATATATATATATATATATATACATATATATATATATATATATATATATATATATACATATATATATATATATGTTCTAGAATCCACATAAAATTAGATAAATACGATGAAAAAGAAAAAAAGAAAAAACCTTAAAATTGACGAAATAATAAACTCTAAGTTCACTGGCGTAGAACTCTTTTTCTTTTTTCTTTATATTTTTTTTTCCTTTCCGATTGATTCGCTTTGTCCACAATATCTCGGACTGATGGCGCCTCGGAAGAGTCGATATTAACTTTTACATAGCTACCCATGTCCATCACTTCGGTTGTAACTGTTCTCTCCATCCAGCAGCCTGACGGTCAGACGACAGGAATAAATAAGGAAAAGTAGAAAATAATAACGATGAATAGGTGGGCTTTGCAAAAGTTCTGAGAATTCTAGAAAACGGAATAACTGATCCAGAACTAACCCAACGCGGTAGGCACGGTTAGACAAAGATTTGAATCGATCTCAAACCGAAAGATGTACCGACTTTAAATGTCAGGAAAGAAAAAGTAGAATGATTTACTCCATCATATGACCTGTCCCTTTCAATTTTATGTAATTATAGTTACAAACAGTAATAATAGCAGCTTTGATGGTTTATATATATATATATATATATATATATATATATATATATATATATATATATATATATATATATATATATATATATATATATATTAAAAAGGTTTGCACATGGAGGAATCAAACAGAGATCGAGTTTTTGCTAACAATACGATCTCCACTCGAAAATACACCATCTACAAAAACATCGGTCGGTGAGTAATTCCCATTTCTTTGTTTATCCCTTGGTCCTTCGATGAAGGGCACAGGCGTGTCCGAAAATTCCGAACTTAAAACCTTTCTCTCCGTTCTTCATTTCTGTCATATTGTTAATAATTAATATTTAATAAATGTTTTTCGTACTGATTATATTGGCACCCGTTCGTTTGTCCTTGATTTATTAACTAACCTATCTATTTGATAGATAGATAGATAGATAGATAGATAGATAGATAGATAGATAGATAGATAGATAGATAGATAGATAGATGTGTGTAATAAAATATTGTTTCAAGTTATGCTATATTTATGGGTGTTCCATCATCAGGTTTAATGCGTGAA
This sequence comes from Acanthosepion esculentum, assembly GCA_964036315.1. Taxonomy (NCBI): domain Eukaryota; kingdom Metazoa; phylum Mollusca; class Cephalopoda; order Sepiida; family Sepiidae; genus Acanthosepion; species Acanthosepion esculentum. The sequence continues at coordinate 76,760,358 of OZ038511.1, read as the reverse complement.
AAATATAAAATATAAAAGTGGATAGTGAGATGAAAGCCGTGCGGTGACAATCTGTTTCACGATAAAATGCAATGTATTTTGATGTTTTGGCTATACTATTTATATATGCTGGTCACTGTTACATAATGGCTAACAAAGTCTATTGTATTATCATAACGATAGGCGGTAATGGTTATCTTTCCAATTATTTTAGAGGCTATTTTGTGGGGATCATTGCGAATCCTAATGTAGTTAATTTGTAATGTTGATTGTTAACTTTTTACTCGTCAAAGAATAATGATCATTATTATTAATTTTTAAAAATAAACACAAAACCTAAATAGATAATAATAGATAATAAAAAATAATTTAAGAAACTACAAAATCACAAATAAATTTAATAATAATAATAACCAACAATAAATAATTAAATCATCAATAATAAATAACGACTAAAAGTATCTGAATCCGCAGAGTAAACCAAAAATTTAAAACGCGCGTTTCCACGTTTTTCTATGTCCCAAATAATAGCAACGCCGGTCTGTAATGGCAAAACTATTTTTTCTGTAAGTGTTGGATTCTCTTAATTAATATTTGTACATTTGCTTAACATAAACACTTTGTATATATTTATTTTTCCAGCTGTACTTCGTCATAGTAAACCCTTTTTATCACGAGTAGATTGTTCTCAAACTGTATTTTAACCATACTATACCTTCGTGTAATTTATTTGCCTTCAGGAGCCTAATTTATGATAGTAGACACGGGAAGGAAACTGCAGGAACTTCTACAGAATGTAGTAAAGGAAAGTAATAAGAATGGAATAATCGTCAATAGTAAGAGCAGAGAACGTATGGTTGTCAAGAAAAAGGAATGAAAAGTTATGAATTGTTGACACCCAAATCAAACCAGTATAAAAATGTAAATATCTGTTCTAACAGATGACGAAAAATGTAACAATTCGAAAACACCTCGGAATAGTGAAATACGCTTTGCAGAAGTTAAGCAAAGTAATAAGAAACAAAGAAAAGCCTAATGAACACTTATACAGGGTGGCCACTGTAAGACAGAAAAAGTAGTAACGTTTGGACCACCTGAATTTTGTACATTTTATAAAAACATTTTTAAATCCAGTTTCAGTTTCATTTTTTAAATCCAGTCTCTGAAGCGATGTTCTGGCGATGCCTAGTTGAGCAGTGCAACGACGGGTAGAAGCTGCTGCATCCTCTGTTCTCAGTGGCCATCATGTAGTATAGTGGCCCTTAACTTTTCTGTCGTCCTGATGATGTTCTTATAATTATGAGCGAAACTTTGGCAAAAGAATAAAAGGTTTGAGGTTCATATGCCGTAAAACAAATCAAACCAAAACTACTTTTACTCTTAGGTATTCGGATATTTGAAAAATTAATACAGAGCAAAATTGATGGGTATAACTCCTCCGTATTATTTAGCCAAACGTGTTTGAAAGAATCTTCCTGCCGAATTAAACCCTTATATATAAAAGGTATATTTCTACAGCGAGAATGTTATGGAGAAATTACGGGAATAAGACAAAAAGAGAGAATAAGTCAAAAACGAGAATAAGTAAAAAGTTATCCGTACTTTCGCCATTAACAAAGCCGCATTAATTTCTTCTCAAGCGTGTTTATATCTTTTAATATTGTGGCCATGTTTTATTTTTTTATATTTTTATGCTGTTCACCCCAAGCTAGACAGGAGTTCCACTAGCACGCAAGGGGTTACAGAGGATTGAGAACAAGAGTAAAGAGGCGTGTTGAGGAAAAGAGACAGAGAAGGACGAGGAACAAGATCAAGTTATCAGATGTCGATTGACATTACACTTGAATATTTGGAGATTATAGTCATCGGGGAAGCAAGTAAGGGGAAGGGAGTTCCACAAACGGGAAGTGCGGGAGAAGAAGCTGTTTAAGAAGAAGAGACGGTTACAGTTAACTGTTTTGACAATGAAAGGGTGGGACTGAGATGCCAGCGTAGTAGCTCGTTTAAATTCATGTAGTCCGGGAAGCAGCAAAAGTAGCTCGTCGGAACAGTTGCCGTGAAAATACGTGTAGAAGAGACACAGGGAAGCCACGGTACGTCTGTGTGAAAGCGACTGTAGACAAGATTCCAGATCAGGACCTATTACATTGCGTATTCGTTTCTGGATTTAGTCGAGGACCTCGAGACGTACAGCAGGGGTACCAGTCCATATATGACAGCAATATTCCATGCAAGGACGGATGGTTGATTTGTGTGATCAAAGTTTGTGCTGGATCGCTCCAGTTTTCTTTCTGCTCTTACAATGTAAACATAGCCGCTTCGCCACCAGTGTGCTTCCTTCTTTTTCAGAATCTGAATGATAAGAATTGTTATATGGCTCATTAGACTGATTGTTCGATGGATATTCCTGTGTGTTGCTCTCGTGTTTCTTTGTGAAATAATTATTCCCACCATCTCTGTAATATTTTTCTCTCTTTAATATCAGTGTGCTGTTCTTGGATCTCAGCCATATTGTTGCTTGGCATGTCCTTTGCTCTGTCAGCCATCTTATTTCTTCATGCATATCTGCTCCTTTATGTGTCATACTCATTGCCTCGATTTTTAAAGGGAGCCATTCCTTTTTATTTCCGCTTGATTTGT
>OZ038511.1:76722739-76752739 GCA_964036315.1 Acanthosepion esculentum | reverse complement strand
ATATTTGTGCATTTAGGCAGCAATCCTTCTCTCATGCACATTTCATTAAAAACGACTGACAAGGTGCTTTTATTTATTTTTAATATAATTTCTCGTGCGATCTAATAATGTTTTTCTTTTCGGATAATAAATTATATAAAAACTGTCCGAATGTTCTTTTTATCCGAGAGCTTTAGGCTATACATTTAGCCATTTTCAAGGATTATATTTTAACTGTTAGAATCAGAAATAGTTTGTTATATGTATGTTTTATAAAATGTTACATTTTTTTGTTTCAAAACACGGTCAAGATATTATGTCCATGTTCAAAGTTAATATTATTAAGTGTTGGTTTGTTTGTTTTTATTAATAAGGCTTCCATAATTTTTAGCCTTTTTTTTGCATATGGATGATGCTATTATATTAGTGTTGTCGACAAGTATGTTCCGAATCGTGTCCGGTAGGTCTCCATGAATATTTAAATGAGAGATCGCATGAGAAATTGTATAAAATCAAAATAAAAGCACCTTGTCAATTGTTTTTAATGAAATGTGCATACATATATATATATATATATATATATATATATATATATATATATATATATATATATTTAAAGACTTTTATATATATTATGTTTAACGTTCTTTTTATAGATACAAGTATTTAAGCAAATATAAAAAGTATAAAAAGAACGTTAAACATAATATATATAAATGTATTTAAATAAATTGTCGGACTATGTCCAATTCTAAATATATATATATATATATATATATATATATATATATATATATACATATATATATATATATATATATATATATATATATATATATATATATATATACAAATGAGAGAAAGAACAGATGGAATAAAATTCAACTGTTCATAGCATTTACTTTTAAAAAAGGCTCAATACAAAGTAGAGCAATATATATTTTTTTATTATAACAGATTATAATAAAAACATGTTTAAATCGCTGCAAAACCGCTTTCATGTTTCAATAAATTGATTGTACTGCTTAAGTAAGTAACTGGTGATTAAATGGATGCCCGTTATCAGTTATCGACTGTTAGTTTTTCCCTCTGAAAGTTCTCCACTACCTTAACGGTGTATTGAACTCACACTCTTTGGGTCCTGTTACTTGATCTAACCAACGACTTTATCCACTGTGCCATGTGTCCTTGAGGACTTCCATTAAACATGGCACCTGGAACTAGAAGAGTCTACCACAGTGAGCGAAATAAAGGGTTCAGTTCGACATTCCAACCACCTGAAGAAGGCCGGAGCGTTCAACGGCCGAAACGTTGTAATAAATATGGCGACAAAGATGGGGACAATAGTCCGAAGAATGTAAATAAGATTACACATATTTCGCATAGATTAAGCTCTTCGTAATGTATTAGCTTCCCTAATGAGTGCAAATGTTTGTATTTTGTAGCCTAACCTACTATGTATCCCTTCAATGTGTATATTGGAACCTCTTCAAATCAAACGAAGGGCTTCAACTACAAATGGAATTGCTGATGTCATCACGTGCCACATTTTTGAGATTTCTATTTCAAGGTCCTTGGACTTTGATAGTTTTTTGAAGACCTTAAAGATACATTGCAGTCTGCAGGGACGGCCAATATCAATAAGAAAGCGTATTCTGTTTTTATGATCTTTGATCACGATGTCTGGGGGATTAGCTTTGATTCTTCTGTCTGTGTGTAGTGTAAAGTCCCACAAAATTGTTACAGGTCCTCTCTCCGTAACCGGGTCTGGGTGGTGTTCATGCCAATTTCTTACAGTTTCCTTTCCGTTAAGTTTGCATATTCTCCAATGCAGGTCTTGACCCAATCTGCCATGCCGGGTTTTATATTCAATGGGTGCCAATACTGTGCAACCTGATATAAGATGGTCAATTGTTTCTGGATATTTATCATAGAATCTATGTTTTGGGCTAATACAAATTTTCAGTAGGTGTGCTATGTAATTTCTAGTTAGCAAACATTGATCCTGTGCAAATATAAAACCATCAGTTTCATCTTTTAACACAGCACTACGTAAACATCTGATGGGTACGGCGTTCGTCTACATCAGCTTGTTTGGTATGGGCAATGTATTGACCATAAAGATGCTTATATTGCCATCGATTCTGCATTTTTTACATTGTATTCGCCTTACCTTTCTTTTTTAGTTTCTTTGTCCCGGCAGTAGGTGTATTATGCTTTATTTGTAGTTCTTCACCCACTTGAAATTCCAATTTAAATTTGTTGGCTTCCTTTATCACTGAATAAAGTTTCTTATTTCTTTATTATTTTTATTTCCTTTGGTTTCTGGCGTTTACACATTTCTTTCCGGGTCCCGCCCAGAGACCTAAGGATAGAAATGGCATCATGACACTTTCCATTGACAAAAAAAATACATAGATAAAGCCCTTCGTAAAGTGTGGGCTGTACTTGTCAGAACAATTTTTTGTATCTCTTTGTGTCATGGACTTCCAGGAATCCCTGCAATTAGTCTACTGGAGTCTTTTCGAACCAATCTTAGAGCTCCAACTACAACAAGGGAGTGTTGATGTTTCCATGTGCCACATTTTTGAGATTTCTATTTCAAGGTCCTTGTAGTTTGACAGATTTTCGAATATCTTAAAAGAGACATTGCAGTCTGCAGGGACTGCCATATCAATAAGGAGGCACTTATTTTGTTTGTGGTCTTTAATAACAATGTCTGGGCGGTTGGCTTTGATTGTTCTGTCTGTGTGTATTGTGTAGTCCCATAGAATTGTAACAGGTCCTATCTCCGTAACCGGGTTTGGGTGGTGTTCATACAAGTTTCTTTCAGTTTCCTTCCCGTGGAAGTTGCAAATTTTGTAGTGCAGATATTGGCCCACTCTGTCATGCCGTGTTTTATATTCAGTGGGTGCCAATAACGTGCAACCTGATACAAGATGATTAATTATTTCTGGAATATTTATCACAGAATCTGCATTTTGGGCTCACACAATATTTTAGTATATGTGCTTGATAATTCCTAGTTAACAAGCATTGGTCCTGTGCAGCAAGGATAAATTATTATTATTATTATTATTATCATTATTATTATTATTATTATTATTATTATTATTATTATTATTATTATTATTTACTTCTTATTCAGTTGGTGATATTTTATTGGAATACGTTGACAATATGTCTTCAAATAACTCCAATACTCTTCTTAGTATTCTTGAAGACGTTATTAATTCCGCCGTTTTAATGGCTTCGATTATTCCTCGACTTTCGCCATATTCCAGCCTGTTCGTAACAGTATCAGGTGTACCAATAAAAATGTTTCACAGTAGCTTTCTTTCTGTCCACCGTTTGAAAAGCATAAAACTCTTACTTTTCTCTGGAAATCGAGCGTCAGCAAAATTCTTAGGATAATTCTACAGTCTCCTCAGTATTCCAATTTATTTTGGCAATGCTGCCACCTAAATGGATTCGATGTTCTTTCTGATTTCTAAAGACATATCCGGTAATTATTAATTTCTCATAGTAGTTTAACTAGTGATTAAATAAGAGCAAGTCATTTTAATACACCAGGACCCTCCCCAGTATTCTTAGTAGTGTTCTTATTTAAATGTTAGCGATCCTTCACCTAATTTCCAGTTCATTCACCGTCGATTTTAGGCTCTTCGAGACAGCTTACAGTTCTCTGATATCATCATCTGAGATGGAACAAATACATCGAGTCAGTTGCATCATCCACCGCAAGGAAAGTTGGTTCCCTTGCCGAGCCAGGAAATTTTTCTCCCCGGAATCGATCCTCCAAGTCTATAAATCGACCATTCGCCCTTGCATGGAGTATTGCTGCCATATATGGTCTGGAGCCCCTGCTGTTTGCCTCAGGGTTCTTGATAAGATCCAGAGACGGATATGCAATGTGATTGGCCCTGATCTGTCATCTCGTCTGCAGTCGCTCTCTCACAGACGCGATGTTGCTTCGCTCTGCCTTTTTTACAAGTACTTTCACGGTAATTGCTCCGAGGAGCTGCTTTTGCTTGTCCCTAGGCCTCGTGAATTTAAACCTCCTACAAGGCTGGGATCCCGTTCCCACCCCTACACCGTTGAAACTGTTAGATGTAGACGTCTCTTCTACTCCAATAGCTTCATGTCTCGCACATCTCGCCTGTGGAACTCCCTTCCTTATTCCTGTTTCCCTGACAAATACAATCTCCAACTATTTAAGTATAACGTCAATCGACATCTCCAGTTGCCTTGATCTATCCACTTCCTTTCTCCTCATCCTTTCACCTTTCATTCCTATCTGCTCTCGCTCCAAATCTTCTGTAACCCCCTTGCCTTGATCGACCCACTGTCTCTCTCCTTCTCCACATCCTCTCTTTTACCACTCCTATCTGCTCTTCCTCCAACCAATCTATAACCCCTTGCGTGATAGTGGCCTCCAGCCTTGCTTGGGGTGATACGCTTTAAAAAAAAAAAGCATTATTATTGTTGTTGTTGTTATTGTTATTGTTGTTGTTGCTGCTGCTGCTGCTGCTGCTGCTGCTGCTGCTGCTGCCGTTGTTTTCAGTAAATTAAATTGAAGACAAAACAGTATTTTACATGAAAGAAAGCAAGCAAGCAAGAAAGTTCGGTGAAAGAAAGAAAGAAAGTAAGAAAGAAAGGAAGAAAGAAAGAAAGACGGGAGAAAAAGAAAGAAAGAAAGAAAGAAATTTGTGAAAGAAAGAAGAAAGAAAATGTTAGAAATTCAGATGTGAATGAAAAATTCGGAAATATTTTGAATAAAAAACGAAGAAATTTAAGAAGAAAAGAAGAAATAAAGGGGAAAAATCTTAAATAAAAATCAAAAACCAAAAATTTAATAAAAACCAAGAAGAGAAATAAGCAAACATCGAAAGAAAATGGCGAAGTGAAAGTTAATAAAAACCAAGCAATTAAAAGCAAAAACTGAATTCACGAGGAAAATGAGAAAAAAAAATCAGTGGAAGAAATGAATGAAAAAAAAAAAGAAAAAGGACAAATTATGAAAATGAGAGAAAATGTTAAAAACCTCCCCAAACTTTACACTGCTCTCAGTTTTCCCATCATCTTTTCCTACGACCATCGCACCCTGTTCTTTCACCCCCAATAGGCGCCATTTCGAGCCAGCGCTCATGTTTATTTTGTCTCCTCCCGTTTTAAAAGGTCAGACCTTTGAGACAACACAGTCAAAACCTTTAACACCAAGTTTGCTGTCGTCTTAGTCATATCACCTCAGCATGAGTCGATGTGCGTAAGTGGAACAGTGTTCTTGGGCTCTTATATTGTACCGTGCCGTTAAGATAAAGTGAATCGGTAAAGTTTTGAAAACTAGAAGATATTTGTCTGAGGCAGACGTCTCTGGAACTAATGGAAGGTGGGGTGATCCCCGTTTTTATTAACAGTCTTCTAAAACGGGATAAAACAATTTGATTGTAAAGAGATTCTATTCCTGGCATAAACTTAGACTCAAAGGACCACTTAGAGAAGAGTTAAAAAAAGAAAAGATACAACTGGTTTATTCTCTCAATCTATCTATCTATCTCTCTCTCTCTCTCTCTCTCTCTATATATATATATATATATATATATATATATATATATATATATATATATATATGAGAGAGAGAGAGATGTGTAGCATTGCAGCTCAGACCAGACACCAGGTTCGTTCGCAACTTCGTCTAGTCGATTACTTGTGGTTTAATATAGGGTAAATAATTATTTGGTCGGATCGTTACCTAAAGAAAAAACAAACCATGAGACGAAATTGTAGCAGTCGGTAAATTTGATTCAGTCGCAACCTTCTCGTAATGACCGGCTGTATGCGAGCGAGGAAAAGTAAGGCAAGTTGACATGGCGAATGGTCTAACAGGCGTGTGCCTTCCTTTCAAGAGGCGGTCCAGCGGTTCTCTCTTGAGCGTGTTAGGGACCACTGTCTTATAGAGCACAAGTCTTCTTTGTACTGTCAGCTTTCGTCTAAAAATGTAATTCATCAAGAATCCAGAATCTGTTGCCTTATTCCTTAGTCTGCTCCACTCAGCTGACCTTTTTTAGGGTCGGTTGACATGGTTCTTGGGAGCGTGCTACGAGATTGGCATCTAGGACCCACCCTTTTGCAGTTTAAATAGTTAAATATAATTGCCAGTTCTACTCCAACAGTTTCCTTTCTCGCACTTCCCGACTGCGAACACCCTTCCTCTTACTTGCCGCCCTGATAAATACAATCTTCAAAATTTTAAATGCATCTTCAACCGCCATCTTCTGTTGACTTGAACCCCATTTACCTTTTATCCGTTCCTTAATCCTCCCCCTATCTTTTCTCTCACTTTCAATCCCTGTAACACCCTGCGTCCAAAGTGGCACTCCCGCATTACTTGGGGGTGAAATCAATAAAAAAAGTTTTGATCGACTCAGCTGACCTTCATTGTCAAAAGAAAAATTGTCAAAATGTTTTGTGTAACATCCTTCTGATGTCTCCTTAAGACATCAGCTGGCAACAGGTCATAGTCAAGTGGGGTCAAATCACGAGAATATGGGCGTTGATCTATTTCAGTTGCTTCAAGTCTCTTCTTCATATTTGAGGAGATTGTCCACCATTCGCTGCCAAACAGGAGGACACTTAACAGTTCAATACTCTTTTATTTATTTGCAACGATTTTTTTTTTCTATCTCTTAATATTCTGCTTAGCTTTTGAAGTGCATCTTTGGCCATCCCAATATGTCTTCGAATCTCAGTGTCGCACTTTCCATCCTCTCTTCCCAGATATTTAAACTTGCTTTATTTTAGTATTCCCGTCTTCAATTGGGACTCATCCTTTACAATTCAAATGTTTATTCCCGTGAAGTCTTACATAGTACAATATTTTCCTTACGTACTATGAAACGCGATTTTAAAATCAAGCCGGTTCGGAAGTTTAAATATCTGGGAAGCGTTTTGACAGAGTGCGACACCGAGATCCGTAGACGTATTGGGATGGCCAAGGACACATTCCAAAATTCTGGGCAAAGTATTGCGAGACAGGAGGATTTCTTTGATAACAAAGGAAAGAGTACTGAGCTGTTACGTAACATCTGTCCTCCTTTACGGCAGCAAATGTTGGACAATTTCCTTAAAGATGAAGAAGGGACTCTAGGCGACGGAGGTGTGGTTCTACAGAAGGATGCTTAGGATATCATGTACCGAGCGTGTGAGCAATTCTTAGAAAGGATGCAAACAAGGAAGAGGCTTATACTTAACATCAGGAAGAGGCAGCTGAAGCTTTTAGGACATGCAATGAGGAAGCGGGGCCTGGAGAATCTGACACTCACAGGGCGAATAGAGGGAAAGAGAAAACAACGCGTGACATACCTAGCGGGCTTAAGCAAGTGGATGACAGAATGTGGTCTGAAGGAGGTGGCAGAAAGCTTCAAGGGATAGGAGGAAGTGGAGAGCCATGATCGCCTTCGTCCTGAAAGGACGCGGCGCATAAGAAGAAAGACTATAAGTAAAATGCTGTACGTATAATATCTGTCACGTGATATATCTCAGCACTATTTCCTTCATTGCATTGTATTAGAATCACAAAGAGAGAGAGGCGCATGCGTGAATTCACACACACACGGACACAAACAAATGTGTGTATTTAGTTACTGAAGTGTCTAATATTCACATATACTTCGACCCAATCCTTTATCTTGTGACTTTTCATATTTATGGGACATGAAGTCATGGCTTCTCTTTAATTCAAGTAAGCTATAATTCTTATCTTTTTTAATTTATTCCTGACCCTTCGACCTATGCACGTCAGGGACCTTTCCCTGAACTTAAACAGAGAAGCCGAGAGATAAAGAAGGAGTAAGTGTGAAGATAGAACAGCGAGAAAGGCTTAATTATGCAGAGAGAGAATGAGACAGGGGGAGGGAGAGAGGTGGTGACGAGGATATAAGGAGTGCTGTCAATATTTGAACGATGAATTTGATGACAAGCATTTGTGGACTTATCCCGAAAATGTTGCCTAGGGTCGGATTTGGCGTAACCAATTAACCGTCCATTTATAACGACATTACGTAAGCCCGCCATTATTTCCGACGAAACCAAGCGATTTTACTTATCAATTGGTATTTATATCTAAATGGATTTGATTATCGCCAAAATAAAGCCAGATGGATATAAAACTATTCAAGTATTAATCGATTGAAGTAGTGTGTAAAATCTTAATTTTTATATATATATATATATATATATATATATATATATATATATATATATATATATATATATATATATATATATATACGCACACACAGACTAACACAGAATTATATACATGCACTCAATTTAACCGATATACAAATGTTGTTTCAGATCAATGATTAAAAATGGTTCAACCAGAATGAATCCGTTAGGTCGGACAGAAGACAGTTCTTCATCAGACCTTATATATCCATATGGAAATCATGCATTACATCCAACCCGTTTGGAAATGACTAAAGGATCAGACAAAATTCATGCATTCAGTTAGAATGGCTAAAAGTCTGCATATATATATATATATATATATATATATATATATATATATATATATATATATATATATAATTTAAATAAAAACAGACCACTTTAATGTTCCATGTAATAAATTATTTCACCGCACCACTTTTAAAGGACTGCGGATCTTCAGACTTTACTTCCAAAGGTTGAAACGAAAAATGAAAAGAAATTTACACATTTTTGACGGGCAGTATTAAGCATATGTAAATTAACGAAGTGAGGAAGTGAGGGGAGAGAGACATGATTGAGTTAGATGTAATTTAATATTTCTATTCTTTCATACTTAATATTACTTGAGGAGGTCCAGACATTGACACATTTAATCGGTTAACTTAACGGAAGTTATATATTGATATAGAAGGGAGAGAGAGGAGAAAAAAGACCTAAAAAGAAAAAGAGAGAAGGAATTCATGAGAGAAGGTGTCACTGACTTTCTTTGGAATGAACAGGCTCGAGATAGACGCTGTCGTTTTGCTTTACTTTGAAAGTGTTATTTTGGGGGTTCATAAATTTTATAATGTTTGATATAAATTTGAATGTTTAAACAGTCTACAAGGAATTTAATTAGATGTTTCTTAGCGATTTAAGTTTTTTTTAAGACTTTATTACAAATATTTTGTGGATAAAATTTTTATAATAAAAAAAAACATAGAGATTTGATTTAAATTGTTTCTTTATTATGTAAAATATAAGACAATGGTTTCTTTATACATACCTACATACATACACACACATAAACACATATATATATATGTATATATATATATGAAGAAATATAGTCTTAAAGTGTGCTATATTTATGGAATAAAGTGCTCAATATCAGAGATAGAGCGTGTGTAAATATATAAGTGAACATAGAAGTCAACACTTAGAGGCGACAGTCTGTTTCATGCTATATGCAATCGTCAGGCAACTACAACTACATATATATATATATATATATATATATATATATATATATATATATATTATGAAATGGACTAAGTCTGATTAATTATAATCGAGCGTCTGTTTAGCAAGATTAAACTACTGTTTTTAACCATGCTAACCAAGCGGTTCCTCTGTAGCTGAATCGTATAGCACGTCAGGCTATATATATATATATATTCTGTATTTATGTTTTGGTTAGTATTATTAACATCTTATATGGATGTACCGGTGTTTAGTTAGTATTATTAACATCTTGCATTGATTAGTTAGTATTATTAACATCTTGCGTTGATTAGTTAGTATTATTAACATCTTATATGGATGCTCTTTACTTAATGGTTACATATTAATTTGTCAAAGTAGTTTATATTTATGGTCTGTATTTTTTTTCCAAACGGTTATTTACCAGTTTCTTAAAGGGGACTTTTATTTATCAACTATAAAACTTTATGTAGGTAGCTGACCGAGAATGTAACTAGTTAGCATTATGTTAAATTACATCCCTACCTCTTTCTTCTCAGGAGAATTGAACGCTACACTTATATCCATCCTACGAAATAATGTCATCTGTACAGAATGAAATTGTTCAGGATTTCTATACATACAACTTCGAGTCAAGACTTCTATAATATTTTTTTCAGTGAGTTTGAATTTAGCGTTGGTCACATTCGATTGGTTAATTTATTTTGTTTAAACATTATTTTTTATGGATACTCATATTTGATTAGAAGCTGTGTTTTTAAATTAAACAGTATTTTTATCCACTAAATCTACCGGCCTAAATATTAGATAAATCTTGTCAGAAAAAATATGAAGCCTCCGTCAGGATTCAAATCTACTAAATCTATGCAGAAACGTCATTAAAACTGACGTGCCTGACTGCTCGGCCACGTAAGGCTTACGGCTAAACAATGCCCATATAGTGCCTTTTTGAACACACACTCTGTCGATTGTCGAAACATCCATATCTGCTCTGTTTTTATCCTAACCTACACAAAGTCATTTTATTTTTAGGAAAAGAGAACGCATATTTTCTGCGAAGATTTTCCATATATAAATTATCTATAAACAAAAGCAAAACGTCGTTAGTAACTAAAAGAATTTAGAAACGCTATTATATACTAATTGTGTCAAAAGAAAAATTACATCATTTCCTTTTTATGTTTGAAGTGAATTTTTCTCACATGCAGAAATATTGTCTGTGTTGCTGTGTTAAGGGTTCCAACCGTTTTATTTCTTAATATATTTGTTGTGTATAGTAGTGATATCTTTAGGAAAGGTCAGACTTGGAAAAAAATAATATTTGTATAATATTCAATGGCGGCACTCTCGAGGATTTTCGTTCTGAGTAAATATTTTTCATTTTTTATGAGTGTAGTATTTTTTAAAATAAAAATTAGGTTGAATTTATTTATATTTATGACAAGTGAATTGTTATTTATGAGGTCACTTTTGTGCTCATTGATGCGGGGTTTTTTGTTTTGTTTTTTTTTGTTTGTTTTTGTTTATCTGAATGTTTCTTCAGTGTATTGCGAGGAACAGTTTTGGCAATTTATTTTATATATACCTGCTTCCGAAATATTATTGTCATGGGTGTTTTTAGATCTGATTATATGCATAATGGTTTTGGAAGTGATTGTGATTATTTGGATGTTGTTAAGATGAAATAGGTTGTTCTAGATAGTGGACGTCACAGAATTCCTCCGTAGTATTATGAATCTGTTCTTTCTATTCTTGTATAATTTAATATGGATATTGTAGATTTTGGAATGTGTTTTCTCTGGATGTTTCTTATATATATATATATATATATATAATATATATATATATATATATATATATATATATATATATGGTCTTGTAATTGCTCTTATGCATGAAACTATCGCTTCTATGTGTTGACTTCAATGTCCACTTCTATATTTACCTACATTCTATCGCTTATAATCATCACTGAAGGCATAAATATTGCATATCTTAAAACTATATTCTATCATATATTATAATTTAGTTTATGTATATATATATATATATATATATATATATATATATATATATAATTGTTTATTTAAAAATTATAACATAAATATGTTATAAAATCACTACAAAAATAGCCATATACATATATATATATATATATCAAGAAAATGATTTGACAACTAGAAAGGATCAATATAAAAATAAGTTGTCACAATCAAATATATATGTCTATATTATTACATGAAACATGTTTGCATGAAGATATGCTACCTAAACACACACACACACACAGACACACACACATATATATATATATATATATATATATATATATATATATATATATATATATACGTTTCATTGAATAATACAGACATATTATTTGCTTATTTTATACTGATCCTTTCCAATTTTCGAATCAGTTTCTTCATGCAAAGATGAAATTCCTCAAAGAATGTGCCGTATGTTTTTATAACACAAGTACTTTCGACCTTTTTGAAGATCATCTCCAGGCTGAACTCTTTGCTAGAATCATTTGTTCTTGCTCGTGGGTTGGACTTTTGCATCCCACCCTCTATGCCCGATAAGGAGAAGATATGTTTCAGAGTTCGAGGTCTTCTATGCCCAGTTGGCAAGACTGTCTCCTACCTCTGAGGATGCTGTTTGTGTTTTGAAAGCCCAGTTAAATAATTCTGCACGTATGTTTTCTCGTCCTTCTGTTGCTACTTCTGAATCGAAATGGAAAGCTGAATATCAGCGAGTGATCAATTACTTGAGGAACAATAATGATCTAATAATTTTCAGACCAGATAAAGGTGCTGGAGTTGTTATTTTAGACCCAGTTGATTACGTAGCTAAGATGTCTTCGATTTTAGAAGATACTTCTAAATTTACCAAGCTAGGATCAGCAGATACATGTGATAGAACTACTTCAGCTGAAGTAAAATTTCAGAATTTTTTTCTGAAATTGGTAAAGACTGGCGTGCTTCCACAAGAAACTGCCAATGAAATTCGTCCGTCCGGGTCGATTCGTCCACGGCTCTATGGGCTCTCAAAAATCCACAAGAATGGTGTATCATTAAAACCAATTTTATCAATGGTTGGTTCAGCCCAACACAATGTAGCCCAGTGGCTCTCAACGCTTTTGTAACCTGTGTTGCAGTGCTTGAATGGATTTTGCATAAAGGATTCATTTTCCTTAGTCGACTGTATCCAAGTTTATGTGTTCCTTTGACATCTATTCTCTGTACACTTGTGTCCCTCTTATGGGAACTTGATATTTGCTGTGTTACGTGTTGATAATTGTAACAAAAGAAAAAAGAATGATTTGCCAAAACACAAAACTAAAATCACAAACAATATTTAATTTACTAAACAAAAACACAAAATAAAATACATACAAGATATACAATTGGTTATACAAAACTGAAAACACAGAGTTACTGGCGAAGTGTTACGATGGAGAAAGGGAGAAGAATCAAGTGTCTTAACTACGTTAGGGCTAGCGACGTAATCTAGTTGATATTACCTGAAATCCACAAATGTGTGTAAATAAAGATAAATTCCTAGTTTGGTCAATGAAAATAGTCAAAATTCTATTTACCAGATTTGTTCCATGAAATTCTCTTTTTGGGTTTTTGTTGGTCGGCAACTTTTCATAGAGATTCTTTCGGCTGGATATAACAATCCTCGAATCAAAAGCCGGAGTTGATACTGGCAGCAATTCTCTTACAACAACTGACAACCCTTTACCAAAAACCTATTTTATAGGGGCTAACACCTAATTTGCATATTTCTAGATGTTTCTCGAATCATCTAGATTCTTCTCGAATATACTGGAATGATCTAGAATCTTCCAAACGTGCTATTTCAAATTTCTCTATTTTACAATTACTTCATAAAGAAAACATTTTTGTATTAACAGGTAGGACTCAGTAGAATCCCTTACTATAAATTTTAACCTTATTGAGACTTTCTTTTTATAGAAATACATCCTCGTAACAGCTGTGATATGCTTTATCGTAGTTCTTTGTCTCCACCAAGTATTCCAGAGTCGGCATTTGTTGAGTTGATGAAATTTGCCACATCTTCTGGGTTCTCCATTGGGTCCAGCTCTAGCCAACATATTTGTTGGCTTTCACGAAGAAAGAATACGGAAGCATGCACTTTGTCCTCAACTATATAGTCGGTATGTTGATGATACTTTTTGTTTATTCAACAACGATGTTGAGGCCGATCAGTTCCTTTCTTTTCTAAATGGTATCCATCCAGCATTAAGGTTCACCGTTGAGAAGGAATCCAATGGTCAATTGGCCTTCTTAGATGTTTTAGTACATCGAACACCAACAAGTTTTCTTACCTCTATTTACAGGAAACCAACTTTTGCGGGATTGTACACGCGTTGGAACTCTTTTTGCCCCACAAAAGCGATATTTTGGCAGTAGATCTAAATTATAGTGCCTAATAAAACAATACTTTTTGATTTATATTCTATGGTTTTGTATTGTACAGTATAATTGGTGTGTTTTGAGATGTAAACATTTACTTGCGTGTTATTGGTTTATAAATATTTTGGAGATGTGTTTTAATATTTATGAAGCTATTTTTGGCTGAAAATACTTCTGATGGGTTAAATTAATAAGTTTATAATTAACATAATAATTAGTTTTATTGTGTGAAATATGCTGTATATTTAGATATTTTAATGGACATGACAACAGAAGCAATAACGTAAAAAACAGCAGGTAGCCATAGCAGGTAGCCATGGCTCAAAAAGTGAACCTGATTGTGATTTTTGGATTCAGCACATCAGAATTGTCCTAAATCAGCTAAAAATATTTAGACAATAAATTTGCTGTCTTATCTTTTATTGTTCTAAATGTTTACATGGTTTTCTCCCATTATTGTTCTAATATAAATAACATCTAAAAATTGATATATCGTTATCTCCTTTACATATATATATATATATATATATATATATATATATATATATATATATATATATATATATATATATATATATATATATACATATATATATATATATATATATATATATATAGGAGATAACTATATATATATATATATATATATATATATATATATATATATATATATATATATATATATAGGAGATAACTATCTATAT
The DNA here is from genome assembly GCA_964036315.1 of Acanthosepion esculentum. Taxonomy (NCBI): domain Eukaryota; kingdom Metazoa; phylum Mollusca; class Cephalopoda; order Sepiida; family Sepiidae; genus Acanthosepion; species Acanthosepion esculentum. Next base: position 76,738,155 of record OZ038511.1, on the reverse strand, counting down.
ATAAATTTATATATCGTTACCTCCTATACATATCTATCTATCTATTTTTATATATATATATATATATATATGTATGTATGTATACATATACATGTATACACACACACACATATATATATATATGTGTGTGTGTGTATATATATATATATGTGTGTGTTTGTGTGTGTGGGTGTGTAAAGAGAGAGGGAGAGGGAGAGAGAGAGATATGTATAAGAGATAACTAAATATAAATTCATATATCTCCTATACATATCTATCTATCTATCTATCTATACACACACACAGATATATATATATATATATATATATATATATGTATATAAGTGAACATAGAAGTCAACTTAGAGGCGACAGTCTGTTTCATGCAATCGTCAGGCCACTAAGTGTTGACTTCTATGTTCACTTTTATATTTACACACGCTCTATCTCTGATATTGAGCACTTTATCCCATAAATATAGCACACCTTGAGACTATATTTCTTCATATATATATATATATATATATATATATATATATATATATATATATATATATATATATATATATTTCTCAGTAAACAGTCGTGATGAAATGCGTGTATCTATTCCTTTTCTTTCTTTTTTTTTTTGAAATTTCAAATATCCTTTGGCGTTTCTTTAACATCTGCCAAATATTAAACAAATTGCATTTCGCTAAGCCAGATATATTGCATCGATATGAGATTTTTCTTTCGATTTAGGCTTTCCTTCTTTTTTCCGTTTTTCTTCTTCTTTCCTCGTTTTTCTAAGTTTTCTTTTTCCCTTTAGCTTCATAGTTTTTTCATTCTTTCTTTGTTTTTTTTTTCTTTTTCATTCTTTCTTCCTTTGTTTTTTTTCGTTTTCATTCTTTCTTCCTTTGTTTTTTCTTTTTCATTCTTTCTTCCTTTGTTTTTTTCTTTTTCATTCTTTCTTCCTTTGTTTATTTTTCTTTTTCATTCTTTCTTCCTTTGTTTTTTTCTTTTTCATTCTTTCTTCCTTTGTTTTTTTCTTTTTCATTCTTTCTTCCTTTGTTTTTTCTTTTTCATTCTTTCTTCCTTTGTTTTTTTCTTTTTCATTCTTTCTTCCTTTTTTTATTTTTCTTTTTCATTCTTTCTTCCTTTGTTTTTTTCTTTTTCATTCTTTCTTCCTTTGTTGTTTTCTTTTTCATTCTTTCTTCCTTTGTTTTTTCTTTTTCATTCTTTCTTCCTTTGTTTTTTTCTTTTTCATCCTTTTTTCCTTTGTTTTTTTCGTTTTCATTCTTCCTTTGTTTTTTTCTTTTTCATTCTTTCTTCCTTTGTTTTTTTCGTTTTCATTTTTTCTTCCTTTGTTTTTTTCGTTTTCATTCTTTCTTCCTTTGTTTTTTTCTTTTTCATTCTTTCTTCCTTTGTTTTTTTCTTTTTCATTCTTTCTTCCTTTGTTTTTTTTCTTTTTCATTCTTTCTTCCATTGTTTTTTTTTCATTCTTCTTCCATTGTTTTTTTTTTTTCATTCTTTCTTCCTTTGTTTTTTTTTCTTTTTCATTCCTTCTTCCTTTGTTTTTTTTTCATTCTTCTTTCATAGTTTTATTCTTTTCTATCAAAACCTTCTCTGTTTCATTCTCTTTCTTTCTCTGTCCTTATACATTTCATTCATTTTTTTCTTTCATTTTTAAATATCTTGATTATTTATACTTTCTCTCTCTCTCTCTCTCTCTCTCTCTCTCTCTCTCTCTCTCTTTTAGCGTCTCTTCCTTTCTTTTTAATTATTTTTATCTTTAGTTCTCTTTTGTTTTCTTCGTTATAAACCATCATTCCTTTTTTCCTTTTTTAAAAGACATTTTTCTCTCTCTCATTCTCTCTCTCTCATTTTCTTTCCCTCTTTATAAGTTTCATTTTTTTCTCTCATTTTTAAATATCTTGATACCTTATACTTTAATTATCTCTCTCGCTCCCTCTCTCTCTCTCTCTCTCTCTCTCTCTCTCTCTCTTTCTTGACGTTTCTTTCTTTGCTTCTTTTTTTGTTTCTTTATTCCTGTTATTTTATTTTTATTTCTTTTTTATTCTTTCTTTTTCATCTTTTTTCTTTTTCATTCCTTCTGTTTCTTCCATTTTCTCACACATTCTTTATTTTTAGTGCTTTTCGCTGTCTTTTCTATTTAATAAAATCCTCTGGTGTAAAATCAATAACAGCAATAAAAATAAATAAATCTAGACTTTACTTTTTCGACATTTACAAGGAAGTGATAGTTTTCCCGTTTTTAACGTCACGACCCTGAGTTCACCTGCAAAATTTCTCTCATACTCTGGCACAGTGAAAGCAGCGAATGAAGAACGTGCCCCGATTATCATATCGCAAAAGTTTCTTATGAAAGCATCACATTAAACTACGTTATGGCTTTTATGATTTTCTCGAAGAAATTCTTTTCTGCTTTTTGCTTGACTTCTCATCTTGTTTCATTCATTCAATTCTTTTCTTTCTTTCCGTTAACATTTTGTTTTGTATTTCTTTTTTTTTTCTTTCCTTTCTCTCCGTTTTCATTCATCCCTTTGTTATCTTTAGTGCGCTTTAACTTTTCTTCGTCTGTTTATATTTTTCTTTCGCTTATTTATTCATTTTATTTCTTTCGTTTTTTCGCCGTTCTTCGTTTTTCTATTATTTTTTTTTTGTTTTCCAAACACCATTCTCCATTTTTTTTTTTTTTGCCGTCAGTTTCTCGTTCCTATCATTAATTTCATTCAAATCTCGCTCTGATAATCTCGTGCAAATCTCGTTATTCAAATCTCGTTCATAACTTCTACTCCTTTTCTTTAATTTCATTCAAATCAAATCATTATTTGATAATAATAATAATAATAATAATAATGGTACCTAAAGATATAGGTAAAATTATATAATTCAAAATATATAAGGCGAACAAAATTTCTACCAATTATGCCATACTTTTAACATAAAAAATAAAACTACAGACTTTAAATATGAATTTTATTTATTGAATCAATTTAAGCAAGGTGATAATGCTACTAAGACACAAGATGAAAAAGGAAATACAAGAGAATTGGAAGATTTTAGAAGGAACTAGAAACGCAATTCTAATGGTTTGGTTTGGTTTTGGTGTGGTTTATTTTGTTTTACGGCATATCAATATCAATGTGTTATTTAATGTCGACAAGATTTTTAGGATAGGTTCGTATGAATAGAATATGTATTCTTTGTAAAAAATCAGTTTGTAGATCACGTTTCATTGACGTATTTTTGTAAAGGGGGTTTTGTCGAGAGTCTGGTTTAGTTTATTTCGTTTATTTTGCTTTACGGTATATCAACACCTCAATGGGTTATTTAATGACGTCAAGATTTTTAGGATAGCTTTGTATGAATAGAATATGTATTCTTTGTAAAATATCAGTTTGTAGATCAGATTTCATTGATGTATTTTTGTAAAAAGGTTTTTGGTCGAGTGTCAAATCTATTACTGGTAATATTTTTCCCAAATAATATATGCCAGCATTTTTACTATAAGAATCAATTTTTATATTTTCGTAGTGCTTGCATCCCTGTTTGGGGGCTCATTCTTTACCCATAACTGGGACCCTAACAAGTGCTACGACCCTGTGTCAGGGTGGACCTGGGAACACCAGCAATTAAGAGGTGGTTCCACACTCACTCAACCCGCCCCCGCTTGTGGCCAGATGTAGTTTATCGTCATACCCAGGATGGACAAATTCTAAACAGAAAATAAAGGATGAAACTGTACTCTCTAGAAAAGGGAGGAGCGTGATCTGGGTAATAGGCGGAACTATCAACTTGTAAATGTTAGTTATTAATATAGGCAAATAATACGCATAAGTTTATATAAATTAACATGAATCAAATCTTGTCGATATTCCAGGTGAGTCCTTGAAAGACTTACGAAATACTGAGTTACCCATCCATAAATTTTGAGCGTCTTACATTTTAATTTAATAAGGATATTTATTAGTTTCTTTATTATTATAATTTTAGTTTGATATTTGTTCGAAATTAGTAATATAATTTAACTATGTGCAATGTATTGATATCAGTATTTTATACAAGGAAACCAAAAAAGTTCTGTCCGTTTTTTTTTTGATTAGTCATTTAATGAAATTGAAATATATACGAAATGCGTGTAGCAATTGTTTTCAAATCCGGACAGCCTGAAGTAGGAACATCAGACATTATAAAAAAAAATGCGCACCGTGCCAGGCCATCAGTTATAAGCCAGACAGCTGTGAGAAGGATGGAAGTGTCTAGAGATCTTGTTCGGGGCTGTTTGCTTTACGACTTCAAAGTGGGCTTATCAGCAGCTGCATCTAGTCGCCGCATATGTCAAGCGTTTGGGGATAGTGCTGTGGATGAATGTACTGCAAGGCGTTGGTTTCGAAAATTCAAGTCGGGAGATTAGTCTCTCCATGATGAGCCTCGCAGTGGACGACCACAGGTCTTGAATGACGGAGTCCTGAAGGCGGCCATTGAAGAGGACAGTAGTCTAACATGTGGTGAACTTGCAAGACAGATCACCGTTTCCGATGAAACAGACTTCTCCTGCACCGCCTAGGTAAGACGTACAAACTGAGCAAGTGGGTTCCGCAAACACTGTTGGAGGTCCACAAGGGACAAGTGGCAGCCCGCGTATCGCTGCTTTCTCGCCACAGTACTGCATCCTTATTCAATCGAGTGCTTACCAGTGATGAAAAGGGGGTTCTGTACGAAACTCCCAAGCGTTCCAGACATTGGTTGTCTCCTCAGGATGCTGTCCCTCATACTGCAAGACCGCCTATGCACCCATGCAAGATTATGCTTTGTGTCTGGTGGACAGGTCGTCAAGTGGTTCATTATGAACCAATGGGCCAAACGTTCACGGGAGACCTATACTCGCAGCAATTGAAACGTGTTCAACAGGCATTGCGCCAGAAGGAGCCAGCACTGGGGAATCGCAAAGGTGTGCTTTTCCTCCGTGACAACGCCAGGCTGCATGTCGCGCGAGTGGTCAGGGATACCATACAGCAACTTGGGTGGGAGACTTTGTGCCATCCACCTTATTCACCTGACCATTCGCCATCCGATTACCACCTCTTCCACTCACTGGATAATCATCTTCGTGGGAAATCCTTCACCAATGAAGCAGACTTGCGCAAAGCCCTCACTGAATTCTTTGCGTCACACCCCGAGTTCTACCGCAAGGCCATTGAACAGCTGTAGACACGTTGGCAGAAGGTGCTGGATGCCGATGTCGATTACTTCGAATACTAAATATAAGTTACACATACTGTGAAGCGTTTTCTTTTTTTCCCTTTAAAAACAGACAGAACTTTTTGGGGTTACCTTGTAATTACGTACACTACAGTTCAAAACTTTGAGGCTATCGCTGGCCATTTTTTAAATTGGCTGCAAAAGTAGTTGTTTTGTACTTTAAATAAGAGAAAATTATTATTCATGGTTTTAAAAAAAGTTAGACGTGATTTTTTATTAGAAATTTTATTATGACAAAAAGAAAAAAAAACTATTTTATAATTAACTTTCGCTCTCGTCAAAATATCCTCCTTTTGCCTTGATTACTGCGGCACAAATTTTTGGCAGTCGTCGAAAAATTTCTCAAAGTATAAGTTTGATAATTGATTCCATTCTTTTTTCAATGACTCTAACAGATCGTTTAAAATTTATTTTTCATCCGATGCTAATTCTGGCGGTGGCTTCAATAGTTTTAACTGTAGTGAACGACGATGGGCGGAAAAGTTCATAAGCTACGAAGGAGAGCTGGAATATTGTGTGCATTAATATCAACTTTCCTTTTTAATAACTGTTATGTCTCCTCCGATGTAAACTGATATTTACTCCTTTTTGTTTGTGTTCGGTTTCTCATTCTTTACATTTATTTTATGTTCTATATATATATATATATATATATATATATATATATATATATATATATATATATATATATATGGCGATTGACGTTGTATTTAAATTTTTGAACATTGTAGTTATCAGTGAAGCAAGAAAACGGAAGGGAGTTACACAAACGTGAAGTGCGAGTAACTGTCGGAGTAAAAGTGGCGGTCGCATTTAGCCATTTCAACAGTAAAACGGTGGGACCTAGTTGCCAATCAAGTAGTATACTTAAATTCATGTAGTCGGTCCACTAGGGGTAAAAAAAGCTCATCAGAACAGTTTCCATGAAGATAATTGTAGAAAAGACAGAGGGAAGCCACATCAGATCGGTGAGAATATGACTGATGTCGAGATGCCAGGTCAGGATCGATGAAATTGCAGATCCTAAGAGGATGCTTTCCCGATCACTGCAATCTTAACCTGTTCAAGTTTAGGGTTAACGGTTATCTTCCCCATCTATCCGCATAAACAATGTTTCTTACTCTGTAACTCTCTAGTTCGAGTGGCTCCCGAGCCTTGTACAGGGTGAACCTTACTGTAAAAAAACAGTAATCTCAGGGTTCTTGATAAGATCCAGGAACGGATATGCAATGTAATTGGCCCTGATCTGTCATCTCGTCTGCAGTCTCTCTCTCACAGACGCGACGTTGCCTCGTTCTGTCTTTTTTACAAATACTTTCACGGTAATTGCTCCGAGGAGTTGCTTTCGCTTGTCCCTAGGCCTCATGAATTTAAACGTCCTACGAGGCTGGCATCCCGTTCCCACCCCTTCACCGTTGAAACTGTTAGATGTAGACGTCTCTTCTACTCCAATAGCTTCATGTCTCGCACATCTCGCCTGTGGAACTCCCTTCCTTATTCCTGTTTCCCTGACAAATATAATCTCCAACTATTTAAGTGTAATGTCAATCGACATCTCCAATTGCCTTGATCTATCCACTTCCCTTCTCCACATCCTTTCACCTTTCATTCCTATCTGCTCTCGCTCCAAATCTTCTGTAACCCCCTTGCCTTGATCGATCCACTATCTTTCTCCACATCCTCTCCTTTACCACTCCTATCTGCTCTTCTTCCAAACCTTCTGTAACCCCTTGCGTGCTAGTGGCTTCTAGCCTTGCTTGGGGTGATAAGCTTAAAAAAAAAACTCAAGAAAAAAGAAGAATTAATAAAAAGATACCAATGAAAAAAAAATCACCATAATCATTTAACCCTTTCAGCCCTGACCATCGCTTTACCGGTGGTAGAGAAAAAAATGACATAAACCCCAGCTACTAGTTGAGCAGTGGTAGAGAAAAATGACTTCATGCCCAGCCACTGGTTGAACGGTGGGTAAACTCTTGTACCTATTTTTATATCTACCGTGAAACGTTACATACTAATTATTTGCGAATTTTGACTCAGGAGCTCAGGCAGAGGATTGAATTGTTCAGGAACGCAGGGCTCAAAGGCAGTGAAATCCAAACTGATGAAGTCAATATACTACTTCGATATATCGAAACGCAAAATATAATGCATCTGAATTACTTTAAACTTTGAGGACGGAAAGCATGTATAAGAGCAACAACAGTAGCATCAAGAACAACAACAATAATAATAATAATTCACTATTCTATGATACCTGCTGTTAACTTTTTCGTTGAACCACCTGATGATTTCATTGGTGGCAAGTGCAATTCTCTCTGTTGGTTCTCTTTGATGTTTTCGCGCGCGACTTTATTACCGAAATATTTTTCCACTCTGAACTCCACTCCGATATCATGGCTGAATATATTAGTCGTTTGTATGAAAGGCACTTAATATTTTCTTATTTAGTCTTGTCAAAAATTTTCATGTCATCCATATAGATATATTAAGTGGCTGGGTTAATCCAGATGTTTGCCACATTTATAGCCGCCATTACAAGTTGTCAAGAAAGAAACGGCTGTCGGAAGCCAGTTTGGAAGAAAAAAACTCTCATGCTGATCTCGATTTGAGAGCTTCCAGCTACAGTTAAAATAAACATTTTTTCATTGTACGAACTATACGTCAACTTGGACCACTAATATCTACACTTAGAGGGCCATAATCGTATTTGTAATCTATTCAAATTTTGATAATGTATTACTTACTTCTTTCAGGACTTAAACAATAAACAATAAGTCCTGTATTAGTCTGTTTGTTTTTCTGCATACTTTCTACATCTCTGGATGAAATGCTAGGATTTGAAAAAGATCCATAAATTCCGTCTGTGGGTTATCCAGTTTCCACTTCAGAAGAAGGCATGTCATAGGACTGTAATTGCATCAAAATCCTTTCACTATTGCGCTGAATATCCTTACTTTTTATAATTACATTCTTATAGAGAAAAATCATGATAAAAATCGATCATAAACGAAAATGACATGTTCCTCATTAGCTAAGGATCATGGAGGATTGAAATAAAGTTCATATATATATATATATATATATTTATTTATTTTTTTAAGCTTTTCATCCCAAGCAAGGCTGGAAGCCACTAGCACGCAAGGGGTTACAGAAGGTTTGGAGGAAGAGCAGATAGGAGTGGTAGAGGAAAGGATATGGAGAAAGATAGTGGATCGATCAAGGCAAGGGGGTTACAGAAGATTTGGAGCGAGAGCAGATAGGAATGAAAGGGGGAAAGGATGTGGAGAAGGGAGGTGGATAGATCAAGGCAACTGGAGATGTCGATTGACGTTACACTTAAATAGTTGGAGATTATATTTGTCAGGGAAACAGGAATAAGGGAGGGAGTTCCACAGGCGAGAGGTGCGAAGCTATTGGCGTAGAAAGAGACGTCTACATCTAACAGTTTCAACAGTGAAGGGGTGGGAATGGGGTGCCAGCCTCGTAGGACGCTTAAATTCATGAGGCATGGGAACCAGTGAAAGCAGCTCATCGGAGCAATTACCGTGAAAGTACTTGTAAAAAAGACAGAGCGAGGCAACGACGCGTCTGTGAGAGAGCGACTGCAGACAAGATGGCAGATCAGGGCCAATTACGTTGCATATCCGTCTCTGGATCTTATCAAGAACCCCGAGGCAAACAGCAGGGGCTCCAGACCATATATGGCAGCAATACTCCATGCAAGGGCGAAAGGTTGATTTATAGATTTATCGATTCCGGGGAGAATAATTTCCTGGCCCGGCACAGGGAGACAACTTTCCTTGCGGTGGATGAAGCAATTGACTCGATGTATTTGTTCCATCTCAGGTCAGCGGACAGCGTGAGACCGAGCAGCCGCAGAGAGGAGCTCTCGAGAAGCTGGGCTTCAGACATTATATATATATATATATATATATATATATATATATATATATATTTCCAGAATCATTTTTCAACTTACTCACAATGATCTTTGTTCTCTCTAACCTTGTAGATTTCAAGGTGCCTCACAGGTTTTAAGTACGATTTCATTCTCAAGTCTTTTTTTAGCTGCTTTTAGACTGTCATAGGTGAAACTTCTCTCTTGCGTGCCAAACTCCTTTGGTTTGAGTTGGATCTTTTCTAATTGATCTCTTTAGCTCTAAGTTGAAATGATGATTCCTCCTCATGTTGTGACCTCCTGATCCAGTCTTCCTCTCTACTGTTCCATCTTTTTAAAACTTATTCACCGTTCTCTTGATGGTTCTTGAATGGACTTTGAAGATGGTAGCCAGAGTATGAATGTTGGTACCATTACTGAAATTCTGAATGATCTTTATCCACTCATCATTACTCAGTTGGGAAGACAGTGAATTTGACACAAAACGATTGCAACCTGTTCTTTTTGTAGCTGAATTACTGAAAGGTTTTTTCGGTGATTCTTACGACAAACATCTTATCTGAAAACCTCGAAAAAAATCAGTTAGTGTTTTTTTTTAATATAAAACATTTTTGTAGGATGGACAACTATGCTATTACTTAATTTTTAAGATAATGATTGAGTAAGCTCAAAACGATTTCTACGACAATAACATATCTGTAGAAATTCTCCTATCACATTGCTAAATATTTAAGCTTAAAAACTTTAGCAAAATATTGCAACAACAATCATAAATTATTTTGAGAAGTAAGCGGATACAAATGAAAAGTTTTGAAATTGACAGCTCTTTTTCCTTGTCACTGAAATAGGCATTAAATTCATCTATCTTCCGTTCTTTCTTTCTTTTTATTTTCACACTGAAGCGCCTCTGATATGTCATTTCCATGTTTTCACGCGATCAAAACGGAATAGTACTTTATTAGTAATTTAATTTTCGGGAGGAGATACTAAACACTTGTCTATCTTTCTTCTTTTTTTCTTTCTTTCATTTTCTCACTAAATCCAAGTAGCCTCTCTGATATGTTATTTTCATTTTCCCGCGCTCAAAATTAAATATTCCTCGTTTATTAGGTGATGGCAGGGTGTAACGGTCGAGCAAACTAAGGAACTAACTAATGAAGAAAGGGAGTGACGAACAGAATAATTATATATATTTAAATTATATTAAATCATATTATTCTTATTATTGTTACTAACATTATTAACACTTCGACTAAGTTGTCTTTTTATTGATGCTGCTCTCAGTATATTACATATAAGCAGTTTGATTTCCAGCCTGCATGGTAGAGATTCTAACATGTCTGGTCGCTTTCGTCGACTGTAATGTGAGTGAAATTGTTATCAATTAGAACGCAACTTTCTGAGATGCATTGGCAAAAATGAACCTTCCTCTTTTGTGCAATTGTTTCATTGTTTCCGACCAAAAAAAAACAAGTTGTGTAAAAGATGATTTTTCAAACGGGGAAAGAAAAAGAAAGATAAAAATTAAATAAAGAAAAATAATGATAAAAAGTAAATAAAGAAAAAGAAAGATAAAAAGTAAATAAAGAAAAAGAAAGATAAAAAATAAATAAAGAAAATGAAAGATAAAAAATAGATAAAGCAAAAGAAAGATAAAATTAAATAACGAAAGATAAAAATTAAATAAAGAATGATAAAAATTAAATAAAGAAAAAGAAAGATAAAAAATAAATAAAGAAAAAGAAAGATAAATAAAGAAAGAAAGAAAAAGAAAGATAAAAATATACAAAGAAAAAGAAAGATAAAAAAATAAATAAATGCTTAAAACACTGTTTAAATACGAAGATGAAAGGAAACAATAACCCAGCAAAAAAACAAAAGAAAGAAAGAAAGAAAGAAAATGGAAGGAAAGAACAAAGTCGTTAAATGAAGAAAAAAGTCAAGGACAGATAATGAGAAAGAGTAAGGAGAAGAAAATGGAAGAGGCTTCAATGTCAGCGACGGAGGACAAAGAAGTGATATAGAAACGATGAATTAGCGATATTGATATAAGTAAACAAAGGAGGTAAATAAAGCCTGCAATGAAATTGAAATAAGTTAAAAGGATTCTAAATGTGAAGCCTGTATAGCAGTGTGTGTGTTTTTTTTAACCTGCAAATTTCCCTTCTCCATCTGTTCATTTATTATTTGAGAAAAAAAAAATCCAAACATTTTTTTCAATTTTCGTTTCATTCTCTTTTAAATTGTTCTTTCACTGTTTCCTCCGTTAATGGGGAAAGCGTGAGAAAATTATTACTTTGGCACATAAAACAAAATGGCGGAAAAAGGAAATATTAAAAAAATCAAGCTGATGTTTTTAAAAGCAGTTTGTTTTTGCCTTCGATAATAGAGTGAAGTGATTGAAGTGGTACAAAAATAAAAGAATGAGTGGATGAGACAATGAATTCTTTTTTCATGAAATTAAACAAGATACCAGCTCACTGTTCTGATCGCGTCCCGGTGACATTTAATGGCAGTTATTACAAGACCTGCGGGAATAGGGAATTATGCAGTTGTAGCCTGCAACTGTGGCTGTGGTGATTGCATGTTTAGAGCTCGTGTAGTAGCAGGTGCTCTACCCCACGTAAAATGTCAGGATTTTGAATATTTCTTCTTCTTTATTTTAAGTAGGCAAACCAACGACATTTTGCACCTGCTATATATCTCGAAATTCTTGACAAAATTCAATGAAGAGCCTGTAATGTTATGAGTCCTGAACTGGCATCAAAACTGCCTCATCTGCATGAATTTAAGTTTACAGCTGGAGTGGCAATTAGGTCTCACCGTTTTACTGATGAACTAGCTAGATATAACGTAAAGTTTCTTTTCAAGCCTGTGAAACTCACTTGTGGATTCTTGCTACCCTGCCATCTACAATCATCAAAACTTTAAATGCAATGCCAATGACTATTTTATATCTTCCTGAACAATATTCCCTTATTGTTCTTTCTTTTCTCTAAAGTCTATTCACTCTTTTTCATTCCCATTAACCCGTTGCGTCATAGTGGCATTATCGCCTTTTTGGGCGGATTTGTTTTTTTTTACTAACGTTCACGCAATACAAGGACAAACAGCCACTCAAGGTAGAGTGTTACAGTGTGGTATTGTATTAGCGTAAGATTGGACAAGAAGTGAAGTTCTTGGTGGCAATGCAGGGAAGCTAACACTAGACTGAAGAGTTAGCTGTTATTGAAGGATAGGAGTATTGAAAGAAAAATGATTACCCAATGTAGGATTTGTTGAAACAAGCAAGATAAAGATACTAGTCCAAAGAATTAAAGAAAGCAAATAATGACAAGAGGTACTGCAGGAATAATCTTACCTTCTTTCTGTAGAAAAAGTTTTTTGAGCTCTCGTTAAGCCAAACACGTTTTCTTGGTCTTCTTTTTTCACGAATTAGTTCGCACTGTCGACTGCAGCTTTAGAACACGCAGACTGTACCTCTGCAGAGGGATAAGACACCCAACCCCGTAAATGGGGTGTTCTATGTAAGCCGATAAACTACATCCAACAGCAAGGTCTCTGAGGCAGAGAGTTCGACCGTCCAGCACTTAACGTGCTGCCGACGGTATTTAGTGTCCTCCCCACGAGGGACAGATGTGGCACAAGGCCGGGTTTAAAGTGTAGTATTCCCGAACCCGTAGGCTCGGCCAAAAAATGGCCGTAGATCCCGTATAAACGGGATCGGGTTGGTCAACCTCCCCGAATGAGACTCTGCCCTTCGGCGGAGCCTCGTCCGGGTTCCTCTCAGCTCAGAGGCAGAGAGTTCGACCGTCTAGCACTTAACGTGCTGCCGACTGTCCGGGTATTCACTGGTGGTAGTATATCTATACAACGGTTGAGTCTATTTGTGTGAAAAGGGGAGACCCCTTAACAACTTTTAACTATGCAGATGAACTAGTTATCACTGCAGACCTCATTACCAATATCGCAGTACCCTCCTACACCATCTAAATAAAGCTGTCAATGATGGAGTCTCTATTAATACCTCTAAAACGTACTTCATCAGTTTCAACCAGCTGGTATCTATACAAAGAATGTCTCGGGTGAATCAGCAAAATCTGTCGAATCTTTTATATGCGACGGAATCGAGGTGAATTCTATTGAAAAGGATGCGAACATTCGCATAACTAAAGCACGGACCGCCTTGAATAAAATGGATATAATCTGAAATCTGATCTACCAGACAACTTCTTTCGAGCCACTGTAGAGGCGATGTTAATGTATGGTGCCACTGCCTGAACATTAACTAAAATCCTAGTGTCTAAGTTTGAGGCAAACCACACTCGGATGCTGACAGCTATAGTAAACTTCTCCTGGAGAGAACATTCAACTGAATCACAGCTCTATAGACCCAACATCCCTGATATTTCTACAATCTTACGCGAACGCAAAATGCGTTTTTGAAATGTTGAAATGATGGTGAAACCTTCTTTGACTACCACGCAAGGTACCAGAGTCCAGTGTCTGAGGCCGTTTAAACCATGTTCACCATTGTAAAATCAATTTGGCTGGTTTCCAAAAAGCCGCTGTTGTCAACCAGGAGCCTTTAAGAAAATTTAAACAGGACAATTCATTGGCACGTTTTTCAAGACTTTGTGTTATTCAAATCCTATGTTTGTAACAATATGTGCTGGTGGAATGCCACTCGTCGTCACTTCAAATGCATCGGCCCGAGTTCGGTCGATGAGGCCATTTAGTCAACTTTCTACTCGTACATCATGTGAAGCAATCAGGCGGCGGGGCAGGCGAATGAATTCCGCAGAGATCGAAGTTCATCGCAGCAGAAAATGAAAGGAAATCAACAAGGCAAACGAAGAGGTTATGTCCTAGAATTTGTCCATATAGTATTTCATTGTGAGTGCTATCTACCTATCTATCTATCTATCTATCTCGATAGATAGATAGATAGATAGATAGATAGATAGATAGATAGATAGATAGATAGATAGATAGATAGATAGATAGATAGATAATGAACAGGCTGGATTAGATAGACCGAGAGATAGATATGAACAAACTGAGATCGATAGATAGATAGATAGATAGATAGATAGATAGATAGATAGATAGATAGATAAGAACAGGCTGAATTAGATAGACCGAGAGATAGATATGAACAAACTTAGCTAGCTAGCTAGATAGATAGCTAGCTAGCTAGCTAGATAGATAGATAGATAGATAGATAGATAGATAGATAGATAGATAGATAGATAGATAGATATGAAAAGGCTGAATTAGATAGACCGATAGATAGATATGAACAAACTGATATAGATAGATAGATAGATAGATAGATAGATAGATAGATAGATATGAAAAGGCTGAATTAGATAGACCGATAGATAGATATGAACAAACTGATATAGATAGATAGATAGATAGATAGATAGATAGATAGATAGATAGATAGATAGATAGATAGATAGATATGAACGGGCTGAATTAGATAGACCCAGAGATAGATAGATAGATAGATAGATAGATAGATAGATAGATAGATAGATAGATAGATAGATAGATAGATTATGACCCTTCGTGCACATACCTCAAAGAGAAGTAAATTGATTTGAAAAAGAAAATTTAACCTTGTGGATTTTAATTAGCCTAATTAATCAATGACATTCATTATCTGTTGCAAGTGTCACACTATAATTGCAGTTATTGATTAAACTTGTGTGGTTGTTTATAAGCAAAGCTTTCCGAAGTAATAAGTCGTTATTGAAATTTGCGGAAATTATGATCATCGGTGTTTTTATCTGGAAGCGAACGGGAAAGAAACAGCGTGGAAAAGGAAGAAAAGGTCAAGACAACATTTGCTTACATGCGAAATCATAAATTGAAGAAAAGAGAGGACGATAAATAAGGAAAGAAGAAGAAAGGAGGATGAGGAGGAGGAAGAAGAAGAATAGGGGAGGAGCAGGGGGCGGGTTGTAGGAGGAGGAATAGAAGAGGAAGAGGAAGGATGAATAGAAGAAGATGGGAAAGTGGAAAAGAAGAAGAAGGAGGAGGAGGTGAGGGGGAATAAAAGAGGAATAGGGAATTGAAGAGGATGAGAGAAGTAGGATAGAAGAAGAAGAAGGGGAGGGGGAGAAATAGAAGTAGAAGAAGAAGGGAGGGGGACAAATAGAAGAAGAAGATGGGGAGGGGAGAAATAGAAGAGGAAGAAGAAGAAGAAGGAGAGGGGGACTAATAGAAGAAAAGTAAGGGCGAATTGAATAAGATGGGGTAG
>OZ038511.1:76707739-76717739 GCA_964036315.1 Acanthosepion esculentum | reverse complement strand
TATATATATATATATATATATATATATATATATATATATATAATAAAAAGACTTAAACACTAATGTTCCATGGTCATAATTTATTCCATTGGAATCGTAAAAACGATCCAATTCATCAGACCTACAGATTCAAAAAGAAAACAGGAAAAAACAACTCCGGGAAAATATTAGTAAGAGTATATGTGTGATAGTTTGGGAGGACATGGGATCTACATAGAGGGATAACAGACGTAAGAGGCAGGGATAGTTAGACCTGGAGAGCCTGACAAACCTACCACGGTTTCTTCTAAACGGATCGTCAGGGAAGGCCGGCTAACAAGGTAAGAAAGAACGGAAACTTATAGTCAATAAACAAAAAAAACATAACCACGTGAGCAAAAAAAACAAACAACGGGGAGGGTTGGAGAGAACTATTTATTCTAAAAATTGACGAAAGAGGGAGGGGGGTTTAAAGAAAAACACGAACAAATAGGGGTAGTAACTATTTATTCAATCGAAGTAAAAAAAAAATTATTATTTCATATTATTATTTTTATTATTATTAGTCTAACTAAGTCTACTCTACTCACCGTATTGAGCACTTTATTTAGTTGTTTTGCGTACTCGTATCGGGATTTTTTTTCTTTGGGCCTTGGACTTGTATGCTAGACAATTATTTTCGACTAACGTACATGTTCTTGGTTCGTTTTTTTTACCTATTTTTCCCCTTTGGTATTGGTTTGATTATTTGCAAATCAAGACACCGAAGGTTTTCCGATCGAGTATAGCGTCTTATACTTATAAGACTTCTACAACTAATATATATATATATATATATATTACAATGAATCATTCATACAGATATAGAATTTAATGATAAAAATGGCGTGAATACATCTTCGCAAACAATTTACTAAAAGACATTAACCCCGAACCTGTAAAAGAATGTTATGATCCCTGTTTATAAATTCCAGTTGAATAAGGTCTTTTTTTATATATTTACGAGCTTTCATTTATTCGAAAATTATAAATATGTTATAAAATCACTGAAAATATAGCCATTTTGTTTCAACACTTCCTGTGTCTTTTCAAGAGATGGTTTTGAATGTAGAATAAAGAGTTTCTTTATTCTATTATTAAAATTCTTCATTCAAAACATGCCAAAAAAAATCATAAACGAGAAAACTGAAAAAGGCCAAGTGACGGGGTAATTAAGGAGCCATGATTAAAAATAAAATTAAAACAATAAATCGGTCTAAATAAGCCTCCTAGTGATAAACACACAACTTATTTTGTGTGTTTCTCTGTGAGTGTAATGAATTGGTTTTTCCTATAAAAGATTTATGAGATTTTGAACAAATATCATTTTGATTTTGACAGAGTGCGTCATCTTTGTAGACGTGTGATAAGTTTCTAGAAATCCCGTTACGACGCCACCGCTCATGGGTTTCGATCTGGGGAACATTGCAAACATCTTTATTACCGGAGGTTATGCAATCACAAACCCGATGATAATGAGGCCATGTGCATTTCTGAATGTATCTTTGCCAAAGGCTCACGGCCGGCGCAAACATCCACAGCTTCTGAACAAAAGGAGATCAGAGGGAATTAGACGAAAAACGAACCCGTTATTACGTTGATCAACCTGTGCGGATAAGTTTCGATTTTTCAAGCCACAAAAGCATATGCGGGGGCTAATTTAGCTTCGGCGAGTTGATTCGGGCTTCAAATAAGCACTTACCACTCACGTAGTCTTGTGATTAAGGAACTAGAGATTTACAGTTTAGTCCTAGAGAAAGGGACTCGCCATTCCATCTAACTGCGATCTTTTATCATCCAGTTTGGAAATCAAAACGAAACAAAAGCATTTTTATGTATATCGTTATGCGCTCCGAACAAATTTATTTCTTCAGAGGATGGCATTGTTTATTTGGTGCTGATTATTCTTTACATGTACGTCTGTGATTATCTCCTCTCAATATATATATATATATATATATATATATATATATATATATATATAGATAGATAGATAGATAGATAGGGAGGGAGGGAGAAAAGGCAAAGAGAAAGAAAGACAGTGGTTTATGCTTATAAATAGTACAATATATCACTTTTCCCTTTTATATTACATATCACTATTCAGCGCGCGCACACACAGATATATATATATATATATATATATATATATATATATATATATATATATATCAAGAAGAATGAAGCTGCCAACATTTTGGGGGTATTTTTAAATATATATTATATGTTGAAATATATATTATACTTTATACTAATACGGAAAATAAAGTATATGTATTTAAAAAATTCACACTATATCCAAAAACATTTGCGGCTTTATTCTTCTCATTAATATATATATATATATATATATATATATATATATATATATATATATATATATATATATATATATATATATATATATATCCTTTATTCCTTTAATGTCTAGATTCTCACTATAATATTGGAAAACTATGTAACATTATGTGTAAGCATTCATTTGGTTTTCCCACTTTCTACTCTCTGTTTTTTTCTTTCTCCCTTTCTCTCTCTTGTTATTTTGGGGTTTTCTTTTTGTTTTCTCCTTTTCTATCTTTCTCGTCTTCTTCTTCTTTTACTCTTTAATTTTTCGAATTTTAAGCTCGCATCTCCTTTCCTAACATCTCCGAATGGATAAAATCCACAAGAAAATCTTGTGGATCGAAATAGCTATTTTCTGAATGAGCTAGTTTTGGATTTCTAATCTCTGTATTTTATGTGCTCTGTTATATATATATATATATATATATATATATATATATATATATATATATATATATATATATATATATATATGAAGAAATATAGTCTTAAGTTCTGCTATATTTATGGGATAAAGTGCTCAATATCAGAGACAGAGCGTGTGTAAATATAAAAGTGAACATAGAAGTCAGCACTTAGAGGCGACAGTCTGTTTCATGCTAGATCGTCAGGCCACCATCAGATAACGATATATATATTTATATATGAAGAAACGTATTAGGGAAATTGTATGACAAAATAAAAAGGGTTTACTTGCAACGCGTTTCGTTCGTCAGGACTTCATCCGACTAAACTTTTTACTACACATGCGAACGACAGAAGGGTTCTGGGAATTTTAGAAAAGATATGACCATAAAAGAGTCATTTTGCAAAATAATATGTCAAATGTATTGGTTGCCCACCGTAACGAGACTGACGACAATTTTGACATAAACAAACGACTCAGAAGAGCTACAAGCATGCAAACACGTGTATCCAAGAATATATATGTTTGTGCGCGTGTGTTTGTGCATATAACATTCAAATTTTTATTTATATATGCATATATATATATATATATATATATGAAGAAATATAGTCTTAAAGTGTGCTATATTTATGGGATAACGTGCTGAATATCAGAGATAGAGCGTGTGTAAATATAAAAGTGAACATAGAAGTCAACACTTAGAGGCGACAGTCTGTTTCATGCTAGATGCAATCATCGGACCAGGTTTTTCGACACCAGGTGGCCCAATGATTGCATCTAGCATGAAACAGACTGTCGCCTCTAAGGGTTGACTTCTATGTTCACTTTTATATTTATATATATATATATATATATATATATATATATATATGTGTGTGTGTGTGTGTGTGAGAGTGTATGTTTACAAATACAATTACACAGCTTTTTTCTATCTCTCCCTCTCTCTCTCTTTCTCTCTCTCCCTATATATATATATAGTCAGAACCTAATGAGCCAGACAAATCTACCAAGGTTTCACTTAGGCAGATCGTCCGAGCCAGCTGACCCTGACGTTTGACTAGGTCTGCTCTACGTTTGTATCGAGCTCTTTAGTTAATTGTTTACCTGTATCTGTGCGATTATTTTCGAAAGACTTGCATGTTCCTGGCTCTTTCTTTTTAAAAAACCTTTTTTCCCTTCGAGATTGATTTGGCTATAAATCAAGAATTCGAAGGTTTTTAGACACGAGCAAAGACACACACACACATATATATATATATATATATATATATATATATATATATATATATATATATATATATATATATATATATATACCCAAGTATAGGATCGGTGTATACGGAATAAATTCCAATTATCAAAAATTACTATTCTTAAAAGACTGCTCAATACAAAGTAGAGCAGATATAATTATTTATTTAGAAAATTTTAACATAAATATGTTTAAAATCACTACAAAAATAGCCATTTTCTTTCAACACCTCCGGTGTCTTATCAAGTTATGATGTTGAATGTAGAATAAAGGGTTTTAAAAGTTTCAAATTAAAATGTATCCATTTTGTCAGGAAGACCAGTCGATGTTAACATCTATTCTAACGTAATTTCAATTAAAAAATAAATAACATATGTATTTTTTCTTTTCTCATCACTAATTTTATATTTCTAAACTTAATAGTGATTGAATTTAGATTTTAAAATTGGTAATTTTTTACTTTTAATTTTAATTTCAAATGTTATCTCATTTTTTTATTACTGATTGGTTAGATTAAATTCTGTTTTAGTATAACCCCTACTTTAAAGCTTTTAATAGCTATTATAAACTTACTTCGTTGTCAAGTTTTTTTAATTCTCGTATACTTGTATTTTGATTGGTCATTCCACCTTATGTAACAGCGTTTTCCCCTTGCGAAGGATCGTTAATTAATTTGAAACTTTTTTTCTATGAAAATTTCTCCGACATTAAGGCTGGTAAATATTATTCAATAATGTTTATTACAAACAGCATTTACTTAAATACTTGTATCTATAAAAATAATGTTAAACATAAAAATGTCTTTAAATATACATATATATATATTATATATATATATATATATATATATATATATATATATATATATATATATAATAAATTAATTGATTTAAAATATGTTTTTTTTCGCTACACAGTGATAACCATGTTTCAAAAATGGAAGCTAAAAGCTTCGAAATGGAACTAATGTCTTCAATTTAATAACAAAATTAAATTCGAAGGTTTTAGCTTTCATTTTTTAAACATGGTTATCACTGTGTAGCGAAAAAACCATATTTTAAATCAATTAATTTATAATATTAATACCCTGTAAATTTACATTGAGCACTATTGTGTAAAAATAAAAATATCTATGAGAACACCGGATTTTATATCTTACTGTTCTTTCTTTTTATTTGTGTGTGTATATATATATATATACTAGTTGTAATCTTATAAATATAAGAAATTATACTCGTCCGGAAAACCTTAGGTGCCTTGATTTGCAAATAAACAAACCAATACCAGAGGGGAAAAATGGTAGAAAAAAGAAAGAACAGAGAACATGTACTTCAGCCGAAAATAATTGTCTAGCATCAGAGTCCAAAGAGAAAAAAAAACGATACGAGTAATTAAAAAAACTAATTAAAGTGCTCGATACACTAAGTAGAGCAAACCTAAGTTAAACCTAAAGAGCCAGACAAACCTACCACGTTTCCACTTAAGCGGATCGTCAGTAGTAGAACCAGTAGTCCCTGATGATCCGCTTAGGTGAAACAGTGGTAGGTTTGTTTGTCTCTTTAGGTTAAACTTATATATATATATATATATATATTTGTGTGTGTGTGTGTGTGTGTGTGTGTGTGTGTGTGTGTGTGTGTGTGTGTGTGTGTGTGTGTGTGTGTGTGTGTGTTCAAAAATTATAACAAGCATAGCCATTTTGTTTTAACACTTCCGGTGTAATGTCAAGCGTTGATTGCGAAGTATATATATATATATATATATATATATATATATATATATATATATATATATATATATAGCTGGCCACTCGTATTCGAGGATACCCGTCTACTGGGGCGGCTACCCAATCCCTATTGCAGACGGTCGCTCAGGCACATTTGTGTTTGTTCTACACCCACAGAGCCCACCTGTGGTTTATACTGCAACTATGCTGTGCAGACCTTAGTTACGGTTTCTGGGAGATAGTGTGTTATGTAGCGTGATCAACAATTTGAACAAGGCCAGCACGCTCAAGCCCTCGGCCATGATGACTTGTGGCTTCGTGCTAGCACAGCTATCGACGGCCCACAAGAGTTCTGTATGCCAAATTTCACTCACAAAGCTTGGTTTAACCCGTGATGTCGTTTTCAGGCAATTTCCAAAGGTAACGCACGCTGGGATTGACCTCGATCCAGTCCGATAACATCATTCTGTTGAGCTCTTTGGTTTGAGGTGTCAGTTTGTAAACAGTGACTATTTAAGCTAATATAGCATGACTCTTCGGCAGAATTGTGTCACTGTCACTGTGTGTTTATCTAAATCTAAAAATAAACACGCTAAAATTCACTTTAATCCCTGCCGTGAGCCGACGGCTTAGGGGTAGATGTTCCGCCTGACGCCAATTCAGTCGGGTTTCGAACCTAGTTAGAGGCAACCGGACGTCTATTCACACTGATGAGCTGTGAAACAGCGAAACAGTCTGTCTGCGGATGACAAAAAATATATATGGCGGAAGTCCACCTCATTATGTATAAAACCATCAGCATGCATCGTAAGTATACTTCTGCTGCCGCTACACGTTCTTTCTTTTTGCAACGAATCTTTAAACCAGAAACACTTTCAAATGTTCTATTACACTGCTAACAAACAAATTATTTTGCATATTTGTCCGTATTTTCAGGATTTATATTATATGCTTTTCTATGCCTGGTGAGACCGGATTTGTTCTTCGATTATTTATGCCATAAGCCACAAATCAGGTCCTCTTAGTGACTGTATTATTTATATTCAGTCTTATGTCCCTACACATAAATCTCATTGTGACTTTTCGACCCAGCTTCCGATAAGCAGACACGGCCATATTCATCACAAACCCATTGAGTTGCAGGTGAGTCAACACAATAGCTTTTTAACCGCCCTTTTAAATTTGGTTCGGTTGATGCATTCTTCATTTTTCTTTCTGAAGAATACGTACACTGCTGTTCAAAATCTTAAGGCCAATGGAAATAAAGAAAAAATATCCGTTTTGTGTGGTTAAACTCAAAGTCTTATTGAAGTGGAGCTTTGAAAAATGAAAATGAGAAAAGGAAAAATTAGAATCATCTTCAACACTTAATAGGGAAAAGTTGCAAGCTGGGAAATTAGGTTAAATACCTGCTGGTCAAAATTTTAAGACCATATTTAAACGAAGCATTAATTGCTTTGCTTTGGTTTGGTTAGTTTTACGGTATATCAACCTCAATGGGTTATTTAATGCCGACAAGATTTTTATTGCTGGAAAAACTGTTTTTTTTTTTCAAAAATGTATTGCTGCTAATATTTTTTCGCTTCAAAAATATATTGCTGGTAATATTTTTCTTCAAAAATTCATTGCTGGTAATAATTTTTACAAAGATATATTGCTGGTATTAAAACCTATTTTTACACTTTCATAGTATTTTGACCTTATTTTGGGGGTTAACTATTAGCTGGGTCCTTAACATTTGCTACCACCCCGGGTCAGTGTAGGCCTGTGAGCACCAGCAATTAAGAGGTGTTTCCACGCTCCTCAAAGCCTCCTGATCAGAAGCTTTGCTGTTGGATGTAGTTTATTGTCTTACCCAGGACGCGGATGTAGTTTATCGTCTTAACCTGGACGTACATTAATTAATAAGCACGTAACAAAATTTAGTAATTTTTCATCAAGCAATATCGCAGTCAACATCTCCCACTGATGTCACCTATGTTGGATTAGGTGAAAAAAAAATGCCCAAGTCTAAAACGCTAACAGAGTTTAAACGTTGCTGAATAGTCGAGCTGCAAAAGCATGCCATGTCAGCGTGCCATCGCTGGTTAGATTGGACGGAGTAAAACTGAAATTACAAATTACTTAAAAGACCGTGAGGGACACGGATCGAGAATCTCAAGTGGTCGACCCAAGAAGATTTCGTCGGCATTGAACAGGAGGTTTCGACTAGTTTTCCGGCATGACACCAGCCGACCGTCTATCAAGATTAAGGTCATTACGGACGCAGACTCTTCGAGAGAAAGCCTTTTAAAAACCGTAAACATCTTCAAAGTCCACGCGTCTTTCCACGCCACAAAACAGCTCGGTTAAAATTTACCGAGGATTGTCAAACACGAGACATAGAAATGTGGAAGAAGGTTTCGATCTCTGTTGAGACAAAAATGAACCTAGATGATTCAGATGGCTTCTAATGCGCGAAGACATTTTCTCGGCGACACAGTGGAAGCGGTTGCATCATGATCTGAGGTGCCATCTCCTTCCGAGGAACAATGAATCTTCAGGTTTCTGCATGAACGGCAAACCGCGCTTGGTTGCATTGGCATGTTGGAGCGAGAATCCTTATTGACTTGTGTGGATATGATTGGAGCTTCACCAGGACAACGCTGCAAGCCATAATGTCCGCTAAGACAAAGGACTTTTTCGTGGCGAATAACGTAATTCTTTTGGATCATCCAGCAACTTCATTGCAAATGTTTGGAAGTGAATTGTTATGATGTTGCTTTGGGGTTTGTAGAGACAAACGCCAAATAACACGTAACAATAAAAAGGGTTTTAATAGGTTGGTAAAAAGGTACAGAAATCGCCTGAGTAGTCTATAACTAGCTCAGCCAGGAACGTCTCGGATTTCTGTCTCTCGACATGCCACTTTTTAAAGTCTTCGTTCACAGACGCAGACAAGTTCATCTTCAAGAGGGGTGGTAGGTTTCCGACACAACATGAATGATACGTGAAGTCTATAAAAATGGAGGTCAATTCCAAACTGCATGAAGCCATTTTCATTATTTGGAATAACATTCTAGCTAGCCTTTTGCAGACACTTATATCGACCATGCCAAGGCGAATTTATTCACAATGGCGGCCGTGCAATTCACTACCGGGACGTCTTGTTAGGCATTTCCTACTCTGTTTAGGACTTCTTTTAGGTATGATCTTAAACTTTTCGTTAGCTAGTATTTAGCCTAATTTTCCAGAATTCAAATTAAATGCTAAAACATTTCTATTTTTATTTTTCCTTTTATTTTTTCCAATTGTCGAAGCTCTACTCAAATAAGTGGTTGAGTCTAACAACGCAAAAGTTATATTTCCTTTATTTTCATTGGTCTTGACTGGCGACTTTTAAACTTCTCGATCGACTCATACACACTTTTACGCGGTAGTGCACTGTCGTCGTATTGTGTTAAAATCTACCGATTAATTTTAGTGCCTGACATGACTTCCGACGAGTGTAATCGGATCATTGCTTTTTGTTCTACTTAATGTACACTGCTAGCGGAGCGGCCATGTTTACACTGTAATAGCAGCAAAAAATAACTGGCAAGATCGAGCTCACAATTCTACCACGTGATGACAGTAATACCAAACCACAAACCTAAAGATAGTTTATGCCAAAATTACGCATATCTATATATATAGAGAGAGATAGATAGATAGATAGATAGATAGATAGATAGATAGATATATTTAATACTTAATACTTCTCGTTTTCACTCTCGCCTGGTCATGTGTGACGTCACGAGCTACGACGCGTTTTTCGCTTTCTTGGCTCGTAAATAAGAGTTTGTCGTTACTTTCAGCTTATTCAAACAGCAAGGGCGGGCCATTATTGTGGTTTCGTATATGTGTTGTTCGATTTATTAAAATTGTCATCTTTGATAATGGCTTATGTATGCCGAAAGCTTAGATTGGATTCAAGCATGTGTCAATATGGTGTTTTCATTTCGTCTTTCAACGATAATGTGATTAAGCTTATCAGACAAAACGAAAGGAGCTTACTTAAAATAAATAGACAAAACTTGTCTATGTTATTTAATGAAACATGCATTAATATATATATATATATATATATATATATATATATATATATATATATATATATATATATATATATATATATAGATATATATATATATATATATGTTCATTTGGCCAGCAACTTTTCTTTTAAACATCTTTCGTTAAATATGACGGACAAGGAAAATTCAATTAATTT
>OZ038511.1:76655239-76702739 GCA_964036315.1 Acanthosepion esculentum | reverse complement strand
TGGCATTGACTTGATTAGGTTCTGGCAAATCTCATCTCCAAGCATTGAATTCCATTCGGATATGAAATTCACAAACAAATCCTCTTTGTTGCTCAACTGCTTTCTCGAGAGCCTGTACTTTATAATGCTCCATAAGTTTTTTATGGGGTTGAGGTCAGGAGATTGGGGCGGCCATGTCATAACACTCACCTGCTTCTCATCAAAGTATTCCTTCACCAATTTGATTTGTGACAGGGAGCATTATCCTGCATAAAAATGAGCTTGGTGGGGTCGATTTGCATCCTTTCAGCAGAAGGGAGTAGACAAGACTCTAAAATTCTCTTGTACTGCTCGCTCCCGAGGGTCTTTTCAATAGATTTTAAGAAACCAGTTCCATGAAAAGAAAAGCATCCCCAGAACATTATACTGAACGGATGCTTGACAGTACTTACTGCTAAATTCAAAGAGCTTTCAGAGCTTCTTCTTCGGATTTTAGATCGCTTATCCTTTGAATTTAGCTCAACTTTCGTTTCATCGGAGAAGAGAACATTTAGTAAAAAAAAAATCAGGTGAGTCACTTTTATCGAACATCACTGTATATGTAATTTTTAAATAGTGTAAGTCATGTAAATGTATTAAATTAAATATTTGCTTATGTTACCGTTTGTCTAATTTTCATTTTTATTTAATCGTTTCTAGTTTATTTGTTTTTACTTTGGTGTTATACATTGAGGTATTAATTATGCGGGATGGGGGTGGGTAGTATTGTTTGTAGGTTTTGTGTGTATGTGTGCGTGCGCGCATGTGTATATACACACTTATATGTACATTGTTTGTTTTTTCAAAAATGTATCGCTGGCATTTTACTATAAATATCTACTTTTATACTTTCATAGTGTTTGGACCCAAGTTTTGGTATACCACGGCACACTTTGGGGCTAGTGTTTCTATTTTCTCTACCTTAGATATCGAACGCAGCCATGACAACAACTGCATTTTTAACAATTGAGACTTAACCCGGAACTGATTCTTTCGCCATGAAGTGATCGAATAATATTTCAATGTTAATTGCTGAAAATAATTGTTACCGTAGATCTTCGAATGTAAACCTACAATAAAGACAACAAAATGAATACGATATTGAAAACATTGCCTGGTCGATTTCGATTTGCGTTTAATAAAAACGAAAATACTCGCAATCAAAATAGGCAGATTCCAATTAAAAACGGCCAATTAAATCCGGCATGAAATGTTATCTGTTTTTTTTTTTTTTGTCAAGTACCAGCATCCGTTGCATTCTGACTTTCCGCGTGTTTGGCCTTTACGAAACGAAATGCAATAAAACATTCAACAAATATTTGAAACTGATAGAAAATATGGAGAAAAGCTATTCTTGGCGATTTAGTCATGGTTCTTGAAGACGAATGCCTGTCGAATCCTTGGTTGAATTTCAATCTTGTAAACAAGTTTGCATTTGAAAGAAAATCGCCGATAAACCAGGAAAGATTTCTCCTGCCATAATAATATCACGTACAAAAGTAGACTTTTCATATTCGATTTTAAATAAACAGCAATCACTCTCTCTCTCTCTCTCTCTCCCTCTCTCTCTCTCTCTCCCTCCCTCTCTCTCTCTCTCTCTCTCTCTCTCTCTCTCTCTCTCTCTCTCACTCTCTCTGAATACGTATATACAGTGCTGTTCGCTAAAAGTTACTCACCTGATTTTTTTTTTTACTTAAAAATTTTTTCGCCTATTGTTTTTGGAGACAAAATAATTTTTAATTTTTAATTTTACTAATATAAAGACGCCTTCCCGACCACCTAGTAAAAAACGTTTATTCATCCTAAGGTATTCTATTGCTAATTATAATTTTGGATATAAATGAGATTTAGGGAAAAAAACTATGTGCAAAAAAAGTGACTCACTTATTTCTTGCAACTAGTAATCAATAGAAACATATCCGAACAGCTTTAAATAAAGAATAATAGAGGTATAATTTATTTATAATAGGTAATATAGTTCGAAATATTTAATAATCTATGGGTCCTCCTTTATTTTGAAGAACCTTTTCAACCCTTTTTGGCATTCACTTGATCAGGTTCTGGCAAATCTCATCTCCAAGCATTGAATTCCATTCGGATATGAAATTCACAATCAAATCATCTTTGTTGCTCAACTGCTTTCTCGAGAGCCTCTACTTTATAATGCTCCATAAGTTATCTATGGGGTTGAGGTCAGGAGATTGGGGCGGCCATGTCATAACACTCACCTGCTTCTCATCAAAGTATTCCTTCATCAATTTTTATTTGTGATAGGGAGCATTATCCTGCATAAAAATGAGCTTGGTGGGGTCGATTTGCACCCTTTTAGCAGAAGTGGGCAGACAAGACTCTAAAATTCTCTTGTACTGCTCGCTCCTGAGGGTCTTTTCAATAGGTTTTAAGAAACCAGTTCCATGAAAAGAAAAGCATCCCCAGAACATTATACTGAACGGATGCTTGACAGTACTTACTGCTAAATTCAAAGAGCTTTCAAAGCTTCTTCTTCAGATTTTAGATCGCTTATCCTTCGAATTTAGCTAAACTTTCGTTTCATCGGAGAAGAGAACATTTAGTAAAAAAAATCAGATGAGTCACTTTTATCGAACAGCACTGTACATATATATATATATATATATATATATATATATATATATATATACATGTAAAAAAAAGAAAGAGCAGTAAAGTATAAAATCCCGTGTTCTTATAGATATTTTTATTTTTACACAATAGTGCTCAATGTAAATTTACAGAGCATTAATATTATAAATTAATTGATTTAAAATATGGTATTTTTCGCTACACAGCGATAACCATGTTTCAAAAATCGAAGCTAAAACCTTCGAATTTAATTTTGTTATTAAATTAAAGACATTAGTTCCATTTCCTCGTCAAGCGAATTTTTTCCTTGACTAGGAAATGGAACTGATGTCTTTAATTTAATAACAAAATTAAATTCGAAGGCTTTTTTAAATCAATTAATTTAATATATATATATATATATATATATATATATATATATATATATATATATATATATATATATATATATATATACCCAAGTCTAGGATTGGTATATACGGAATAAATTCCAATAACCAACAATTACTATTCTTAAAAGAGTGCTCAATACAGTGTAGAGCATATATAATTGTTTATTTTAAAATTATAACATAAATATGTTATAAAATCACTACAAAAATGTGCATTTTGTTTCAACACCTCCGTTGTCTTATCAAGTGATTCAACATCATCACTTGATAAGACACCGGAGGTGTTGAAACAAAATGGCTATTTTTGTAGTGATTTTATAACATATTTATGTTATAATTTTTAAATAAACAATTATATATATATATAGAGAGAGAGAGAGAGAAAGAGAGAGAGAGCGCGTTGGCAATTAACCCATCGCAACCTGTATATATAAATACTACATGTATATATCTACTATCTATATATATATATATATATATATATATATATATATATATATATATATATATATATATATATATATATATATATATATAGATGGTAGATATATATTAGCGTGCTAGTAGATTGACATTCAGGTCCCATCCTTGTGCAACCGACACTTCTATTCCAGCAGTTTCTTTTCTCGCATTACCCACCTGTGGAATTCCGTTTCATTTACTTGCCTCCGTGATAACTACAATCTTCAAATATTTAAATGAAATGTCAATCACCATCTTCTGTTTTCTTGAATCCCTTCAACTTTTGCCCTTACCTCAGTCCTCCATAGATTCGGTCTTCTCTTTCTGTTTCACTCCCCGTGTTAACCCCTGCGTACTAGTGGCATTCACACCTTACTGGGGGAGAGGGGGTGATTAAAGAAAAAAAATTAATGCATAAAGTTTCCTCAAATTTTTTTTTGTTTTCTTTTAAATCGGTATTATCCCATGCAAGGCAATAAAGCCACTAAGGCTTACAGCATGTGGAGGAATTAGAAACAGAAACATTAATAATGATTGGAAAGAGAAAATAGTAATTAAGAGGACACTAGATAGCGATTGACACTGCAGTTAAATTTTTGCAGTTTAAAGTTAGCTGGGAAGCCTGGAGCCAGAAGAGAATTCCATGAGCGTGACGATCGGGAGAAGAATATAAAATTCACGGTTACATCTCGCCCGAGTGCAGTGAAGAATGATGCCATGACTTGTTGATACTCTTTGCGAGACCATTTCGTTCGTTTTCTTTTTATTAGTTGATTTGGCATTAAGTCACTTGGTCCAAGGTTGGGAATAGTCCGGGTTTAGTGATCTGACGCGTCTCTTCGCTTTTGAAAGAGTTTTTTCCAGTGACAAATTTTTCGCCCCCAGACTGGTTCCTCTCTGAGGTACGCGGCCCTTGTTAACCCGGGCGACGATCGATCCGGTATGAAATTTTATTCGTAATCATTGCTATTCGTAGAATTTTGCGTTTTAACCTTGACCGCCAAGAGGTAATTATGTTCAAGTTACCAACTCTAGGAGGACACCCAAAGAAGAACTGACAGCACGTTCAACCAATATTAGTTCGGATGGTGATTATATTCATATATCCACGGTTAAAGAGTTCATTCTTCTTCTTCTTCTTCTTCTTCTTATTATTATTATTATTATTATTATTATTATTATTATTATTATTCCTGCATTTTTAGATTGTTGTAAAAAAAAGTCTTTCGATTGAACGTACGGATGTTCCTTTCCTTTAGTCAAGTTTGTATAGACTGGTAGATTGGCATGTCGATACCTATGTTTCTACATGTATAAATGAGATAAGGATATATAAATTTATATATATATCAAGAACAATATGCAGGAAATGTATAACAAATTGGAAAAAAAAAACTTTTCGTGTGACACGTTTCAATCTTTAGGACGAAAATGTTTAGAGAGTGTATGATTGCAAGGTCATCAACAGTAAATTTTCCCCCTGGCTCTTGCAATATTTCACCGTTCCTGGCAGATCGTCTATTATTACAATGTGGGATATCTAATAAAATAAATGATGGAGACAACAAGTAAAAGAATCTAAATAAAATCGGCGAGACTAAATGAAAAATTAAAATTAAAATTAAAAATTCTCACTATCCCAAAAAGCCGAAACGCGTGACACGAAAACTTTTTCCGTTTTAACATCCATTTTTTCCGCCAATATATATAAATACATACTGTCGTCAATTCGTAGCACTTATGGTTACTTAGTAACCAGCTAGTATCGTAGGGAGAACCATAGCAATAGAAGTGTGCCTAGGGCAAAGTAATCTGACGAAACCAATGCTTCTTCAGGCTGATATTTGAATTCAGCGATTTCCTTCTCCTAGATTTGAGAGTGCAGTTAGACCTGCTATTTAACCCCTAGGTGAGGGGAAATAGATAGAATTATACCTTTTCTAAAGGTATCTGTGTTAAAGTGAACATAACGAACTCGTCCGGAATTCGAACTCGGCTCTCCTAAATATCATTCAGAGTCGTTAACCGTCGTACTATATGTAGCTGGTCTTTAAAAAACGAAAAACTTAAAGTAAAATATTACGATGGACGTGATTATTTGAAAAAAGAAATGAAAATTTACTTTCTAGATTTCGTCAAAAAATGTTTTTTGAAGCCAATCTAGAAATTACACAAATTTTATGCAGTTCCTATAGAGGTATACGGCCATATCACGTTTAAACATCCGTTCTAGTACGATCGTCAAAGCTAAGCAATGTCGAACCTGGTCAGTAGCTAGATGAGTGACCGCCTTGGGAATACAAAATGCTGTAAGCTTGGATGTGAGGATGGTGTGATGGATAAAGATTCGGAAATGCAAATCGGATTCGTTATATTAACTTATGCCCAAAATAGACTTGGGAAAGGCATGAATCCACCTCTTCTCCCCCAGCTATGGGTTAATTAATAGGACTGGTATCAGTAAATAAAAAAAATTCTTACAATCTAAAAAACTGACTTTAATTAAACTGCAAAAGTTTAATAATCCGTAAAAGATAAGTCCATCTACATTCCTTCGATCTATCACTTCTGACATTACAGCTAGAATTATTTGATTTGACATTGAGTCACTTGGTCCAAGGTTGGGAATAGTCCGGGTTTAAATTAAATGCAGTATAAATTGCCATCATGTACAGCAGATAAGATTGAATGCTTTGCTCGGAAATTCTCTTCCAACTCAACATTCGATTCATTTGATTTCCCTCCTAGAACTGAATCTCTACTCAGTTATATGCGCATAAGCCTGTCACTGGACTCGGATATCATTTCGTAATTAGACTCCCATAATGCAAGTAGAGATTACGGGATCTTCGCCGTTGTCCTAAAGAAATATGCTCCCGAGCTGGCTCTAGATTCTCTCCAAACTCTACAACTATTGCCTCATTGCTTCCTGCTTTCCAGCTTGTTGGAAGTCTTCCTCTGTAGTTCCTTCTTTTAAGAACTCTGCAGAACCTCCTGACACCCCATAACTATTGTCCTATTAATCTCCAACCGCTTTCAGCAAAGTCTTCGAGGCTTTAATCAATGCTGAAGTAGTTAAGAATCTTACCTCTCACGATCTACTCTCAGACAAACAATATGGCTTCCGTTTTGTCAGGTCTACCACTGACGTGCTTACGGCCATCACTGAATATGTATATCAGGCTCTTGATAATAACGGCGAAGATATCTTGAAGGCGTTTAACAGAGTTTGGCAGGCTGGTCTTCTACGTAAGCTCCAGGGCTACTGTATTACTGGAGGGTTTTTTTTATTTAATTCAATCGTTCCTATCAAATCGTGAAATAAAGGTCGTTTGAACTGGCACGCTTCCAGATCCATTCACACGAAAGCGGGTGTCCCTCAAGAGGCTCTATCTTGGTTCCTACGCTATTTATGATCTTTATCAGTGAACTTGCTGATTCCCACCCTAGTACTGAGGCACTACTGAGTTATATGCGTATAACCCCATCACTGGTCTCGGGTATCATTTCTAAATTAGACTCTCATAAGGCAAGTGGAGGTGACGGGATCCCAGCCGTCGTCCTAAAGAAATGTGCCCCAGAGCTGGCTCTAGTTCTCTCCAGACTCTACAACTATTGCCTTGCTGCTTCCTGCTTTCCAGCTTGTTGGAAGTCCTTGTCTGTAGTCCCTGTTTTTGAGAACTCTGGAGAAACCTCTGAGCCCTCTAGCTATCGCCCTGTTAGTCTCCTACCGCTTTTCGCTGGTTAAGCATCTTACCTGTCACGGCCTACTCTCTGACTATGTAGCTTCCGATTCACCCGGTCTAACGCTGACGTGATTACGGCTATCACTGAATATGGACATCAAGCTCTTGATAATAACGGCGAAGTTCGAGCTGTGGCTGAAGATATCACAAAAGTGTTTGACAGGCTTTGGCATGCTGGACTTCTACCTAAGCTTCGGGGCTACGGTATGACAGGACGATTGTTTGATTTAATGCAATAATTCCGATCAAATCGTGAAATGAAGGTCGTTTTGAACGGGCTCGCTTCCAGTTCCTTTCGCACAAACGGGGGTTGCCCCCGCAAGGCTCTATCTTGGGCCCTACGCTGTTTCCGATCTTCTTCAATGATCTTCCTCATGTCATCAGTTCCTAAGTAGGCATTTATGCAGATAACACTACCATGTATTCTTTCGTCAATAGCAAATCCGTTAGAGCTGACAAAGTTAACCCGGCCACTACTCTTGAAAAGGACCTTCAATCAGTGGTTCACTGAGATAGGAAATGGTTTTGTAAATTTTAATGCCTCCAAAATTAAACTGCCCTCATTCAACCACCACAGAGAAACTTCCCTGCCAGCCATCAGGAGATCGCCTCACTGCGACTTCTTACCCTCAAGTGACACAACAACATTGAATCAATGTCTGCATCTACTGCAATTTGGTTCACTGTATCGTTCCAGAAGGTTATTCTCGTCAGAGTCCATTTTGCATATTTACAAATCTACTCTTTGTCCATGCATTGAATGCTGTTGACATATCCGGGCGAGTTCTTGACAAAATCCAAAAAAAGATCTGCAATATAATCGATCCTGATATGGCATCTCGATTTCAGCCACTTTCTCGCCAAAGTGGCGTGGCTTCCCTCAATCTTTTCTACATATATTTTCATGGCAACTGCCCTGAAGAGCTTTTTTCCCTGTTGCCACGACAACATGAATTTAAGCGAGCTACTAGAGTGGCATCAAGATCCAAACATTTTATTGCTGAAATGTAACCACATCTTCTACTCCAACAGTTTTTCTCGCACTTACCGACAGTGGAACTCCCTTCCGTTTGCTTGCTTCCCTAAAAACTACAATCTTCAAAAAAAATTAAATGCAGTATAAATCGCCATCATCTGTTGACTTGAACCCCGTTCATCTTTTATCATTTCTTCCCGGTCTCTTACTTTCATTCTCTGTTCCTCCCCAACCCTGCGTACTAGGGTCATTCCCACCTTGCTTGGGGGTGAAATGATTTTAAAAGATCTAGTTTTATCGTCATTTGTTCTACATATCCTTCTGAAATACACAATTCCTCGACTTACGTCCACAAAATTTATTCAGCAACGCTCCATCTTGAGTGTCTCTTGGGCCTTGCTTTGGGTGAAATAAAAAAAAAGAAAAGCGCTCTTACTTTGGTTTGTAAAAACTCTTTAACGTTATAACTGTGAAATATGTTATATATTGTGTAATGGAACAGCAATCCTCCCTGCAATACTCCCTGCCATAAGTCTGCTACTCTTTACCCAAAGAATATGGAAATAGTCATGGAGGCGATACGGGGAAATGTAGCAATACATGTTCTCCTTTATAGCACCTTACGTGTCGCTTTACAAGAAGAATGGCGGTCATGCTCAAATTGAAGACATCGACTTCTTTCAGAAGTTGATTTTACCTTTCACCCGGCATTGTGGAAGCCATAAAACCCTGAGCACATTAAGTAAAGCCATCAAGAGACGGTCAGACAAAGTGAAGCTAAATCAATAAAAAAAGGCGGGAAATCATTTTTCCCGCGTAATTTCCCCTTGATATTTCGGACAGACGCTATTTGATGTCTGAATATCGATAAACACAAATGGTGCGAACGGTCGAGCGATAGTCGAGGTCAGGTATAGAGAATTACACAAAAAAGGGGACTGCACGCAGTTAAGGGGTCTTGGGGGAAATAGGGTTCTTTAAAAAAAAGCCAGCGAGTAAAAGCATAGGAAGGAAAAAGATTAAGATAAAGGCTTAATAATGAATTTCTAAAAAAAAAAAAAAAAGAAGAAAAGAATAAATAATAAAAAGAGAAGAAAAGGAAATGAATAACATAATGGAAATATAGAAGCAGCAATCTGATCGAAAGAAAGAAAGAAAATAAAAAAGAAAGGAAAAATACAAAAAGCATCCAAGAAAGACACAATGAAAGAAAAACAAAAAGAAAGAAAGCAACTACAAAATAAAGCGGATAAGAAAGAAAGAAAGAAAGAAAGAAAGAAAATGAAACGCATGCAAGAAATTAAAAGACAAAAAAGAAAGAAATCAAAAAACAAATAAAAAAGAAAGCAAAAACATCCAAGAAAATAAAAAGAAAGAAAGAAAGAAAGAAAAGAAAGAAAGAATGAAAGAAAGAAAGAAAGAAAGAAAGAAAGAACACAAAATCCAAGGGAAAGAAAGAAAGAAAGAAAGAAAGAAAGAAAGAAAGAAAGAAAGAAAGAAAGAAGAGATGGTGAGTTAACTGGGTGGAAAGAAAGAAAGAAAGAAAGAAAGACAGAAAGAAAGAAAGAAAGAAAGAAAGAAAGAAAGAAAGAGAAAAGAAAAGAAAGAAAGAAACTGTTTTGTTCTGGTTTGTTTTAGAGTATAGCAACCTCAATAGGTTATTTAATGCCGAAAATAAATAAAGTGGTAATTAAAGGAAAACAGAAAGAAACGTAAAATTAAAGAAAGAAAAAAGGGAAGAAAGTAAAGGAAAGAAATATAAAATTAATGAATGAAAAAAAGAGAGAAAGAAAGAAAAAAAGGGAAAAGAAAGAAAGAAAGAAAGAATGCAAAAAGCATCAAAGCAAATAAGAAAAAAAGAAAAAAGAAAGAAAGGATGCAAAAAGCATGTAAGAGAGTAAAAAAGACACAATAAAAGAAAAAGCAAAGAAAGAAAGAAAGAAAGAAAGAAAGAAGCAAGAGAGCTAAAAGTATGCAAGAAATGTTTTTAAAAAAAGGCAAAAAAACATCTCAGAAATTTAAAACAGGAAAAAGAAAGGAGAAAACATGTAAGAAAGTAAAAAGCCAAAAAAAGAAACAAAGAAATAAAAAAAACTAAAGTAAAAATACAAAAAGCATGTAAGACGCAATGAAATAGAGAGCAACAGCAAAAAAAGAAGTAGAAATGAAAGAAACAGCGAAAGAATGTAAAAATCATGAAAGAAATTAAAAATACAAAAGAAAAAGAAAAAGAAAGAAAACAAAAGACATCAAAGAAAGAAAGAAAGAAAGAAAGAAAGAAAGAAAGAAAGAAAGAAAGAAAGAAAGAAAAAGTGTTGTAACCTAGAAAAGGTTATTGAATGAGGCAAAGTGAAGTAGGCAAACCACTGCTAGTGGTGAAGTAAGACAGCACATTACGATATTTACCTGCCTCCCCACGAGATAGGATGCGGCATAAGGCCAAATTTAATGTGGGAAATCCCTAGCCCGTAGACTCCGCATACGCGGAATCGGGTATTTGTCTACCTCCACGGAAAATGCAATACACGGTATATACAATACTCGGCATACAATACCCGTGTCGAACTCTCTGCCTTTTGGGCAAGAGCTTCCCACGCTGACATCTCACGCTGCCAACGTAGACAGCTTATTGCCTCCACTTACAATAGTGTCCAACGTATTTATGTGGACAGGGACATAACCATTAGTGTTCA
Organism: Acanthosepion esculentum; assembly: GCA_964036315.1. Lineage (NCBI taxonomy): Eukaryota > Metazoa > Mollusca > Cephalopoda > Sepiida > Sepiidae > Acanthosepion > Acanthosepion esculentum. The sequence continues at coordinate 76,691,851 of OZ038511.1, read as the reverse complement.
CTGGTATGGTATATAAAAGAAAGAAAAAAAAGAAAGAAAGAAAGAAAGAACGTAAAAAGACTCAAAGAAAAAAAGAAAAAAGATGAAAAGAATAAAGCCGAAAAGCAAAAAGAAAGAAACAAACAAACAAATGAATAACAAATGGAGAGAAGAAAAAAGAAAAAAATAACATGATGGACAAATATAAAGGTAGCAATCTAAAGGAAGGAAGGGAGGAAGGAAGGAAGGAAGGAAGGAAGGATGCAAGAAAGAAAGGTAAAAGAAATTAATGCTATGAAAGAAAATATACAAAAGAAATGGAAAAAATAAAAATGAAAGAAAAGAAGGAAGAAAGAGAAGGAAAAAACAGCAAAGAAACTACGCAGTAATTAATATTATGAAATAGTGACTGTCTTTCTTGGAAAACAAACAAACTAACAAGAAACAACAATAAGAAAAATATCTGAAAAAGAATGCGAAAGAGATTTTAAAAGAAGCAATTAATCTCATGAAAAGAAAACAGAATCAATGAAAGCCAAGATGTCATTTACGAAGCTTTACATTTGACGTAAAAGAAACAAAAGAGCCACCGAGAAGATATGGAATTGATATTAGTTTGGCGCAAGACAATCGGCACGAAGCACTCAGCGGCGATCGAACTCACTACCAAGGTGTAATAATCAACAAGACTAGCACATTAACCATTACCCACAGGCATTCACATAATCAAGGTCATTATTTGACAAGGTTTGTTTGACACAAGACTACAATTCCAGGGCAGCCAGTGAGGATTAAACACACTACACAGTCATAATGGACAAATATCCTAGCTCGTTAACCATTACTTCACACCGAGACGTTCCCATACCAATGTTATTGCTATTTATTATGCCAACTATAGATTTGGCACAAGACCAGAAAATTGAGGCACCCAGTGAGGATCGAACTCGCAACTCAATAATAATGATCAAACATCTATAACTCAAGTTTGAGGCGTCCAGATTGTTGTTGTTTAATAAATAGTGTTCAAGTTTGGCCCAAGGCCACGAGTATAGGACACACAGTGAGGATCAAACTCACTACTCTGTCGTAATAGTCAATCAGACTAACTCATTAACCATGAAGTGTCCACATACCAATATCCTTGTTATGTATTAAACTGAACTTAAATTTAGTACAAGGCCACAATTTTGGAGCACTCAGTGAAACTCCAACACACTAGCCAGTAGTAATGTTGAAACATCGCAGATCGTTAACTGTTATTCCAATCTGAGACGTCCACATATGAATAGTGTTATTACTAACTGAGCTTAGATTTGGCTCAAGGCTATGAATATATGGCATTCAGTGTAGATCGAATTCACTATTAAATGCCAGGGCGAGTTAGCCAAGATATAAGTAGATGTTGAATGGAAACAAACGTTCAATTGATACAATTTCGATGCAGGAAGTAACGAACAGGAACAAAAGTGACGTAAACTTCATAAAAAGTTAAACGGAAGTTAAATGAGTTAGCCAAATTGCTGAACGCCATAAGCAAAACTCAACAGACAAAAATATACTGACAAATACCAGGTGACAAAACTGCAAGTGACATTTTACAATTGACGTTCTGTGGAGTTCCTTTTTATGGAAGATCACAGTCGAAATCCCACGACGTATCGAAGAAATTACCTATTTCCAGTCGTTTAAGGCAAGCAAATGCATTTCCAATGAAAAATCTACATAAACCAATAGAATGTTATCAAGCTGTAGTCTGTAATCTATTGAAATGTTTACACGGCTTTGAGCAAAATAACAAATATTTAAGGCGCCTAGTGAGGTCGACCATACTAGCTCGTTAACCATTACCACCTACCGAGGCGCTCTCTTATCTAACAATGCTATTTTCATTAATGTTATTATGCTTTTTAAAGGATTTTATTAATTGCAATGTTTCAATGTTTTTATTCCTGACCAATTAATTGGAACAAAACGAATAATTCCGCTATTATTTACTTTTTTCGTATTTTCCCAATGAAACATGACTCAGTGCACATGTTAGTACTTCGCATGTCTATTCCATGAAGTTATTCCTTGCAGATTAACCCCAGATTCTCGATTGAATTTAAGAGTTTCCAGGACAGTCTATAGTACTTTGATTTGCTCACTGGTAAGGTTTGCAGTGTGTTCGTGCAAAGATGCAATTTTCGTACGCTTCCTTGTATTGTCGTAGGACAACTAATCGACAGTCGAGACAATAGTGTATGGGCGTCATAAAAATCTGTTGAAATACCGGATGACGCAATATTTATCAAAAAAAACAAATTTCATTATACACATGTTACTGCACACAAATGACCTAATCCGAGGGAAAAAATTTAAAAAAATAGAAATCGATTACACCTTGTCACTCCACTGGATTTAAAATTGACCGTATCGTGAAAGAAAGGAAACTAAAAAGATAGTTTCAATTAATTTGCACAAGGGTGTAGATGTATTCCTGCATTTCTTCCAGTTCTACTTGGATCCATTTTGACCTCTTTCAAACACATTTATTATATACTGTAAGTTTAGCAATGTGTTTTGTTTTGTTTTTTGTTGGGTTTTTTTTTCGTGCAGGGAGGTGACTTCCTCGTAATATTGGCCTGAACAGCGTACAGGCAAGAAGGTAACTTCCTCGTAATACTGACCTGGGCATCGTACGAGCAGGAAGGTGAGAACCTCATAATTTTAGCCTGAGCAGCGTATGTCACTGTCGGAAATTGCTCCAAAACAATATCAGTGATTAAACCAAACCTTGTAAGTCATCATGGCCGAAGGGGTTGAGCGTCTTTCTTTTTCTTTTTATACGCCGTGTCCTTTCCGGACGTAGGCGGTCATGGCTCTCCACTTCCCAATATCCCTTGCAGCACTCAACAAGTTCCTTCCTACTGCCACCTCGCCCCAGACCAGGGTCTGTCATCGACTTGCTTAAACCCGCTAGGTGTGTCATGCGTCCCTCTATTTGACCTGTGAGTATCAGATTCTCCAGCTCCTCCTTCATCTTTACGTGTCCCAGATACTTCATCTGCCTCTTCTTGATATTAAGTATAAGCCTGTCTATATTTCTGAGATGAGGTATTATGTACAGTATTTACATTAGTCGGACTATTGTCCTCATCTTCGTCGCCATATTTGTCACAACGTTTCGGCCGTTGTACGCTCCGGCCTTCTTCATATGGTTGGAATTTCGAACTGAACCCTTTATTTCGATCACTGGGGTAGACTGTTCTAGTTCCACGAGCCATGGCACAGTGGATAAAGGCGTTGGTTAGATCCAGTGACAGACCCAAAGAGTGTGAGTTCAATACCCGGTTAAGGCAGTGGAGAACTTTCAGAGGGAAAATTAGCAGGAGATAACTGATAACTGACATCCATCAAACATGGCTACGTGGAACTAGAACAGTCTATCCCAGTGATCGAAATAAAGGGTTCACCTGAAGAAGGCCGGAGCGTACAACGGCCGAAACGTTGTGACAAATATGGCGACAAAGATGAGGACAATAGTCCGACTAATGTAAATACTGTAAGTATAAGCCTCCTCCTTGTTTGCATCCTCACCAAGACCTCATCATCGCTCACGCGCTCTGTCCGTGATATCCTCAGCATCTCGGTCGCCTCGAGTCTCTACTTAATCTCTGAGGAGACCGTCCAACATCCGCTGCCGTCACATAACAGCTCAGTACTCGTTTCTTTGTTACCAAAGAGATCCTCCTGTCTCTCAATACATTGCCCAGCTTTTGGGATGCGTCCTTGGCCATCCCCATTCAACGTCGCGCATACCGTTCTCTGACAAAACGCTTCCCAGATATTTAAACTTCCACACCTGCTTCATTTTAGTATCCCCGACCTGCAAATCGCATTTCAGGCTCTTAATTTTATTCATCACTAAAAGGATGAGCCCGAAAAGCGACCTTGAATTCTGTCTTCTTGTAGTTTCTGCCTAGTCTTTTTTTTCTCATTCCCTTTCGCTACCTTCTGTAGGAGATTTTATCATTTCCAGCGTACTGGTCTTATTCAAAATCTTCATCGCATTAGATTAGGCGTTCCCTCACAGAAACTGTAACTATGACTCGCTCAGCATAGTTGCAGTAAGAAAAACGAGTGGTTTGAAATTAACAAAATTGAGTCTGAGCAGGCGTTTGCAGCAGGGATTAGCATCCCCCGCTAGCAGACAGACATAAACTGATACGAGTGCCAGAATACATTTGTTAGTTTTGCATTTAAAAGTTTCTGATTCGTTCAATGATGTTTACCAAAATAATATTTCTTTCCATTAGACTATTAAGCATATACATTTAAGCAGACCATGAAAAGATTTATTTGAAATATTACTTATCTGGTTTGTTTTACTTGTGCAAATATTGCAGTGCCAATATACTTGAAGTTTAACTTGCTTCTCCGAATAGGTCACGAGAAACTAGAGAAAGATTTTTTTTTGTTTTTGGATTTAACTTAGCAGAAGGAATCGGACATTTCATCGGACGTTACGATTATCGTCTTGATTTGTCCGTCTTTCAAGAGGCGTATTGACTGAAAATAGTTTCTTTTTTTTTTTTGCTTCTGTTATTATAATCAGCGGTTTCATGACAAAATCAGTTTAGTCCGGAATGGCCAATCTGACAACTGATTTAGTCGTTTAACTATAGTCGGATCCTCACGCAATATCGTGTTTTATCGAGCGAATGAGATCTTTGATACACGAGACTGGCACTGAATTCCTTCCTTCTAGGATTTGGAAAAACACGGCTCTCTTCTGGTGTGGTACTTTCAGAATTTACTAAACTTATTCTAAGACAAGTACAAACGCGTCAAGCAGACAGTGAGAATCAAATTCACATCGATAGTTACACTAGACGAAGACTATGTTACGCTATAATAAAACTAACTTTAATATTTGCTATATGACCCGTAACTGGCGCCAGTTACGATGAATGGAGGTCGAGGAGGCAGTATGCCTTGAGAGGATATTGGTCCTCAAACTCACACACGACCTCAAATGGAACTCTTATATACGATCCATCGCTAAAGATGCAGGAAACATGATCGGCTCCCTGTACCACACCAGTAGTGATCTGACTCCACACTCTATCCTTTGTCTTTATATGAGCCAGATCAGGCCGAGAATGGAGGACGGTTGTCATATTTGGGCGAGAGCTGTACAGTCTTCCCTTCCCAGTCTTCACTTTCCAGTCTCCAAACCGTCTCCGAGTTCTTGTTGGGGGAAGAATTATTTCCTACCCTACAACCCCTCTCTCTCTCTCTCTATCTATCTATCTATCTATCTCTCACACACACACACACACACACACACACACACACACACACACACACACACACACGCACACACATACATACACGAGCGGGATGTAGCGAGTCTTTCATTGCTCTATTGCTACTTCCATGGAAAGTGCTCGGACGAACTACATTCCTTGGTCGCGCCAAATCTAAGATTCGTAGCTAGGACCCGCCACGCGCCTTACATAGCAACAAACCACCAACATTCCCTCCGTATTCCAGCAGCGAGATGTAAGTTCCACACCAACGGCTTCAGCTTAAATGTAACTGTTTCTTCTACTCAAACAGCATCTTCTCTCGCACTTCCCATCTGTGAAACTCTCTTCCTCTTACTTACCTCCCCGATAACTATAATCTTCAAGTGTAATGCCAATAGACATCTGACACTCTGAGCTTGTTCCCCGACCTTCTCGGTATCCTTTCCTCAACCACGCCACTTTACTCTTGTTCTCAGTGCTCTGTAACCACTTCCGTGCTAGTAGCACTCCCGCCTTGTTTGGGGTGAATTGCTTAAAAAAAACTGCCCCGAGGAACCAACTCCCAAGAGTTATGCTTCCCCGATCACTACAATCTTAACCTGTTCAAGTGTAGGGTTAACCGTTATCTACCCCTCCTGTGACTCTACCCCTTAACATAAATCTCTACCTCGAGTTGACCCCGGAAAGAAACAATACAATAGTGTATGGGCGTGATAAATATCTGTTGCAATCCCGGATGACACAATATTTATCAAGGCAAGAAAATATATTCATATTACTGCACACCACTGCAAATGACCTAATCTGGGGGGGGGGATAGAAATCGAGTGCACCCTGTCACTCCAGTTGGTCTAAAACTGGCCGTATGGTGAAAGAAATGAAACTAAAGTGGTTGTTTCAATTAATTTGCACAAAGGTGTATGTACTTTTCAGCACCATCTTTATGAAGAATAAGATAAACTAAGGAATGTGAAGCACATACCAACCCTCCAAGGAAATACATGTCTGCTTTGAAAATCAGCATTCATTGTCTTAGCTTAAAACAACCTGATTGGTTGATAAACCATTCAGGTGTTGAAAAATAACTTACGGGGAAATTCATGCCGGTAAAGGTTTTCATGCGAATATACTGACAGATAGGTCGCTTTTTGTTATAGTGGAAGACACCTTGTCTAGAGAATAGACTCTCCCACCTATTATAAGTAGGAGTCAGTAGGTAGTCGAGGAAGAGGAGTGAGTTATCAGCGACCACAACTCGATTACTCTGCGTAACACTTAATTACACGTTCCTAACGTTTCTGTACGTTTACCCCATTTAGGACGCATTTAGTCCGACTACAAGTTCTATTGTGGAAATAACTCCACAACACTTTTAAAGTCAAGAATCTTAAGGAGTGCTTAAAAAAAAGTGGGGGGTTGTTAAAACTAAACTCATAATTATCATGGGATTTGCACAGTGGGATCTTAAGGTCGTTGATCATCTGACTACTTGGCAGGTTCTCTCCATAACTAAGATTCATTCTTACGTTGTGTATCTTGGACAAGTAGACCTGGCGGAGCCCATCCCTCTCCAGTTTAAACCACAGCTGATGTCCTCCAAATTGAGAGCGTGCGTTAGTCACGGACACATGGTCTTTGATTCCATTGGGGTAACGTTGGCTTCAGCACACACTTGGTCATTGAACTGATGATGATGATGATGAAGAGGAGGAGGAGGAGGAGGATCATGATGATGATGATGATGAGAAGGATCATGATCGTGATCGTGATGATTTTCATTTTAGATGGAGCTTTCTCTTGCAAGATATTGACCTCTGGTCTCTTTTATTCAAAGAAATGCATTGATAGATATAAATTCCAATGATGATTAGTTGACAAAACCTTGAGTAGCAGAATTTGTCCGGGTGGAGACATTTCATCACCACCGACTCAACACCGGCCAACTTACCACCAGCGTATTCTGTGCGAAGACAGCTGAACGCTGGCGTCGAATCCATAGCTTCAGTCCGATATCAGCTGTCATAGTCTGCACAGGTTTTATATCGGCTTTAAGTCGCGGAGATTTTGAAAGTTTAAATAGAAGTCTGCACGCAGAGCTGGTGATGGAGCACCCCACAATACGGGGCTGTAAAAGATACAAAGAAACCGAGATACATTTTTTCAGCAACTGATAGGCGGTCAGACCCTCCCACTAAATTGAAGAAGTCTATGAAGGCAGATTGTCTCTTCTTTTTCTCAACGATCTCCAATTAAATATTTCAGAGGAACTGCAGACAATATTCAATCAATTTTTAAACTGAAATTAAAGCCACCTATTAAAAAATGATCCCTAATAAATTATTCAGTTTTATAATGTTATATTTTAATGATCCTTCGATAATAAAATGATTATTCGATAATAAAAATAGATTTTTAAATACGAAATATTTTTTTATAGTTTATCAGTTTATTTTTATATAAATCCCCATTTAAGTTTAATATAAAATATAAATACAGGTATTTTAAATAAGTTTTTTATATACAGACTTAAAAGTCCGTTTGTTTTAATAGAGACCGTCTTTTAAATTACCGTTTATTTTAAATATGAAATATTTTTTTAAAAATTAAATATTTTAAATACATTTTTTTAAAAATAAAATCCAGTAATCTCTGTGTAATATGATGACTGTTCCAGCATTGCGCTAACCAGATTTTTTATTCAAATTTAAATATCACAATCAGTCTCTATCCAGCACACTGGAACATATATATATATATATATATATATATATATATATATATATATATATATATATATATATATATATATATATTAAATAAAAATAAAAACAGACCACTTTAAGGTTCCATGTAATAAATTATTTCACCACAGCCATTTTAAAGGACCGCGGATCATCAGACTTTACTTTCAAAGGTTGAAACGAAAAATGAAAAGAAATTTACACATTTTTGACGGGCAGTACTAAGCATATGTAAATTAACGAAGTGAAGAAATGAGGGTGTGAGAGACATGATTGAGTTAGATGTAATTTAACATTTCTATTCTTTCATATTTAATATTGTTTGAGGAAGTCCAGGCATTGACACATTTAATCGGTTAACTTAACGGAAGTTATATATTGATATAGAAGGGAGAGAGGAAATTATTTCATCACAGCTCTTTTTGAAGGACCGCGGATCGCCAGACTTTACTTCCAACGGTTGAAACGAAAAATGAAAAGAAATTTACACATTTTTGACGAGCAGTACTAAGCATTATTAATTTATTACACGGAACCTTAAAGTGATCTGTTTTTATTTTTATTTAAATTATTACCTCTGATTTACATTGAGCTCTCTGGATTTTATTTTATCCTCCTTGGGTCTACCCATACGGATTACCTAGTTTTTCCTAAACTATATATATATATATATATATATATATATATATATATATATATATATATATATATATATATATATATATTGTAAGGTAATGAATTTATCAATCAAGCAGATGTTTATCATTTTAAAGGTTATGTTTTTTTTTTTATTTGAGATAACGCCCCCTTTATTTATTAAGCAATATGTTGATTTAATTTCGTCTACGGGTTTGTATATTCCAGAAATCCCATTAAAGAAAAAAATTGCTCTCCGTGGAAGGAAGAAACCGACGTTAGAACCGAGGTGCCTTAACCGTCTCGGCCACGGAACATCATTGCTGATCAGTCAAAGTCTGAAACATGCCGTTAAGCGAAATCCTTCTCGTACTAAATTCCTCGAAATTTTCAAGTCTGCTCATTTTCGTATCCAAACGTAAACAAAGTAATTTTCTCAAGAAGTAATGGATTTTTAGTTATCAACCTGACAGATTGTTTATCACTTTCAAGGTTATTTTTAGTGGATAAAAAGATGAAAATAAATAAACTTACTGTTTAATAAAAAACAATCTACCGTCTACTCAAATACGAGTATCCATTAAAAATAATGTTTAAAGTGATACATACACACAAACACACACACACACACACACACACACACACACACACACACATATATATATATATATATATATATATATATATATATATATATATAGATCCTCATAATTAAATAAAATGGATATGGGGTATTTTTTATTTTTTATTTCTGCTAGTACTTTCGAATGCTTCACGTCATTCATCATCAGGCTTTATTATCCATCAGAATCAAAACTGGGAGACGATTTATATGTTTATCCGACCGAAAGATGTTTTTTAAGTATGAGCTATTTGTTAACTGTTATATGGTGTTGGAGCGTGCAAATCGCAACGCTAAATTTTAAATATTTAAAGTGAGAATTTTTTATGTATTTTGTAATTTGGTAAATCCACGTATTTTCTTTTATAAGTGTTTTTCAGTTAATATGATATGAACTAAGTAGATAGTTCAAGTAACAGAGTGATATGTCTTACTTTGTAGGTTTTTTTTCTTCAGGAATTCTTTACTGCTGGATCAATTGTTTTTCTACAATGTTTATAAAAAAATACACCATATCCATTTTATTTAATTATGAGGATCTCATCATTCGGAGGATTATCAGTAGTGGAATGCTTGTTTATGTCTACTAGCCAAGTGATTTCGCCAATAATCGCATTCATATTGCTGATTGATTCAAGGTATGATTGACTCATAGTAATATATATATATATATATATATATATATATATATATATATATATATATATATATATATATATATGCAGATTTCATTGACTATGACAGACAAGCTGCTTTGATTTAGTTAAAAATAATAATTTGCTTCTTAGAACAAAATTAAATAGAACAAATATTATTTACAAACTTAAATGTCCATTACGGAATTTTGTTCCAAATCAATCAAAATTCGTAAACAATTATACAGGCCACACTACAACATATTTGACAAAAAGACTCACACTACATCTCTCTGACCATAGCTCAATTCGGTCTCATTTAAATACTCATGGGAACTTACTAGACCCTATTCGTAACATACTTGTTGATAACGCAAATATAATATCATCGTCTACATGTAAAAAAAAAATCTAAAAATAATGGAAGCCACATTAATAAAAACAAAAAAAATGAAATACTCAATAATTTTAGTATCAATAATATCAACTATGAACATGGACATCATATCTTGACCGTGTTTTGAAAATGAAAACATTATATAAATACATACATACATTTTTCTTTTTAACAGTTAATATATGAAAATGGCTAAATGTATAGCCAAAAGTACTCTGATAAAAAGAACAATTGGATAGATTTTATATAATTTATCTCCCGAAAAGAAAAAATATAAGATCACATGAGAAATTGTATAAAAACTAAATCAAATCTGTCATATTCAAAGAAACGTGCATGAAAGAACGATTGCTACCTGCATAGACATATATATATATGTGTGTGTGTGTGTGTGTGTGTGTGTGTGTGTGTGTGTGTGTGTGTGTGTGTGTGCGTGCGTCACTTTAAAAACAGAAATTAAAACAATCGAATCAAAGATCACAAAGGAGACCTCATAAATAACAATCTGACAAATTGCCTGGTCATAAATAGAAATAAATTCAATGTCAATTTTGATCTTAAATTTTGATCACTTGATAAGACACCGTATATATATTAACTAAATTATAATATATGATAGAATATAGTTTTAAGGTATGCAATATTTATGCCTTCAGTACTGACTATCAACGATAGAATGTAGGTAAATATAGAAGTGGACATTGAAATCAACACATAGAAACGATAGTTTCATGCATAAGCGCAATTACAAGACCATATATATATATATATATATATATATATATATATATATATATATATATATATATATATATATTTGAATTGGACAAAGTCCGACAATTTATTTAAAGACATTTATATTATGTTTAACGTTTTTTTTATAGATACAAGTATTTAAGCAAATGTTCTGTTTTATAATAAACAGTATTAAATAACATTTACCGGCCTGAATGTCCGAGAAAATTTAATAGAAAATTTTCGTTCTCCGACAGGAATCGAACCTGTATCCGATACAGGTGCCTTAACCTTTCGGCCACAGAGAAGCGTCTGGTTAGCAAGGTCGATTTAATTAAACTTAAATCTTCCATGAATCTCTTCTATTCATATCTGCTCTAGCGTATCAAATGTAAACAAATGACGTCATACATTTTTGAATTGGACAAAGTCCGACAATTATAAAAAAATTATAAAAAATTAATAAAAATTTATTATAAAACAGAGCATTTGCTTAAATACTTGTATCTATAAAAAGAACGTTAAACATATCATAAATGTCTTTAAATAAATTGCCGAATTCGGACTTTGCTAACTAGCCGTTAAAATTCAGACACGAAAATAATTTTTGCTACGTAACTTAAAAATCGGGAACAGAAAACGGACAAGAATACGCGAAAATAAATATAATAAAATAAACAAATGTAAAATAAAATAATCCAAACAAATAAATAAGTAAATAAACTAAGTAAATAATAAACAAATTAACAAACGACGTACGCAGAGATAAATGCAGTTATACCAAACACCAATAAAATCATCAATAATAAATTTTTAAAAAGTTAACAAGCAACACTATAAATAGCCAAAAATCTGCATCCGGATCCACAATTATTCCCACTCAGTAGCCACTAGAAAAAATTCGAAACAAACCGTTGCCGGCTACCAAAATAACCGTTAGAATAATAAAATAGACACAATGCAATACAATATACTATTCACAATGCATCACTGACCTGTATATATAAATAGTCGAGCAAAAGACACAACTCGCATCCAGCGTCTTTGTTGCCAGATGTAGTTTATCGTCATACCCAGAAGGGTTGATCATGTATGTGTGAATGTGTGAGAGACAGAGAAAGAGAGAGAGAGTGTGTGTGAGTGTGTGTGTGTGTCTGTGTGTGTGTGTGTGTGTCTGTGTGTGTTTACGTGCCTTCTCACAGGCGCACACACTTATCGTCCCATCTTCTCACATAAGGACGTATATGATTTCTTGAAAACAATCCAGGAACTAATTACTTATCTGTGTTTGTTTCTATTTCTATGGTGTGTCCATTGCGCAATGCAGAATCTGTGACCGCTACCGACATAAACCATTTCTGTGTCTGGGGCCAACTTTTATATGTCTCTTTGATAAGACTAACTTAATCACACTGACGATATATTTGATCCGGAGACCAGCCGGACGGTATCATCATCATTATCGTCGTGTTGAATATTGCATCTTTCTATCGTCGTTTTAATGAGAGGAACAATCGACCAGGCGGCCATTATTGAATGTTTCAGCCATATTGGCTGTAAGTCGAGTGTGAGAACAAAAACAATGAAGGAATGTTTTAAAAACAAAAAGAAGGATTCGTGGAGTATCTGGAAACTGAATGAGAGAAAATAATGATTACAAGAAGAAGAAAAATATTTTTAAAAAAAAAAAGAAGATTGATAGAGAAAGAGAAGAATAGAAAGTGAGAGAAATGGAAAAAGGGAGAGAGGAAAGTAAAGGGAGGAGGAAAGTAAAGGGAGAGAGGAAAGTAAAGGGAGGAGGAAAGTAAAGGGAGGAGGAAAGTAAAGGGAGAGAGGAAAGTAACGGGAGGAGGAAAGTAAAGGGAAGAGGAGAGGAAAGTAAAGGGAGGAGGAAAGTAACGGGAGGAGGAAAGTAAAGGGAGAGAGGAAAGTAAAGGGAGGAGGAAAGTAAAGGGAAGAGGAAAGTAAAGGGAGGAGGAAAGTAACGGGAGGAGGAAAGTAAAGGGAGGAGGAAAGTAAAGGGAGAGAGGAAAGTAAAGGGAAGAGGAAAGTAAAGGGAGGAGGAAAGTAACGGGAGGAGGAAAGTAAAGGGAGGAGGAAAGTAACGGGAGGAGGAAAGTAAAGGGAAAGAGGAAAGTAAAGGGAGGAGGAAAGTAAAGGGAGGAGGAAAGTAAAGGGAGAGAGGAAAGTAAAGGGAGGAGGAAAGTAACGGGAGGAGGAAAGTAAAGGGAGAGAGGAAAGTAAAGGGAGGAGGAGAGTAAAGGGAGGAGGAAAGTAACGGGAGGAGGAAAGTAACGGGAGGAGGAAAGTAAAGGAAGGAGGAAAGTAAAGGGAGAGAGGAAAGTAAAGGGAAGAGGAAAGTAAAGGGAGGAGGAAAGTAACGGGAGGAGGAAAGTAAAGGGAGGAGGAAAGTAACGGGAGAGAGGAAAGTAAAGTTTGGAGGAAAGTAAAGGGAAGAGGAAAGTAAACGGAGGAGGAAAGTAACGGGAGGAGGAAAGTAAAGGGAGGAGGAAAGTAAAGGGAGAGAGGAAAGTAAAGGGAAGAGGAAAGTAAAGGGAGGAGGAAATTAACGGGAGGAGGAAAGTAAAGGGAGGAGGAAAGTAACGGGAGGAGGAAAGTAAAGGGAAAGAGGAAAGTAAAGGGAGGAGGAAAGTAAAGGGAGGAGGAAAGTAAAGGGAGAGAGGAAAGTAAAGGGAGGAGGAAAGTAACGGGAGGAGGAAAGTAAAGGGAGAGAGGAAAGTAAAGGGAGGAGGAGAGTAAAGGGAGGAAGAAAGTAACGGGAGGAGGAAAGTAACGGGAGGAGGAAAGTAAAGGTAGGAGGAAAGTAAAGGGAGAGAGGAAAGTAAAGGGAAGAGGAAAGTAAAGGGAGGAGGAAAGTAACGGGAGGAGGAAAGTAAAGGGAGGAGGAAAGTAACGGGAGGAGGAAAGTAAAGGGAAAGAGGAAAGTAAAGGGAGAGAGGAAAGTAAAGGGAGGAGGAAAGTAAAGGGAGGAGGAAAGTAAAGGGAGAGAGGAAAGTAAAGGGAGGAGGAAAGTAAAGGGAGGAGGAAAGTAAAGGGAGGAGGAAAAATAGAAATAAACTTTGTAAAACAGGAAAACACGAGAAAGGTATGCGAGAAAAAAAGAGAATAAAAAGAGAAAACAAAAAAGTGAACTTATATATATATATATATATATATATATATATATATATATATATATATATATATATTTATATATATATATATATATAATTATTATTATAAAGAAAACGAACTCTTAAAAGGCCATGAGGTGATATTTATTTCGTTAAAGTCGGAAAATTCGACCCCAACTCTTCACGTCTCGTTGCACAAATACAAATAGGAAAGATTTTTCCAGACTTAAAAAATAAAAATGACGTTAAATATGAAGATCTTTGTGAAAGGAAGGAAGATGCAGATCTAAGATTGTGGAAAAGGAGGGAAGCAAAGAAACAGCATGTATTCATAGAGAGGAGGAGACAGTCAAAATATTTAAATTTTGAAAGTGAGAATGATAGATGTTAATTTCAGTTGCATTAACGTGGTGACCTAATTTAAGATATAGATTGCGAAAAGAAACTGTTACTTTAAATGGTGACAGGTGAAAAGGTATAAAAAAATGAAAAATACCGAGTACTAATATTCTCATTAGATAGATAGATAGATAGATAGATAGATAAACATAAGGTTAAGCAACTCATAACACTGGAAAAAGAGTTGTCAATACTATAAGAAATGGCAGAACTTTAATATATTTCAGAAACCAGGTGAGCATTGATCGACCACGATTTCTAGTTTCATCCGACTGCCAGACGATTGCGGGAAACGCATGAAACTAACAGTTGTAGTCGCCCACTGCCCACCTGGATTTTGAAATATATATATATATATATATATATATATATATATATATATATATATATATATATATATATATATATATATATATATATATCCCCCGACAGGAATCGCCCCTGTGTCCTACGCGGAATCGTCATATATATTTATTGCTTAAAAACAGTAATTTGACTTTGCTAACCAGATGCTTCTTCGGTAGCTAAATGGTATAGCACGTCAGTACATATATATATATATATATATATATATATATATATATATATATATATATATATATATATTAAGGCATGTCTCATTGAATAATTTAGACAAGTTTTGTCTACTCATTTTCAACAGGATCCTCTCATATTTAGGGACAAGCATCTTAGTATCCTTATTAAAGGAAGAGAGAAAATTACCATGTTGATACATATTCATTTATTCCGAGTACTTTCAATGTTGCCACAATGTCATCATCAGGGTGTTGTTTTTTTCTAAGACAAAATTGTTGTCTTCTTCTAAAAGTTCATTTTTTTTAAATGTGAAGTGAAAAGCTCTAAAGTTATGTAATGCACGATTTAAATTTCACGATGGAAATGGCAGGGGAGGTAACTAAGTTTTGAAAGGACCATATGCTTTTAAAAAAACAACAAAAAGACCATTAGTTAAAACCTAGATATAGACAAAATTTGTCTTGATTATTCAATGAAACATGTTTTAATGAAAACATGCTGCCAACATATATATATATATATATATATATATATATATAAATATATATATATATGTATACACACATATATATATATATATATATATATATATATATATATATATATATGTATTTATGTATGTATGTATGTATGTTGTACACAAAGAAATCCAAAATTACCTCGTATGGCGAATAAACCTATTTCAACCGACGAAAACTTCGTCAGTCTTATTTAACCCCGGTATATAGACTGAGTTCGTGTCGGAATTAGAAATTTAGTCTATATTCCGGGGCTAAATAAGAGTGATGAAATTTTCGTCGGTTGAAATAGATCTATTCGCCATATGAGTTACTTTGTATACTACTATTTATTTGCTCTATAATAACAAATACATTGAGATCTATTTGAGGATCAGTTTTAATATTTGATATTACTAGGATCCACTTGGATTATATACTAACATATTTATTACCTGTACTATGTGTGTGTGTGTGTGCGTGTGTGTGTGTGTGTGTGTGTGTGTGGTAGGTTACGGCTGAAATACCTCCCACATCTTCACCCACTGTCACCTGTATAGTGCTAGTAAACTTAGGCATTTATTTCTCATACCATCAGTTACCATCATGGCTTGGACCAGTGCATACCATGCGTTTGGTGTTGAATGATTTTTTAAGACTTATGAGTCTGTAATTGCAACACACAGCTTTTCCTGCTCATTTCATGTTCAGTCGGAATGATGCTGTTCCGAATAGAAAATCGATATTGCTACGGGTTGAGAATTTAAATGCTACTGGAGATGTCTGTTTAAACAACTGCCAAATAAATGTTTTACCTGTAATTATCTTGCTCTTTTTATCAACCTTTAAAAAATGCAAGTATTTCTGATACACACTCTATTAAAAGAAAAAATATTTTGCCAACAGTTGATGTGTTCTTTGTCCTTTTTTAAGAGGCACGAGGATACGAGTCTAATACATTTAAAGAAACAGCAAAGTTGTCTTCCAGAAACTCAGCAAAATATTAAGAGATTGAAAAATTTCTTTACAAGGAAAAGTTTACTGAACCGTTATAAACCTATCTATCATTCTATATTTCAGGGAATGCTAGACAATTCCTTACAGATAAAAAGAGGACTTGACACAACGAAGATATTCTACAAAAGAATGCTCAGAATACCATAGACTGAACATGATAGCAATGAGTAAGTTTTAAGGGAAATGTAAACTAGCAAGACATGTATACTTAAAATTAGAAAGCGCAAGTTTAAAATTCTAGGATGCATTTAGAGGAACGACGGCTTGGAGAATGTAATACTTACAAGACGCATTAAATAAAAGATGGGTGGAGAGAAACAATGAACTACTTAACGAATGAGTTTTATTTGACAACGGATTGTATAGCAGGGAGAGGGAGAGATAGTAAAGAGTCAAACATTGATTACAGCTACAAGTGATAGGAAGTTGTGGAGAGCCATGATTTCCTACGTTCCGTAGGGATATATCATGTAAATGATGATGGTGATAAATAGGACACACCAACTCACAGTGCCTATAATGATGTTTGATGTCGATGTTTATTTGTATTATTATAAGACTAAGCATAGTCAACTGTTACTAATTTTGGACTGGTATTCTTTTTTATTTTTGTTACTGCTTTTAAACTACAATTTTCCATGATTTCCCTTGAACGATCATATCTGCTCGAAGTGTATCTAAACATAAACAAATGACCTCACATACTACGAAATGGACAAAGTCCGACAATTATTTTAATATATTTTATTGTTATACCTTATTTATATGGACGCAAATATTTAAGTAAATGCTCTGTTTATAATAAACAATATTAACAACATTTACGTATAAACAATGGATAGATATGATTCTACCAGAATTTCTGATGGCTGCCTTTCATAAACAGTTGTGGGGGAGATTTAGTTTGGATTCTGCATTCGGATACCCTCTCCCATTACAAAAGTAAAGTCACCCCTTACATCCGGCCACCTAACTCCCAAGACGGCAACACCCTTGATTATTATGTGTAGGGCGCAGTTGAGCGAAAGACCCACAAAATTTATTGTAACACCATTGGCTTCAACCACGGCCTCTAGACAATTTTCGAATTTCCTGCGACTCTTCTGGACGGCGTTTTTGTTTAAATTACAATGAGATTTTTGGTCTCTCACTAAACTGCGCCCCATACATACTAATCAAGGAGAGTTAGGTGACCAAATGTAAGCGGTGATGTGGTCGCAGAAATAGTCTGACAACCATGACTGGATTTTCCTTTATGACTTCATCGGACTAAATTTGTTATGTTGGTGCGACTACGCATGCGTACGAACCACGGTTGCTGGGAAATTAAAATTTCTTTTTTTAAAAATGTAACCGATTACGTTTTTTTTTTTTTGTTGTTTTTTTTATTTCCATCATTTTTTTTTTATTAGATACCCAACATTAGAAGTTCCAGGACTGGGACAATATCATAAGAACCAGGGTGCAAATTTACTGTGGATGACCTTGCGATCAAAGCACTAGTGAATTGACAAGAGTAGCAAAATGTTGTCAGTCTCATATACATCCCAGAAATAATGGTAAGATCTTAGTGACAATGGTGTCTTCATCTAATGCCTTTCCTTCGCGTGGGCGGTATTTCTGGGAGGAATATGTAGGTGGTTTGGTTTGGATGATTTTATCTGGTGGTATATCAACACCTCTATGGGTCATTTAATGCCAAAATCTAAATATTTTGAACGCATTGCTATGCATTCAACTACAGATAAAATGTACTATTGGACATTTTACTATCAATAGGTGTTGTTAGTAATTTTTTATATAAAAATGTATTGCTGGTATTTTTATTGTAAACTATTATACATTCAAAGGGTTTTGTTATTTGGGGGGATGGACCTAGGAACAACAGCAATGAGGAGGTGGTACCATATACCTCAAAACGGCCCATTTCTTTTTATAGTAGTGAAAGGAAAAATTGTCGTTTTCCGTAATATATGGGTATATATATATATATATATATATATATATATATATATATATATATATATATATAATATGGACATAGGAAGAAAAATTGAAATTATTCTCTATCCAAATAAGCCATTGTCCTGTCGTCGAAGATTAGAATGCACGGACTGCATCCCATACAGTTGGATGCTGGAATAATCTATAACTCCAACCAATGTTTTCCTATAGGCTCAAGTATAAATCTGACCTATATTTCCCTATAGTCTCAAGTATAAACAAACCCATGCTGACCTATAGATTAAAGTATTTTTTGATCGGTATCACCCCATGTAATGGAGTAAATCCACTAAGACACAAGGGGTAACAGGGTGTGGAAAAATTAGGAACAGAAACATTAATAATGAGTGGGAAGAAGAAAGAGTAATCAGGAAATCAGTAGATAGCGATTGACATTGCATTTAATTTTTTGCAGGTTAAAGTTGTCTCGAAAGGAAAGAACCGAAAGAAAGTTCCACAAGCGGGGAACTGTTATCATACGACTTACGGCTACATCTAGCCAGCTCGTCTATAAACTGATGAGATCTCGATACCAGTCTAGTGCTGCGCTTAAATTCAAAAACTTTAGAGCTCATCCGAATAATTACCAAGAAAGTATTTATTGAAAAGACACAAAGTGGTAACTTTTCGGCGGTAGGAAAGTGACTGACGCCGAGAGACCAGATCAGGACCAATAATATTGCTGATTCTTCACTGGACTTTATCAAGGAGCTCAATGTAAATATGTTACAGTTTTTTGGATACCTATGTAACTAGCGAGACAACCAAAATAAGCTGACTCATTTTATAGTTTACCAAGAGAAGGTTAACCAATCAGGAGACGTGGAATATTCGATCCGATGTGTATAAAGGCGGCCATTTTGTTTATTTCTTGACGGAATATCCACTGCCAACTCTGATATGAAAGACCTGCAGAACTACGTTTTCCTACTCTCTCCGAATATCCACTGCCAACCTCTGATATGGAAGACCTTAAGAATTCCTGAATAGCTGCTACTAGACATTGGTGCTGTTTCATTGAACAAATTACTTCCTACATAGGATTTCTACATTCAAACTACATTAAACATGTTTTACAAAATAGCAAGGGCACCGGACAAAATTTGGCAGCAATAATCAAAGCATGGACGAATGATAGACTTATAGATATGTAAGTATATATGCGGCCAATGTTTACTTCTAGGCTCGAGTATAAAGCTAGCCAAGAAACTGATAGACTGACTTGTATGCAAATTCGTTTGTTTGTTTGTTTGTTTGTTTGGGGTTTTATGGCATATCAACCACTATGGGTTATTTAATGCCAGATCCAGTATTTACTAAATATATCAAAAACGTATAGCTGGCAACATCATTGTTTCAAAAACGTATGACTGGCAACATCATTGTTTCAAACAAACGTATAGCTGGCAACATCATTGTTTCAAAGAAACGTATAGCTGGAAACATCATTGTTTCAAAAAAGCGTATAGCTGGCAACATCATTGTTTCAAAAAACGTATAGCTGTCAACATCATTGTTTCAAAAAAACGTATATCTGGCAACATCATTGTTTCAAAAAAACGTATAGCTGGAAACTGTTTCAAAACGTATAGCTTGCAACTGTTTAAAAAAAATGTATCCCTGGCAACATCATTGTTTCAAAAACGTATAGGTGGCAACTGTTTCAAAAACGTATAGGTGGCAACTGTTTCAAAAACGTATAGGTGGCAACTTTTTCAAAAACTTATAGCTGGCAACATCATTGTTTCAAAAACGTATAGCTGGCAACATCATTGTTTCAAAAAAACGTATAGCTGGCAACATCATTGTTTCAAAAAAACGTATAGCTA
Organism: Acanthosepion esculentum; assembly: GCA_964036315.1. Lineage (NCBI taxonomy): Eukaryota > Metazoa > Mollusca > Cephalopoda > Sepiida > Sepiidae > Acanthosepion > Acanthosepion esculentum. The sequence continues at coordinate 76,671,392 of OZ038511.1, read as the reverse complement.
GCAACATCATTGTTTAAAAAAATGTATCCCTGGCAACATCATTGTTTCAAAAACGTATAGCTGGCAACATCATTGTTTCAAAAAACGTATAGCTGGCAACATCATTGTTTCAAAAACGTATAGCTGGCAACATCATTGTTTCCCATCACATTTTAGGGGTAAGGTGTTAGTATATTTAGTGTAGGGTTTGGGAGGGAAAGTTAATTGTAAGTTGTAGTTGTTTTGGGATGGGTTAGATGTGATGAGGCATGATATGACCAGCCGATTGATCGGATTGACGTCCTTTTGGTTGGACGTAGTTTATCGTCATACCCAGGACGCGGATGTAGTTTATCGTCATACCCAGGACGTGCAAATTCGTCATATCTGAGAATAGAAAGTTCTTTTAAGTGAAACACTTATAGAAAGTTATTTACGTACTTTGAAACTCTTCCTTAAAACTACTGTTTGGTCAGTAAGAATTAGTGATCTTTCCGAAAGCTGCAAATGGATACTATTGATTTGAACTATTTACACTATTTACATTGTTCGGACTACTGTCCTCATATTTGTTGTGATATTCACGACGTTTCGGCAGTTGTACGCTCCGCCCTTCTTCAGAATTTGTCTATATTTCTGAGTGTAACTATTTGCACTATTTACATTGTTTGGATTGCTGTCTTCATCTTTGTTGTGATATCCACGACGTTTCGGCCGTTGTACGCTCCGACCTTCTTCAAGATCTGTCTATATTTCTAAGATGTGGTATTGTAACTATTTACACTATTTACATTGTTCGTACTGTTGTCCTCATCTTAGATGTCATATTCACGACGTTTCGGTCGTTGTACCCTACGCCATTCTTCAGTTGATATACGTTGGAATTTCGAAACGAACACTTTAATTAGCCCAAGGAGGTATCTCAGTAATATAGACAGATATTGTTTTTAAATCAAATATTCATTTCGTGAACCTACAGGCGATCACTAAATAGTTTGAAATTTTCAAACGTTTACAACAGAAATATAAAGAGAAAGGAATCAGTTGTAACACATCTTTACAATAACCTCCATCACATAATTATTGATTTACCGTTTTCAGCAAGTCTTCAAATTCTTCTTCTTCTATGACTCATGTCCTTCATGAGGATGGACGATCATGGCTTTTCCAAACTTTTTTACTATATTCACCCCAAGTAAGGCGATAATGCCACTAAGACAGAAGGGAATACTGGATGTGAAATAAAAGCACAAGACATTAGAAGGGAGCGGAACGTCAATCCTAAAAAGGAAACAAGGGATAAAACTCGATTCTTTTCAAAAGACCGGGAGGGAATTTGAAACTGGCGAAAGGTGAACCTATCTACACATACTGAGAAGTTAGAAGTTTAGAATTGAAGTAGAATTTACAAGGAACCGGAAACTCAATAATAATATGAATTTCAGTGTTTAAGTGGAGACGTAAGAAGTATAGAGTTGAAGTAGCATTTAGAAGGATCCGGAAACACAATAATAGTATAAATTTCAGAGTTTAGGCGGAGACGTTAGAAGTATAGAGTTGAAGTAGAATTTAGAAAGAAACGGAAACCCAATAATATCATAAATTTCAGAGTTTAGGTGGAGACGTTAGAAGTATAGAGTTGAAGTAGAATTTAGAAGGAACCGGAAACCCAATAATAATATAAATTTCAGAGTTTATGTGGAGACGTTAGAAGTATAGAGTTGAAGTAGAATTTATAGGGAACTTGAAACCCAATATTGATATAAATTTCAGAGTTTAGGCGGAGACGTTAGAAGTATAGAGTTGAAGTAGAATTTAGAAAGAAACGGAAACCCAATAATATCATAAATTTCAGAGTTTAGGTGGAGACGTTAGAAGTATAGAGTTGAAGTAGAATTTAGAAGGAACCGGAAACCCAATAATAATATAAATTTCAGAGTTTATGTGGAGACGTTAGAAGTATAGATTTGAAGTAGAATTTATAGGGAACTGGAAACCCAATATTGATATAAATTTCAGAGTTTAGGCGGAGACGTTAGAAGTATAGAGTTGAAGTAGAATTTAGAAAGAAACGGAAACCCAATAATATCATAAATTTCAGAGTTTAGGTGGAGACGTTAGAAGTATAGAGTTGAAGTAGAATTTAGAAGGAACCGGAAACCCAATAATAATATAAATTTCAGAGTTTATGTGGAGACGTTAGAAGTATAGAGTTGAAGTAGAATTTATAGGGAACTGGAAACCCAATATTGATATAAATTTCAGAGTCTAGGCGGAGACGTTAGAATTATAGAATTCAAGTTGAATTTAGAAGGAACCGGAAACCCAATAATATCATAAATTTCAGAGTTTAGGTGGGGACGTTATAAATATTTATCCGGAGGTGCAATTATGGAAGTCCACTGTCTTGAACCGAAAGGACACTAGAAGTCGTTAATTGGGACAAATACTAAAGTTGCACGGTGGTGCTGTTCTCTTTGAGCAGTATTTTGTTAAGCCGAACTTCTTCGAAGTTTGTAAATGATTTTGTAGATAAGAGCTGCCAACGCGATCGGTCGGCAGTACATTTGTATACCTCCCTTGGAGGTTAGTTTTGACATTAAAAACACTGTCTATAAAAATAAAAATAAAAAAACGATAGAACGTTGAAAGAGATCGTTTAGGTTAACGTCTAGATACATCAGATGTCAAAATTTAAATTTTAAGATGAACGTCTCTGTATTTTTAACGTTTCGATATTTAAAAGTAACCGACGTATGTTATATTTGTACACCCAACGTCTGAAATCTGAAGTCTGCTTCAGCTCGGTACTCCGAACGTCTGCACCTAAACTCTGAAATCTTTTTCATTATTTACTTCGTTTTATTTCTTCTTTCCGACACCAATAGGAGTAGATAGATTTGCCTGTCGTCCAGTTCAAACACCTCTCCGGTCTTTTGAACAGGAATAGAGGTTTATCGCTTGTTTCCTATTTAGGATAAGATTTCCGGTCCCTTCTAAAGCCTGCTTCAGCTCTATACACTTAACGTTTTTCTTTCCTACATTAATATAACTCCACACAGTAACCCTCTAACTTGTGTGCCTCTTGGGCCTTGTACTGGGTGAACATTAGTAAATAAAATTCTTATTTTTCTCTCTTACTCTTTTTTTTATTTTCCCTTCTTTACTTCTTTATTTTTTTTTTTTTTTTTTTTGTCTAATCCAAATGTTTGTTTTGGTTATTTTCATCTCTTCCTTTCTTTTTCTGTCTTTCCTTCCCTATTTATACCCTTTCTTTCTTACTTCTTTCCTTCTTTCTATCTTACTTCTTTCCTTCTTTCTTTCTTACTTCTTTCCTTCTTTCTATCTTACTTCTTTCCTTCTTTCTTTCTTACTTCTTTCCTTCTTTCTTTCTTACTTCTTTCCTTCTTTCTATCTTACTTCTTTCCTTCTTTCTATCTTACTTCTTTCCTTCTTTCTATCTTACTTCTTTCCTTCTTTCTTTCTTACTTCTTTCCTTCTTTCTTTCTTACTTCTTTCCTTCTTTCTTTCTTACTTCTTTCCTTCTTTCCTTCTTTCCTTCTTTCCTTCTTACTTCTTTCCTTCTTTCTTTCTTTCTTCATGTTTTTCTATTCTTTCCCTATATGTTTATATTTCATTTTTCCCTCTTCCTCTCTTTGTCTTTTTCTTTCTTCCTTTTATTTATATTCACTCTCTCGACCTTTCATTCATTTACTCGTTCTCTCTTTCTTTTCATTCTTTCTTTCGCCCTTTATTTATATTTTAGGTTCGCCTTTCGCCCGGTTCACACTCCTCCTCGGGCTTTTGATCAGGAGTAGAAGCTTTTCCCTTGTTTCGTCCTTAGGACTGAATCTTGGGTTCCTTCTAAAGTCTACTTCAACTCTATGTTCCTAACGCTTTTTTTTCCTACGCTAATATCTGTTCACACACACTAACCCTCTACCATGAGTGGCTCTTGGGCTTTATATTGGGTGAACATTAGTAAAAAACAAAAACCCTTTATATATAGGTTGCAAAAGAAGGTGAACAGCATGTATTATCCAAGTATTATTATAGTGGTTCTAGGATTAATTTAATATTAGATTGCATGAAAAACTTTTTTTTTAATTTTAATCATTTTTAATATAATCGGTCAGTAAAGTGCCATATGTGATCATTTCTCTTTGATTCATGACTCACTAGGTACATTTCTCGCAGTAGACTGCCATTTCTTTCTGCAGTAGACTGGTTGCCAACCAAGGCTATTCTATCTTGCTATTCAACCCATAGCTGGGGGGAGAAGAACGTTATTTGTGCGTAAGCTGTGTGAATGAACTCAACTGGAATTCGAACACATTGCACCACCCTCACATTTATTATAATTTTAATAATAATAATAATAATAATAATAATAAAAGTTCTGTAGGTAATTTAACGTACGAGAAGCGTAAAAGATTTTTGAAACAGTACTGGAAGACATTATTATTGATATGTTTCTAGAATCAATATATTTCGTTTGAGTGCACGTTTTACTTATCATCAGTGTATACCTAGTTTTCAACCTACTTGTATAACACTGATTGCATCTATAAAAAGATTTGTTTGTCTCAACTTCCTAGTGGTAATGGTAATATTAATTGTTTCTTTATTGACCGAGCAGCCAGTGCTACACGAGTGACTCTTTTCTTTAACTCCCTGGTCATCGGACCGAGATCGGGATCAAAGTGTAGTACCTATTTTCATTCTCTCTAATCAGTTACGTGCCATACGTGATACACGCTTGGGCGACCATGTCTCTTTCGATTCATGACTGACTAGGTAGAAGATTTTCCTGCTATCCACCCCATCTCTAATAATATCTTATGTAGATACATTTCGTATTCATTGACCGAGCAGCCATTGCTACTCGAGTTATGTTTTTCTATCACTCCCTGGTCATCGGACTGAGATCAAAGTGTAGTATCTGTTCTCTTATGACTGAGTTAAGTGATACACGCTTGGGCGGTCATGTATCTTTCGATTTATGACTGACTAGGCAGAAGATTTTCGCGTAGTCGGTTGCAGTAGACTGATTTCCAACAAAGCCTATAGAGACAAGTCTGTCCTTCTATTTAATCCATAGGTAGGGGACTAACAGATGTATCTTTCCCAATGTAAGTGAATATAACGAACCCGACTGGATATCGAACTCATCTCTCCGATTAACAATTCTGTGCCGTTATCCATTACTCACTGCGTACTCTTCTTTTAAAATTACAAACGATATCGTGATCTTCTAAGCGTAGTATAATTGTGGCTCAAGGGCCGAAATCACAGGGCTCCCAATGAGGATCAAACTTACCTTTTAGTAGTAATTGATCTAGCGAAACCCGCTTTGCTAACTATTACGCCACGTCGAGGTGAATGAAAGATTTTCTAAGCGTAGCTTAGATGTGACGCAAGGCCGAAAGTCATGGGCACCCAGTGAGAATCGAACACACTATTCAATTGTGAATGATCTGGCGAGACAAGCTTGCTTACCCATATACTACAACCAAGAGCCCAAAAAGTAATTTTCTAAGCGAAGCTTAGATGTGGCACAAAGTTGAATGTATGGGGCACCCAGTGAGGATCGAACGTATTATTAAGTCGTAATTGCTCTAGTGAAACAGGCTTGCTAACCCTTACACCACAACCATTTGCCCAAAATGTGATTTTCTAAGCATAGCTTAGATGTGGCATTCAATAATCACTGACCAAGCAACCAGTGTCTACGTCTGTTGAAATTTCTAAAATGATTCTCTTAAAATAATTCTTCGTGAAAATAGGTTTCTCAATTCAAGTAGAATTAAAGCTCTTCCCAGTATTGATGTAGCCTTCCTTGCATGTTCTTTAACGTCAGCATCTTCATTATGTCATTATTTTCTCTTTCATTAACATGTGCTATCCATTTTATTTGTTGCTGCTGCTGAAAGTCAAAAAGTAATGAAAGCAAACGATATTTAGTAACTTAAAATTTTACACACATTTTTTTTTTATTTACAACAGCTTTTTTTTTATAAAAGTGATCAGATTTTAATAAATACGTTTGTTTTTGAAAGAAAAAATATTATCATATCATAAAATAACAAATAACTGATAATTTTCTATTATTAAAAAAAAGAAAATCTAAAATATAGACGCTTGTCAATTTGCGCGTCAAATACAAAAAAAAAGAGTGATGACACATTGTGAATAATATTGATTATCATAAACAAATTGTACTTACACCCAATTGTACTAATTCCACAAGTTTTTTGGAGTCTTCGCTCTGAGCAATAGACAACAGCTTTATTCTCATCGCCTTTTAATAAAATGTTCCAAATTAGCATGGGGTTGTTTTTTTTAGAACGTTCCAGATTAATTTTATGATTAATTTTAGCAATTATTAAAAGTATTATGTCATTCTTTTTCCGTCAACCGTCTTTGAATTATCAACAAAATGGGGAAAAGCAAAATAATTGATCAAGACTTCCGTAAGCGTATTGTTGACTTTCATACAAATGGACTTATAAAATGATATCTATTTAGTCAGTTAAAGGCGCCATTGAGTTCTGTTGGTGTGATAGTTCGTCACTAGTAGACGTGCCATTCCAAAAAATGTCTGGTTGTTCTAAAAAGGTAACGGAACGTACGGTAAGATTATTGTCGAGAAAAGTTCGCAACGATCCCCGAGTTACGCTTAAAGAACTTCAAGGAGGACTACATGTAAGTGGAGTACGGATACAATTAGAGGACTCCAAGGAAGAAAAAAACTGTCTTAAGCGAAAACACAGACTGGATTTTGCAAACGAGCATTGTATCAAATCTGCATCATTTTGGGAAAATGTACTTTGGTCACACGAAATGAAAATTGAACATTTTGGCGGAAATGCTGTGGCAATGATCTGAAGAAAGAGGGGTACTGAATATTCGCCGAAAAATACTATCCAAACAGCAAGATTTGGAGGCGGATCAATCATGAGCTGGAGTTTCTATGGTGCCCAAGTTGTAGAGAACATTGAAATAGTTGAAGGGGGATGAATGGAGCATATTATAGGGATATTTTGGAGATAAATTTACGCCAGAGTGCACATTCGCTGGGTTTGAAACCAGGTTGGGTCTTTCAACAAGACAACGATCCTAAATATACTGCAAAGCTTACAAAATCATGGTTAAGTTCAAATAGAATAGACGTTCTAAAATGGTCAAGTCAATCCCCAGATCTCAATCCGATTAAAACTTTATGCAGAGAGCTGAAACTGAGAATTCAAAGAAGGAATCCGAAAAAACCTGCATGAACTAAAGGAATTTTGTCGTGAAGAATGGAAAATAATAGCCAAGAAACATGCAAGAAATTCGTAGGGGTCTACTCTAAACGCCTACATGATAGAATTACCAATAATAGTTACGTTACGAAATATTAATAGATGATATAATAAATGTATTGTAAACTTTTGCGTTATTAAATATTGCTTCTCTTCGTACTATATTTTTATAGATTATTTTTTTTTTAAATCTGGCTGTTTGACTGAAGGTTTAAACATATGTACTATTGGCAGTAAAAGTTTCACTAATCTGTGTTAGAAATACCTAAAGAAACATTTTAGTAATGTGTTTCAAACTTTCGCCTGGTACGGTATTTAACTTAACTACAATATATTTATCTGACCACTCATCTAAGTAATTACTAGTTTAACCGTTTCTTAACTTAGTTATTTCAATTAGTAGGAATTCTTCAAACTTAGCTGTGCCTCATGGCAAACTCAGATTTCCCCAGTGAATATTTAAGGTTTATGAAAGGCGATGATTTCTTAGCAGAAGATAAAATAAAAGCGTCTTTTCCTCAATCGCTGCCTTATTTGCCGCTCTTTGATTTTATTATGTTTGTTGCATTTTATAGAAATCCAATATGGTTCTGTGGAAAGAGTAGACTAGGCGTGTCGTAGCAATTTTCTTCTGTCTCATAATGGAAATGCGTTATATAATATAGCGCCATCCATTTTTGATATGCAGCGTTTGCTTTCCGCCATCTTTAATTTTGTTACTCTTTCTCTCTGATAATTATTGAGATCTTTTCTTTTTTTTATTTGTGATTTGTTTGCAATAAGAGGGCATATTTTCATCAAGGACAAAGAAAGGGATATAAAGAATCTGGAGAGTAAGAGAATAAAGGAAAAGAAAAGAATGAAAAAGAAATACAAAAATAGGAAAGATTAACAAAGAACCACCAAAGAAAAAAAGGTTGACTTAGTATCAATAAAAAGAAAAAATGAAGGAATGAATGAATTGTGGCCTCGAATCATTGAAGAATTTATAAATTTTAGAGGCATTTGAATGACGAACGATTGAGAATGGAAGAAAAATACAAGGAACTAAAGTTGATTAAACAAAAATAGGAAAAAAGAAATAAAATGAACGAAAAAGAAAGGAAAAGGAAAAGAAAGAACAAGAAAATAGAAGGAATGGAAAAGAAAGATAGAAAAGGAAATAAAAACAAAAGAAAGAAAGAAAGAAAGAAAGAAATGGTAAAAGGTTAGTTGGAGGGGAAAACTAAAGAGAAAAATAAGGAAAACAAAGGAAAAAGGGGAAAATGAAAATGTCAGAGAAGAGATGAAAATAGCAGTAAGAAAGGACGAAAGGGATAAAAAAAGAAAGAAAGAAAGAGCTAAAGATAAAAGAGTAGAAAGAAGAAAAGAAAGAGACAAAGATAAAAATAGTCGTAAGAAAGAAAGAAAGAAAGAAAGAGAGAAAGGTATAAATGGGAAAGAATGTAAGAAAGATAGAAAGTAACAAAGAAAGAAAGAAATAGTGAAAGATAAAAATAGTAACAAATAAAGAAAGACACAAAGGAAGAGAGAAAGATAAAATGGAAGAAAGAATGAAAGAAAGAAAGAAAGAAAAGAGAAAAGAGAGAGATAAAAATAGTAGTAAGAAATAAAGAAAGAAAAAGAGAGAAATAAAAATAATGGAAAGAAAGTATGTAAGAGAGAAAGAAAAAGAAAGAAAGAGATAAAAATAGTAGAAAGAAAGAAAAATAGTACTAAGAATGAAAGAAAGAAAGAAAGAAAGAAAGAAAGAAAGAAAGAAAGAAAGAAAAAGAATACCAATGAGTAAAACAGTTCAATGAGGGAATAAATAATCAACGCAAAAGGATTTTCTTGGAAAATCTAAAAAGAAAGAATGGAAAACGAGAATAAAAATATGATCAACACAAAAAATGTCTTTGAGATGCAATGACATTCACTGTAAATTATTTCATAACACATTACCCCGAATATAAGAAAATCTGTTTAGCCTTGCCGAGTTACTTCCCTTTGATCCTATTTTTTATTTTTTTTTTTCAATCAAGACAAGAGTGCAGTCTTTATTGGGACCAAAGAATTCACATCACTGAACATCCCTATTTCCCACTCACTCGCATGTCTATCATTTAAAAAAAGAAATTGCTCATTTTATCCACACGTTTTTTTTTTTTTTTGGTGGAGGCTCTCGTATTCTGACCACTGCATAAAAGAAAATCCACCATATTCTGGGTTCTTGGATGACGTTATTACACAAGGACAGATGGCATGAGATTTCATCAAAACACGTTTCGTCTTTGGACGGTCATAGTTGAATGCTTTGCCTTACACGACGCTACCAATGAAATGAATGATGATTGTGTCGCTAATGGGAAGTATCACGTTTATGTTCAGGTTTGACATGAATATAATTAATTCACCGTGTTTAATCCGAGCTCAGATTAAGCAGCTTTGTCAGTAAAATACCAAACGTTATTAATTTCGAACGACATATTGCAGCATTTACAAGAAAAGTTATTTTTATTTTTTGGATTTCTGTTATATACACATTTGCTTTCGGGTCCCAACCTAAGGTCAGAAATGGCTTCATGACATTTTTGACTGATCATTTACGTAAAAATGAAAGTTGTGTGCAAACTTTATCAATGCCAATTAATAAACCCAAGTGAAATTCCAGAATGGATCGCTGAAGGTATTACATATCTCCTACCAACAACGGATGACACAGACATTCCAAATATTACAGGCCAATAAGATATCCTTCCAGCACATATAAATTGATCATGTCTGTCCTGATGAACTGTACTTATTCTTTTCTTGAAGAAAATAACATTCTCTCTCTGAAAAAGAAGAGATGCCGAAGAGGTTCATTTGGTTGCAAAGATCAACTAATGATGAATAAAATTATCCTGGAAAATAACAGGAAAAAAGCAAAAATCTCAACATAGCTTGGATGGATTGCCGTAAAGCCTTTACTAGTGTGCCACATTCTTGGATCCTTAAGGCTTTGTAAATGTACAAAGTCGCCTCGATGATATTAAATTTCCTTAAATATAGCATAAAACTGTAGAAAACCACATTATACTTAAATTACACCAATGTTACTGCCACGTCAAATTGTTTGAATATCCGACGGGGAATCTTTCAAGGAGTCTCCCTGTCACCACCATTGTTTTGTCTGTCCTTAATCCAACTTTCGCATGAACTAAACAGCAATAAATTTGGATACAAAGTAAAATGGGAGTGTTTAATTACCTATTCTACATGGATGATATCAAACTCTTCGCCAAAGACGACAATGAGCTGAAGCTTATCCTCAAGACTTTAAAATATTTCAGTTATGACATCGATATGGATTTCGGATTACATAAATGAGAAAAAGTATCAGTCAATAGAGCTAAATATTTTACCAAAGATTGGCGAACTGGAATATGAAGAAACTTATAAATAGTGAGGAATTAGCAAAAAAAAACGGATAACAGCAGACCGAAATGAAGGAGAAAGTAAGAAAAGAATACTACAGAGGCTTGTGCATCTAATGTTAAATACGGAGTTGAATTCACACAACGGAATAGCATCCATAAACACTTTGGCTGCTTCTATTGTGCGATAGAGTTTCAACTTCCCTTATTGGACCGTAGCTGAAATGAACCGAATAAATATAAAAACGAATCTTTCAAGGTGTCTTCCTGTCATCCCTACTGTTCTATCTGTCCTTAATCCCCCTTTCGCATGAACTAAACAATATCTATGGATACAAAGTAGTTTTTCTATTATTATTATTATTATTATTATTATTATTACTGTTTTTGTTGTTTTTTTTTGTTGTTTGTTTGCAATGCACATGGAATGGTATCATGCCATTCCCGCCAAAGAAACCTGTACAAAGATCTCTATTTCAGGCACTTGTGAAAAAAAACTTTATACCGTCTTTTTGGAACGCATTTTTTATTGTACCAATACTTCTTCGGATTTCGGTGTCGTATTTCTCCTCCCTTTGCTCTCATATTCCGTTCATGCTATTCTCAGCATCCTTCTGTAAAATCGGATGAATCAAATTTATGTTGCCTCAAGTTTATTCTTCATCTATGAAAATCTCGTCCAGCATTTACTGCCATATAGGAGGACCAGTATTACGTATATGGTTTTAATAGATATAATGTCGATGATTGGTTTATTATTATTATTATTATTATTTCCTTTGATTTATGTTGTATATTCATTTTCTTCTGGGTCCCAACCAGAAACCTAAGGTCAGAAATGTCATCATGACATTTTCCATGGACAATTAAAAAAACACATATTTTACATAGATAAAGCCCTTCGTAAGGTGTGGGCTGTACTCGTGAGGACATTTTTTTGTATTTCTTTAAGCCATAGGATAACAGGAATCCCTTCAGTGTATATATTGGAATATTTTCCAATCAGTCCGAGGGCTCCAACTACTACACGGACTATTGATGTTCTCATGTGCCACATTTTTGAGATTTCGATTTTATTATTATTATTATTATTATCATTATTATTATTATTATTATTATTATTATTATTTCCTTTGATTTATGTTGTATATTCATTTTCTTCTGGGTCCCAACCAGAATCCTAAGGTCAGAAATGGCTTCAAGACATTTTCTACTGACCATTTTTGTAATTTTTTTTTTAAATCACACACATTTTACATAGATAAAGATCTTCGTAATGTGTGAGCTGTACTTAAGGGTATTTCATCTGTATTTCTTTAACGCATGAGCTACCAGGAATCTCTTCAATGAATCTATCGAACCCTTTTGCAATCAATCCGAGGGCTCCAACTACAACTGGAGTTATTGATATTCTCATGTGCAACATTTTTTCGATTTCGATTTCAAGATCCTTGTATTTTGATAGCTTTCGAAGATCTTCAAAGATACAATACAATCCGCAGGGACTGCCATATCAATAAAAAAGCACATTCTGTTTTTGTAGTCTTTGATCACGATAGCTTTGATTGTTATGTCTGTGTGTATTTTAAACTCCCATAAAATTGTTATAGGTCCTATCTCTGTAATCTGAGTGATGTTCATACCAGTTTCTTGCATTTTCGTTCCCGTGAAAGTATTATTATTATTATTATTATTATTATTATTATTATTATTATTATTATTATTATTTATTTATTTATTTATTTATTTATTTATTTCCTTTATCTGCCGTTTACACATTTCTTTCCGGGTCCCACCCAGACACCTAAGGTTAGAAATGGCATGATGACATTTTCCACTGAAAAACTAAAAAAAAAAAACCCCAAAAAACACATATTTTACATAGATAAAGCCCTTCGTAAGATGTGGGCTGTACTCGTGAGAACAATTTTTTTGTATTTCTTTAAAACATGGGTTTCCGGGAATCTCTTCTATAAGTCTATTGGAATCTTTTCCAACCAATCCGACGGCTCCAACTATAACAGGGATTGTTGATATTCCCATGTGCCACATTTCTGAGATCTCGATTTCAAGGTCCTTGTATTTTAATAGCGTTTTGAATATCTTCAAAGATACATTGCAATCTGCAGAGACTGCCATATCAATAAGGAGGCATTTTTTGCGTGTGCGGTCTCTAATAACAATGTCTGGCCGATTAGCTTTGATTGTGTAGTTCCATCTGCAACTCATACTAAATAGTATCATGAAGATCCCTGTAAAAGATCTCTATTTCAGGAACTTGTGGAAAATTTAAAAAAACAAACTATTTGCCACCTTTTTTCAAGGCATCTTTCGCTGTGACAATTCAATTTTGAATATCGATGTTGCACTTCCCAGATATTAAATTTCTATTTTCTTCTTCATTTCTCATATATTCAGTACATACTATTCTCAGCAGCCTTTTGCAGGCAGCCATTATATATATATATATATATATGCAGAAATATAGTCTTAAAGTGTGCTATATTTATGGGGTAAAGTGCTCAATATCAGAGATAGAGCGTGTGTAAATATAAAAGTGGACATGGAAGTCAGCACTTAGAGGCGACAGTCTGTTTCATGCTAGTGCAATCGTCAGGCGACTAGTGCTTTCACAAATAGTAAATATGCGAACAGCACAATGCTTTCTAAGTATATCTGGGAAATAAAAAACAAAACACACACCACACCAAAAATATCTTGGAAAATAAGGAAAAAATCATCAGCCTACAACAACCTATCAAAAACCTGCAAACTTTGCTTGGAGGAAAAAATAGCTATCATTACCTTCCCAGATGAAAATAAATTATTAAATAAAAGATCCGAGCTAATCTCAAAATGTAGACATGAAAACAAATTTTTACTACGTAACTTAAAATAGAAAAATAAATAAATATATAAACAAACAACAATAAAATAAGCAAAATAAATTACTCCAAACAAATCATAAAACCACACCTGTTAGAATATACGAAACAAAATCAAAACAAAAGAACGGACGAAAGTTATAACTGTTATACAAATAAAAAAACAAACAAAAAAACAAAAAAAAAAAAAAAAAAACCCATTAATAAAAGATAATATACTACGTTACTTAAAAACCGAAAGCCAAAAAGATATAGTGTAACAAATAAATAACAACAAGTATAATAAATCGATCTAAATACATCCAAATATATAAATAAACTAACAACCGATTACGATAAACTAGCCGTTTAAAAAACAAAACAAAACAAAAACAAATAAAGATAACCAACCTAAATAGATAAATTAAAAACTGTTCCCACCTAAATAATAGTCAGAAAAAACCACAAATTCAACAAACAGATTTAATCAATGACAAATAAACAAATATATAAGATAAAAAATAAAAATGAAAATAAATAAAAACAAGCAAAACAATTTGACCCAAATAAATAAGTGAACAAGCGATTTCCGGTAATGACGGCCATTATAGACTACCAACAATAAGCTATATAAACAAATTTTTACTACGTTAACCAAAAACACCGATCAAAATAAAAGAATAAATAAATAAATATATAAGATAAAAAATAAAAATAAAAATAAAAAAACAAACAAAAAACAAGCAAAACAATTTGACATAAATAAATAAACAAATAAGCCACTTCCGGTAAAAGTAACCGCCAAAATAGACTACCCATAATGCACCACTGACCCTTATATAAATAGCCGAGAAAAATAACAGCACTAGTCGCCTGACGATTGCACTAGCATGAAACAGACTGTCGCCTCTAAGTGCTGACTTCCATGTCCACTTTTATATATATATATATATATATATATATATATATATATATATATATATATATATATATATTTATATATATATATATATATATATATATATTTGTGTATTTAGGCAGCAATCCTTCTTTCAAGCACATTTCATTAAAAACGACTGACAAGGTGATTTTATTTAGTTTTTTATATAAATTCTCGTGCGATCTAATAAAGTTTTTCTTTTCAGAGGATAAATTATATAAAAATTGTCCGAATGTTCTTTTCCGAGCGCTTTCGGCTATACTTTTAGCCATTATCAAGGACTGTATTTCAACTGTTAGAATTAGAAATAGTTTGTGTGTGTTTTATAAAGTGATTCATTTTTTTGTTTCAAAACACGGTCAAGATATTATGTCCATGTTCAAAGTTAATATTATTAAGGGTTGGTTTGTTTAATTCGGACAATTTTTATATAATTTATCCTCTGAAAAGAAAAACTTTATTAGATCGCACGAGAAATTATATAAATAACTAAATAAAAGCACCTTGTCAGTCGTTTTTAATGAAATATATATATATATATATGTTCGTTTTGTATATGTGTGTTAGCGCATGCACATATATATATATATATATATATATATATATATATATATATATATATATATATATATATATATATATATGCAAATTTCATTGAATACGACAGACAAGGTGCTTTGATTTAGTATTTTATACAATTTCTCAAATGATCTCATAATTCTTTTTCTTTACAGATGATAATTTATATAAAAACTGTCTAATTGTTGTTTTTATCCGAGCGCTTTCGGTTATACATTTAGCCATTTTCAGGGTTGAAATATATTAACTATTAACAAGAAATAGATTGTTCTACGCATGTATTTATGTTTTCACTTTCAAAACACGGTCAAGATATTATGTCCATGTTCATAGTTGATATTACTGAGTGTTGTTGCTTTTTTGTTTTATTAATAAGGTTTCCATTATTTTTAGCCTTTTTTCATGTTGATGATTCTATTATATTTGTGTTCTAAACATGTTACGAATAGGGTCTGGGTAGGTTTCCATGAGTATTTAAATGAGATCTAATTGAGCTATTGTCAGAAAGGTGTAGTGTTTGTCTCCGTGTCAAACATGTTGTAGTATGGCCTATATAATTATTTACGAATATGGATTGATCAGGAATACAATATATTATAAATATGTATATAAAAATATACAATTTGTGTATATATATATATATATATATATATATATATATATATATATATATATATATATATATATAAATGAGAGAAAAAAACAGTAAAATTCCGCTGTCCCTAGCATTTACTTTATTAAAGTACTCAATACAAAGTAAAGCAATATATAATATTATTATTTTATTATAAGATAGTATAGCAAAAACATGTTGAAATTACTACACAATAGCTTTCGTGTTTAGGCACTACGTTGTACGTCTTCATGCGATTGTAAGCGCCTGGTAATTAAATAAGTTTTAAGAAAATTTCAAAAGCACTGTTACCTCTTTGTCGAAAGACAAAGGGGATAGAGAAAACACAAGGTCAGAATTAGAAAATAAAAATTGTTGGTTTGTCTTTATTAAACAATCAGATCTCCGCTAAATAGAAAATTAAGCTGAGCGTAGAGGTGAGGGAGTTATTTTTACATGACAAGATACCCCGGAAC
>OZ038511.1:76635239-76652739 GCA_964036315.1 Acanthosepion esculentum | reverse complement strand
CTGATGCTTGGATATCCATTATTGCAATTTGTATCCGGATGAGGAGGGAACAGTTAAAAATTCAAATTTTAAAATAACTGAAAAGAATTGGTGGTTTTAAAAGTGTTTACATTATATTGAGTTTAAAGTTACACAAAAACTTTGTGAATTTAAAGTTTCCTCTTTGAAATTCATTTAAAAATAATTCCAAAACATTATGAATTGAGGAAATCAATTTTATTTCTTCAAAAATGCCAAGGCATCTAAGTTAAAGTGAGAGGTCTCGTGACGTGAGGTTTTGAAGTTCCGAATATATATATATATATATATATATATATATATATATATATATATATATATATATATATATATATATATATATAGTAATTCATGGAAGAGTGCCCCAAGAGCCAAGTCTTCTTTTCACCCTAAGCTGAAGGCTGCTCCTCACAAGTACAAGTGGAGAAATTTTGGTGGGTGGATTGAGTAATGATATATAGTAATTCTAGAATTCGTCCTATTTGGATCTCAACTGCAGTGCACATCCACTACCGAGAATCGAACCCGGACCGTTTTGATACAGCGCAAACGTCATACCAACGGTGATGAAGAAGAAACTGACTAGACTCGATATATGATAATTGCACAAGTGTTCATTTTTTGTCTATTTTAATAAGATTTTGATTGATAGTAAATATAGCCGAAAGGTCCGAAGCACGCTGGGTCAAAGGGTATTTTCTCCTTCAAACCATGATAGTGAGTGAATTTTCTTTATATATTTTTGTGCGGCAGACGTAGTTAACACAGTTTAAAAAAAAAACAAAAAAAACAAGGTGTCTACTTCGGAACTACAAAACCTTCCTATCCACAATTGACTTTTAGAATAGTAGAAAATGAATAACAGTCGAAGTCCTCATATCCAAACTTCTCATTTGATATTATCGGAATATGCTACTATTTTTCTTATCTTTGCAGGTAATTGTTAGTAAATTGGAATTTCTCAACTCATAATGTCTCGCATAGAAGAAACTTCAACTGGAAGAAAAAGGAAAATAAATTCTTTCTCATCAGAAATAAGAGATTATTGAAAAAGCTCCTAATTCATTGAATTTGCAAATTAACAAACAAGGATTGCAGAATCTGAACGAAACACTAAAACGTGCGCTTGTAGATTCTTTTCCCTGACGCCATCAATAATTTGCTGGACAGTCAGGTTTAGGCCAACGGTTGATCTAATTTTTTGAAGCACCTTTCATTTTTTTCGGAGCACCTTTTCTTCTTCTGGTTGTATTCTGTTGAGAAGTATTGAGTTGTAAATGTTTGCTGCCATGTAGGTAAGTGTGATTCCTCTATAGTTTTGTTTTTTCTTGTCGAGCCTAGAAGTCTGGGAAAAGAAGTCTGCAGACTTTTGTCCATCTTTCTATCACTCTTCCATTATAATTGGCGCTACAGTGTTGAGTTGAATATCATTAAATTCCCGAATCTTCCAAACTTCCGGAGGAATTTTATCAAGTCAAGCTGCTTTCTTATTTTTAGTGATTTTTAAAGCCGTCTATAAGAAGAATAATGACGGATAAAAATACTTTCAAAAAATAATATATATATATATTTAAAAAAATAATAATAAAATACAAAAATTACCTCCCTTGCATAACTGAGAGAAATATTTTGAATTTGAAACGCTATAAACGAACAGTGAAAAAAAGTATTTTGAATTTACGAACCTACTGTATAGGCATACACAGATAGTTTAACCCACTGAAGATGACCTCAGTTGAGATTGAAAGTACTTTGGAGAATAACATTTATTTGAAAAAAAAAATTTGTATTTTTCTTGATCAATTTTCTACAGCCACCAAGAAATTAATTCGTAGATTAGAAAAGATTAAAACTAAAATAGACATAATTAGTCTAAATTATTTCACCAAACCTGCTTGAATGAAAATATGCTGTCTAAATAAACACGCACACACACGCACACACGTATATATATATATATTCATATATATATATATATATATATAGAGAGAGAGAGAGAGAGAGAGAGAGAAAGACACAGAGAGAGAGAGTAAATGTAACAAATCCGTTGGTATATAATCCAAGTGGATCCTAGTAATATAAAATATTAAAACTGATCCACAAAAAGAGCTCAATGGATTTATTACCACAGTGAAAATAATTAATAAACAATAAAATCCAAAATCACCTCATATGGGGAATAGCCTATTTCGGCAGACGAAGATATCGGTCGCCTCTCTTATCAATCCTGGTGTGTACTGAGTTTCGTGTCAGAAATAGAAATTTAACTGTGAAAACTAAAAAAAAAAAAAAACACCGGTCGAAAAACTAATACAGAATTTATCTATTTCAATGTTTCAGTCAGACGAAAGGCACGAGACAGGAGTCAGGGAAGGGTGGAAGGTATTTGTCTTAAAGGGAAGAAGTTTTATAGAATTAAACCCGAATATTAAACTTATGACATTAATTGGGGGTTATATGAAGAATGAAATATTAATTTAAAATTAAAAGAGGAATAAAAAGGTGTTTAAAAATAACTTTAAAATATATAGAAACAAGGATGTAATGGAATAATGGAAAGAGAATTGGGGAGATATTCAAGTAGGGGAAAGTTTATAAATTATAACTAATATACTGTAAAGAGGTTACTGAGGGGGAATATAGAAATTAGAATTTGTTATACATTCGACATTTGAAGAGTTAGAGGGGAGTGGATATTTTGACAATATAGTAGCTAATTCAGTAAAACTTATATTATGGAAATTTGAATTTGTTATATATCTGTTATTATGCTCTCGATAATTTCGGTTGGGCACTGTCGAGAGGGAGGCTAATTCTAAACAGCAGCCGTTTCTGCTAACGCAAAGATTATTCCTTTAAATGAATCGAACACTATGACTGTCTGGCGTTTGTTTACATTCGTAAAAATAATACGCTAGATTTTCATTCAGAGGTGCAAAGTCCAACTGATGCCAAATCGGTCGGGTTTCGATCTTGGCTTGAAGCAATCGGGTGTCTATCCGCATTGATAAGCTGTAATACAGCGAAACAGTCCTGTATGTGGATGACATTATATATATATATATATATATATATATATATATATATATATATATATATTAAGATACCGACAACCAATGCATCATTTCTCAAACCAACCATAATTGTTTTATGACCCTTCGCTCAGAACTCTTCACTGCCATTTAAAGAAAGACATTCGAATTACCAACACAAAAACAGAGAATGTCTCATATCGAGAATATTTAACATTGAAAATCATAAAGGAAAAAATTAATTATTTTTAATAATATGTGAAAATCTCCACCCTTTACCTGAAGACGGTCGTGAGACCAGAAACACGTGTTGTAAAATTATGAAAAATAAACAATAATATTTTTTTAAAAACTCACATTACAACCCAAAAAGTTTGCGGTACCTCTCTTCTTTTTAATATACACACTTTTCTCTCGTTGGAACCATTATAACCTCTTCATTTTTTATTTATATATATATATATATATATATATATATATATATATATATATATATATATATATATAAAGAAATATAGTCTTAAAGTGTGCTATATTTATGGGATAAAGTGGTCAATATAAGAGATAGAGCGTGTGTAAATATAAAAGTGAACATAGAAGTCAACACTTAGAGGCGACAGTCTGATTCATGGCCCGATGATTGCATGTAGCATGAAACAGACTGTCGCCTCTAAATGTTGACTTCTATGTTCACTTTTATATTTATATATATATATATATATATATATATATATATATATATATATATATATATACAGATAGATAATATTAGTGGTAAATATACACAAACATATCCAGTCATATATCTAAAATATATAAATATATATACATACATACATACACATACATATATATATGTAGAAAAAATAATTCCAAGAAGATAGAATCCAGGTAGAACTCAATGTCCAGGACAGAGTAAGGATATAATAAAAAGGCTTAAACACTAATATTCCATGGTATTTGGAATGATCCCTAGTTATGGCGACGTTATGCCTCCATTCATCTTCCCACAGGACCTCGGACACAATACGGAGGCCTACATCAAGTGCCTTGAGGAGGTAAGGCTGCCCTAGGTCAACAGGGTGGCTAAAAGAAGAACCTATGGCTGGTAACAGGACTCTGCACCATGCCACACAAGCAGGAGAACCCAGTCATGGCTGTCAGACAATTTCTGCTAATACATCATCCCTTACATCTGGTTACCTAACTCTCCAGACTACAACCCCGATGATTTTTATGTGTGAGTCGCAGTTGAGCTAGAGACCAACAAAACTCCTTATAATACCAAAGATGAAATAAAGGCAATGATTATGGCGGAATACAGCAACTTAAACAAGGAGACCGTTCAGAAGAGTAGCAGGAGATTCGGAAGTCGTCTGGAGGCCGTGGTTGAAGCTAATGATGATTTTCTTGAATAAATTTACTCTTTAGTATTTCTAGATATTTTTGCGTAAATGTCCGTGTTAATTTCATTTTCGTGTAATAAAGACGACAATTTATCCATCGCACTCCTATACGACCATTAAAAGGCAACATGCATACAACAAATATATTAAAAGCTATCATATCTAAGTCAATCGTAACAGGCCATGTAATCTTAAATTTATAGGCAATCCTAATAGGCAAGAACATTTCGTCATAGTAGGCAATCATAAGTGGCGTTAGCTACTTGTCATAATAAGCAATCGTAATAGGCCGTGTCTACGATTTATTATTGAATACAGTAACTGTAGTACAAGGCCGAAAAAGGGTGAGATGGGATAAGGTGGGTCGACACTATCTTATATCTAGCTAATCAGATTCACGACCCATTCATTCGTTACAATTTATTCATTTACCGCAAAAACACATCCAGCATCATTCACTCCTACGTTTACCACAAGTTCACAGGGAACCTACAATACACCTCATGACATAAAATTTCCAATATGTACAATTGCGTATACAAAAATATATGAAATTAAGTCAATGTTATGAAATGATAGGGCGGGGGGAAGGATGAACACGAAAACAAACTCAAAATAAATGATGTTAGTAGGAACCGTTTACCCGTGAAAATTAAGAGTGGCCACTGTATTCTGACTTCCGACAAAAAAACAAGAGGCTCGCTCGCTAAGGGAGAGAGAAGAATAAAGTATATGAAAATGAGAAAATTCAAAAACTAACCTCATTGAGAGGCAAAAGAGTAGATCCCCCACCCAAGAAAATGATTTTGTAAGTGGAGCTTAGATGCGTCACGAGGCCGAAAATATAGAGAATCCCGGGAGAATCGAATTCACGACGCTATCTCATATTGATTTAGCGAGACAAGCTTGTAAACTATTACGCTTTGAAGTAGTACCCTCCTGACAGGTGGTGTCTTATATTAATAAAAACTTTTTTTAATTCATTATCACTTTCCTCTGTGGTACGTAGACTTTATGAATTTAAGCGCAGTATTCAATTGGAAACAATGTCTAATCATTTTACAATTAAAATGTCTAGATGTAACCGTAAGTTCTATGCTAACAGTTTTCATTTCACGCATTTCTCACTTCTGTATATGGCTTCCGGCTTCTTCCTTCCCAGTCAACTTTGATCTTCAAATATTTAAGTGCAATGTCAATCGTTATATTCCGTCTTCTTAATACCTGTTCTTTTATCGTCCTTTCTCCTTAGCAGTGTTTTATTTTCTCTTATTCTTTCACACTCAGTAACCCCTTGTGTATCTACCGGCCTCTTCCTTCCCAGTCAACTTTGATCTTCAAATATTTAAATGCAATGTCAAGCGTTATCTTCCGTCCTCTTAATACCTGTTCATTTTATTGTTCTCTCTCTTTAATAGTGTTTTTCTCCTATTCCCTTACGTCTTAGTAGTTGTGTTGCCTTCCCTGGGGTGAAATGATTAAAAATATATTTGTCGACGGGGCACTTCACTTAAATTGAACCAGAAGTAGACAATAGAGTTGCTTTCATTTGTCATTTTTCTGCACATATTTTGGTTTGGTTTATTTTGTTTTTCGGCATATCAACACCTCAATGGGTTATTTAATGCCAGAATGTGGTTAGGATAGGTTCGTATAAATAAAATATATATACTTTGTAAGAAATTACTTTGTAACTCAGGTTTCATTGACGTATTTTTATAAAGTGGATTTTTGTCGAGAGTCAAAACTATTGCTGGTAATTTTTTTCTTTTTTTGTCAAAAAGGAATTGCTGGTAAAAAATGTTTTTCCAGAAATTTATTGCTGGTATTTTTGCTATAAAAATTTATTTTCCTACTTTCACCGTGTTTTGACCCCAGTTTGCGTGTCAACTATTTGCCCATAGCTGGGGCTCTAACAAATGGAACTGGGAACAACAGCATTTCAGAGCTGGTTCCATGTTCATCAAATCCTCCCGATCAGTGACTTTGCTGCCGGATGTAATTTATCGTCATACCCAGGACAAGCACACATTTTATAACTTGCTCGATCACAATGACTTGCTGCTGTTCTTGCTGTCGCTGTTTCACTAACTTGATTCTCCCGATTTGAAGCTTCGAACCAAACAAAAATCTCTATCCTACAAATGAATTTCGTTTCAAAACGACAAATACTGGAACTCGGGTCAGATCCAGAAAACAATGATCAGAGATTTTATTAAAAACAAACAGGTCAATACTTTTCCCAATATCCGATTAAGTTCATCACAGCAACCAAAGTTTGCATTAAACCAAATATCAATCTAATTTAACAAGGAGGCTGAAATATAATTGAATATAATGATAAAAGCTATTATCTTCCAAAATACAAAATACATCTTTAGTCTTTATTGCCAAAAAGCCATCATGCGTTTTAGATTGAAATAATTGGAGAAGCCTTTTGGAAAAAAAAAATAAAGACCTTTATTCGCGTGCTAAATGAGTTTCCTGACCTTTTTTAAAAACCCAAATTGCACTGCACTGGGTGAGATTCAATTGAAGCATAGCAACTAAATACATAATGCTGCCAAAATAACTAATGTATTTTTGATGTAATAAAGATTTACAGGCAAAAAATTATATAATAAAGTCTTTTTTTTCTTTTTACCTATAATAATTAAACGAGGTCGGATCAAAAAGTATCGGGACTAATGCTATGTATGTATATGTATATATATATATATATATATATAGCTGGCCACTTGTATTCAAGGATACCCTACTAAGGCGGCTAACCAATCCCTTTTGTAGACGCTAGCTCAGGCACATTTGTGTTTATTCAACACCCACAGAGCCCACTTGTGGTTTATACTGCAACTATGCTGAGGAGACATTAGTTACAGTTTCTGGGGAAATAGCGTGTTATCTAGCGTGATAAACAATTTGAACAAGGCCAGCACGCCATCGGCCACGATGACTTGTGACTTCGTGCTAGCACAGCTATCGACGGCACCCAAGGTTTCCGTCTACCCAGTTTCACTCAAAAGGAGTGGGTCAAACCGTGGTATGGTTTTCAGACACTTTCCAAAGGTTCTGCACGCTGGTATCGACTCCTCCAGTTCGATAACATCTGGAAGTATCCTTCCTGAGAAATCCACTATGAACCCGTGTCTTATGGTCAGAATGCGAACGTTCTAACCACTTCGGCTACGTACCCAAAAAATAAAACTACAAGACATAACAATTCGGCATTTAATCACTTTCGAAGTAGTCCCCTACCGAAGTCACACACATTACCTGGCGTCGTTTCGCCTGATGGGCGCATGACTAGAACGTCCATTTTGGTATAGCGAACAGCTGACTCGCCACACTCTCTTGTATTCCTGGCGTCTTGAAATCATACTCCTTTCAATTAGTTTTTGATTCTTCAGAAAAGTAAACGTCGTTAGAGTCGAGATCTGGGAAATATGGTGGTTGTCTAACCGGGGGAACGTTCGACTTCGACAAAAAAACTGCTGCACAAGCCACGGTCACCGATGGTGTGGCGAGATGACCAACACCCTACACGCTTTCATTCTAAGCTCTGCTATAAACAACGAAAGTGACCTTGAAAGTCATAACTTGGTGCGCATGCGCGACAGAGTTCAATATCACTATCGTGTGTAAATATAAAAGTGAACATAGAAGTCAGCACTTAGAGGCGACAGTCTGTTTCATGCTAGTGCAATCGTCAGGCAACTGATGATTTGCACTGACGATTGCACTAGCATGAAACAGACTGTCGCCTCTAAGTGCTGACTTCTATGTCCACTTTTATATATATATATATATATATATATATATATAGGTAACTATACTCGTGTTGAAAAACCTTCGAATTCTTGATTTAACAATAGCCAAATCAATCAGGAAGGGAAAAAAAGGTTTTAAAAAAGAAAGAGCCAGGAACATGAAAGTCTGTCGAAAATAATCGCACAGATACAAGTTCAAGGCCCAAAGAAAAAAAAAACCGATACGAGTAAACAACTAACTAAAGAACTCGATACAAACGTAGAGCAAACCTAGTCAAACCTAATGAGCCAGACAAACCTACCAAGGTTTCACTTAGGCAGATCGTCAGGCTCAGCTGGCTAAAGAGGCAACAGCAAACGGCGTATATATAGAAATGGGAAATATTAAAAAGTTGCACCAAGTATAAAGCGGGCCATAAATTCTGTAAGCTGTGCACCGAGGAAAAATTAGCCATAGCATTATATAATAAACCTAATGATCTACTAAATTCTAAAACCGAGATCCTTAACAAATGTAGACACAGAAATACTTGGTTACTGAAATAAGCCTCTCTCCCCCGATTGTAGCGTTATCGTTAGTGTTTTCTTAAATATCCTATAATGAGATATTAACAGTTATTAGCATTAATTTGTTGTTGCCATTTCCATCTTCCTATTAAGCTGGATGTGGCTTTAGTGCTGTAAATAATTTGTTACTGAAGAAAAGAAATCGACTGGATATCACTAAACAAGGAGACTTGAGGCTTAAGCTGATTAAATTGGTGCCTAATATAAAATCTAAGATCTCACTAACAGTCATTCTGTGATAAGCTCAAATTTCATTTTGCATTATTATTTCATGATTAAAATGGTCACAGAATATTACAGAATAAGCTTTCATTCAAATATTTTGTATTTCCACCTTTCAGTTCTCAATTATATGTTATGAAACTATATATATTTAACTGTCTTTTTGTTTTTTAAAATGTTTCTCTTTCATGGACGCCATAGTCTTTGCAGGCTTGTTTAGAGACCAGGTTAATAGCCTTTTAAGCTTCCTTCGCGGGAATTGCAATACAATTTTTAATATGTAAGATTTAAATATTACGGTTGGGGGCACCAGAACTTTAGAATTACCAAAGTGAGGGATGGCCCAAAATCGGTTGGGTACCACTGATTTAGGCTCTGTCGACATTGGTATTGAGCCCTCAGCTTTATTCTATATCTATGTGTGTGTCTGTGTGTGTGTCTCTCTCTCTGTGTTTGTGTGTGTCTAGGATGCATAATAGTATCCGAAGATGATGAGACGAAGAGTTATTTTTTTTTATCAAAGACGCATTTCAAAGTGAACATAAGCTTTCTCCGGGGAATTATGAAATTTACATTTCCCCGCTGTCAAAGTAGAGAGACATTTTGAAGACAGGGCTTATGTCATAGAACATTTTAACGCTTAGTGCTATTTTTAACCAACGTAGGTATATAGCAGTCTACAATACGACTTGTTTCGTAACGTATTTTTATTTATAGTGTTTTGTGGAGGTGTCGCTTAGCTTAGTCTGTGTTACAGATTATCTAATCGAAACCAAAATGATCGTTCCAATAAATGTGTTTATGGTCATTTATTTCCATTAAATATCAGTTTCCTGTTTTTCCCAAACGGGCCAGCACAGCCACGCAACAATCGTCATCTATTTTTCTTAATCGTTGTTCTTTCATTATCTCTCTCCTTAATAGTATTTTCCCTATATTCTCTAACAATCAGTAACTCCTTGCATCTTAGTTGCTTTATTGCCTTGCATGGGGGGAAATGATAAAAAATAGATAGATATAGCACTAAAGCTCTAATTTTGTATGCGTTTTCCCTAGATACGGTTTAAATGAGGCATGATACCCCAACCAATTTAGAAGCATGTTGTACCTTGAAACTCTAGCGAGTGCAGTGCCAAATTACAAAATTAAACAAAGTGTTCTTGAGTTAGGGCTATTTTTTGTCTTGTTTTTTTCCGTTTTTTTTAATTAGAAATTCAGTGTTTGTTTTCAATACACATTCTTATATCAGTCCACGTATATAAACAAAATCTTTCATATTCTATTCCAATGATTATGTGGGTGAAAAATAATAAATATGTATATTATAACATTATTATTAAATATACATGACATTATAATACATTATAATATTATATACATATATATATATATATATATATACATACATACATATACATATATATACATATATATATACACACATATATATACATATATATATACATACATATATGTACATATATATATACATACATATATACACATATATATATATACATATATATATACATATATATATAAATATATATGTATATACATACATATATATATACATACATATATATACATATATATATACATACATATATATACAGATATATAGATACATATACATATATATATACATATATATATATACATACATATATATATATACATACATATGTATATATATACATACATATACATATATATATATACATACATATATATACATATATATATATATACATATATATTTATATATATATATATATATATATGTATATATATATATATAATTATTTATTTAAATATTATAACATAAATATGTTATAAAATCACTACAAAAAAAGCCATTTTGTTTCAACACCTCCGGTGTCTTATCAAGTGATGATGTTGAATGTAGAATAAATGGTTTTAAAAGTTTCAAATTAATTAACGATCCTTCGCTAGGGGTAAACGCTGTTACATAAGCTAGAATGACCAATCAAAATACAAGTATATGAGAATTCAAAACATTTGACAACGAAGCAAGGTTATCATAGATATTAAAAGCTTTAAAGTTGGGGTTCTAGTAAAATAGAATATGTCCTAACTAATAAGTATTATGATAACCTTGCTTCGTTGTCAAATTGTTTGAATTCTCATATACTTGTATTTTGATTGGTCATTCTAGCTTATGTTACAGCGTTTACCCCTAGCGAAGGATCGTTAATTAATTTGAAACTTTTAAAACCATTTATTCTACATTCAACATCATCACTTGATAAGACACCGGAGGTGTTGAAAAAAATGGCTATTTTTGTAGTGATTTGATAACATATTTTTGTTATAATTTTTAAATAAATAATTATATCTGCTCTACTCTGTATTGAGCACTCTTTAAAGAATAATAATTGTTGGTTATTGGAATTTATTCCGTATATACAAATCCTATACTTGGATATTATAACATTATTTTTAAATATACAAGACATTATAACAAAAGTCTTAAATATAAATGTCGCAATATACATTTATTCAATTCAGTATTTTAGAACCATTTTATACTTTTTTTATTATATTTCAATAAATATTAATCTTATGAGCAGAGGATTTGTTTGTTTGTTTGTTTGTTTTTTAATGATCTTCACCTTTAACATGGTAAATACTAAAATTCGTATGAATTGTTATCCCGAGGCTACTATTACTTGAATAGAAAGGCATTTAGTGTGATGCCAGTTTGCAATTCCATTTTAAAAAAAGAAAATTTTCCTGCAAGGCAATGTTTGTATTAAAGGAATGTTTCAATTTAAAATTAGGTTATCTTCCTGGAACAATGATACCTCCCCCTACATGTTATTCGGAAATTCTTAATGCATGGTTCATTCTGAAAGTCTAGTGTTTGATAATTAAGCACCTATCATTCAATTTCCAACTGAAATTTCGTTAAAGAAATAATGTGAAGCAGCGAATACGACATTGTTTGTCTAATTGCCAACTACACCTATTCGGATATCACAAAATTGTATGGAGAGCTAAAATGACAAAAATTACAAAGAATAAAAAACAAATATTTGCTTTCAGTATAGAAAGTTTTATAAATTTTCCACATTTTTTGAATGCACTGTGATTTGGTCATTCATAAGCATTAATTTCTTTCAATCCAGAGCATTAGTACAGGCACTGCTATAGTTTCATTTTAGTAGAATTTTACATAGCAAATATAGATTACTTTCACAGACAAAATATTATTCTGTCACAAGATAATTGCGGTATAGTGGTAGAGCTCAGCACTGTATATACTACAGGAACTTATTTTAAAAGGAAACTAACGGGTTTATGAGTGGTCTAGTATATATATATATATATATATATATATATATATATATATATATATATATATATATGTATATATATATATATATAAAGACATTTATGATATGTTTAACGTTATTTTATAGATACAAGTATTTAAGCAAATTCTCTGTTTATAATAAACAGTATTAAATAACATTTACCGGCTTGAACATTTGCTTAAATACTTGTATCTATAAAAAAGAACGTTAAACATATCATAAATGTCTTTAAATAAACTAACGGGTTTATCAGTGGTCTAGTATATATATATACACACATACACACACACACACATATATATATATATACATACATACTTATATATATACATACATATATATATATGTACATATATATGTATGTATATATATATATAATTATATATATATACATATATATACATACATATATACATATATATATATATGTACATATATATATATATACATATATATACATACATATATTCATATATATATATATATATATGTACATATATATATATATACATATATATATATATATATATATATATATATATATATATATATATATATATATATATATATATATATATAAAGCATTTCACTCCAAGAAAGGCAGGAGTGCCACTAACACGCAAAGGGTTACAGAGGATTGGGAACAAGAATAAAGAGGCGTGTTTGAGGAAAGGAGACAGAGAAAGACGAGGAACAAGATCAAGTTATCAGATGTCGATTGACATTACACTTGAATATTTGTTGATTATAGTCATCGGGGAAGCAACTAAGGAGAATGGAGTTTCACAGACGGGAAGTGCGGGAGAAGAAGCTGTTTGAGTAGAAGAGACTGTTACATTTAACCGTTTTGACAGTGAAAGGGTGGGACCGAGATGCCAGCCTGGTAGCTCGCTTAAATTCATGCAGTCTGGGAACCAGCGAAAGTAGCTCGTCGGAAGAGATGCCGTGAAAGTACTTGTAGAAGAGACAGAGGGAAGCCACAGCATATCGGTGAGAGAGCGACTGTAGACGAGATTCCAGATCAGGACCTATTACATTGCATACTCGTCTCTAGCTTTTATCGAGGACCTCGAGACGTACAGCGGAAGCACCAGTCCATATATGACAGCAGTATGCCATGCAAGGACGGATCTGTCCACCTTCACAATACAGGAAAGTACTTGTTAAAAATACCAATATACTACACCGGGAAAATAATTAAAAAAGATAGATAGATAGATAGATAGATAGATAGATAGATAGATAGATAGAAAATGAAATAGAGGAGTCTTTTATTACCATTTGCACTCATTGCGTGATAGTTTACACTTATCTATCTATCTTTCTCCCTCTCGCTCTCATCTCTCTCATTCACTCACTCACTCTCTTTCTCTCTCTCTGTCTGTATATATATATATATATATATATATATATATATATATATATATATATATATATATATATATGTATATATATATGACTGTTTATATCTATCTATATATGACTGTTTATATCTATTCATATATATATATATATATGTCTGTTCCTATCTATCCACACACACACACACACACACACACATATGTGTGTGTTTGTGTGTGTGAAGATAGATAGATAGATAGATGCATACATATATATAAGTGTATGTATATATCTATCTCCACTATATAAATATAAATATATAGATAGATATGAACTGATATATATACTTATATACATATATATAGAGAGAGAGACAGACAGACAGACAGACTGACTGACAGACAGACAGACAGACAGACAGAGAAAGAGAGAGACAGATACATGCATACAGAAGTATAAATTATTGCCTAGTGATTGGTAATAAAAGACTCCACTAATTTAAAAGTAGGTTATTAATATTAATATTTAAATTTTACAACCATCAACTTTCAATTAGTTCTTGAAGATTGCTGCTTGAATGAAACACAGAGTAATACCAAACGTTGAGAAAAGATGCATATTCATTATTAATAGTATAGATAGATAGATAGATAGATAGATAGATAGATAGATAGACAGACAGAGAGACAGGCAGATAGTGTAGATAGAGAGACAGATAGAGAGACAGATAGATAAGAACAGGCTGAATTAGATAGACCGAGAGATAGATATGAAGAAACTAAGCTAGATAGATAGATAGATAGATAGATAGATAGATAGATAGATAGATAGAGAGACAGATAGATATGAACAGGCTGAATTAGATAGACCGAGAGATAGATATGAACAAACTGAACTCTAGATAGATAGATAGATAGATAGATAGATAGATAGATAGATAGATAGATAGATAGATAGATAGACAGACTGGCAGACAGGCACATAGTGTAGATAGAGAGACAGATAGATATGAACTGCTGAATTAGATGGACCGATAGATAGATAGATAGATAGATAGATAGATAGATAGATAGATAGATAGATATGAACAAACTGAGCTAGCTAGCTAGATAGATAGATAGATAGATAGATAGATAGATAGATAGATAGATAGACAGACAGACAGGCAGATAGTGTAGATAGAGAGACAGATAGATAAGAACAGGCTGAATTAGATAGACCGAGAGATAGATATGAACAAACTGAGCTAGATAGATAGATAGATAGATAGATAGATAGATAGATAGATAGATAGATAGACAGACAGACAGACATGCAGATAGTGTAGATAGAGAGATAGAAAAACAGAAAGATAGATAGATACTCTTAATAAACAAAGTTTGCATCTGGAACTTATTTGCAATGAGATTTATTCAAGCCTTCTGGAAATGTTGCAATGTATTCAAAGAGAATCATGGACAAAGAACTGGAGAAGCACAAAAAAATATAAAAGTCTAAATTTTGCTAATAAGAATAATAATAAAAGCAACCACTGAAAAAAAACAACTACTTCGTAAAGTCAAGTCGAACAATCTCGAATCAAAACAATTTCAATTCACAAATCTAAGCCTCGAAGGAGTTGACCATATCGTATTTTATTTAAAATGGACGGGGAAATATTTTACATTTATATTGACTTTACTCATTGGGGATCAATACGCCATAATTGAATAGATTATGTGGATATCATCATTCTGTTTGTTCGCTTTTATTGGATATCGGTCCATTTCGGAATATTTCAAATTTAATATACCCTGACGTACAAGCTATGATGTTTGCCGGACTTCTTTTATTCATTGCTTTTGTAATTTATGTGTCTGGCCATCGGTTTGAAAATGTCTTTTAGATTTCTGCTTGCAATTTTATCAATCTATATATCTCTCTAATTGTACAACTATATATCTCTACCCCCCATATATATATATATATATATATATATATATATATATATATATATATATATATATATATATATATATATATATATAAGTATGCGTGTGTGTATCCGTGTCCATTTATGTCGTTATTGGCTACGGATGAATTATCTTTACACACAATTCAACATATATATATATATATATATATATATACATATATATATATATATCTTCTCTGTCTCATTCCATATATCTTTGCACTCTCTATATTTTAGCCATCGTTTTTTCTTTTATCCTATATAGCAGTCCCTGTCTGTCTCTCTATCTCTTTCTCATGCTATATATCTCTCCCGCACGTTCTCTGATTCCATATATCCTTCTTCCTCCCTCTCCCATTTCTTGTATATAGCCCCTCTATTATTGTATATGACCCTCCCTTCTCTATATTATTGTATATGTAGCCCTCCATCTATTATTCTGTATATCCCTCATTTCCTATAAATATACCGTCACTATTTTATACAGTATATATATATATATATATATATATATATATATATATATATATATATATATATATATATATATATACACACACATCAAGTGCCGAATCAACAAAGCCCTCACTCTTTCAACACTTTGCAGCTTATATGGATATCAACAACCCTCTCACTTTACAAGAAGATCCGGAGCTTCAACACCAACATAAAGTCGGTCCTAATTTACGGCTCAGAAACCTGGCGGGTAACCAAGACTAACACCCACATTTCAGACATTTACCAACCGATGTCTCAGGAACATCCTCAATATCAGGCGGCCGGATGTCGTCTCCAACGACCAACTGTGGGACAGGACAAGACAAGCCCCAATCGAGATTGACATCAAGAAACGGAAATGAGGATGGATCGGCCACACACTCCGCAAGCCTTCTTCTAGAGTCACTAGGCAGGCTCTTGACTGAAATCCACAAGGGAATCGAAAAATGGGTCGACGGAAACGGACTTGGCGCAGAAATGTATATACACACACACACTGAAATGTCTCAATCAGCTTGTAGTATTTCACATAGGTATTACATATGTTTAATCTTGATCTCAAGCTTTCACTGTATAATATTCAATCTATGGAATTAATATTTATGCTTGAATTAAGTGCATTGACAAAAAAGAGATTTTGAAAGAAAAATAACACTTATATAAAATCAATGCATTTTCATCATGCGACAACTGACGTAACACACAGACACACACAAACACACACACAGACACACACATACACACACACACACACATATATATATATATATATATATATATATATATTCGTTTTATATAAGAAACAGATAAATTTATTTGTATATTTATTTGATATATATTTGTATGCAGATATGAACTTTTAAGAATCTGAGAAGGGTTTGCGCTTATAAGGCTGTATTCGGAATTGTCTGATCGGTGCCATCCTTCGTGGCTCAGTTGCTCTTAAGCATGTCGGATCTAACGACGGTTTCTCCTGCAAAGGGGACGCGGAATCAAATCTTTCCAGGTGGCACATCTTTTTCTTTAGTAAGATGTCTCTAATATTCAGGTCGATAGACGAAAATAAATAAATATACTGCTCAATAAATAAACAGAGAGTCTACTCAAATATGAGTATCTACTAACAATAATGTTTAAATTGATAAAATATATTTGTATGCAAAAATACTGTTATTATTATGATATTGACATTGTATTAAACCCGCTTACAAATTTCATATTTATTTGAACTAATTATTCTTTCACTTATATATACAAGGTAACCAAAAAAGTTCTGTCCGTTTTTAAAGGAAAAAAAGAAAACGCTTCACAGTACGTGTAACTTATATTTAGTCTTTGAAGTAATCGCCATCCA
>OZ038511.1:76622739-76632739 GCA_964036315.1 Acanthosepion esculentum | reverse complement strand
AGATAGATAGATAGATAGATAGATAGATAGATATGAACAGTCAGAGATAGATAGATAGATAGATAGATAGATAGATAGATAGATAGATAGATAGATAGATATGAACAGTCAGAGATAGATAGATAGATAGATATGAACAGTCAGAGATAGATAGATAGATAGATAGATAGATAGATAGATAGATAGATAGATAGATAGATAGATAGATAGATATGAACAGTCAGAAATAGATAGATAGATAGATATGAACAGTCAGAGATAGATAGATAGATAGATAGATAGATAGATAGATAGATAGATAGATAGATAGATAGATATGAACAGGCTAAAAGTGATAGATAGATAGATAGATAGATAGATAGATAGATAGATACGAACAGTCAGAGATAGATAGATAGATAGATAGATTGATAGATATGAACAGGCTAAAAGTGATAGATATTAGATAGATAGATAGATATGAACAGGCTAAAAGCGATAGATAGATAGATAGATAGATAGATAGATAGATAGATAGATAGATAGATAATCGCTAGACATTTATTTCATCTTATATGCTTCACTTGTCGTTACTAATCTATCTATATAAGTAGAGCTTTTATCTATATGATCTCGTCATGGATCGCTGATCGGAAATGGGCAATTGGAGAATTGCTCTCCGAAAGCATTGCCAGCCAATCTATTTCCAAGCCAATAGAACGGAATAGATTGTAAAGTATTTCATATGCTGCTTTCTCATCCACTCACCTTGGATATTTTATTTATATAAACATAGATTCGGCTTGATATTTCAACTGTGTCAATCTAATTGCATTTCCATTTCCACATAGAACACCAACCTTAAATTGATGGTTAAACTAATCGAAGAACCCATTATCAACAATTTTTATCCAGGCCGTGAGCCCAACTCTCTAAACTAAGTGATGATCTATTACTGGACATTTTAGAAAAGAGGGATTTCGTAAAAGTTAATCCTTTGTTTATAAAGTCTGCAGACTTTTATTTTGATGCAGAGTAATGCCATACTCACAATATCCGGATAAAATAAAACATCCATGCTGTGATGTATTTTTGGATGGGATAATACACTGTTATGCAAATTAATTTACTATTTTACATATTTTTCCAAAGAAACATGACCCAGTGCATATGTTAGTAGTTTTTTTTAGATAGATAGATAGATAGATAGATAGATAGATAGATAGATAGATACGAAAAACTAAAACCAAATTTTCTTTTACCATTTTAACATTCCTCATGAGTCCTGTCACCCATATTATCCCGTATTAATCGGGAGTGCGTCTAGAGGAAGATTTCCTGACGGAACCCATCCCTCTTCAAGTTGGTTTTAAAGATACATGTTAGTACTTTTTAGATAGATAGATAGATAGATAGATAGATACGAACAATCATAGATAGATAGATAGATAGATAGATAGATAGATAGATAGATAGATACGAACAATCAGAGATAGATAGATAGATAGATAGATAGATAGATAGATAGATAGATACGAACAGTCAGAGATAGATAGATAGATAGATAGATAGATAGATAGATAGATAGATAGATACGAACAGTCAGACATAGATAGATAGATAGATAGATAGATAGATAGATAGATAGATACGAACAGTCAGACATAGATAGATTGATAGATAGATAGATAGATAGATAGATAGATAGATACGAACAGTCAGAGATAGATAGATAGATAGATAGATAGATAGATAGATAGATAGATAGATAGATACGAACAGTCAGAGATAGATAGATAGATAGATAGATAGATAGATAGATAGATAGATAGATAGATAGATATGAACAGATTGAGATAGATACAGTTTACATTTACTTTAGAAAAGAACTACAGAGGACGACCTTCAAGAAGCTGGCAAAACGAAGTGAGGCATTTATTGTAAAGTTTATAGAGAACAAGAGCCAGCTCAGGAGCGCATATCTTTATATAGGACAATAGCAGGAATACTGCCGAATCCGCAAGCTTGTGGGGATCTATTTTAGAAATGATACCCGGGTAGCATCCACTTGGGTGTTTGTTTCACAAACTAGCCGTTCTCAGAAAATGTTGACTGAGTGGACATTCCTTGTCACCAATTGAGTAAGTAAGGAATGAGGATGAGTCGACCTTGTGTACGTAGCACAGAGAGTCCTATTTGTAAGGATCTGAAGCGGTAGCACTCAAAAATGTAGCTCGTCTGAACATTTGCACTGGAAACGGCGATCTTTCATCTATGCGGAAAAAGGGATGTAAGGTTGAAAACTATCCATTCCCCGACAAGGCCTCATAAAAGATTTTGAACAAGTCTGGAATGTGACAACTGAGTAGCTCCAACTTAGAAATGACCAGAATATTCCATTTTTATGGCTGATATGATTTTTTTTAAAAATCGGGCATGTCAGCGGGGGTCAGGTACTTTCGGGTGCGACGCCGCGTAACATTTTGTTACCTGCATCCTTGGCGCTGAATCTTATACGTCTACATATTTAAACAGGTACCCATGAACGTAATTATACTGTGTGCGGCAGAAATACCTCCCACATAATATTGAATCAGTAAGAGATATTTATGAGAGGTATATGTTGGGGGGTTGCGCACCAAAAGTAGATATGTACTTTACATTATTTTAAGAACATTTTATTACGCTTATATTTATTTGTGACTATTCTATTTGCTCAAAAGTGTTTATGTATCTTTGTTTAACACTTTACTTACATCTTTTTAGAACAGTTCAATCTCTGAAGTGCTGCAAATGTACTTCTTCAACATTGCAACATTCCTTGAAACTCTCCAGAACACTATGACACACAGCACGGAGATAATCCCGATCTGCATCAATTTCATTAAATACTTCTGAGATGCACTATTTTAATTCATCCACTGTGTAGGGATTTCTCTCATAAACCTTCTTTACTACACCCCCAAAAAACAAATACATTGGTGTTAGGTCAATTGAACATGGCAGTTCCCAATGCTCTCACACGCTGGAATTATCTTTCAAGGCTGATGTTATCAAGCTGTCGTCTCTGTGACAAATGGACTATGGTGAGATTTGAACCTGGTTCTTGTCAGATTTGAATCGATTGAGTTTTTTTATGGCTTATCAACTTCTTGCAGGTTATATAAAGCCAGAAAATATTTTTAGATTGTAAGAACTTTTTGGATATAATAATGACTTACTGATACAAGTCCTACTAATTAACCCATAGCTGGGGGCAGAAGAGGTGCTTTCATACCTTTCCCAAAATTATTTACATGTAAGTTTAATATAACAAACCCAACTAGAATTGGTACTTGGCTGTCCTATTTCAATTTCCATGCTGTTATCCATTACACTACTTGCATATCCAAGCTTACAGCACCAGGTATTCCCGAGTGGTCACCCATCTAGGTACTGACCATGCTTGATGTTGCTTAACTTCAGTGATTATATGAGAACTGGTGTTTCAATATGATATGGATATAATCCCTTATGGGTGTAAGGCTAATATTCTTATAAATCTTTAAAACATTTTATTACATTTGTATATATTGTTCAAAACTGTTTGTTTAAATCTTTACATCCACCACAAAAAAAGAAATCCATTGGTGTTAGGTCAGGTGAACGTAGTGGCCATTCAATGTTGCCCCTTCTTCCGAACCATCGTTGTGGAAAGGTTTGGTTAAGGTCGTCCTTTACTGCCAAAACGTGAATAAGGGATATGGAATAATGGTTTGGAATTAGGATTTGGATAAGTTAGATCTAAAACGTGAAACAACTGTCAGCCTACATTTCGCCCACCCTGTATGTGTGTGTCTATATGCGTAGATATAGAATCCAAATAAAGTTTGTTAAATTTTGACAAATAGGAAACTCTGTCTATATTTCTGAGATGAGGTATTATGTACACTATTTACATTATTCGGGTTATTGTCCTCACCTCTGTTGCTATATTTATCACAACGTTTCAGCCATTGTACGCTCCGGCCTTCTTCAGGTGGTTGGAATGTCGAACTGAACACTTTACTTCGCTCGCTGGGGTAGACTGTTCTCGTTCCACGTGCCATGTCTAATGGATGTCAGTTATCAGTTATCTCCTGTTAATTCCCCTCTCCAAGTTCTCCACTGCCTTAACCAGGTATTGAACTCATACTGTCACTCGATTTAACCAACGCCTTTATTCACTGTGCCATGTATCCAATAAGGGATATGGAATAATGGTTTGAAATTATGATTTGAATAAATTAGATCGAAAACGTGAAACAAACGTGAAACAACTGTCAGCCTACATTTCGCCCACCCAGTATGTGTGTGTCTATATGCGTAGATATAGAATCCAAATAAAGTTTGATACATTTTGACAAATAGGAAACTGTTTATAGACTTGATCACACCATTTTTTTAGATTGGCTTCCTCAGACCAGAATGAAAGAGACACACCTGTGCAATGCCCATTATCACCTTTTGTCTTGTTCTCTATCTTATTTATACACATTGTCAACACATATGAATCTTTTACGTTCGACCCATTCTGAAGAATTGAATAAGGATTTCTCTTGGATTCAGTACGAGAATGGATGTGTGAGTCTTTTACTTGATATCTACCTATTCTTATCCATTATATATCAGTATCAATCTATATATAGAGAGAGTGAGCCAAAAGTAGGCTTACAGTTAGTAGGTACACACTTTACATTTTTGAAAACATTTTATTACATTTATATTTATTTGTTCCAATCAGATTTGTTCAAAACTGTTTATGTACATTTGTTTAACAATTTACTTCCATTTTTTAGAACAGTTTAATCTCTGAAGTGCTCAAAATGTCCCCTTTTAATATTGCCACATTCTTCAAACCTCTCCAGGACTCTATAACAAACAACATGACATAAATCCCAATCTGCATCAATTTCAATAAATTCTTCTGAGAAGCACTCTTTTGATTTATCCACTGTCTTCGGATTTCTCTCATAAACCTTGTTCTTTACTAACACCCCCCCACAAGAAATCCATCGGTCAGGTGATTGTAGTGGCCATTTGATGATGCTCGTCCTTTCTAACCAAATGCTGTGAAAGGGGTTGATTAAGGTAGTCTCTTACTAGCAAAGCATAATGAGAATGTGGAATACTGGTTTGGAATTACGATTTGAATAGATTAGATGAAAACGTGAAACGAATAGTAAAACAACTGTAAGCCTACTTTTGGCCCACCCTGTATTTGAATCGGATTTGAAATTTGCACAACGTAGCCAGGTTTCCCTTTAAAATAGAACTAGATGCAGATAAACGGTTTCATTGTTAATATGTTGTCGTTCTTTGATTAGCATTTGATCCATTTATTTTGGAATTTCGCAGAATATGAAGGAATTTCGATCAATGTATCTCTAAATCGGCGGAGCTTTTTCCTGCTTCTTTATCTCTTCATGTTTCTTTCGTAACTGTTTTTTGAAATCGACAGGATTTCGACAAAGATTGCGGATTAGAGTTATAGTGTAATCTTCCTTCATCTTAAAGCCATTGATTGCTTCTTCCCTCTCATCCTCACTGGAAAAAAAATCTTTCAAATGGTCATTTATTTCACTAGGGTACTTCTTTTAAGTGCCGTGTCTCTTCAGGACGTAGGCGATTGTGGCCTTCTAAACAGGTTCTTAAGTAATCTGATCCGCAACACGCGAAAGCAAAATGCGTTGTCTTCAATATGTGATCACGCCTCGGACTAAATAATTTCGATTCGTGTCAGAGTTCAAATAGAATTAGGAGAACATATTTCAATTTTGCATCTTGCCCTTCAGAACCATAACGAATGTCTACCCAACCATAACAAATGTCTAGCAACCTTTTATAGATATGGAAGTACATGCTTGTGTTTTCTACAAATATGTTTATGGCCCTTCTAAAAAACATCTTTTTGTGAGTGTTCTTTTGTTTCTTCTTCGTTACAATTAATAAACATTCCTTGGCCGACTGAAATCGTTCTACTATCTTCTTCGATTGAAAGACATTTTGCTTTATTTTCCTTCTTCTTCTTTGGTGTGTTTTTCCCTTCGGGGCGTAGGCGATTATGGTCCTCTACATCTTCCTGTCTCTTGTAGCTCTTAATAAGTTTTGTCTTTTTTAAATTCTCCCAAAACCTGTTCTGTCATTCATTTACACAAGCTCTTCAAGTATGTTACGTTCTGCTTTCCTCCGTCTCTCTTTCTCTCAATCTGTCCTGTGGGTATCAGAAATTTCAACTGTAACTTCCTGATGTTAAATGTAAGTTTCCTCTTTGTTTACATTTTCTCCAAAATCTTGTTGCATGTTCGGTCCATGGTATCCTCGGCATCTTTCTGTAAAGTCACATATCAGTTGCTTCAAGTCTCATCATCTTTGAGGAGATTGTCCAGTATGTACCGTCATACAGGAGGTAAGATATCACTTAACAGTTCAGTACACTTTTCTTTGTTTCTAATAAAATTATTCTGTATCTTAATACTCTGCTTAGCTTTTGGAATGCAGCTTTGGCCATCCCAATACGTCTTCGGATCAGTGTTGCACTTTCCGACTGTTAAAACCCTTCCCCGATATTTAAATTGTTGTTGTTTTTGATATCTCCACTGGAGCCCCTGCTGTTTGCCTCAGGGTTCTTGATAAGATCCACAGACGGATATGCAATGTAATTGGCCCTGATCTGTCATCTCGTCTGCAGTCACTCTCTCACAGATGCGACGTTGCCTCGCTCTGTCTTTTTTACAAATACTTTCACGGTAATTGCTCCGATGAGCTGCTTTCGCTGGTTCCTAGGCCTCATGAATTTAAACGTCCCACGAAGCTGGCATCCCGTTCCCACCCCTTCACCGTTGAAACTGTTAGATGTAGACGTCTCTTCTACTCCAATAGCTTCATGTCTCGCACATCTCGCCTGTGGAACTCCCTTCCTTATTCCTGTTTCCCTGACAAATATAATCTCCAACTATTTAAGTGTAACGTCAATCGACATCTCCAGTTGCCTTGATCTATCCACTTCCCTTTTCCACATCCTTTCACCTTTCATTCCTATCTGCTCTCGCTCCAAATCTTCTGTAACCCCCTTGCCTTGATCGATCCACTATCTTTCTCCACATCTTCTCCTTTACCACTCCTATCTGCTCTTCCTCCAAACCTTCTGTAACCCCTTGCGTGCTAGTGGCCTCCAGCCTTGCTTGGGGTGATAAGCTTAAAAAAAAAAAAAATTAGAAATCTGCGTCCGGGGCTCATCATTTTGCTTACAACCATCTTCTTGCATTTGATGTATAGTCCTTTCTTCTCGTTTTTTTTTTTTTTCACTACTTTCTTAAAGAAATTTGTACATAGTTTCCTTTCCGTGGCCGCTATCAACACTGTGTCATCTGCATATATTAGATTGTTAGGATTGTAGCCGCCAATCAAAAGTCTGGTAGGATTTCTAAATCTCTCAGAATTGTCACGGTGCATAGATTGAAAAGGTCTGGTGAGAAGATCAACAGTATTATTGTCAATAATGCAATTGTAGCGGACCGTGGGGATGAAGATGTGAAGAGAATATCAGAAGGTTAAACGTTCCTGCTGGCGGGTCCAGCTACATGTCGGACTTTAATTAAGTCCAAAGAAGACAAAGAAAAACAAACAAGACCGATATACATGGGTAAACAAATATATATATTAATAACAAAACAAGTTAAACAAAGACATGGACTGTTACATAGAGTTTGTATGGAGAAATTATGTGTTGTAAGTGTTCGTACGTACGTGTATTGTTCTTAGCACGTTCCCAGAATTTGGGAAACGCTGTATCTGAGAGAGGTCACATATTGGCCTAAGTGGAAAAAGAGACAGATTTTACATCACCTCCGCACGACGTAGCGGCCCAAGGCCTGAGTCGAAAAAGAGAGAGAGAGAGAAGGGTCAGCCAGTATTTATAGCCAGGGGAGAGAGACCCCTGTTGAAGGATTAAAGAACTGAAGAGGAGCTAACTCCGACACAATTATAGGTTATGCATTGAAATATTCAGCTGTAGCATCCTGATATTATGTATAAGTATCCTTTTTGTTTTCATTTTCTTCGTTACTCATACTTTGCTTAGAGTTTGGAAGGCATCTTTCGCTATGTACATATACCTTCGGAGTTCAGTGTCACACTTTAAAACTCTTCGCATATATTTAAATTGTTGTACTTGTTTGATTTTACTATTTCCAATTAGTAATCTGCGTCCGAGCTCATTCTTTTTGCTAACAACCATCTTCTTGCAGTTTATACTTAGTCCTTTCTTCTCTCTTTTCTTCACCGCTTTTTAAGGAGTTTTTGTGGTTTCCTTTCCGTGTCTGCTATCAGCACTGTGTCACCTGCATATCTTATATTGTCAAGATCGTGGCCGCCAGTAATGAATCCTGGTAGGACTTCTAATTCTCTCAGAATTGCCTCGCTGTATAGGTTGAATAAATACGATGAGAAGACACATCCTTGTCTTTTTTTTTCTAAAGCATTTCACCCCAAGCAAGGCTGGAATCCACTTGCACGCAAGGGGTTAGAGAAGGTTTGGAGGAAGAGCAGATAGGAGTGGTAGAGGAAAGGATGTAAATAAAGATAGTGGATCGAACAAGGCAAGGGGGTTACAGAAGATTTGGAGCGAGAGCAGATAGGAATGAAAGATGAAAGGATGTGTAGAAGGGAAGTGGATAGATCAAGGCAACTGGAGATGTCGATTGACGTTACACTTAAATAGTTGGAGATTATATTTGTCAGGGAAACAGGAATAAGGAAGGGAGTTCCACAGGCGAGAGGTGCGAGACATGAAGCTATTGGAGTAGAAGAGACGTCTACATCTAACAGTTTCAACAGTGAAGGGGTGGAACGGGATGCCAGCCTCGTAGGACGCTTAAATTCATGAGGCCTGGGAACCAGCGAAAGCAGCTCATCGGAGCAATTACCGTGAAAGTATTTGTAAAAAAAACAGCTATTTTTTTTATATCTGT
Organism: Acanthosepion esculentum; assembly: GCA_964036315.1. NCBI lineage: Eukaryota > Metazoa > Mollusca > Cephalopoda > Sepiida > Sepiidae > Acanthosepion > Acanthosepion esculentum. The sequence continues at coordinate 76,623,770 of OZ038511.1, read as the reverse complement.
TGCATTCATTTGCTGTCCGTGTGCAGGCTGTTTGCTGCCAGTATATATTCTTGGTTATTCTAATGTCTTTTCGGAATATGTAAATAGGGTACAAATACTGATAATCGTTTGTTAGTATCCTCTTTTAAATTATATCACTACTAAAATGGCTGTATACTGGCTGAACTGTGTTCTCTCTGCGCATGTTCTAATGGCAAGTAATTATTATTCAAGAGTAATTTCAGCGCATGTCACCCGAGCTCATTAGATTCAAAGAGGAATGACAATTATTTATTCACGTAGTTGTGAAAATATGGTCAAAAAATTATATTATAGTTAATGTATAATAAATATTAAAACTAATATAATTAATATTATTATCTGTGCACTGTGGTGTTCATGGACATCGGCTTGGAATAGGAGACCCGAGTTCGAGTCTTCTGTTAGTGTTTTAAAATCCATTTGCGTGCCTCATCCGTTAAATTACAAGTCATCGTTAAATTACCACTTTCCCTGCAAAATATTTTTTTTTTTTTTATTTCCTTTGATATCTGGCGTTTACACATTTCTTTCCGGGTCCCGCCCAGGGACCTAAGGTTAGAAATGGCATCATGACACTTTCAACTGCAAAAAATAAATAAATAAATAAAAACAATTACATAGATAAAGCCCTTCGTAAAGTGTGGGCTGTACTTGTCAGAACAATTTTTTGTATCTCTTTGAGGCATGGACTTCCAATTCAATCAGCCTACTGGAATCTTTTCCAACCAGTCCAAGGGCTCCAACTACAACAGAGATTGTTGATGTTCACATGTGCCACATTTTTGAGATTTCTATTTCAAGGTCCTTGTATTTTGACAGTTTTTCGAATATCTTCAAAGATACATTGCAGTCTGCAGGGACTGCCATATCAATAAGGAGGCACTTATTTTGTTTGTGGTCTTTAATAACAATGTCTGGGCGGTTGGCTTTGATTGTTCTGTCAGTGTGTATTGTGTAGTCCCATAGAATTGTAGCAGGTCCTATTATTATTATTATTATTATTATTATTA
>OZ038511.1:76532739-76617739 GCA_964036315.1 Acanthosepion esculentum | reverse complement strand
AAAATAAAATACTTTTTTATATACTTCAACTATCCTCTGTGTGTGTGTATATATATATATATATATATATATATATATATATATATATAGAGAGAGAGAGAGAGAGAGAGAGAGAGAGAGAGGGGTAGAGGAGATGTTAATGGATAGCGGCTCTGATTGAGGAATCGGAGAGTCGAGTTCGAATTCCAGTCGAATCCATTATATTACGTGCTAATACTCTTGGGAAAGGTATGAATCCTCTTCTTCTCCCCCCAGCTATGGGTAAATATCAGGACAGTTTGAGTTCTATAGTCTTGGATGGCAACTGGTCTAGGAGAAGGACAACTCTGAATTGAAAAGCAGCGGAGGGTCGATTGGAGACCTTGTGGCACACGGTGCAGCAGATCTCTGTATTCGGCCCTACAAAAAGTGTGGTTGGTTCTGCACAAAGCCTTCACCACTATAAACAAATGATTTGTGCAGATAGTCAGTTACTTTATACTCATACGTCGGCAGAGTCCATTATATCCAGGTACTATGAGGAATTTACAATCGCCTGGTGTTGTGTAGCGATTTTTACATGTTTTCGCTGTAATATATATATATATATATATATATATATATATATATATATATATATATATATATATATATATATTATATTATATTAATTGATTTAAAATATGGTTTTATCGCTACACAGTGATAACCATGTTTCGAAAATGGAAGCCAAATCCTTTGAATTGTTACCAAATTAAAGACATTAGTTCCATTTCCTCGTCAAGCGATGATATATATATATAATTTAAAGAAAAACAGACCACTTTAAGGCTCCATGTAATAATTTATTTCACCATAGCCCTTTTAAAGGACACTGGATCATCAGACTTTTCACTTCCAAAAGGTGAAACGAAAAATGAAATGAACATTTACACTTTTGACTACCTAACTACCTGTCAAAAGTGTAAATGTTCATTTTCATTTTTCGTTTCACCTTTTGGAAGTGAAGTTTGATGATCCAGCGTCCTTTAAAAGGGCTATGGTGAAATAAATTATTACATGGAGCATAAAGTAGTCTGTTTTTCTTTAAATTATTAGCTCTGAATTTACATTGAGCTCTCAGGATATCAACCTCCTTGAAACTACCTATACGGATTGCCAAATCTTTCGTAACTTATATATATATATATATATATATATATATATATACACACACACATACACACACACACATACACACACATATATATATATATACTCACACGCATATATATATATATATATATATATATATATATATATATATATATATATATATGAAGAAATATAGTCTTAAAGTGTGCTATATTTATGGGATAAAGTGCTCAATATCAGAGATAGAGCGTGTGTAAATATAAAAGTGAACATAGAAGTCAACACTTAGAGGCGACAGTCTGTTTCATGCTAGATGCAATCGTCAGGAAACTCTTGCAACAGTTGCCTGACGATTGCATCTAGCATGAAACAGACTGTCGCCTCTAAGTGTTGACTTCTATGTTTACTTTTACATATATATATATATATATATATATATATATATATATTCCATGTCTCTGAGAACATAGGCGGCTATGCCTCTCCACAGTACTTTCTATCTTCTGTTGCTCTAAATAATTTCTTTTCCCTTACGAATTCGATGTGGAATTATGCTAGTAACACAAATGCAAAAGGATGCGTTTCTAATCCTTTTTATAATCAAATTATTATATCAAAAGGGTTTGATATCAAAAAGAGCTGTTGGAACTTCTACATAACCTTGACATATGACAGGAAATCGCCTGCATACGAATACAAAATGAAGTCAGTAAATAAGCAAGAATAGAAAGTGTTGTAAGACAATAATATGTCTTCTCACCGAACTTATTCAACCTTATACAGTAAGACGATTGCGAGAGAATTAAAAGTGACACAGTGTTGATATCAGACACAGAGAGGAAACTAAATGAACTCCTACAAAAAGTAGTGACGGAAACGGAGAAGAAAGGAGTAAACATCAATTGCAAAAAAACTGAATGCATGGAGGTCAGCTAAGAGGGATATCCAGCACGTAATTTAAAATTGGAGATAATAATATCAAACAAGTACAACAATTTAAGTTGTTGGGAAGCGTTTAAGATAGAGAACGGAAAGTGCGACACTGAAATCCGAAGGGGCATTGGGATAGCGGAAGATGCCTTTCAAAAGATAAGCAATGTATTAAGAAACAGAAGAATTTCGTTAGAAAAAAAGAAAAGATTACTGAACTGTTATACAATATCAGTCCTCCTACGCACCAGCGAATGCAGCACAATTTCCGCACGGAAGAAGAAGAGACTTGAAGCAAGAGAAACAAAGAAAAGTGTACGGAACTGAGATGTAATATCAATCCTCCTATATGGCAGTGAATGTTGGACAATCACCTCACATATAAGATGAATAAGAGACTTGAAGGAAGGGAAACTAAGAAATGTCTACTCGACTGTTACGTCATATCAGTCGTTCTATATGGCAATGAATGCTGGACAATCTCTTCATAGATAAAGAGACGAAGCAACAGAAAAATGGTTCTACAGAAGGATGTTGAGAATACCATGGACACAACATGTGAGCAACAACGAAGTTTTAGAGAAAATGAAAAGGAGGAAACTTATACTTAACATCAGAGCGAGTTGACATTTCTAGTGTGCATATTGAGGAAAGACGGGTTAGAGAAACGGATACACACGGGGCAGAGGCGAACAACGCTTAACCTGCCGAGAGTGCAGGAGTAAAAAGTTGGGGGTGCAAAGTTTAGGAGACACAACAAAAAGATAAATTTATGAAGAACTACAAAGCACAGGAAATTGGGGAGAGCTATAATCACCAACGTCCTGAAGGGACACGGCGCATAGGATACTCATTGTTTTGCCCTATATGTATTGCTTTCACCTTAGCCTTGTCAGTGGAGTCTCCACGCATTCTTTCCTCACTATGCATCCCTATAAATCACAAGATTCTCTTTCCGATTGTTAGCAACCGTTTCTTGATAGTTCCTGTTTTCCTCCAGACTTCCCCATTGTTCACATGTTCTATTCAAGTCTTTTCTTCACTAAGACGAAAATGTACAACATTCACCCCCATATTTTTTAATCACTTCACCATGGGCAAGGTGTGAAAAGCCTCTAGGATGCAATGCGTTACCGAGAATTAAATAAACAGAGCGGACAAGAAAAGAATGGGATCAAGGAGACAGATGGGGATTGACATTAAATTTAAAGTTTTGAAAATTGTAGTTAAAAAAAGCAGGAAACCACAAGTGTTCCACAGGTGATATTACAAATTTAAAACCTCTAACCTTATAGTTAAAAATAATAATTCACCTCCTAGAACAAAGTTAAACAGAGCAAATATTATTTACGTGAATTCGTAAATAATTAAGGAATTGTATTCCTCAACAATCAACTTTCGTAAATAATTATATAGGACACACTACAACATGTTTAACACGCAGACTAACTCTACACTTTTCTGACAATAGCTCGATTAGATCTCATTTAAATATTCATGGAGACCTACCGGACACTATTCAGAGCATACTTGTCGACAACACTAATATAATAGCATCATCCACATGCAAAAAAGGCTAAAAATAATGGAAGCCTTATTAATAAAAACAACAAACCAACACTTAATAATATTAACTTTGATCATGGACATAATATCTTGACAGTGTTTTGAAACAAAAAAAAATGAAACATTTTATAAAACATACATATAACAAAATATTTCTAATTCTAACAGATAAAATATAATCCTTGAAAATGGCTAAATGTATAGCTGAAAGCGCTCGGATAAAAAGAACATTCGGACAGTTTTTATATAATTTATCATCAGAAAAGAAAAACATTATTAGATCACATGAGAAATTGTATAAAAAATTAAATAAAAACACCTTGTCAGTCGTTTTTAATGAAATGTGCATGAAAGAAGGATTGCTTCCTAAATAAACAAATTTTATATATATATATATATATATATATATATATATATATATATATATAACAGTTGTTGCTTAGAGTTTTATTATACTAGGAAACAGTTGTATTAAATGTGTTCAATACGTATAAAGAAAATAAAAAATTAATATGCTGAGCTTTTAAGTTTAAAAAAAAATCGGAGATTAGCTACTCACGCTATCTTGGTTTCAACCTTTCGGTATCCTCAGCTGATAAGTACCAAATGATTTCCTAACGCTTTTTTTATTTATATATATGCGCACAACGTGTAATAGAAGGGGAAGAGAAAAGTAAGAGCATTGAAATCGTATTGGAGGGGGAGTAAATAAAATGTACGCACTATCATCCTGGTTCCGATCTTTTATTCAGTAAATTATTGGGGTCTGGAAATGTTATTTTTAACTTTTCTTCCGGCAAAGATTGCATATATCAATATATTGCTGTAAGGTTTATTTTTCTTTAATATTTTTCCGTTTACAATCGGATCTTTGTTATTTTGTCTTTTAATTCCTCTACATGGTTGGCTAGTCTGGTACAATTACTATGGCTTTCTAGCTTGAATGATGACTTGTGATTAAACTATTTCGTCTTGAAGCTGCCTTCAGTACACCCCATGTATATTTTTCTCTGGTTATTTGTATCTTTTACTTCGGCTTTGTAAATTACACCTTTCGTTTTGCAAACTACATCTAGCGGGCATTTACCTTCGTCCCTACAGTTACATGTTTCACTGTTATATATATAAGGCAATAAAGTCACTGAGGTGCAAAGGGGGTTATTGGGTGTTAGTGAATATGAAAAATAACTCTATTAAGGAGAGAGGACAATAAAAGAACAAAAAATAAGAAGACAGTAGATAACGATAGACATTGTATTTACAGTTTTAAAGATCAAAGTTGACTGAGAAGCAAGAAACCGGAAGCGACTTCCACAAGCGATATGTGAGACAGAAGAAACTGTTAGCATAGAACTTACGGTTACATTTAGCCATTTCAGCTGTAAAATGATGAGACTTTGCCGCCAATATAGTACTTCGCTTAAGTTCATAAATCCTAGGTACTAAAAAATAAGATTTTAAAAAACAAAGATGAACGCGTTTCAATAAATTAAGTCCGGAAACTTACATCTGGTCGGGTGTTATTCTTGTCAGAATCTCTAATCTTAAAAGTTATATAAATCCGGTTAATAAAAACAAATCCTTGTTGTCCTCATTTTTTATTTCTTCTGTAGTCACTTAACCCGTTCTCTGTGTGCAAGCATGCTTTTTGTTACCAGTGAAGGATAATTTACGCAAATCTTCACTATGTGAGTCTTATAGCCTCGGTTGGCAACCAGCCTACCGCAGAAAGAAACGGCAGCCTACTGCGGGAAAATCTCCTGCCTTGTCAGTCATGAAACGAAAGAGACATGATCTTCAAAGCGTGATTCACGTATGATACTTGATTGATAAGGAGAACAGATACTACACTTTGATCTCAGTCCGATGACCAGGGAGGGAAAGAAAAGGTTAACTCGAGTAGCAATGGCTGCTCGGTCAATGAATACGAATTGTATCTACATAAGATAGTATTAGAGATGGGTTGGATTGCAGGAAAATCTTCTGCCTAGTCAGTCATGAATCGAAAGAGAAATCATCGCCCAATTCATGTAGGACGTATGACATATAATTGATTGATAAAGAGAACAGGTTCTACACTTTGATCTCAGTCCGATGACCAGGGATTGATAGAAAGACATAACTCGTGAAGCAGTTGTTGCTCGGTCAATATGCACCAAATATTTCCACATAAGGAAACGGCTAATATTGCCATTGGTATTAGAGATGGGCTGAACACAAAACAGATAGTCTTGGTGAGCAACCAGTCTACCCCAGTAAGAAACGGTAAACTACTTCGGGAAGATTTGCCTAGTCAGTCATGAATCGTTAAGAGTCGTAATAACCCAAACGTAAATACATCGAGTCAGTTGCATCATCCACCGCAAGGAAAGTTGGTTCCCTGTGCCGAGCCAGGAATTTTTTCTCCTGATTTTTTGGCCCTGATCTGTCATTTCGTCTGCAGTCGCTCTCTCACAGATGTGATGTTGCCTCGCTCGGCCTTTTTTACAAGTACTTTCACGGTAATTGCTCCGATGAGCTGCTTTCGCTTGTCCCTAGGCCTCGTGAATTTAAACGTCCTACGAGGCTGGCATCCTGTTCCCACCCCTACACCGTTGAAACTGTTAGATGTAGACGTCTCTTCTACTCCAATAGCTTCATGTCTCGCACATCTCGCCTGTGGAACTCCCTTCCTTATTCCTGTTTCCCTGACAAATACAATCTCCAACTATTTAAGTGTAACGTCAATCGACATCTCCAGTTGCCTTGATCTATCCACTTCCCTTCTCCACATCCTTTCACCTTTCATTCCCACCTGCTCTCGCTCCAAATCTTCTGTAACCCCCTTGCCTTGATCGACCCACTATCTTTCTCCACATCCTCTCCTTTACCACTCCTATCTGCTCTTCCTCCAAACCTTCTGTAACCCCCTGCGTACTAGTGGCTTCCAACCTTGCTTGGGGTGATATGCTTAAAAAATAAAAAATAAAAAAAAACGTACGACATTTAACTGGCTGACCTCTGCATTAAATTATGCTGCTCTTTTTTTTTATTTTGGAACATGAGTTGCATTTGCACGCAGTTTTACAGTAGAATTGATACGATATGTGGCGAGGAGTGTTGGTCATTCTTTTCCCAGATGAAGAAGAGAGTTAAATCAACAAAGATGCTGCACCACTGGAGAATGCTACCAATTTAATGGACAGAACATATGAACGATGAGGAACTTCTGTATGAAACATAGGTCGAGATCCTTCTCCACTTGTACGGCTCGCTGTGACAGCATTCTGATCATGTAAATAGCATTTCTTCTGGAGCTGTCCCGAACAAAGCCACACGATTCTTGCTCTATTTACACTCTAATTCAGCTACTAGTGATGTTCATGGGAATTGTGATGATTAGTTATGTATCTTATCAGGCTGATTGTGCGATAAAATTCACATTCATTTGCAGCTGGTTTCTTTGACAGCTCTACGAAAATTGATCTGATGTTTCCTGGGCTTTGACGCACTGTCATATATTTCATTTAGCACTTCGGTTTGGTTTAGTTTGGTTTGGTTTGGTTTGGTTTGGTTTGGTTAACGGCATATCAACTCCTTATGGGTCATTTAATATCCAAATTTTATTTACTTGTTCGCTTTGGTAATTTCTTTCTTTCAAAAATGTATTGCTGCTAATTTTTATTTACATTCCTCGAAGTGTTGACCTTATCTTTATTGCCATATTCACGACGTTTCGGGCGTTGTACGCTCCGGCCTTCTTCAGGATCTGTCTATATTTCTGAGATGAGGTATTGTAACTATTTGCACTGTTCACAGTGTTGTCCTCTTATTTATTGTCATATTCACGACGTTTCGGCTGTTGTACGCTCCGGCTTTCTTCAGGATGTCTCTATATTTCTGAGATGAGGTGTTGTAACTATTTAGACTATATACAATGTTCGGAGAGTTGCCTTCATCTTTATTGCCCCATTCACGACGCACCTCAGAAATAGAGAGAGATCCTGAAGAAAGCCGAAATGTCGTGAATAGGATAACAGTTTGAAAAATGTAAATAGTGTAAATAGTTACAATACTAAATCTCAAGAATATAAACAGATCGTGAAGAAGGCTGGGGTGTACAACGACAGAAACGTTATAAATATGGCAATAAAGATGAAGACAACACTCCGAACAATGTAAATATTTACAATAACTCATTTCAGAGATGTGGTCATTTTTTATTTTATTTTTTTCTATGAAAATGTATTGGTGGTATTTTTTATAATGTATCTTTTTTTATTTTTCATGTTTTGACCCAATGTTTGATGTTCATTATTTGCGCATAGCTGGTACCCTGACCTATGCTACCACCCTGGGTCAGAGTGGACCGTGCAAAAACAACAGTTAAGAGGTGATTCTACGTTTCTCGAAATCTCGCGTAGTTTATTGTCATATCCAGGATTATATCACTTCGATAATCTTATCAATCCAACAATTGTCCCCGGCCATCATCATCTCTGTTATAATCTAGTCTGTACCTGCTGCTTTGTTCCACTTCATCTTAACCAGTGTTGTTGGCCTCACTTCAGATTCATTTTTTATTTATTTTTCTAATTTTTTCTTTTCGTGTGTCTTTCCATAGTTACAGTTACCCTCTTTTCAACATCTTCGATGCCGCTAGTCTTATTTTCAGTCGATATTTTCTTTATATTCGCTTATTGTTACGCAAACGACAGAGAAGCTGAGCAGATAAAATAAGAAATCATTTTTAAAAAAAGGAAGAAATGATGAAGAAAATTCGATCAATCAGTTGGTAATAAGCAAGCGGCCGATTCTATAATGCTGTCTTGTGGACTCAATTTATCTGACGAAAATTCCCATACCGATGTGCTTTTGGAAATAATTTATGGATTTTTTTTGGTAGATTTTTTTTTAAAACTTCTACTATTTCTTTTTTGACTCTCTCTTTTCTTGTCCCTCCATATATATATATATATATATATATATATATATATATATAATGGAATGTAGTTTTAAGGTATGCTATATTTATGGGTTAAAGTGCTCAATATCAGAGATGGACAGTATAAAAATATAAAATATAAGTGGACATTGAAGTCAACAAGCAGAGGCGACAGTCTGTTTCATGCTTAAACGCAATCACCATGGCCTCATTATTGCATTTAAGTATGAAACAGACTGTCGCCTCTTGGTGTTGACTTCAATGTCCACTTATATATATATATATATATATATATATATATGGAGTGTGTGTGTGTGTGTGTGTGTGTGTGTGTGTGTGTGTGTGTGTGTGTGTGTGTGTGTGTGTGTGTGTGTGTGTATGTATGTGTGTGTGTGTAATGTTTATTTTATGTAATATTTACAATTGGATGCATCTTTAATCATTTGTGCTGGTATGAAGACAAGGCTAGACGTGCATTATATATATATATATATATATATATATATATATATATATATATATATATATATGCACGTCATTCACTCTCTCTCTCTCTACATATCTATCTATCTATCTATCTATCAGTATATTTATCTCTAACTCTCTCTCTTTATATATATATAACTCTCTCTCTTTATATATATATATATATATATATATATATATATATATATTACTATATTATTATTATTATTATTGTTATTATAGTAATTATTAGAAGTAGTAGTATTTTTTTTAATCATATTATCCCAAGCAATGTGGGAATACGACCAGTAAGCAGGGGTCACAGAGAGTGAAATTGAGGGTAGAGACTGGGTATAGGGGTGGATTGACGAAAAAATAAAAGATGAACGGCGTTCAAGACGACAGAAGATGGCGATTTGCGTTGCATCTAATTTTTGAAGATTGTAGTTATCAGGAAAGCAAGGGGACTGTCGGGAAGTGTGAGAAAAGAAATTTAACCTGTTCAACAGTAAAAGCGTGGGGGGGGTGGCCTAGATGCCAATCTGGTAAAAAGCTTAAATGCAGGTAATCGGTAAAAAAAGTGCGTTAGATAGTTTGCTATGAAAAGATTTATAGAAAAGACAGAGGGAAGCCACATTTCGTCGAAATGCCAAGTCAGGATCGATTACCAGACATGGCAACAGTATTCAATGTGCAAGATGGACACTGACGAGAAAAACCTTCTGGTGCGACAAAATCAACCAACTTTACTTGCAGTAGTTACAGCCAATGATTCAATGTAGTTCCTCCACTTCAAGTCAGTCGAAAACGTGAGACCAAGATGGCACAGAGAGAGGCTCTCCAGGAGTCGTGCATCAACTATGCTGATGGCGGCCAGGGAAGTTTTTCTATAGTGGTTAAAAGAGAGCAGTTTAGTTTTCAAGGCATTAAAATTTATACGCCATTAGCTGCCCCAGTTAACAACTGATCGGAGTTCCTTTTCAAGAGCAGAGGCCAGGTTAACTTCGTCAGCTCCGACGGATTTACAATTGAGACAAGAGTAAACATTAATGTCATCTGCATAAATGCTTACTTTTTTTTTTAAAGCTTATCACCCCAAGCAAGGCTGGAAGCCACTAGCACGCAAGGGGTTACAGAAGGTTTGGAGGAAGAGCAGATAGGAGTGGTAAAGGAGAGGATGTGGAGAAAGATAGTGGATCGATCAAGGCAAGGAGGTTACAGAAGATTTGGAGCGAGAGCAGATAGGAATGAAAGGGGAAGGGAAGTGGATAGATCAAGGCAACTGTAGATGTCGATTGACGTTACACTTAAATAGTTGGAGATTATATTTGTCAGGGAAACAGGAATAAGGAAGGGAGTTCCACAGGCGAGATGTGCAAGACCTATTGGAGTAGAAGAGACGTCTACATCTAACAGTTTCAACGATGAAGGTGTGGCAACGGGATGCCAGACTCGTAGGACGTTTGGGGAACTGATGACATCAGGAAGATCATTGCTGAAGATCAGAAACGGCGTAGGATCCAGGATAGATCCTTGGGGAACTCCGGCGTTCGTATGAAAGGATCTGGAAGGGGAACGAATTTCAGTTCACGATTTGATAGGAATAACTGGATTAAATCAAACAATCGTCCCCGTAACACCGTGGCCCTGAAGCTTACATAGAAGTCCAGCATCCCAAAAGCCTGTCAAACACTTTTGTGATATCTTCAGCCACAGCTCGAACTTTGCCGTTATTATCAAGAGCTTGATGTCCATATTCAGTGATAGCCGTAATCACGTCAGCGTTAGACCGGGTGAAACGGAAGCTACATTGTTAGTCAGAGGGTAGGCCATGACAGGTAAGATGCTTAACCAGCGAAAAGCGGTAGGAGACTAACAGGGCGATAGCTAGAGGGCTCACAGGTTTCTCCAGAGTTCTCAAAAACAGGGACTACAGACAAGGACTTCCAACAAGCTGGAAAGCAGGAAGCAGCGAGGCAACAGTTGTAGAGTCTGGAGAGAACTAGAGCCAGCTCGAGAGCATATTTCTTTAGGACGACGGCTGTGATTCCGTCACCTCCACTTGCCTTATGAGAGTCTAATTTAGAAATGATACCCGAGACCAGTGATGAGGTTATACGCATATAACTCAGTAGTGCCTCAGTACTAGGATGAAAATCAGGTGTGGGGCTCCAGACGAGTCTAGTGTTAAACTAGAAGCGAATTTCCGTTGCAGGTATCAGGACTTCGAACTGATTGAACAGAGGATGGATTGAGGATTTGCTGTACTATTATTATTATTATTATTATTATTATTATTTTTATTTTCTTTGATATCTGGCGTTTACACATTTCTTCCCGGGTCCCGCCCAGGGACCTAAGTTTAGAAATGGCATCATGACACTTTCAACTGGAAAAAAAATAATAATAATTACATAGATAAAGCCCTTCGTAAAGTGTGGGCTGTACTTGTCAGAACATTTTTTTGTATCTCTTTGAGGCATGGACTTCCAGGGATCCCTTCAATCAGCCTACTGGAATCTTTTCGAACCAATCCCAGGGCTCCAACTACAACAGGGATTGTTGATGTTCCCATGTGCCACATTTTTGAGATTTCTATTTCAAGGTCCTTGTATTTTGACAGCTTTTCAAATATCTTCAAAGATACATTGCAGTCTGCAGGGACTGCCATATCAATAAGGAGGCACTTATTTTGTTTGTGGTCTTTAATAACAATGTCTGGGCGGTTGGCTTTGATTGTTCTGTCAGTGTGTATTGTGTAGTCCCACAAAATTGTAACAGGTCCTATCTCCGTAACCGTGTCTGGGTGGTGTTCGTACCAGTTTCTTTCAGTTTCCTTCCCGTAGGAGTTGCAAATTTTCCAGTGCAGATATTGGCCCACTCTGTCATGCCGGGTTTTATATTCAGTGGGTGCCCATATATTGTGCAACCTGATACAAGATGATCAATGGTTTCTGGATATTTATCATAGAATCTGCTTTTGGGGCTAACACAGTATTTTAGTATATGTGCTTGATAATTCGTAGTTAACAAGCATTGGTCCTGTGCAGCAATGATAAAACCTTCAGTTTCAGCTTTCAACCCTGCACTACGTAGCCACTGATGGGTGCGGGTTTTGTCTACGTCTGCTTGTTTGGTACGGTCAGAGTATTGTATTATTATTATTATTATTATTATTATTATTATTATTATTATTATTATTATTATTATTATTATTATTACTACTACTACTACTATTATTATTATTATTACTATTATTATTATTATTATTATTATTACAATTGTTATTATCATTATTTATATTATTATTATTACTATTATTATTATTATTATTATTACTATTATTATTACTATTATTATTACTATTATTATGATTACTATTATTATTATTACTATTATTATTATTATTATTACAATTGTTATAATTAATATTATTATTATTACTAATATTATTATTATTACTATTATTATTATTATTATTATTATTACAATTGTTATTATCATTATTTATATTATTATTATTACTATTATTATTATTATTACTATTATTATTATTATTACTATTATTACTATTATTATTGCTATTATTATTACTACTATTATTATTATTACTATTATTATTTATATTATTACTATTATTATTATTATTACTATTATTATTATTATTATTACAATTGTTATTATTACTATTATTATTATTACTATTATTATTTTTATTACTACTATTATTATTATTACTATTATTATTTTTATTACTATTATTATTATTACCATTATTAGTATTATTACTACTAGTAGTAGTAGTAATTAATAGTAGTAGTATTTCAGCTTCGGTTTTAGCTGTTACTTAATATCCGCCCTACTTTATCACAGTGAATGCTGGACAATCGCCTTACAGATAAAAAAAAATGGCTTGCTGCAACAGAAACAGGATTCTACAGAAGGATGATGCAAATGCCATGGGATGAACTTGTGAATCGCAGACGAAGTTTTAGAGTAAAAAATGGATCCAAAAAGGGCGCCGATAATTAACAGTTGACATTTCTGGGACACATCATGAAAAATGAAGACTTAGAAAATTTGGTACTGAGTGGCAATATTAAAGGCAAGAGAGCCTGAGGATAGCAGCGGATAACCCCTGCCTAACGAGTTTGTGTAATTCGTTCACCGAACAGGGATTAGGAGAGATAGCGAAAATAAAAAATGTACGGAGATACAAAGAACAGGAAATTATGGAGGGCTATGATCTTCCACATCCAGAAGAGACACTGCACAGGAAAGAAGTAACGAATAGTTGTCACTGGAACCTACGAGATATAAAGTCTCTTCAATATTGATGAGAGTTGCGAAATATTGAAGTCTAGGAAATTTGTATTCTTCCATAACGACAGAGATCCGCTAAATGGCCACTAAAAATCTTATGACCGGTGCTTATTAAAAAGGAAGAACTCCATCAGCGACAATTTTTCTCGTTTTATTTGAGGAACACATGTTAAGCATCGATTCTCGGAGGAATTGGTAAGGCAGATAGATCGAAAAAAACGTCCCGTTGCTTATCCTATCAACCTGATTTGCTTTTTTCCCTGTCGAAACCAGAAATCTCGAAACGAACGTTCGGACAGCATCAATGCCCTTGACTCTATTTTGCGAAATACTGGCTTTAGACCGTTTTTCGGCTTTGTATATATCAAAAAATAAATTGGACAAAGACAGTCCATAGCTGTCTGGATTCGATGCCCGCTGTCTTCACTCTCCAAACTTATTTCGGGTCGGCAGAGTTCTGACTAGTCTGGTAGTATTTGTAATTACATTCATCACAATTATCATATTCCCATTTTCGCCAGCCTACATCTTATGTAATACAAACATTATAGATAGATAAATTCAAGTATAAATACAGGCGAGACTGTTAATATTATTATTAGTGCTAATATTATTATTAGTGCTAATATTAAAATTATCAGTGTTAATATTATCATTCTAACAAGCATACAATACTATTATTGTGAGAGTCTTCATAATAATAATAATAATAATAATAATATAGTTATTATTATTATTATTATTATTATTATTTTTATTAATTAGTACAATATTTTTTATTTTTCTATTATCACTGTTCTCAGTACTATAATTATTTTTTTTATTATAGTGATTCGGGCGGAGGCGTTGATGTTAATTGATTAAAATCCCAACTTTGTAATTAAATTGTTGAAGTCGTTAGTATTCGGCATTGGACTCAGTTACAACTGGCTAACCCCCTCTCTCTCTCTCTCTCTCTCTCTCTCTCTCTCTCTCTCTCTCTCTCTCTCTCTCTCTCTCTCTCTTACCCTCTCTCTCTCTCTCCTCCACATTCTCTCTCTCTCGATCTATCTATCTTTGTATCTACCTGTCTATCTGTCTCACCCCCTCATGTTTTTCCTTCTCTCACTCTCTCTCTAATATTTCTTTCCCCTTTCTCTCCTTCTTCTGTCCTCTTACTCTTTTCGTTTTATTTCCTCTCCTCCTCTTTCTTAATTTTCCCTTTTCCAATCTTCACTCTGTATTTATAATCTATTTCCCTCTCTCTCTATATATATATATATCTGTCTATCTCTAATTTTCTTTCTCTCTTTTTCTTTTCCCTCTATCCCTTTCTCTCTATCTTGCTGTCTATCTATCTACTTTTTTCTTCTCGCTCTCTCTAACATTGTTCTTCCCCCTTTCTCTCCTCCGTCTGTCCTCTTAATCTATTTGTGTTTGTTTTTATTTCCTCACCTTTTCTTTCTTAATTTTCTCTTTTACAGTTTTCACTCTGTATTTCACTCTCTCTCTCTATCTATCTATATATATTCTCTCTCCCCCTCTCTCTCTCATTCTCTCTCTCTCTCTCTCTCTCTCTCTCTCTATATATATATATATATATATATATATATATATATATATATATATATAAAGAGAGAGAGAGATCATTGGTTTGGGACCACCTTCTGGATTTAATAATTAATCGGTTTCATGCCTCTTTTGGAGCAAATTAACTCCTACTCGGATGCTGAAACTATTGTTGGCACATAGAGCCGGGAGCTCCTGATATATATCTATCTAAAGATCACTGATAAAATAAAGAATTGGTCCTGATCTGGCATCTCGGCCTCAGACACTTTCACACTGCCGTAAAGTTGCCCCTGGTATCATTTCTATAAATACTTCTATGACAACTCTTCGTATCATTTGTAAATATTCAATGGGGTTTAGATTTTT
Organism: Acanthosepion esculentum; assembly: GCA_964036315.1. NCBI lineage: Eukaryota > Metazoa > Mollusca > Cephalopoda > Sepiida > Sepiidae > Acanthosepion > Acanthosepion esculentum. The sequence goes on along the minus strand of OZ038511.1, from coordinate 76,602,501 downwards.
AATTTGTTATTTTATTCCCCTGCCCGCCACAGACATGAATTGTACATATGGGGACTAGTTAGGATTTTCAAAGAGACAATGAGGCATTACGGTGTATGTTGTCAGAATGAGAATGGTAAGAATGCGTTGTTTTGGTGTAAGGAATATTGTGGTATGTTTGGGTCAGTGTCTGTGGCTAGCTAAGTTTAATGTTAAGACACGAGAAGACCATCTTTTTTCAACATCCCCCATTTTAGCCTTGTGCGACATTTCTGGGAGGCACGGTGGAGTAATGGATAGAGGCTCGGGTTGAGGAATCGGAGAGCCGAGTTCGAAGGATAGCAACTGGTCTACCGCAGAAAGAAATGGTAACCTACTGCGGGAAAAACTCTGCCTCGTCAGTCATCTATCGAAAGATAGATGATCGCCTAAGCGTATATTACGCATGGCACATAACTGACTGACTGTTACATTTCTGTAAATACTGCAGAATAAATGTCGCTCTTCGTCATGGTACCTAGACTTTATGACTTTAAGCGCAGTACTAGACTGCTCAATTTACAGTTGAGCTAGCTAGATGAAACCGTAGATTCTATGCTAACAGAGTCTTTACTCACACTTGTTCCTTGTGAAACCCACTTTTGGCTCCATGCTTTCGAGTCAACCTTAATTTTAAATGCAATGTCAATCACCATCTACTGTCATCCAGATTAAACTCCTTTTCTATCCACTCATTAGTCATGTTTCTGTTTTCTAATTCTTCCACGCCCACTAACCCTTTGTGTCTTAGCGGCTTTATTGCCCTGCTTGAGGTGAAACTAAGACTGACATTAACAAAAGAGGTAGACTTGGCAAAAAGTGCTGAAAAGATATTAAATAATAATTACGCTATTATTATTTATTATTATTATTATTAACTCTTCAAGATAATAGCGTTTAAAGTGATAAAGGTCTTTAGTGGATTACTGGATAAAAACTCGATTATTTCTTATTACTTTGTTTTCATTTGGATATGAAACTGAGCAGATATGATAATTTCGACGAACGATTTCACTTAACTGTTTAGACTGAGTTCGATTGGCAAACTTTCTTCGTGGTCGGTTAAGGCACATCGTGCCTAACGATAGTTTCCCTCTGCCCAGGATGACGTAGGCTCGAAACCCTGCCTGAGAGCTCATATTGTTCTCTCGAACATTCAGGCCGGTAGACGAAAATAAAAAAATATACTGTTTAATGAATAAACAGAGCGATACTCAAATATGAGTGTCCACTACAAATAGCGTATGTTTTGCATACATATAATCGAGTCAATAAGAATCCTCGACAGAATGCAGAAAGCACTGGACGGCCATTTCGTCCTATTTGGGACCCACTGTGCATCCATTACCGGGAATCGAACCCGGACAGCTACGATACAACGCAAGCGTCATACCAACGCGCCTCCGTGATATAGAGGTAAATAACTAGGGTCGAGTCTAATGTTTTGAATGGAGCGGCTGGAGAAAGAACAACGTGGCTCATGGTGTGTGTTTTCATTTCGCGATTTGATAACAAAGATTTGAATTAAAACAAAAAATAGTCTAGAAAATTTTTAACTTGTTTCCATTTTTTCTAATAAACACACACGGAAGATAAAGTTACAAAATCTTTGAATTGGAAACAATATATATGTAGATCTAAAAAAGCATAGCATTATGTAAAAAGAGGATAGCATAATGTAAAAAGAGCAAACCTTGATGTAAAAAGAGCATAGCTTAAAGTAAAAAGAGCATAGCATGATTTGAAAATGCTGACAAAAGAGCATAACATAATGTAAATAGAGCAAAGCTTCATGTAAAAAGGGCATAGCTCAATTTAAAAGGTGCATAGCATGATGTAAAAAAGCATAGCTTTATGTAAAAAGAGCATTACATGATGCAAAAAGAGCATAGCATGATGTGAAAAGAGCATAGCTTAATGTAAAAAGAGCATATGATGTAAAAAGAGCATAGCATAATGTAAAAAGAGCATATCATCATGTAAAATGAACATAGCATGATGTAAATAAGCTTAGCATGATGCAAAAAGAGCATAGCATGATGCAAAAAGGACCCAAACCAATGTTAAAACCAAAGTCTTATCGTCGAAATATTTATCTTATTATTATTAACAGTAATAACCAAAGTATTTTTGATCATTTTATTATTTTTTAACTCTTTCTAATACGGTCGAATATTTTAGCTAAAAACTGGTTTGTCTTGCATCAGCGGTAGGCCCAAATGAATATAAGGATTTTTAGCTTCAACATAAAACACACATCACCGCCTGTATTAACTATGTCCACACAAACATGTCTATGCACAAAAGCTGTCTATCATCTTCCATGTAGTCAACTGACCCGACTATTCTGTGCAACTGACAGATTAAAAAAGAAACCATTCACATTAAAGCTGTAAAATCGCTACAATTTTACCCATCGCACTCTGTACAACACTCCATATCCAGTGGGGTGATGACCCGCCATCGGAGGGCGGATTGCTTCTAAAGTTAGTGTTCTACCGATTGAATTAACAGCCATGTCAGTTTGTCCAATGCGAGCCATCAAGTTGGAGCATGCTGTACTACTTGGCATTCACGCCAGAAGCTCCAATACAAACATTACAAAGTGTTTGGGTGCCAATCTAAGGAGAGTGTAGAGGATTCGGAAAGAGTTGGATGAGTCTAATGGTGATTACGAAGGTGTTTGGAGTGATCAACTATTATGGAGACGTTATGCCTCCATTCATCTTCCCACAATCTCTCAGACTCAACACGGAGGCCTACATCAAGCACATTGAGGAGGTAGTGTTTCCCTGGATCAAAAGTATAGCTGCTGAAAGACGCTATGTCTGGTAATAGGATTCTGCACCAAGCTACACAAGCAAGAGAACCCAGTCAGGACAGTCAGACAATTTCTGCAACCGCATTACCCCTTACATCTGGACGCCTATTTCATCAGACTGCAATTATTATGTGTAGGCCGCAGTTGAGCGAGAGACCAACAAAACTCCTTGTAACACCAAAGATGAACTGAAGGCAAGAATTATGGCAGCATTCACCAACCACAGCCTCCAGACGACTTCGGAATCTCCCGTAACTCTTCTAGGCGGTCTCCTTGTGCATAAATTTTTTATTCAATGTTTCCAATGCAAAAGATATAAACTTTATTTGGATTTATTCTTGAAATCCTCAAATTCTGAAATCAGTTTGTAAGCAAAAACCTGTGGAAATTAGGTATTTCTGCACATTTTTACACATGATCTTTAAAACGAAATGCTCAAAAATTTGTTAGATCTATTAAAATAATATTTGGTGTCAATACCTTTAACATGAAACCCCAGCTTTTTCATAGGGTGCAATGTTGATTTTATAAAAAGAGTAAAAAAAATCAATCCACTCCCGTGAGCGGTGGAGGGGGGGATTTGGCAGTTTCTGATACATCTCACACGAGAACATAAGGACAACGTTTCGTACACGGGAACATAGCCGCTTACTCCACAGGCTGGCCGTGAGTAAGAGATAAAGTTTGTGAGTTAAATAAAATGCAACGTTAAATTCGAAACATTCGTCTTCTCTGTCAGTGTGTATGAGTTTTCATTCTCACTTCATTAAAAAGAATTTTTTCAAACGAGAAAGATAACATTATTTACTGAGAACCGAATTTTAACACGGAATTGACGATTCCATTTGCTTGAATCGCTAACAATTGATCCATTTATGTTCGCATATGCGAGCATCAACCGGTCTTTCAATATGTCAGACGCCATTACTTTTGGCGCGCCCTCAGCCCACCTTTCCTTGCAATGGACTCTCCCTTCTTGCCACCTCGCAAGCTATAATCGAAGTTTTCATGGTGAATCCAAATAGAAAATCAAAGAGGCAATAAGAACCTAATGAATTGAGTGCGGGAGCGAAAGAGAGAAATAAAAATGTTGTCATTCAGGAATTCACTTCCTAAATTTGATTCTTTTGACGTCATTAATTTTTCTTGTTTATAAATCTTTTTATTTATTTTCTGCCGGGTTCGTTTCAATATCGTTATTCCGTTATCTCACCCTCCCTCTTCGGCTCTCTCTCTTTCTGTATCAATTTCTCTCTCTGTCTCTCTCTCTCTCTATTCCCTTGTGTAACTTTATTCTCTATTTCTATCTGTCTATCTATATCAGCTTCTTCATCTCTATCTCTCCCTCGTTCTCTCTCTCCTCTCTGTCTCTCTCTACACATATATATATATATATATATATGTGTGTGTGTGTGTGTGTGTGTGTGTGTGTGTGTGTTTTGGCAGTACCACCTCAGCCACCGAAACTGTGTTACCTACCCTGGTTGCCGGTTGAACAGGGTATGGTATCGCATGGGTTTTCATACGCTGTATATAGAAAATCTCTCTATCTATCTATCTATCTATCTATCTATCTATGGTATAAAATGACAATTGGAAAAATCTTAGATCTTGCCGACGCGTTTCGTCTTCCGACTTTTTCAAGGCAAAAATGAAATCGAAATGTCTCTGTTGTTATAGTTACATTAAAATCCAAATTTAAAAACATAGACGCTTCTGTCCAAGCCTTTTTTTTTTCTGGTTAATGTAAATTACATTTATAGTAAGAGATTTTTTTCCCATGTCGACAATATAGTTAAATTCCCAGATCAACTTGTCTTGTCCACAGAGTTGATCTGGGAATTTAACTATCTATCTATCTATCTATCTATCTATCTATCTATCTATCTCAGCGTTTCATATCTCTATCCCTGTCTGTCTATTTCTCTGTCTGCCCGTTTGTCTGTCTATCGACCTATGTACCTAAATCTCTCTCTCTCTCTCTCTCTCCCTCTCTCTCTCTCTCTCTCTCTCTCTCTCTCTCTCTCTCTCTCTCTCTCTTCTCTCTTTCTCCCTTTCCCCCTATCTATCTGGCTGGCTATCAACATATGAACCTCTCTCATTACTTGTGTGACTTGATTATTTATATTATTCCTCTCTCTCTATCTATCTATCTATCTATCTCATTCTCTTCATATCTAACTATCTAAGTCCTTTTTCTTTCTATCTATCTATCTATCTATCTCATTCTCGTCATATCTATCTATCTATCTATCTATCTATCTAAGTCCTTTTTCTTTCTATCTATCTATCTCATTCTCTTCATATCTAAGTCCTTTTTCTTTCTTTCTTTCTTTCTTTCTATCCATCTATCTATCTATCTATCCCATTCTCTTTTATCTAAGTCCTTTTTCTATCTATTTATCTATCTATCCCATTCTCTTTTATCTATCTAAGTCCTTTTTCTATCTATCTATCTATCTATCTATCTATCTATCTCATTCTCTTCATATCTAAGTCCTTTATCTTTCTAAGTCCATTTTCTATCTATCTATCTATCTATCTATCTCATTCTCTTTATATCTAAGTCCTTTTACTTTCTATCTATCTATCTATCTATCTCATTTTCTTCAAATCTATCTATCTATCTATCTATCTATCTATGTAAGTCCATATTCTTTCTATCTATCTATCTCTATCTATCTATCTATCTATCTATGTATCTATCTATCTATCTATCTCAGTCTGTCCATATCTAACTTTTTATATTTGTCTCTCTTCCTTCTCTCTCATTTGATTACTCTTTATTTGTCTAAGTTTTTCATATCTCTCTCTACACACACACACACACACACACACACACACATATATATATGTGCGTGTGTGCGCGCGCGAGCGTGTGTGTGTGTGTGTGTGTGTGTGTGTGTGCGTGTGTATGTAAATTTTCGATCAAGATTTTTCACTCGGTCATTTTTTCGTTTCTTTTATTTTTGCGTCTTGTATTTTCTTTATTTTTCTTATTTTCATTTTCTTTTCCTTCCTCTCTTTCTCTTTCTCTTTCTCACTAACTCCTCTCCCTCTATCACTTTCTCTCCACACGCTCGCCTCCCTCTCTCTCTCTCCCTCTTTCTCTCTCCCACGTCCCTCCTACTCTCTCTACCTACCCTACCCACCTACATCCCTCTCTTTCTTTCTCCCTCTTCCCCCTTCCTTGGCTCTCTTTCTCTTTCTTTCCTATCTCTCCCTTTCTCTCTCTCATTAAATCTCTCTTCCTCCTTTTCTCAACCTCCATCCCTACCCTCTCTCTTTCTTCCTCTCCTCCGTCTCCCACTTTCTCTCTCTCTCTCCCTTCCTCCGTCTTTTCTCTCTATCACTACCTCCTATCCTTCTCTCACTTTCTCTCTCCCCACGCTTGCCTCCCTCTCTTTTCTCTCTCTGCCTCTTCCCCTCCGTCTTTTCTCTCTATCACTACCTCCTATCCATCTCTCTCTTTCTCCCTCTCCCACATTCCTCCTCCTCTCTCTCCCTACCCTACCTAATCGATCTACCTACCTCTTTTTCTTTCTATCTCTCTTCCTCCTTCCTTGCCTCTCTTTCTCCCTTCCTATCTCCCCCTTTCTCTCTCTCATCCAACCTCCTACCCTGTCTTTCTCTCACTGCCTCTTTCCTTCTCTCTCTCTCTCTCTCTCTCTCTCTCTCTCTCTCTCTCTCTTTCTGTTCTTGCTATTCTCTCATTGTGTATTTTTATCCTTTTACAAATATTTGCCATTTTTATTGTATATTTTCCCCTTTTCATTTCACTTTTTTCCATTTTTTTTTCGGTGTTTCTTTACAAATTTTTTTGCTTGGGGTGACAGGTTTACAGTCAAAGGGATTAAATTCTCCCAAACAAACACTGGATAACAAAATGAACCCGAAAGAGGAAAAGATAATATCATTTGTTTGTTCAATATGAAACGACAGTAAACAGTCGCCATCATGACGAGATACGAAAAACATTTATATTTACTGACTTTATTAATTGCAAATATTTTTAATTTTTATACGATGATTATTATGAATATTTTGCATCATTGCTATACTTCTTTTTTTTAGATATAAATAATATATGTTATTGAAGTACATATATATATATATATATATATATATATATATATATATATATATATATATATATATATATATATATATATATGTATATCATATTTTATACTATTTTACTATATTAATGCTGATTGTCGTGCGCATATGGACCCATCCTTGATATTTCTACAATAATGCGCGTTACGCAGAATGCGCCGGGCAAGACATTGCTGGCTAACAAAACAAGAACTTGCGAGTGATTTAGACGGGATGGTCATCCAACAATCTCTGACATTGACCAGCTATGTTATGACACAGAATGCCACCCTAATGACCATTCGACCTTGATACAGGACCGTGATGGTTGGCCTGATAGATTCATGAATGTCCGAATTAACTCGACGGGATAATAATTATAATAAAATAATAATAATAAGGATAATATATATATATATACATATATATATATATATATATATATATATATATATATATATATATATATATATATATATATATGTTGTTGTTGTTTGGGGTTTTATGGTATATCAACCACTATGGGTTATTTAATGCCAGATCCAGTATTTACTAAATATATCAAAACGTATAGCTGGCAACATCATTGTTTCAAAAACTGGCAACATCATTGTTTCAAAAACTTATAGCTGGCAACATCATTGTATCAAAAACGTATAGCTGGCAACATCATTGTTTCAAAAACTCGCAACATCATTGTATCAAAAACGTATAGCTGGCAACATCATTGTTTCAAAAACGAATAGCTGGCAACATCATTGTTTCGAAAACGTATAGCTGGCAACATCATTGTTTCAAAAACGTATAGCTGGCAACATCATTGTTTCAATGTGCTGAAAAAGACCTGGAAGTTCACTATTTTCCTATAGCTGGGACCCCAACAGGTGCTACCACCCCGAGTCAGGGTGGACCTGGGAACACCAGCAATTAAGAGGTCATTCCACGCTTCCTCAAAACCTCCTGATCAAAAACTCCTTGCTGTTGGATGCAGTTTAACGTCGTACCCAGGACGTATATATATATATATATATATATATATATATATATATATATATAAAAGTGAACATAGAAGTCAACACTTAGAGGCGACATTCTGTTTCATACTAGATGCAATCGTCAGGCAACTAGTTCTGTTATTAGCTAACAGCACTAGTTGCCTGACGATTGCATCTAGCCTGAAACAGACTGTCGCCTCTAAGTGCTGACTTCCATGTTCACTTTTATATTTACACACGCTCTATCTCTGATATTGAGCACTTTAAGACTGTATTTCTTCACATATATATATATATATATATATATATATATATATATATATATATATATATATATATACGATTTAGTCTGTTTTTTTACAATGGTGTTCACTTTTTCAAGGCCCGAAAGCCATTAAGGTAGATGGTTACTGTGTAAGAGTGCACTACTTATGCGGATAAATGTAGAAGATAATGGTTAACCATAGTCTTAAATGGATTAAGATTGTAGAGATCAGGGAAGCATCCTCTTGGGAGTCGATTCCACAAAGCAGCGGTAAAAAAAACAATATCTGTACATATTTACTATATTTTTAAATAATTAATAATATTATTGATTGAATTATTATGCACATCTAGGGTAAGGCTGTCGTAACAAAAATAATAATTATAATATTCAGAACAGGAGACGGGTTTTAAAGAAGCGACATTTTACTTGGTTGGCCCAAAAAGTGTCACATTACCTTCCATTTGTCAGAACATAGTAGATATGTTTGCTTATTGCCCAGTTCACACTCATCCCAGATCTTTTGAACAGGAGTAGGGGTTTATCCTTTGTTTCAATTTAGGATTGGGTTTCTGGTTCTTTCTAAGTCTAAGTATAACTCTATACTTCTAACGTCTCTATCTAAACTCTGAATTTTTTTTTACTATTTTTTCCGCAATAGCATTAGACAGGTTTGGTTTGGCTAATATCCTGTTCTCATTTTTCCCCGGTCTTTGGAACAATGGTAAAGGTTTGTTCCTTGTTTCCTGTTTAAGAATGTATTTCCGGATCCTTCTAAAGATTACTTCTAACGCATCCGCCTAAACTCTGAAATATTATTTACTATTTAATTATTTTTCATAAATAATAGATAGGTTCGCCTCTCGCCCGGTTCATACTCTTCCTAGAGTTTTGAGAAGGAGTAGAGGTTTATTCCTTGTTTCCTGTTTAATATTAGGTTTCCGGTTCCTTCTAAAGTCTTCAAACTCTCTTTCACTCTCAGTACCCATTGCGTCTTAGTGGCATTATCGCCTTGCTTGGAGTGAATTGATTTAAGAAACAATCATCATAATTATTGTTATTACTATTTAATCGACTTAAGAGGAATGACAAGCAGAATAGTAATGGAGGTGCTTGTATTATACCCCAACCTTTACAAGATTCAATTTCATCCCAAATCTAACGTGGAACGCATATACACTCTTGTGCAAATTAATTGAAACAAAACGAATAATTCCGTTATTTACTTTTTTCTCATATTTTTCCAATAAAACATGACCCAGTGCACATGTTAGTACTTCGATTGTCAATTCCGCAAAGTCGTTCCTTGCAGATTGACCACAGATTTTCGATTGGATTTAAATCAGGGCATCTATACTTTGATTTCCTCACCGGTAAGGCTTGTAATTGTGTTCGTGCAGTGTTACAATTTTCGTACGCTTCCTTGGAGTAAAGTTCATCGCAGACAATGGCCGTAGGACAACTAATCGACATTCGAGACAATAGTGTCTGGGTGTGGTGAAAATCCGATGCAATCCCGGATGGCGCAATATTTATCAAGGCCAAATGTCATTCACCCCGAAAATAGATTCATATTGATTCACACCACTGTAAATGACCTAAACCGAGGAAAAAATAGGAATCGATTACACCTTGTCACTCTAGTGGGCCTAAAACTGATCGTATTGTGAAAGAAATGAAACTAAAGCGGTTGTTTCAATTAATTTGCACAAGGATGCATATGATCCGCGCTAAAGTTGCTGGAAAAACTGTCGTCTTCTTGAACCATTCAAGAAAGTACCTCACTTCTTCTGTCATGATTTATCCTTTTAAGAGTTAGATTAGACCCCCAAAAAGAGAACTGCTGTCATATCTGGGCCGGAGTTGTCAAATCCTCACTTTCCAGCCTTGATAGAGCCCTTCTGTCTCACATCATATTTACAAGATTCAGATTCGACCAAAAATGGAGTATTGATGTCATATCTGGGCTAGAACAGCCCAGTCCTCTTTTGGCAGAGTTCAAAAATCTTTTACGTGTCTTGTAGCAAAGGACTTATTTTCCACCCTACAATCTCTTTCTCCACAGAAAAAATATCGCAAGTCTATCCCTATTACCTGTATAGTAAATGTTCCGAGGAGCTCCATTCTTCAGTACCCCCAGCTCAGATCTTTACAAACATGGCCGACCTATGTCCATTGGGTTGGATCAGCCACCATACGTCATTGGTAAGTAGAGTGTGCCACTCAGAAAACGTCTTCTACGTGGATACTTCACCGAACATTGCAATCTTAATCTCTTCAGGTCAAAGGGCAATCATTATCCATCCTCTCTATCTTCATAACATCCACGTCCTACTTACTCCAGGCACAACTCATTCAGTAAATATCTGCCTTGTATACTGGGTCTTTAATTGGGTAAATTTTGATTTAAAAAATGGTTTACTCCACCTGAGCTTCAATTCAGAACTTTACTATTAGAACCCGCTATTTGATTTTTTTGTTTGTTTTTTTTACATATCGTCTGGTTGTTTGAGTCTTGTTTGATCTTTGGGCTTCCGGTTAATTTTTTAACGCTTACGCCATGTTGATACACACACACACACACACACACACACACACACACACACACACACATATATATATATATATATATATATATACATATATATATATATATATATATATATATATATATATATATATATATATATATATATATATATATATATTTCCAAGAGAATATAATCCAGTTATAGTATATATATCAGGTCATCTCATAAGTTCTGTCCGAATTTTGAATAAAGAAAACAAGTGACCAAATTTTACATTTAATTACAGATTCAATCAACAATGTATTTTCCCTGATTATCTATGACTTCCTTCCATCTATTAACAAGCTTACTAATTCCATTACTGTAAAATTCTTTTGGCTTTGATTCGAAGAACTCACAGATGTCAGTTTTAACCTCTTCCTCTGTTACAAAAGCTGTTTCTTCCAAATGATTCTGTAAGCTACGAAACAAATGGTAGTCTGAAGGAGCAAGGTCGGGAGAATAAGGTGGATGAGTAATTTTCTCCCAACCAAGTTCTTCGATCTTTTGTGACGTGATTCTTGCTGTGTGTGGTCGTGCATTGTCCTGATGAAACATCACCCGTTTTCGATTCACTAGCGTAGGTCTTTTTTTCCTCAAAGCTTGGTTCAAATGCTCTAATTGCTGACAGTATATTTGAGCATTAATTGTTGCATCAGGTGGTAAGAATTCAAAGTTAAAATTCGGACAAAACTTATGGGATGTCCTAATATATATATATATATATATATATATATATGTATGTATGTGTGTGTGTGCGTGTGTGTGTGTGTGTGTGTGATAAAAAACATACACGCACTAAAAGTTTTATGTACGTATAATATATTTAAGAAGAAGAAGAAGAAGAAGAAGAAGAAGAAGAAGAAGAAGAAGAAGAAGAATTGTGAGAAGAGAAAAATTGAGGAAAGGACAAAAGATGAACGGGTTTAAGAAGATACAAAATGGCGATTGCCTTTGCATTTAAATTTTTGAAGATTCAGGAATTTGATGGCACAGTCATTTTGAGTTCAATCCCTGGTCTGGTTCACAGAAACTCAGAATAGAACAAGACAAGATATCCCGAGACATAGACAGTAGGACAGGTCGATATTGGAAGCGTGGTATTGTACTCAATTTGAAAGTTAGGGTTTGGCATGAATAAATAATGACACAAAATATTCTTTTATTGTTTTTAGTATTTTAATATAGCGTAGATTACTGTAGAATTTCCGATTCTCAGTTGTAACAACCGTTCCAAAGTGAAATTGTTCCATGGTCCGCTAAAATATTACTGTGAACTCCCAATTTGCTATTTTTTGTGTAGACCCCCAGTAATGTTAAATGGACACTGCGGGATCCGTATGGACCCCGATTGAGAAAACCTGGTGTATAAGATAGCGTGTGTATATAAAAGTGAGTGTGTGAGTATGTGCTTGAGCTTGTTAGAGACTGTGAGTTCGTGAGTGAGTGAGAAAAAGAAATTGTATGAGAAAAGGTTTGGGTGACAAGGATAATTTGTTAAGGGGAGAGAGAACGAATGAGAGAAAATGTGTGTGAGAGGGTTTATGTGTGTTTGTGTGTCACGCACTCGTATTATAGTCAGAGAATATGTGTGTAAGAGAGAGAGAGAGAAAGAGAGAATGTGTGTGGAACAGAGAGAGAGAAAGTAAGTGTCTGTGTATGAGAGAGAGAGAGAGAGAGCGTGTACGTATATGAGAGTGAGTAGATAAGATTTTGAGAGAGATAGATGTTTTGTGTTTGTGTGTGTAAAAGTGTATGCGAGAAAAAGAATGATGCGTGTGCGCGTGAGAAAGAGAGAGAGAAAAGAAGTGAATGCTTAAGAGAGAGCGTGTGTGAGCATATGAGAGAGAGAGTGAATATATGTTTGACAGAGACAGTAGGTGCGTGCGTGTGTGTGTAAAGGAGTGGGTAAGAGGTCATGTGTGTAAGAGAGGGGGAGAGAGAGTAAGCGTGTGTGCATAACACACCTTTCTTTATGGCTTCTAATTTTCACCTGACGATTTATGTTTTCGAACAACTATGGACGTTGAACGTCTAGAGAAAACCTTATGTCAAGACAAACGCAATCGTTAATGCGATATCAAGAAAAAGCAACTCATACAGTGACAAATCTGAACTTACCTGATTGCGCATGTGCATTTAGTGTGGATGAAAGCCATTCCAAAAAACATAGAAAGATTGTTCAACATTTGATTAATGGCTCGGTTGATATATATATATACATATATACATATATATATATATATATATATATATATATATATATATATATATATATATATATATATATATATATATATATATATATATATAATAAGATATCTTTACCTGATTATAAAAACATTCAGCTTGGTTAATCAAATCTTTACGACAGGTTACAGTATGTTTGAAAATTGCCATCTTTTATCTTTTATGATGAGGTTGATATCTCTCCGCCATAGAAATTGTTAACTTCTAGGTCGGACAAAAAGAATCTGGAAAAACGCGCGGTTTATAAAGATGAATAAAGAAGTTACGAAGTGAACGCGGAAAAATATTTCCGAAGTATGAGTTTTATCAAACACGTTATCCTGATTGCATTTGCAAACAGTAGATCATAGCGAGACGGCCATTTCCATAAAAGTGACGCATATGTATATACACAAATATAAATTTAGTCACGCATACATTCAAAAACACATTGGGCACTTCGACCTGCTTAGCAAGCGTGTCTTGCTAGATCAGTTACGATTGAGTAGTAAGTTCGGTCTTCACTGGCTTCCTGTACTTTTGGTCTTGTTCCACATCTAAGGTAGACTTAGAAAATCAGGATACTTTCAAGAATAGAATATCATAGAGAAAAATATTAAGTTTTTCTGATAAATAATTGCATTTTAAAATAAAACAGACTTTCAAGAATATTTACACAATCATGCATAAGAAGCTGTATATATAATGTATATATAATTATAAATACATTTATGATATGTTTAACGTTCTTTTTATAGCTACAAGTATTTAAGTAAATGCTCTGTTTATAATAAACAGTATTAAATAACATTTACCGGCCTGAATGTCCGAGAAATTTTCATAGAAAATTTTCGTTCTCTGACAGATAAATCAGATAGATAGATAGATAGATAGATAGATAGATAGATAGATAGATAATGACTACACAAAGGTAGATAGGTAATGAATAGCCTGAGATAGTTAATAGATTGGTAGTTAATAGAATGATAGATAATTGAATAGACAGAGATAGATAGATAGATAGATAGATAGATAGATAGATAGATAGATAGATAGATAGATAGATAGATATGAACAGATAGATAGATAGATATATAGATAGATATGAACAGATAGATAGAGAGAGAGATATATATATATAAATATGAACAGATAGATAGATAGATAGATAGATAGATAGATAGATAGATAGATAGATAGATAATGACTACACAAAGGTAGATAGATAATTGATAGCCTGAGATAGTTAATAGATTGGTACTTAATAGAATGATAGATATTGAATAGACAGAGATAGATAGATAGATATGAACAGATAGATAGATAGATAGATAGATAGATAGATAGATAGATAGATAGATAGATACGAACAGTCAGAGATAGATAGATAGATCGATAGATAGATAGATAGATAGATAGATACGAACAGTCAGAGATAGATAGATAGATCGAGAGATAGATAGATAGATACGAACAGTCAGAGATAGATAGATAGATAGATAGATAGATAGATAGATAGATAGATAGATAGATAGATAGATAGATAGATACGAACAGTCAGAGATAGATAGATAGATAGATAGATAGATAGATAGATAGATGGATATTTCTGCGAACTCAATTTATATACGTTCTTGTGTTCTTCAGCATATACAGATTTCCTGTGCAAGATCGATGTCTATATGTCTAGAAGTAATCCTTTTTTTCTGAACTTGGTCCTGATCCAAACCCAGTCTTCCTAGATTTCAATGAATTATTGTCCCTTGGGATTCCTATCAATTATCGCATCTTCTCAATTGTCTCTTTCTTTCTTCCTCTTACTTTTACTCACAATTCTAACACCCCCCCCCTATTTCTCTCTCTCTCTTTTCATCTATTTGCTTTTTGTTCTTTTTATTAAATCCATTTTACACCATCGATGTGTTTCTTTTCACCATTTCGGTACCATTACATTTTTTTGAACATTCAACCAATCCGGCTTTTCATTTTGTTTAATTTATAATTATACAAGAGAGAGAGAGAGAGAGAGAGAGAGAGAGAGAGAGAGAGAGAGAGAGAAAGAAGACTTGACACACATATACCTTACTAAGTTTGATCAAAAAGTATCGGGACTGGTGCAATAAAAAAAAAATTAAGAAAATATATCAATTCAATTCGGCATGGTGGAGTAATGGATAGCGGCTGGGATTGAGGTTTCGGAGAGCCGAGTTCGAATTCCAGTCGAATCCATTACATTCACTTACGTGCTGATACCGTTGGAAAAGGTGTGAGTCCTCTTCTTCTCCCTCCAGCTATGGGTAAATAGCAGGACAGACTGGGTTCTATAGCCTTGCATGGCAACTGGTCTACCGCAACCAACCGCGAGAAAAACTCTGCCTCGTCAGTCACGTATCGAAAGATACATGATCGCATAAGCGCGTATGGCACATAACTGAGGGACTAATCAATTCGCCACTTAATCTCCTTCTGTATTTCCAATGATTGAAGCACTTCTGAAACTTCTTTTGGGGGAGAGCGAGCCGCTACCTCGTCGCATTCTTTTGCATCAACTCGCCGTCATGAAATCTTGTCCCTTTCAAGTGGGATTTTATTTTTTGACAGGGAAAAAGCTGCAAGGGCCCGAGAGAGCGGACATAGTAGCCAGGAAACTGATGCACAGGCCATGGTCACTGATGGAACCTCAGGGCTGTGGTGAGGCGACCACACTGTACACCCTTTCCTCCCAAGCACAGCTATAAAAAATGTAAGTGAGCGAGAACGTTATAATTTAGTATGCACGTGCGTTTAAGCTTACTCTGTACCAAGCGGCATCACTCTGCGTACCATGGCTCCGTTGCCATAGCAACAGACCTGATACTTTTTGATACGAACTCATATGTAGTCTCGGGTATAATCCTTTAAAGATGTTTATCCGAATAAAGTTGGATAAGAATCCGACTAAATGCCAAATATATAAGACAATTTGTGAAACATTTACTTTGTCAAATTTCACTCATGATCCAGCGTCATTAGAAAAATATCTGCAGGAGAACAAGATAACGAGATAAAACGAGATAAAACGAGATAAAACGAGATAAAACGAGATTCCCTTTAAGTGACTAAGCAGGGCGAGCAAGCAATAAGGAAGTCTTAAAGAAAATGACAACGGAAAGAATTCGTTCACCCGGAATCAGAAAAAAAAGGTGCAATTGCTTGTACACATCATGAAGAAGGCAGGCTTGGAAGCCTTGAAACCTCACGGGGTATACTGAGGGCAAGTGGCAAACGGGAAGGTAGAGAACCATTTACCTGACGAGCTTGTGTGAATGGATGTATGAACGGGAGCGGGTTCCTTAGCAAAAGGAGAAAAACTGCTAAGAGCTACAGAAGATAGGAAGTTGTGGAGGCCCATGACCTCCTATATCCTGAAAGAAAAGTATGATATATTTATATAAAATGGGTGGTTGGTTGATTTTGTTTAGCAGCATATCAACCTCTATGGGTTATTTAATGCTGAAATCTAAATATTTTGAACACAATTTTATGGCTTTAACTAAATATATATTATAAATAGGTATTGTTGGTTGGTTGATTTTGTTTAGCGGCATATCAACCTCTATGGGTTATTTAATGCCGAAATCTAAATATTTTGAAAACAACTGTATGGCTTTAACTAAATATATACTATAAATAGGTATTGTTGGTTGGTTGATTTTGTTTAGCGGCATATCAACCTCTATGGGTTATTTAATGCCGAAATCTAAATATTTTGAACACAATTTTATGCCTTCAACTAAATATATATTATAAATAGATATTATTGGTTGGTTGATTTTGTTTAGCGGCATATCAACCTCTATGGGTTATTTAATGCCGAAATCTAAATATTTTGAACACAATTTTATGGCTTCAACTAAATATATACTATAAATAGGTATTGTTGGTTGGTTGATTTTGTTTAGTGGCATATCAACCTCTATGGGTTATTTAATGCCGAAATCTAAATATTTTGAACACAATTTTATGGCTTCAACTAAATATATACTATAAATAGGTATTGTTGGTTGGTTGATTTTGTTTAGTGGCATATCAACCTCTATGGGTTATTTAATGCTGAAATCTAAATATTTTGAACACAATTTTATCACTTCAACTAAATATATACTATAAATAGGTATTGTTGGTTGGTTGATTTTGTTTAGCGGCATATCAACCTCTGTGTGTTATTTAATGACGAAATCTAAATATTTTGAACACAATTGCATACCTTCAACTACATATAAAATGTATTGTTGGTCATTTTGCTATAAAATGTATTGATGCTCACTTTACTATGAAAATGTATTTTTATACTTTCATAGTGATTTGGTTTTCTTTGGGGGGGTTCACCATTTGCCCATAGCCGGGAGCCTAACAGGTGCTACCACTCCAGGTCAAGGAGGGCATGGCAACAACAGCATTTCAGAAGTCGTTCCACGCTCCTCAAAACCTCCAATTTCCCGATCAGAGGTCTTGCTGCCGGATGTAGTTTATCGTCATTCCCAGGAATACTTTATAGAAATAAGATTGTCACTGATTTCAGTTCAATATTTACGGTCATATCACGCTGAAAACACCAGTTCTTTTCCGATCATCGAATTAATCAGCGCCGAGACTGGTCAGTACCTAGATGAGTGACTGCTTGGGAATACCAGATGCTTGGACATGCCCTTGGGGTAATAGATAACGGCTCGGAATGAGATATCAAAGAGTCGATTTCAAATTCCAGTCGAATTTGTTGCATTCACTGAATCACAAATAACCTCGGGAAAGGTATGAATTTTTTTTTTCTCACCTAGCATTGGGTTAAATAGCAGGACAGCCCTGTACACTTGGTTGGCAACTAGTTTACCGCAGGAAGTAACTGCAGTCTACTGCGGGAATTCCTCTTCCAAAACAGTGATGAATCAAAACAGGATCACATCCAAATGTGCATCACACAATGCACCTGTTGAAGGAGGAGTGCATTTTCATTTATTTTTATTTCGTTTACTTATTTTGATTTGATTTAATTTTCATTCACGGTTTGTGTATCCTTCATTGTTTCTGGACTAATTTAATAAATGCATATGACCGATTGTAATTGTAATGGTCACAATAATATTAACAGTTTCCTTATAAAGAAGCGTTCAGCACGCATGGACCAAACAGCCAGTCCGATTTTCGATTAAAATTTCTAAATTCTTATTAATAAAACAATTTTTCAGGAGAATAGACTTCTCAAGTCCGCTGTTATCACTCTTTGCAGCATTGATAATATATAAAATAATATATAAAAGCGATAGTCAATTACTGAAACCTCCTGACGAGTGGACAAGAAAAGTATACTTATATGTTAATCCTATGCTTTAAGAAATTAATTATTTTTTAATTGTTTCTTGTTCGGCACAATCACTTACTTAATTGGGATCTAGAGAAACGCAATGCAGTAAATATATGCGTTCAATTTACATAAATTCTGAACTTATGTGATATTTCCTTCCTAACCTTTTGTTTGAAATCGTGTGGAATATCAATATCTTGATTACCTCGTTATTTTCTCTTCGTGTTTCGTGTGTTATCCATTCGAGTCCTTGCTGCTTTTGAAAATTCTCAATGTGGTTTCTATTATTTGCTAGAATCTTTTGTAATTCTGTAGCTCCAGTTCAGTAGGTTTGGAAGAAAGGTGGTCCTTTCTAGAACTTACTGATTTCTTTCACTTGAATATACTTCCAATACTGGAAGAAAATGAATAAAAAAATTTAAAAAAACATGCGGAAAAATTATTCTTAGACGACACGTTTCGTCCTCTGAGGGCATTTATTGCATGTCATGGGTTTATCGAGGCTTTTAAATTTGAGAACGTTTATGAATATTCATTAGGTGGTTGAAAGGTCAGTTAAAATATATGGAGGACACAAAGTGCCATAATTCAAAGTTTGGTATGATAAATGTAAGCGAGTATTATTATTTCTTATGTCAAAATTGTAGTCACACACACACACACACACACACACACACACACACATATACATATATATATATATATATATATATATATATATATATATATATATATATATATATGAAGAAATATAGTCTTAAAGTGTGCTATATTTATGGGATAAAGTGCTCAATATCAGAGATAGAGCGTGTGTAAATATAAAAGTGAACATAGAAGTCAACACTTAGAGGCGACAGTCTGTTTCATGCTAGATGCAATATTGCCTCTAGCATGAAACAGACTGTCGCCTCTAAGTGTTGACTTCTATGTTCACTTTTATATATATATATATATATATATATATATATATATATATATATATATATATATATATTATAAATTAACTGATTTAAAATGTTTTTTGGCTACACAGTAATACCCATGTTTCAAAAATGGAAGCTAAAAGCTTCGAATTTAATTTTGTTATTAAATTAAAGATATTAGTTCCATTTCCTCGTCAAGCGAATTTTGGAGTAACTTATTTTTAAGTTTACAGTTCTAAAGGCACGGCAAAGATTCATAATTGAGTGTTTCCAAGGATACAGAGAAATCCACTCATCTAGACAAGGGGTGCTAGCTTGTTCAATTTCAATTTTCGTTGCATCAGTTAATAGTTACATTCGAAAGCGGGGTTATGTTTAGGGATGGGTAGGGATGTATTTTTCAATAAATTCTGATATCCGCTAAATGCATGTCGTCTGCTTTTTTTATAAAAATTTTATTAACTGCAAAACTTCTTACGGCATTTTTTCTATTTGTATACTTAAAGATCTTTTGGGGCTGTTTAGGCTAAAATATATTTTATTTAACTACAATTCTAAAAAAATTTCATTTTTAATAGACTATATTTCTATTTAAACCAAGTAAATGTATTAGAATTACTTACAGTTTGTAAAATTATTTTTTCATATCGAGTATAAGTATGTATATTACCAGGTTACATTTATTTTAAGTAAAATTTATGACAATGACGGCAAAGATAGCTAAATTATTTCACTGATTCAGTAAACTTTTATTTTTTATAAACTTAGTAATATATATTTTTTCTCATGTATGTCCAAAGGACATGGGTCATTTATCTAACTTATCATATTAATTTTATTTAATTTTAGGTGTTTTATTGGATTCTTTTAAGTGTTTGAAGTACTTTGAGAGAGGTATTAAGGTTAGAATACGTTTTATTTAACTAGAATTTTAACAGATGTTTAGGTTAGAATCCGTTTTATTTAATTACAATTTTAAAACCAATTTTAAAATGTTTTGACTTTTAAATTTAATCGACTATATTTATTTATAAAACAAGTAAATGTAATAGAATTACTTACAGTATTTAAAATTATTTATTCACATCAAATATAAGTATATATATTACAAGGTCTCATATATATATATATATATATATATATATATATATATATATATATATATATATATATATGTATCAATATTGTGATTTTCTTTCATTGTTTAATGATAATGTTATTAAGCTTATCAGACGATATGAAAAGAACTTACATAAAATATATAGACAACACTTATCTATATTATTTAATGAAACACGTATGAATATATATATATATATATATATATATATATATATATATATATATATATGTATGTATGTATATACACACACACACACATTTCATTAAAAACGACAGACAAGGTGCTTTTATTTAGTTTTTTATTCCACTTCTCATGCGATGTAATAATTTTTTTTTTTCGGATGATAAATTATATAAAAACTGTCCGAAAGCTCATTTTATCCGACCGCTTTCGGCTTTACATTCAGCCATTTTCAAGGATTATATTTTAACTGTTAAAATTAGAAATAGTTTGTTGTATGTATGTTTTATAAAATGTTTTCATTATTTTGTTTCAAAACACAATCAAGATATTATGTCCATGTTCAAAGTTAATATTATTATGTGTTGGCTTGTTTTTATTAATAAGGCTTCCATTATTTTTATATATATACTCAAACATATATAGTAAAATATAACAGACAACGAATGTCTATTATGTTTTATCATGAGCCGTTCCAAGCGTCGTATAATGGCTTTAGTTTCGGAAGAATATAAAGACAAAAACTGTTCGATAATTGGATATTTCTTTATTATATTGGTCATCGATCTAATCTTTCAGCTTACCTGAGCCATCAGCAAAGTGGTTATATGGACATTACAACAGAGATGTCCACCGTCAAATATGACGTCCTGTTATGTTTAGGAGATTGCTATATGAAGATAACGGTCACGGAAGAGCAGACGCAGGTCGTAAATTCGTAATGCGGTTCTATAACGTCATACATGACCACGTGAGAGAAAGAAATCTTATCAATAGAACCAGTTGTTAGAATACATTCTAATATGTTCTGACGGGTTTTAAATGTAATTGATTTGAGGTTGATTTGTTTGAATGTTTTCTCCCAAAACTAAGCCCATTATACGAATGAAGCTTACATTGGCGCATGATCAAACATAATAGACATTCGTTGTCTGTTATATTTAACAATATATGTTTGAATAATGATCTGCTGCCCCAGTACACTATATATATATATATATATATATATATATATATATATATATATATATATATATATATATATATATATAAGAATTAATCTAGATAAAAGTTTGTGACTTAGTTGATTGATGCTACCTTCACCATCCCGACTCTAGAGTAGTGTATATATATATATATATATATATATATATATATATATATATATATATATATCGTCTGTACTTATTATATATATATATATATATATATATATATATATATATATATCGCCTGCACTTATTATATATATATATATATATATATATATATATATATATATATCAGTAAAATGAATAGAGCACTTTGACTGATTGGCATTTGTTTACATTTGTAAAAACAATACGCCAGATTTAGTTGTGTAACTCTAGCGAGTGAAGATAGCTCTGGCGGACACCAAATTAGTTGTGTTTCAATCCTGGCTTGAGGCATTCGGAAGTCTAGTCGCACTGAGGAGCTGTGATACAGCGAAACAGTACTGTCTGTGAATGACATAATTTAGCTCTTGAAAATACATTTCAATTGAGCACTGTTGATTGATAAGCTATTTCTATAAACAACAGCCACCTGCACTAATGCAAAGCTCTTCAGTAAAATGAATGGAGCACTTTGGTTGATTGGAATTTGTTTACATTTGTAAAAACAATACGCTAGATTTAGTTGTGTAAGCCAAGTCGCAGACGATCCTTAAAAATGCATTCGGTTATAATTTATTTCATCAATATACAAATATTCATCTCTTCAGATCGAAGTTTTTTAATAAGTGGAGTCAGTTTATACAGACAAAAGTAAAAAGGAGAGGAAAAAAGAAAAAAAAGGAAAGGTAAAGATTTTTAAGCTAAAAGCGGAAGAAAGAAAAAGAAAAAAATCAATATAAGGCTTTTAATAAAAACTTCGGTCTGATGAGATGAATATTTGTATATTCATGAAATAAATTATAAAAGAAGGGATTTTTAAGCATCATCTGTATTAATTATATTGTTGTTCTATTTGATACATTGAGATCTCCTTGGATTCATGTTCTCCTTGGAATCACTTATACTAATTCTCAATTGATATTACATATATATATATATATATATATATATATATATATATGGGAATTTAACTGTATTGTCGACATGGAAAAAACAAAATTTACATTAACCAGAAATAAAGACTTGGACAGAAGCGTCTATCTTTTTAAATTTGGAATTTTAATGTAACAATAACAACAGAGACATTTCAAACGCGTCGACAAAATCTAAGATTTTTTCCAATTGTCATTTTATACCAATCTGTCTTGTCCAGAGAATTGATCTGGGAATTTAACTACATACATATATATATATATATATATATATACATATATATATATATATATATATATATATATATATATATATATATATATATATATATATATATATACATATATATATATATATAGCACGTAAGAAATACATATATATATATATATATATGTATATATATATACATATATATATATATATATCACGTAAGAAATACATATATATATATATATATATATATATATATATATATATATATATCACGTGAGAAATATACACATATATATATATATATATATATATCAATAAAAAGAAAGAACAGTAAGATATAAAATCCGGTGTTCTTATAGATATTTTTATTTTTTACACAATAATGCTAAATGTAAATTTACAGAGCATTAATATTATAAATTAATTGATTTAAAATATTGTTTTTTTTGAACACAGTGATAACCATGTTTCAAAAATGGAAGCTAAAGCCTTCGAATTTAATTGTGTTATTAAACCAAAGACATTAGTTCCATTTCCTCGTCAAGCGAATTTTGGAGTAACTTATTTTTTAAAATTTACGGTTTTAAAGGCACGGCAAAGATTCATTATTTAGGGTTTCCAAGGATACCGAGAAATCTAGAAAAGTATATATATATATATATATATATATATATATATATATATATATATATATATATATATATATGTATAAATTGCTCACGTGGGATTTTTACCAAATTGCTTTATATTATACCTTTTTAATTTTCAAATTTTTCGTTTTATTAACATTAATATCATTTTATTATCAATAATTATTTATCATTGCGTATTATGCGTATTTATTTTTTCAATCCAGTTTCATGATTAGCAGATATGCTATTTTCTGAATTATTGTTGTTATTGTTGCTTTCTCTCTCCTTGCTACTGATGATGATCGAATCGTTATTATATTGAAAATGAAAGAGTAATTGTGGAACAGCATTGACTCTTTTTGCTCTCCTTTCTCGCCACCACCACTGCCACCAACAACACCACCACCAACAACAACAACAACTAAGCCCCATGGTCCAAAGAGTTTCGGCGTTTGGCGCGCTTCACCCCGTCCCACCCTTCTTTTTCTCTTTATTACAAAGCAGAAGTCCGAGCCCTCCTTACATCCAACTAACTAGCCAACTCCAGTCCGTGTAGCCGTTGTCGCACGTTCTTCATTACGAGCGCCTTTGATCTCGGGAAATAGCACGTGACGTGATGCCGTACGGGGAATGAAAGTGAGATGTGTTGATAAAATAGAGGTCGCGGGTTGAGGATGGTTTCCCACTCAAACGCCTGCAAGGTAGGGAAAATAATGGGTCGAGATGACATACTACAACTTTGGTTTTATCATATCGACTAGGAATGTCCGGATTATGGAATAAATTTACCGTTCTTGTTGAACAACAGAGATTCGGTCAGATTTTTATACGTTTTTCTGTTTTAGCCTTTTTACCTTTCCTTCTCTTTCGCTTCGAATTTCTCCCTTTTAATTCACACTCTCCGCTTATCTTCACTCTAATTCTTCCCCAATCTCCACCTACCTTCCCCCTTTCTCACCTTCTTCCTAACTTGACTCTCCCCCTAACCACATCTCTTAATTCTGTCTCTCTCCCTCTTCTTTAGATCTCTTCACTCTTTCTGTCTATCTCTCCTCTTTAGATCTCTTCACTCTTTCTGTCTCTCTCCATCCTCTTTAGCTCTCTTCACTCTTTCTGTCTCTAGCCCTCCTCTTTAGATATCTTCACTCTTTCTGTCTCTCTTTCTCTCTCCTCTATAGATCTCTTCACTCTATCTTTCTCTCTCTCTCTCTCTCCTCTTTAGCTCTCTTCAATCTTTCTGTCTCTAGCACTCCTCTTTAGATCTCTTCACTCTTTCTGTCTCTCTCTCCTCTTTAGATCTCTTTACTCTATCTTTCTCTCTCCATCCTCTTTAGATATCTTCACTCTTTCTGTCTCTCCCTCCTCTTTAGAGCTCTTCACTCTTTCTGTCTCTCTTTCTCTCTCCTCTATAGATCTCTTCACTCTATCTTTCTCTCTCCATACTCTTTAGATCTCTTCACTCTTTCTGTCTCTAGCCCTCCTCTTTAGATCTCTTCACTCTTTCTGTCTATCTTTCTCTCTCCTCTATAGATCTCTTCACTCTATCTTTCTCTCTCTCTCACTCCTCTTTAGCTCTCTTCACTCTTTCTGTCTCTAGCACTCCTCTTTAGATCTCTTCACTCTTTCTGTCTCTCTCTCCTCTTTAGATCTCTTCACTCTTTCTGTCTGTCTCTCTCTCTCTCCTCTTTAGCTCTCTTCACTCTTTCTGTCTCTCTCTTTCTCACTCCTCTATATATCTCTTCACTCTATCTTTCTCTCTCTCTCCTCTTTAGATCTCTTCACTCTATCTTTCTCTCTCTCTCCTCTTTAGCACTCTTAACTCTTTCTGTCTCTAGCACTCCTCTTTAGATCTCTTCACTCTTTTTCTCTCTCTCTCCTCTTTAGATCTCTTCACTTTTTCTGTCTCTCTCCATCCTCTTTAGATCTCTTCACTCTTTCTGTCTCTCTCCCTCCTCTTCTGATCTCTTCACTCTTTCTGTCTCTCTCTCCTCTTTAGATCTCTTCACTCTTTCTGTCTGTCTCTCTCTCTCCTCTTTAGATCTCTTCACTCTTTCTGTCTCTAGCCCTCCTCTTTAGATCTCTTCACTCTTTCTGTCTCTCTTTCTCTCTCCTCTATAGATCTCTTCACTCTAACTTTCTCTCTCTCTCTCCTCTTTAGCTCTCTTCACTCTTTCTGTCTCTAGCACTCCTCTTTAGATCTCTTCACTCTTTCTGTCTCTCTCTCCTCTAGATCTCTTCACTCTTTCTGTCTGTCTCTCTCTCTCCTCTTTAGATCTCTTCACTCTTTCTGTCTCTAGCCCTCCTCTTTAGATCTCTTCACTCTTTCTGTCTCTCTTTCTCACTCCTCTATATATCTCTTCACTCTATCTTTCTCTCTCTCTCCTCTTTAGATCTCTTCACTCTATCTTTCTCTCTCTCTCCTCTTTAGCACTCTTCACTCTTTCTGTCTCTAGCACTCCTCTTTAGATCTCTTCACTCTTTTTCTCTCTCTCGCTCTCTCTCCTCTTTAGATCTCTTCACTCTTTCTGTCTCTCTCCCTCCTCTTCTGATCTCTTCACTCTTTCTGTCTCTCTCTCTTCGCCATCTCTTTTACCTCACTCTTCCAACTCTCCACTCTTTCTCTCTTCACCTTTCCATCTCACTTCAGCCATTCTCTCCATATCTTTTCGCCGCACTTTCAATCTTTCTTTCTCCACCTCTCCCCTATCTTAAAGCTTTTCTTTACCTCCCCTTCAGATCTCTCCTTCTTTCTCTCTCTTCTCTATCTCTCTTACCTCATTCTCTCCCCCCTCTCTAACTCTCAACTCTTTCTCTCCCCACCTTTCCATCTCTCTTCAATCATTCTCTCCATATCTTTACGCCGCCACTTTCAATCTTACTTTTTCCACCTCTCCTCTCCCTCTCTAATCTTTTTTCTCTGCCTCCCTTCAGATCTCTCCTTCTGTCTGTCTGTCTCTTCTTCATCCCCCATACCTCATTCTCTCCTCCTCCCCAACTCTCAATTCTTTCTCTCCCCACCTTTCCACCTCTCTTCGATCATTCTCTCCATATCTATTCACCTCTATTTTCAATCTTTCTTTCTCCCTCTCTTCCCTTTCTCGCGCCCTCCTCTCAATCTTTCTTCACCCTTTTCCCATCTCTACCTCACCTCTTGCTCTCCCTAAGTCTCCTCCTATCTTCAATCATTCTCTCTATTTCTTTTCACTCATTCTCTCTCTACTGTTATCACCTCTTTCCCACCCTCTTCTTCGCCTCTCTGACTTCCCCCTCCCTCTGTCAAACACTCGCTACTCCCTTAACGCTTTCCTACTCTCTACTATCTTCACTCTTTCACTCTTCCTTATCCACTTCTCTCTCCTCCTCCTCTTCACTCTTTCTCTCCCCAGCTCTATTCAACCATTCTATTCATATCTCTTTCGTCTTTCCCTCAACGCATCTCTTATCTCCTTTTCCTCTTTTTCCCCACTTTATCAACCTATTTCTCCCTCCACTCTTCACTTCTGTTCCCTCGCTTTCTCCCGAACTACGTACATTCGTTGGCCCCCAACTCTCCACTTCGGATCACTCTTTTTCTCCACCTCACCTTACTATTCTCCTCTCCTCTAAACTCCTTCTCGCTCCCCACCTTACACGGCTTTTCATTATTTTTAGACGATGCTTTTTTTTTCTTTTCGCACTACTCGCTTGTGGAACACCCTTCCGGTCCCATACTTTCCGACCAACATTAATCTGCAAGAATTTAAATTCAATGTCAGACACTATCTACTGCGCCCCCCTCCCCCGATTACTTTTTCTCTTTCTACTCGTTGCTAATGTTTCTGTTCCTAAATCCTTCACACCATGTAAGCCCTTGCGTGCCAATGACTGTATTGCCTTGCTTGGAGTGATACCGACTAAAAAATCCCTTTTCTCTTTTTCTTTTATTCTATCTAACTCATTCTGGCCACATCTGTCTATATGCTGCTCTTCATATCTATGTATCAATCTATATCGTTCTATTCATATCTATCTATCTATCTATCTATCTATCTATCTATCTATCTATCTGTCTGCCTGTCTGTCTGTCTGTCTAGTTCTGTTCCTATCTGTCTATATACTTCGGTTTTCATCTATCTGTCTATATCGTTCTGTTCATATCTCTCTCTCTCTCTCTCTCTCTCTCTCTCTCTCTCTCCCTATATATATATATATATATACACACACACACACACACATATATATATATAAATATATATATATGTGTGTGTGTGTGTGTGTGTGTGTTTGTGTGTGTGTATGTATCTATGTGTATATATTTATATATTTTATATATATGTATGTGTATATTAACAGCAAATATTATACATATATATATATATATATATATATATATATATATATCCATCCATGTATCTATCTCGTTCTGCTCTTATCTATCTGTCCTTATCGTTCTATTCATATCTATCTATCTATATAGATCAATTTATATCTATATCGTTCTATTTATATCTGTCTATCTATCTATCTATCTATATATATATATATATATATATATATATATATATATATATATATATATATATATACGATCTGCCTAAGTGAAACATTGGTAGGTTTGTCTGGCTCATTAGGTTTGACTATATATATATATATATATATATATATATATATATATATATATATAGATAGATAGATAGATAGATAGATAGATAGATATAGATAGATAGATATATATATATCAATCCATGTATCTATCTTTTTCTGCTCATATCTTTCTGTCTATATAGTTCTGTTCATATATATCTCCTCCAGCTTTTATCTATCATAGCTATCATATCTATCTATCTAGTTTTGTTCAGATCTATCTCTCTATATCGTTCTGTTCGTATCTATGTATATAGATCTGTTTCTTTAGCTAGCTAGCTAGCCACCTATCTATCGATCTACCTACTTTCTTTACGACCAATCACTTTTACATCTTAAGTCGACAAAATAAAGGCTACGTTTAGATGTTTCCTGATAAACTATGCCACTTAAACTTAATTATGGTCTACAAATCTCTGGTTGCAGAAGGAAAGTATGGTTTCTTAATTACAAAGAATGAACGGATATAAACTCAAAGCAGATTCATTTAGCAATTTCCAATTTGATCGATGGAGTTTAACAAATTACATAGATGATTTTGTCAGTAATTTGCTTTGTGCATAAAAATTACTTTCATGCCTGCACATATTACATGGGGTCACCCTGTCAGCAGGACATGAAATATGCCGATCACATCTCCTGCAGAGGAGTCAAACTCTTTTAAAGGAACCCCCTTCCGGGTAGATAATTGCAGATTCGTGAATAAATTGGAGATGCGTGTATTTTTTACACTAACCCTGTCTTTACCGTTTTTTGCTCTCTACTGCAAACCAAATCTATATCGTTCTGTTTATACCTATCTATCTATCTATCTATCTATCTCAGTCTGTTCATATCTATCAATCTATCTATCTATCTATCTATCTATCTATCTATCTATCTATCTATCTCAGTCTGTTCATATCTATCTCAGTCCGTTCATATCTATCTATCTATCTCAGTCTGTTCATATCTATCTCAGTCTGTTCGTATCTATCTATCTATCTATCTCAGTCTGTTCATATCTATCTATCTATCTATCTATCTATCTATCTATCTATCTATCTATCTATCTATCTATCTATCTATCTCAGTCTGTTCATATCTATCTCAGTCCGTTCATATCTATCTATCTATCTCAGTCTGTTCATATCTATCTCAGTCTGTTTATATCTATCTATCTATCTATCTATCTATCTATCTCAGTCTGTTCATATCTATCTATCTATCTATCTATCTATCTATCTATCTATCTATCTATCTCAGTCTGTTCATATATATCTCAGTCCGTTCATATCTATCTATCTATCTCAGTCTGTTCATATCTATCTATCTATCTATCTATCTATCTATCTCAGTCTGTTCATATCTATATCAGTCCGTTCATATCTATCTATCTATCTCAGTCTGTTCATATCTATCTCAGTCTGTTCATATCTATCTATCTATCTATCTATCTATCTATCTATCTATCTATCTCAGTCTGTTCATATCTATCTATCTATCTATCTCAGTCTGTTCATATCTATCTCAGTCCGTTCATATCTATCTATCTATCTCAGTCTGTTCATATCTATCTCAGTCTGTTCGTATCTATCTATCTATCTATCTATCTATCTATCTATCTATCTATCTCAGTCTGTTCATATCTATCTATCTATCTATCTATCTATCTATCTCAGTCTGTTCATATCTATCTCAGTCTGTTCATATCTATCTCAGTCCGTTCATATCTATCTATCTATCTCAGTCTATTCATATCTATCTATCTATCTGTTTGTCTGTCTGTCAGTCTGTTTATATCATTCTGTTCATATCTATCTATACATCTGTCTAACTCTATTGTTCTGTTCAGATCTATCTATCTAGACTGTTCATATGTATCTGTTATTCTGTTCATATCTATCTATCGATCTAATATCAGATTGTCCATATCTATCTATCTATCTATCTATCTATCTATCTATCTCAGTCTATTCATATCTATCTATCTATCTATCTATCTAATCTCAGGCTATTCATATCTAACTATTTATATTGTTCTATTCATATCTATCTATTTGTCTATCTATATCATTATGTTCAAATCTATCTCTCTATATAATCTCAGGCTGTTCATATCTATCTATATTGTTCTATTCATATCTATCTATCTATCTATATATATATATATATATATATATATATATATATATATATATATATATATATATGAGTGTGAATTTGTAAAAAGTGACTATTACTGCTAATAATGCAAGACTCTCCGGTAAAGCGAATCGAGTTCTTCCAGTCACTGTGTGTTTATCTAAAAATAAGTACGCTTAAATTGGCGTTCATCCCTGCCGTGCGTCAACAGCTTAAGGGTAGAATATCCGACTGACGCCAATCCAGCCAGGTTTCGATCCTAGCTACAGGCAACCGGGCGTCTAGCCACACTGATGAGCGTGGATGATTATATATATATATGTATAATGTCTGTATTTGAATGTTTGACCCTTATACTGGGAGAAAACAGCGTGCATACAGATTGAAAATGAATTCAGTAAATACATAAAATAGAAAGAGTCTTAAGACAAGGACGGGTCTTCTTACCGGACTTATCCTGCTGATATACTGAGGCTATTCCCAGAGAATTATAAATCCTACAAGGATTCATTATTGGCGGCCACAATCATAAGATATGCAGATGACCCATTATTGACAGCAGATACAGAAAGGAATTCCTACAGACGATAGTAAAGAAAAGCGAGAAGAAAGGACTAAACATTAATTGCGAGAAAAAAGAATGTATGATTGTCGCCAGCAATCGAACTACGAAAATTTAAATATCTAAGAAACGTTGGAATGGCGAAAGATGCCTTCCAAAAGCTAAGCAAATTATTGGTAAACAGGAAGATTTCATTAGAAACAATGAAAACAGTACTGGACTGTTATATAATATCGGTCGTCCTATAAGGCAGAAATGTATTCCTTTCAAGAAATGGCGTTTTCTTTACTTAATTTTATTTCTTTCAGGTAATTAAGTGTTATACCAGATTAAGACGTTCCCTCACGACCTTTCCTCTATAATCCGGTGGTACCGCAGGATCTAATACGATTGATGGATGATCACTTGCAGTGAAGGGTCAGACAATGATTCGATGCGAAGGCTGCCCTTCTCAATTTTGGCCGCACGTGAATTTCCTACGGCTTTGAATATAGAATTGTCCTTCTACTCATCTGGTTGCCACCCAAGGATTGATAGCCATTCCATTCCGCTATTTAACCGACAGAGTAGCAATCGATCCATGATTTCCCCAAGGGTATTAATGTGTAGGCAAAATTGCCGGTGACTTGACAAAATTGGAATTACATAGAATTCAACGTTTTCGTTAACTGAACCAGGCTAGAGTTCCTTGACACTTTTGCATACTTAGGCAGTGCACTCTCTGGGTTGGCTCACTGGATGCAGAAGTGAATTACCGGATTCAATGAGCAAGCTAAGCATTCAGAAAACTTGATTCTGGTCCGACCGTAACATCTACTTAAACACAAAGATTGGCACCGACGAAACAATTGTCCTAACCACCCTTTTATATTTCTCTGGACTACCTATCGAATGCACATTAAGGTCTTCACCAACAACGCCTGAGACGAATCTTGGACATCAATTGACACCAGACACAAAAGTCCTTCAGTGCGAAAACATAGCCACCATAGAGAAACTACTTCTCCGTAACCAAGCATAGAAATGAATACAATATGGGAACCAGTAATAAGGAGTGCCAGAGAAAAGCGATAATAACAACACAAATTGCAATATGAGCACTGGTAAAAAAGTTGCTGAGAGATTAAGTTTATAAGTACCAAAAATTCATACACAGATGTCGTCAAGGAAAACATGACCCGGTGGGAAATAACGTTTGTTAGATCCAGTGAGTAAACCCAAAGAGTCGTGATTTCTATACCTGGCTACAGCAGTGGTGAACTAAAACTATTTTCATTGGACGAAATAAAGGGGTTCGGTTCGAAATTCTAATCACCTGAAGAAGGCCGGAAATTATAACGGACGAAACGTTATGAAGATGAGGATAAGAGTCTGAATAATGTAAGTAATCATATATATATATATATATATATATATATATATATATATATATATATTGAAGATAAGAAATTCTTGAGCTTAAGAAATAGTACATTGTAGTTGTTTTCATAATCAATGCTATTCCTAGAACTTTTGAATGTCTTTTTCTCTCATAAGAACAAACAGAAAGTTTTGCTCGTAATTACGTGAATATTACACAATCACTCAATTTAACAAGACATAGATTTTAGTCAGGTTCTATGCTTCTGCATGGGAAATCTCAGATACTTCTAAAATCTTGTCCAAAATCGAAGGAGTTTGAAGATGCAAACACACATTGGCAATTGAGAGAGTTTCCAAAATAGTAAATTCATTTGAATCACATTCTGCTGAAGAACCATCAGGGCTCATGCAATTTAGGCAATCAAACTTAGAGTGTATTTGTTCAAATACTTATATTATAACGTATTTTAGAGAGTGAACTGTTTATAAGAATATAAACAAATAATATACTTATATATTAATACAGCTGCACTATAGATGATAATATGTTACGATACATCCATTTCCCATTTCCTTCGATTAAAAGTAGAAAATGCAAATCAAAGTCGGTTAGCAAGCTGATAATTGGTACTTTTCGCGTATATCCATATCTACTATATCTAGTCTGAACGTAAACAGTCGCCGGATTTCAGCATTGGTCTAAATTTGTCCTAGCTTCAAGAATTTGTCAATTTATGAACATTTTTCAAGTACTCTGTGTCGTACCAGAAAGTTTTTTCTCGTCAAAGTTCATCTTGCACATTTACAAAACAACCATTCGTCCGGCCATTGAATACTGTTGCCATATCTGGATTTGTTTTACTACTATTCATCTCGAGGTTTTTGACAAAATCCAAAGAAGGATCTGCAATATAATCAATCCTGACCTGGCATCTCGACCTCAGTCACTTTCTCACTGATGTGACGTGGCTTCCCTCTGGTTTTTCTTCAAATATTTTCATGGCAACTGTTTTGACGAGCTTTTGTCCCTGGTGCCCCAACTACATGGATTTAAGCGTGCTACTAGATTGGCAAATAGGTCCCACCCTTTTACTGTTGAAATAGCTAAATGCAATTTCTACTCCAATAGTTTCTTTTTCGCGCACATCCCATCTGTGGAATTCGCTTCCATTTGTTTGCTTGAAAACTATCGTCTTCACAAATTTAAATGCTACGACAATCGCTATTTTCTGTCTTCTTAAATGCCTTTCATCTTTTATCCTCCCCTATACCGAGTCTTTCCACTCCTTTCACTCTCTGTAAGCACCTGCGTACTTGTGGCATTCCAATATTTCTTGGGGTGAAATAATTTTTTAAAAAATACTCATATGAAGGTAAACTGTTCCACGAGTTTATGACAGGGCTAACGTTGTCCTAAATATAAGTTTTTACATTTGAGTCTTTAAATATATTTTTCATTTATAATTAATATACTCTTTTCCCTCACAGAGTAGATTTGTTTACCCCCGGTTTTGTAAGCATCACTACAACAACTCAGCATTATTATAACAAAGACACTGCCATCTGGCACCGCCAATTCAGGAAAGACAACTCTATTTCAACAATGGCGTACAGACTTTTAGAATAAAATACAAATAATCTTATTGTATTATATATGACGAAGCAAAAATACAGATTATTGATATGATCCCCACAAAGTGGAGTTTTAGTTTGTCTGTCCTTATAATTTCTTGATCCTAGTCCTTTCTAAAGAGTTTTATCCAGCGGTATGTATGCATGTGTCTGTAATGGCTGCAACTCGATTTTGGGCAATGTCATTGCGTTATCAACTCTCAAATATCCCCTTAATCTACACTCAAATATCCGCTTGATCTACACTCAAATATCCCCTTGATCTACACTCAAATATCCCCTTGATCTACACTCAAATATCCCCTTGATCTACACTCAAATATCCGCTTGATCTACACTCAAATATCCGCTTCATCCACACTCAAATATCCGCTTGATCTACACTCAAATATCCGCTTGACCTACATTCAAATATCCGCTTGATCTACACTCAAATATTCGCTTCATCCACACTCAAATATCCGCTTGTTCTACACTCAGATATCCGCTTGATCTACATTCAAATATCCGCTTGATCTACACTCAAATATCCGCTTCATCCACACTCAAATATCCGCTTGATCTACACTCAAATATCCGCTTGAACTACACTCAAATATCCGCTTGATCTACACTCAAATATCCGCTTGATCTACACTCAAATATCCGCTTGATCTACACTCAAATATCTGCTTGATCCACACTCAAATATCTGCTTGATCCACACTCAAATATCCGCTTGATCTACATTCAAATATCCGCTTGATCTACACTCAAATATCCGCTTGATCTACACTCAAATATCTGCTTCATTTACACTCAAATATCCGCTTGATCTACACTCAAATATCCGCTTGATCTACACTCAAATATCCGCTTGATCTACACTCAAATATCTGCTTCATTTACACTCAAATATCCGCTTGATCTACACTCAAATATCCGCTTGAACTACACTCAAATATCCGCTTGATCTACACTCAAATATCCGCTTGATCTACACTCAAATATCCGCTTGATCTACACTCAAATATCTGCTTGATCCACACTCAAATATCCGCTTGATCTACACTCAAATATCCGCTTGAACTACACTCAAATATCCGCTTGATCTACACTCAAATATCCGCTTGATCTACACTCAAATATCCGCTTGATCTACACTCAAATATCTGCTTGATCCACACTCAAATATCTGCTTGATCCACACTCAAATATCCGCTTGATCTACATTCAAATATCCGCTTGATCTACACTCAAATATCCGCTTGATCTACACTCAAATATCTGCTTCATTTACACTCAAATATCCGCTTGATCTACACTCAAATATCCGCTTGATCTACACTCAAATATCCGCTTGATCTACACTCAAATATCTGCTTCATTTACACTCAAATATCCGCTTGATCTACACTCAAATATCCGCTTGAACTACACTCAAATATCCGCTTGATCTACACTCAAATATCCGCTTGATCTACACTCAAATATCCGCTTGATCTACACTCAAATATCTGCTTGATCCACACTCAAATATCCGCTTGATCTACACTCAAATATCCGCTTGATCTACACTCAAATGTCCGCTTGATCTACACTCAAATATCCGCTTGATCTACACTCAAATATCTGCTTGATCCACACTCAAATATTCGCTTGATCTACACTCAAATATCCGCTTGATCTACACTCAAATATCCGCTTGATCTACACTCAAATATCTGCTTCATTTACACTCAAATATCCGCTTGATCTACACTCAAATATCCGCTTGATCTACTCAAATATCTGCTTCATTTACACTCAAATATCCGCTTGATCTACACTCAAATATCCGCTTGAACTACACTCAAATATCCGCTTGATCTACACTAAAATATCCGCTTGATCTACACTCAAATATCCGCTTGATCTACACTCAAATATCTGCTTGATCCACACTCAAATATCCGCTTGATCCACACTCAAATATCCGCTTGATCTACACTCAAATATCCGCTTGATCTACACTCAAATATCCGCTTGATCTACACTCAAATATCTGCTTGATCCACACTCAAATATCCGCTTGATCTACACTCAAATATCCGCTTGATCTACACTCAAATATCCGCTTGATCTACACTCAAATATCCGCTTCATCTACACTCAAATATCCGCTTGTTCTACACTCAGATATCCGCTTGATCTATACTCAAATATCCGCTTGATCTACACTCAAATATCTGCTTGATCCACACTCAAACATCCGCTTGATCTACACTCAAATATCCGCTTGATCTACACTCAAATATCTGCTTGATCCACACTCAAATATCCGCTTGATCTACACTCAAATATCCGCTTGATCTACACTCAAATATCCGCTTGATCTACACTCAAATATCTGCTTCATTTACACTCAAATATCCGCTTGATCTACACTCAAATACCCGCTTGATCTACACTCAAATATCTGCTTCATTTACACTCAAACATCCGCTTGATCTACACTCAAATACCCGCTTGATCTACACTCAAATATCTGCTTCATTTACACTCAAACATCCGCTTGATCTACACTCAAATACCCGCTTGATCTACACTCAAATATCTGCTTCATTTACACTCAAACATCCGCTTGATCCACACTCAAATATCCGCTTGATCTACACTCAAATATCCGCTTGATCTACACTCAAATATCCGCTTGATCTACACTCAAATATCTGCTTGATCCACACTCAAATATCCGCTTGATCTACACTCAAATATCCGCTTGATCTACACTCAAATATCCGCTTGATCTACACTCAAATATCCGCTTCATCTACACTCAAATATCCGCTTGTTCTACACTCAGATATCCGCTTGATCTATACTCAAATATCCGCTTGATCTACACTCAAATATCTGCTTGATCCACACTCAAACATCCGCTTGATCTACACTCAACTATCCGCTTGATCTACACTCAAATATCTGCTTGATCCACACTCAAATATCCGCTTGATCTACACTCAAATATCCGCTTGATCTACACTCAAATATCCGCTTGATCTACACTCAAATATCTGCTTCATTTACACTCAAATATCCGCTTGATCTCCACTCAAATACCCGCTTGATCTACACTCAAATATCTGCTTCATTTACACTCAAACATCCGCTTGATCTACACTCAAATACCCGCTTGATCTACACTCAAATATCTGCTTCATTTACACTCAAACATCCGCTTGATCTACACTCAAATACCCGCTTGATCTACACTCAAATATCTGCTTCATTTACACTCAAACATCCGCTTGATCCACACTCAAATATCCGCTTGATCTACACTCAAATATCTGCTTCATTTACACTCAAACATCCGCTTGATCCACACTCAAATACCCGCTTGATCTACACTCAAATATCTGCTTCATTTACACTCAAACATCCGCTTGATCTACACTCAAATATCCGCTTGATCTACACTCAAATATCTGCTTCATTTACACTCAAACATCCGCTTGATCTACACTCAAATATCCGCTTGATCTACACTCAAATATCTGCTTCATTTACACTCAAACATCCGCTTGATCTACACTCAAATATCCGCTTGATCTACACTCAAATATCTGCTTCATTTACACTCAAACATCCGCTTGATCCACACTCAAATACCCGCTTGATCTACACTCAAATATCTGCTTCATTTACACTCAAACATCCGCTTGATCTACACTCAAATATCCGCTTGATCTACACTCAAATATCTGCTTCATTTACACTCAAACATCCGCTTGATCCACACTCAAATACCCGCTTGATCTACACTCAAATATCTGCTTCATTTACACTCAAACATCCGCTTGATCCACACTCAAATACCCGCTTGATCTACACTCAAATATCTGCTTCATTTACACTCAAACATCCGCTTGATCTACACTCAAATATCCGCTTGATCTACACTCAAATATCTGCTTCATTTACACTCAAACATCCGCTTGATCTACACTCAAATACCCGCTTGATCTACACTCAAATATCTGCTTCATTTACACTCAAACATCCGCTTGATCCACACTCAAATACCCGCTTGATCTACACTCAAATATCTGCTTCATTTACACTCAAACATCCGCTTGATCTACACTCAAATATCCGCTTGATCTACACTCAAATATCTGCTTCATTTACACTCAAACATCCGCTTGATCTACACTCAAATACCCGCTTGATCTACACTCAAATATCCGCTTCATTTACACTCAAATATCCGCTTGATCCACACTCAAATACCCGCTTGATCTACACTCAAATATCTGCTTCATTTACACTCAAACATCCGCTTGATCCACACTCAAATACCCGCTTGATCTACACTCAAATATCTGCTTCATTTACACTCAAACATCCGCTTGATCTACACTCAAATACCCGCTTGATCTACACTCAAATATCTGCTTCATTTACACTCAAACATCCGCTTGATCCACACTCAAATATCCGCTTGATCTACACTCAAATATCTGCTTCATTTACACTCAAACATCCGCTTGATCCACACTCAAATATCCGCTTGATCTACACTCAAATATCTGCTTCATTTACACTCAAACATCCGCTTGATCTACACTCAAATACCCGCTTGATCTACACTCAAATATCTGCTTCATTTACACTCAAATATCCGCTTGATCCACACTCAAATAGACATGCAGACATAATATATGATATCTTTGCTGTTTCCGATTATTATGACTCCTATACCATTTCGTATGTTGTAGAAATATTTTAACAATAATACTGCGTAGATTGCAGTATGTGGGTACAGCTTGTATCCCGGGGTATTGAGCATACAACGGGTTCTTGCATGGTTCATTTTACTACTTTCTTTTAGCTTTAGTCGTTTAACCCCATTCAAGATACTAGTGCTACTAAAAACCAAGGTGTTACTGAGAGAGAAAGAAAACGAGAAAGATGCCAGCGAGGAGAAAGGACAATAAGAGAACTGGATTCAGATGGTTAACGATGTTACATTTAAAGTTTCAAAGATTGTCGGTGGCAGCCAGAAGAAAGTTCAACAGGCGAGAAGGTGCAAGTGAAAAAACTATTAGAATAGACCTTACAGTTGCATCTAGCTGCTTCAGCAGTAAGACAATGAGACCTAACTGCCAATCTAGCAGTGCGCTTAAATTCATGAGAGTCAAAGTACCAAGAAGTAAAGTTCATTGGAAGAACTGCCATGAAAATATTTATAGAAAAGATAGAGAGAATCTACGAGACGCCGGTGACTGAAGCCGAGATGCCAGGTAAGGACCGATAATATTACAGCCTCTTTGGATCTTGACAAGAATCTCGAGATATATAGCAGTAGCTTCAAACCAAATATAGTAGCAATAATAAATGAGCGTTATTTCTTATTCCATACACTGTTATTGTTTTCTTTTCGGTCTAAGGAGCAACATGTATATAACGAAAATTTACAATCTTGAACGCGTCAATTCATTTATATATAGAGTAACAATACTTACGGCCTGAATTCCCTTGGTTTCATTATATTCACTTACAACAAATACCCATCTCCTCCAGCAATGGGTTAATTAGTAAAATTTGTATCACCACCACAAGGATCCATCCCTGCATCCCATTAGAATGTCTGAAGACCAACTTCTCGAGAGCTCCTCGCTGCGGCTGCTCGGTCTCACGCTGTCTTCTGATCTGAGATGGAACAAATACATCGAGTCAGTTGCATCAGCCACCGCAAGGAAAGTTGGTTCCCTGTGCCGAGCCATGAAATCTTTCTCCCCGGAATCGATCCTCCAAGTCTATAAATCGACCATTCGCCCTTGCATGGAGTATTGCTGCCATATATGGTCTGGGGCCCCTGCTGTTTGCCTCAGGGTTCTTGATAAGATCCAGAGACGGATAGGCAACGTGATTGGCCCTGATCTGTCATCTCGTCTGCAGTCGCTCTCTCACAGACGCGATGTTGCCTCGCTCTGCCTTTCTTACAAGTACTTTCACGGTAATTGCTCCGAGGAGCTGCTTTCGCTTGTCCCCAGGCCTCGTGAATTTAAACGTCCCACGAGTCTGGCATCCCGTTTCCACCCCTACACCGTGGTAACTGTTAGATGTAGATGTCTCTTCTACTCCAATAGCTTCATGTCTCGCACATCTCACCTATGGAACTCCCTTCCCTATTACTGTTTCCCTGACAAATACAATCTCCAACGGTTTAAGTGTAGCGTCAATCGACATCTCCAGTTGCCTTGATCTATCCACTTCCCTTCTCCACATCCTTTCATTTTTCATTCCTATCTGCTCTCGCTCCCAATCTTCTGTAACCCCCTTGCCTTGATCGACCCACTGTCTTTCTCTTTCTCCATATCCTCTCCTTTACCACTCCTATCTGCTCTTCCGCCAACCCTTCTATAACCCCTCCCTCCAACCCTTCTATAACCCCTTCCTCCAACCCTTCTATAACCCCTTAGTGGCCTCCAACCTTGCTTGGGGTGATACGCTTAAAAAAAAAAAAAAAACTAAACCATTATTATCTGAAAAACATTTCTTAGAATCTAGAAATATTTTCTGGCTTTAAATAACCTGCAAAGAATTGATAAGCCGTAAAAAAAATCAATCAATTGCATGAATGTTATGTGATTGCAGTTTCTCACTTGTCTATCATTATTTTAATTGATCTATGCACATATTTTTATGGGCATAATTTTCAAATTATTAAAACTCTTCATAGATGGCTCGCCATGTTGATGTGTACAATGAAAGCCTCCACAATTAAGCATTAGTTTCCGTCTCAGCTT
The DNA here is from genome assembly GCA_964036315.1 of Acanthosepion esculentum. Taxonomy (NCBI): domain Eukaryota; kingdom Metazoa; phylum Mollusca; class Cephalopoda; order Sepiida; family Sepiidae; genus Acanthosepion; species Acanthosepion esculentum. The sequence goes on along the minus strand of OZ038511.1, from coordinate 76,561,945 downwards.
AACATAGTTCCAGTCTTTGTGTGCAGCGTTTTTGTGTGCGTGCATATGTATATGCAGCTGCATCCGTATATATCAGATATATGTTTATACGTGTCTTTCATTGTCTGTTTGCAGCGTTGCTCTTCGTATCATTTGGCATTTCCAACGCTATGTAACCTTTACTATTCGCCTTAGGTTGGTCACGTGTCTGATGACGTAAGCATTGGAAGCTGGTGAATGTTTGTTTATCAGTCACGACTGGTTTGCGTACAAACCGAAAATGAAACATATTATATATTAAAAATGCACACATTTCGTACACCCCAAGTTAAAATGAATAACGTTCTAACAAAATAAATGACATTAAAGACGGAAAATTGATGAAAGAATCGGTATTTTATACCGTAAACTACATTGTGTATTTATCAGGGTTCGTGTCATTTTTAAAACAATACATGTTCAGATTTCAGAAATTAAAATTTTAAATATTTTGCATTTAAAAATCTTCAAAGTTGCATTCTCTTCTCTTTCACTCTTTCTGTCTTTCTTTCTTTATTTTCTTCTCTCTTATTTATTGGAATTTTTGTTTATTTAGCACGAAAATATTTCAAAAGGAAGATGAAAAGTCAAATTTGACGATAATGTTTATGCATTTCAAAAGATAAGTTACAAAAAGAAATAACATTTTGGAAACATTCGCTTCCTTAAAAAAAAAGAAAAAAAAGAGATCTTTTTTTTCTAAACTTATCGAAATATAAACAATACATTTCTCAAGAAAGTCATGGAAAGTTCGTGATGTTTCTTCAATAAAAGTTTATCCGACCAACCTGTCTGGAGATAACCATAATCTGAATAACTTGATTTTAGAAATATTTCGTTACGTTTCTGTTTGAAATTCTGTGAATAAGAGTTATCAGTCCATACATTATTTATATTGGCCTAATTCTACTCATCTATTTTTTGTTATCGGTCGTTGTATCTTCCTGAACTGAACCCTTCTATGACTATTCTATGCCTAAACATGGGCAGTGGAAAGAGAACAGTCTACCACCTTAGATTAAATAAAGGGTTCAGTTCAGAATTCTCTGTAGAACAACTACATTGAATCAATAGCTTCATCTACTGCAAGGAAAGTTGGTTATCTGTGTCGCACCAAAAGGTCTTTCTCGCCTGATCCCATCCTTCAAATCTACAAATCAACCATTCGACCTTGCATTGAATACTGCTGCCATATATGGCCTGGTGCCCCTGCTGTTCATCTCGAGGTCCTCAATAAGATCCAGAGACGGATATTCAATGTGATAGGCCCTAATCTAGCATCTGGTCTACAGTCACTCTCTCACAGACGTGATGTGGCTTCCCTCTGTCTTTTCTACAAGTATTTTCATGGTCACTGCTCTGACGAGCTACTTTCACGGGCTCCTAAACTGCAGCAATTTAAGCGTCGTACTAGGTTGGAATTTCGGTCCCACCATCAAAACGGTTAAATGCAGCCGTCTCTTCTACTCCAACAGCTTCTTATCTCGCACCTCCCGACAGTGGAATTCCCTGCCTCCTGATAGCTATAATCTTCAAATATTCAAATGTAATGTCAATCGATATTTTCTGATGCCTTGATCCTGATCCCCGTCCTTCTCTATATCCCTTCCTCAAACACCCCCCTCTTTACTGTTGATCTCACTTTCTGTAACGCCTTGCATGCTAGTGGCACTCACGTCTTGCTTGGGGTGACATGCTTAAAATAAAAAGGTTATCTTACGAAGGCTGGAGGGTATAGCGGCCGAAACTTCGTGATAACAACAGCAATGGTGAAGACAAATTTAAATTTATTTACGTTAATATTTTCCCTCAATGGAGGCAGAACTTGCAAAGCGGTTTCTGATGTATGAGAAAAGGAAGTCTATATCCATGCGGTCATATGCTGCTGTGAGCTCTATAGGAGGCGTATGTAAATTACTGGAGTTGTTTGATAGGACATAAGCCATCATTATATTCTTTACCAGAACTAAAGCCAAAATGGGTCGTTAGGAGTTCGCTTTCAAAGAACAGTAAGTGTATAGTCAATAAAATATCCATTAGTTATCATCATCATCATCATCATCATCATCCCTCTTGACACTTGTAATCGTGGAGGGGGGTCCGAATGTAGAAGCCATATTGAATCTCCTCCACAATGTTGTATCAACGGCAGCCATCAGCAATTCAGGTATATTCATACTTGTCCATTGTTTGACACTGTCCAACCAGTTTTTGCGTTGACGTCCCTCTCCGACGTCCACCTTCCACGGTGCATTGCATCATGGTCTTGCACTTTAGTACATTCCCGATAATGGATCCAACTGAGATACCTTGATACAAGTGTCTTGAGGACTACTTTTTGCAATAAATCTCACTGTTTTCAGATGCATTTTGAATTCCAGACTTCCTTCAGAAAACTAAATTTTGGGTTTTTTTTTTTATTCACTGGGGGTATGCTATTTTCAAAAATTCAAAAAGTCAGATGATTATCCCTTATGTATCATTACTTAGTATTTTAATACCTTTCTTAATTTCATCACTAGGTTCATTATAGTTTATGTTTGAAAACGTCAGTGTAATGATTGGATGTATGTTGGTACTAGTCGTATTACCCGCGCCTTGCTGCGTGTCACACATATTTTTATAAGAAAATGATGATTGATTTTATATCATTGTTATAATTTGTGAAGGAAAATGATGCATTTCAATATTACTCAATGATCTTGCCGATGTGACCTCCATCTTCTGGCTATCTCCTTTTATATTTTGGATAGGAGCCATTTCCTTGTTCAAATTTAAATTTAATTTAAATCAAAAGGAAAATATTCAGTGGGGCTTGAACCCCCTGTGGATCCCCTTTGATCAAAATGAAATATACTTATCCAAGTACTTTGGCTATTCTGAATATGTATGGTTATGGACGTTTATCTCCAAAACCCTAGCAAGAGTTCGATAACAAACAAACAGACAGAGGCTACAAATTTATATATATAGATATGTTCTATTTCTGCTGCCATCTTAAGTTACGTGTGGTCAAGGTTGAAATGTGATCCAAAGTGTTTTTTGAGACCAGGACATTTCTTCTGTCGTGGGTTTGATTGTATGATGTTCTTTTGATTTTTAGCTTTCCTCTATATTTTTACATATGTTTTATACCGAGCAATTGTTTCTTTTGTTTTCGTTTTGATTGTAAGATATTATCATAATTTTTTTTTTTTTTTTTTGCCTTTCTTTACATTTTTACTCGTGATTCTACCGTTTGGTTTTATTAATTTGTCTTCCATTTTATAGGAAGATATTGATTCCTCGATGCATTACCTACAAAATTACAAATAAAAAATGAGGATATTAAAATGTATTGTTGCCAGCAAGAGAAAATTAACCAAGATTTGAACAACGAATTGAAAATACCAAACTCAAACAAGAAAATGAGTTTAAATATCTGGGAAGTGTATAAGCGTAAGATCGAAAATATGACACCGAAATCTGAGTGAACGCTGGAATAGAAAAATACTAACAAAACAGACAATTTCGTTAGAAATAAAGAAAGTGGTGTTAGGTAATATCAATCGTCCTAAATGGGGGGGTGCTGGACAATATTCTCACAGAAAAAAGAGGAGGCAACAAAGATGTCGTTTTACAGCGCGTTAGCAACGAACAAATCTTAAAGAAAATAGAAACAAGAATATATTTATACTCATAATCAGAAAGAGACAGGTTGAAATTTGTTAGAAACTTAATGAGGAAGGAAAGCTTGGAGAATGTGACACTCACAAGACATATTGAAGCCAAAGGCAGAAGGGGGTCGTCAATTACCTACCTGGCCAGATTTGTGAATGGCTGGTGGAACAGCAGGTGGGAGTGATGGAAGAAGATAAACTTTAATAAGAGCTTAAGGCAGGAAAGAGGGTTTGGAGACTTTGATACTCACAGGCTATATTGCGAGTAAGATAAGCAAAGGGAAGCGGCTCTGCTTAACTAACTTTTGGAAACGCATAGCAGAACTATTTAAAAGCCCCTGTAGTATGAATCTCTGTCAATACGATTTAAATAAATCGGGGAAATTTTCTTTCGTAAGAATTCACTTTTACCAATACGATGCACCCCCTAGCTGCATCCACCCAAAATTGCAAACGTTGCCCCCCCCACTACGTCCGTGTAAACGAATGAATAGCTAATATCTGCCAAATATCAATGCAAAACAGTGTCCAAGTCCAAATTGAAATCGTGACTTTCTCCAATACAAGATGGCTGGCTCAACCAAGTATGGATGCCCAACGTTTCTGACAATGGCTGACGACACTAAAAGCACGTATTCAATTTAGTGGAGACCAGAGTTTCTGTCAACACCGTATTTGTCCTTAGCTCCCCGTTTTTCACCGATAACCGTTGGGCCTTTGGTTTCTCTGCGCTTGTGAGCGTGTTTCCCTAGTGTGTAAATGCGCATGCGCAAGAATGCTTGCAGTCACTAAAAGTAATTAAAGAGATACAAAAAGCAGACTTTTATTTTATTTTTCAGTTGCGAATTCATTTTTAGGTTCGAACCCCAGAAAGGGAACATCAGTCATCTAGTCTACATTTGTCCAAAATGGTTTTAATTTCGAATTTGTTTGTCTTTTAATAGTTCCGTCAAATCTTTTATGGCGAGTTTCTAAGTATAGATGTGACACAAGACCAAGAGTATGAAGCACCCAGTGAGGATCGAACTGACTACTTAGCCGTAATTTATGTAGCCAGACAAGCATGCCAACCATTTCACTGCGTTGAAGTTCCAAACCATCTAAACTTTTTTTATGCCATCTCAAAATGCGTAAGTTTCTTTCTTATTCCCACCCTTGCCATATTTTATACTCTATTATTCGACTTTTGTGTACCGTGTCTCTTAAGGAAGTTGGCAATCATGGCTCTTCACATCTTCCTGTCTCTTACAATATCCCTGCTCGACCATGGGAGAGCATCTGGCTGCACTTTCTTGGCCTCACGTTTTCGACTGACTTGAGGTAGAACAACTAAATCGAATCAATGACTGCATCGACTGCAATGAAAGTTGGTGTCGTGCCAGAAGGTTTTTCTCGTCAGAGTCCGTCTTACACATCTACAAATCTACCATTCGTCCGTGCATCGAATACTGTTACCATATCTGTTCTGGTGACCCCGCTGTTCATCTCGGGGTTCTTAGCAAAATCCAAAGAAGGATCTGCAATGTAATCGATCCTGACCTTTCAGTCATTTTCTTACAGACGTGATGTGGCTTCCTTCTGTCTTTACTACAAATATTTTCATGGCAACTGCTCTGACAAGCTTTTGTCCCTGGTGCTCTGACTACATGAATTTAAGCGTGCTACTAGATTGGCATCTAGGTCCCACCATTTTAATAGTTAAATGTAACAGCCACTTCTACGCCAACAGTTTCTTTTCTTGCACTTCCCGATTGTGAAACTCCCTTCCTCTTACTTGCTTCCCGGAAAACTACAATTTTCAAAAATTTAAATGCAGCATCAACCGTCATCTTTTGTTGACTTGAATCCCGTTCATTCTTATCCTTTCCTCAATCCCCCTCTCTATACGCAGTCTTTTCTCTCACTTTCACTCTCTGTAAATCTGCTTGGGGTGAAATGCTTTTAAAAAAAAGCTTATTACGTAGGTTGATCATGGCTCTCCACAACTTCCTATTCTTTGTAGGTCTAAGCAATGTTTGCCCACTAACTATCCGTCCTAGTCCCTATTCTGCCATCTATTTACACAAGCTTTTTAGGTAGGTTAACCATGGCTCTCCACAACTTCCCATCCTTTGTATACAAGCTTGTTAAGTAGGTTACCTTCTGCCCTTCTTGCTTTTAGTATGTCGCGTGAATGTCAAATTCCCCAAGCCTTGTTTCCTCATCAAGTGCCACTTACTGATTCTACAGACAAGGCGCATTTTTGTTCCCCCTTTACTTCTTGCTCATTCTATGTCCCAAAAACTTCAATTCTTTCTGATTTTTCTTCTATGTTTCGTTCATTGGTATCTTCACCATCCTTCTGTAGAATCACATTCCTGTTGCCACAAGAGTCTCCTCTTTGATTTGTGAGGAAATTATCCAACATTCACTGCCATATTAATGGGGATTTTCTAAGCGTAGTTTAGATGTGGCACAACCCGAAATTATAGGTTATCGAATGCGAATCGAACCCCCTACTCCGTCGTAATAGTTCGAGCGAGACAAGCTTGCTGACCATTACAGCAAGTTGAGGTACCCCCATTTACTGCCATATTTGTAACTGATATTACATAGCAGATCAGCGCACACATTTTCCTGTTTTGTAATATTTTGTTGAGTTTTTAGAAGGCATATATTGCTTTAATGCAGTGATTCTCAACCGCTCGCCGTGTCCCGTCAAACGAGTCTACCGTGCGATCCTCTTAAATATGCCGCAAAAATGTTGTCACGACATACATATATATATATATATGTGTGTGTGTGTGTGTGTGTGTGTGTGTGTGTGTGTGTGTGTGGAAGTAGTAATGGTACAGCGTTAGTATTTGAATAAATCAATAATTATCAACCTTTTTTCAAATAATTCTTTTCACTATTTTTCGATTATGTTATTTTAAATACTTTGTTTTAATATTCATTATTTAACAGTATTTTATTATTTAAAGGCTCAAAATATAACATTCGACAGTAGCCATTGATATATTTTGGATTTCAATACTAAAGGAATATCCCATATTTGATGAAAAGGTTTTATCAGTTTTATTGTAATTTGCTACTTCTTATTTATGTGAATTAGGCTTCTCAATCCCAAATAACATCAAAAATAAGAAGCGAGAAAGACTACGCTCAACTGAAGAAGAAATGAGGGTCTGCTTATCGTATATTCGACCAAACATTGACGAAAGTCTTAGGTGTATCGTTGCTTAAAAATCCTTTTATAAATATTCGTTCTAATACTGAACTTCAGTTACGTGGAGAAGAAAAATTGGCCACCATTTCCAGTGATCGGGAGTTCAAAATAAAACATTTCACGGTACCGATTGATACATTTTGGATTCAAATACAAAAGGAATATCCCACATTAGCTAAAAAGGCTTTATCAGTTTTATTGCAATTTTCTACTTCTTATTTATCTGAATTTGGCTTCTCAACCTTAAATACCGTCAAAAATAAGAAGCGAGAAAGACGACGCTCAACTGAAGAAGAAATGAGGGTCTGCTTATCACCCATTGATACATTTTAGATTTTTTAATCCATGATTTTATTTCATAACGTTTTAAAATTTGGCTATGTGTGCCGTGATATTTACATTTGCTCCTAGATGCGCCGTTACATAAAAAGGGTGATAAACACCGATTAAATGACTTTTTTTTCTATTTTTAAATAACGTTTTTTTATTTATTCTTTCAATGACTTCGTTTTAAACTTTTCTTTAGTTTTTATTTTTATTTTTGTCTTTGTCATTTTCTTCATTTTGTATTTACGATTTTCGTTCCTATAAAATCGAATGTATTCTTTCTTTTCGTTGTTTTTCTTCGTGCTTTTGCTGTGTGTTTTTTTCTTCTCCTTTTCGTTCTCTTTCCCAGTATCTTATTTTATTCTACTTCATTTCTTTTTCTTTTTTCTCTCTTTCACTTTTGTCCGATTTCTTGTCCCCTTTCTTGTACTTAGAGAGGAGACGGGCGCCTCCAAGCTATCTGAAATCCCACTGAAAGGATCCCGAGGAAGAAGAATCAGAGCAAGACCATAGCGGGTCGGTCGGTAGGCCCGCATCAACACCCTCATCACATTGACTCCCTGTAAGATGGGTGTGATAAAGAGAGCGACTGGAAGGGACTAACACCATCAAGCCACCAACGCAGGGTACAACCATTGGGACGTGGAACCGTTCGCACCTTCGGTTGCTTTTAGAGAAAGAGCGGACGGAAGGACGGACGACCACGACAAATGGCGGAATTGCTGAGGGCCACCGCCAGCAGATCGGATCGGAGAAGGCTGTCTGTTTCTTCTGCACTCAGGTACCCCCCCTCCGAGAATTGAAGCAGTCGAGGGACGAATGATGATGATGATGATGATGTCAAATTTTTGCTCGCTGTTTTGATTTTTATCTTATCTTCAATTACATCTCTTTGTTTTTTTTTCATTTTTCATACCATGAAATTGCATTCGGATTTTCATTTGTGTTTCACATTTTCTATTCGCCATTTTTTCTCTCATTGATGCTACATTCAATGATTCCTCTTCTTCTTCTTCTTCTTCTTCTTCTTCTTCTTCTTCACCTCATCTCCTCCTACTCCTTCTTTTCATCAACACTTCCTCCTCCTCCTTCCTATTCCTCCTCCTCTTCTTCTTCAGCTGTTCCTCTCTTCTTCTTCGCCTCATCTCCCCCTACCCCTTCTTTACATCAACTCTTCCTCCTCCTGTCTTCTTCTTCCTATTCCTCCTCCTCTTTCTTTTTCCCATCCTGTTCCTCTCCCTTCTTTTACATTCAGTTTCTTTCCCTTCCTCCTTCACTTCCTTGCTCTTCTTTTTTCTCACCCTACAACTTCTTACACTTCACCACCTCCTCTAAATGCTCCTCCTCCTGATTCTTTCCCTTCTCTTTCTTCTTCCCCTCCGTCTACTCGCTCTTCTCCTTTTTCCTTCTTTTTGTCTTCTCCTCCGACATTTCTTTCTTCTTCTTCAGCTGTTCCTCCCTTCTTTTTCACCTCATCTCCTCCTACTCCTTCTTTCCATCGCTTCCTCCTCCTCCTTCTTCTTATTCTTCTTCTTCTTCTCCTCCTCCTTCTTCTTCTTCTTCTTCTCCTCCTTCTCCTTCATATTCCTCCTTCTCCTTTTTATCCCGTTTCCTTTTCAACCTCCTTCACTTCTTCCTCCTTTTTCCTCATTCTCCAACTTCTTGTCCTTTTCCCCTTCCTCTTTCTTCCCCTACTTATTCTTTTCCTTCTTTTTCTTCTTCTCTTTCTTCTTCTTACTACATTAATATTATCTTCATTTCATTACATACGCCTTTCTTTCCTTTCTTGTTATTCGGTCACAAGATTCACCGATGAGAGCTGACGTCTTTTCGTTTGCATAAATAATTCTGCCTCTTCTTTTTTATCTTTGTTTTCTTGATTACTTAATTAATTATTTGGGAAGTATTTTGGTTTTGCTTGAATGGTTCTACTGTTTTGCTTGGCGTGATACCGATTTCAAACATCCGCATCTCACCTTGACAGGATTTCATCTAATTGCCTTTTCTTTTCTTCCATTTTGATTGGCATTTGGAAAAACGGTTACTTTTAACTCTAAAGTCTTGAAATTCTGAAATTATTTCAATTTGAATTTCTTTGAAAGTTCCTCTGTATTATCGTAACAACCTCACAGTTAATCAACTTTAAAAAAATTCTTTATCAGATTTATTTAAAAAAAAAAATTGAAAATTCTTAAAAATGTCGGCTCTTTTTCACATAACATAGCAAAACAAAATGACCCCTAAATTGTAAGGTTCGCATTTCGATTAGAAATTTATAAATTATCATCTATATCCAATAAATATCTGGTTTATTCCCGTATGATACTAGCTGAGGTACCCGGTGTTGCCCGGGTGTAAATGGTTGCAATTGTATAACCGCACCCGCTGTACACTCGCAACCTCTGTCTAGAATTGTCTGTCAGCGTCCCCGCTTGCATGCATCATCCGTTGGTATACTAAGCTACTCCCCGCCTCATCTTTTTTACAGTATATCCTTCGCAAGTGTTTCACTGTTCTTAATAAACGAATTCCATTGATAAAGCCTTTTTGTGTGGTCGCTGCTTGGGCTTAAATTGTTTCAATGTTTTAGATATTCAGTAAATTTCCTATGGCCGTAATAACTTTCAAATACTACGGCATTGTTCACAAATCTAATAATCAAACAAAACAGGGATGAAGCACCAAACGCATGAACGCCCCTCCACCTCCTTCGTACGTTTACTCTAAAACTGGGGTTAATAAGAGGGTCTTCGGAAATTTTTCCCTTTTAACGCTTCAGTGATCGTTCTCATCCTTTTCACCAAAGGTTGTTCGAATGCCAATTTAAGATGGAATCATATGAAGAAACTATTGGCCAAATGGCAAAAGCCGATTTTGGACATAATTTGTCGCAGATTTCGTCCACTTAACTGAAATAATCTAAACCAAACATTCATGCAAGACAATTTGTGTGTCATATGCAATATACATGGACATTTTAAAAAGAATCGGATGAAAAACCAGGGAGTTATGACCGAAAAATGGGCTTTTTGAACAGAATTTTTTTTGTGTGTGGTTTTTCGTTATTCTTGCATGATGGCAATTTTTTGGAAGAAAATCAATTTGTTGGAAGAAAATCAAATAAGAAATGAAGACGTTATTTAAGTTTTTATTTTAAGTAGTACGAAAAACCCTATTTTTCTACAGTGTTTTGCAATTTATTTTTTTTTTTTTGTGTGAGCTATGTTTTACATTAAGCGCAAAGAACATTAGCTTGTCCAGTAAAAATTTTGTTCACGTGTAACTTTGCTTTGGTTTTTGCAAACTTTCAGTTTTATTGATTTTTCTGGAGATTAAAAATTTGGTCTTGCTCTACGTTGCTAAATTTGCAATATGTGTATACAGTTCGATTGAGAAATTTGGAATGTATAAATGGCAATGGTATAAATGTTTGAAAGATATAGATAATTGATTTATCAGTGAATTATTTACGGCTTATGGCGATATCACATTGAAACACCGGTTCCATACGATCGCCGAAGTTAAGCAACGTTGAAACTAGATAGATGAGGAATAGGTGGGAATAACAGGCACTGTAGATTTGGATGTTCAGATGGCGTAAATTGATAATGACTCTGAATTGTTAATCGGCAAACCGAGTTTCCATTTTAGTTGTGTTTGTTATATTCACTTACGCGAAAATACCCTTGGGAAAGGCATGAATCCACCTCTCCCCCAAGTTATGGACAAATTAGTAAAATTTCTATCTCTAAATTATTATTATCGCCCCCCAAAATTATTACAATCGAAAAATATTTTCTGAATTTGAATAACCTACAAAGTGCGGATAATCCATAAAAAAATGAATCAATCAAAAATTTATTTACGATCCTCATAAGGCTTTCTCGGGCTAATGTTTCCCGTTTATATGAAATGCAAAGATTGCATCTGCTTTGAGTGTTAAATTCTCTGAGCCTTCTTTCTTATTATATGTCCAAGAAATGTCAACAAACTTTTTTCTGATCCAAAGTGCAAATGTCCTTTTCTTTCCAGTTTCTTTAAGATTCTCCAATATCTCCTGTTTTATTATTGGTATCCTCATTATCCTGCTGTAGGACCATATTTATATTCCTCAATCGGTGAAGTAATTGTCCCATATGTCATAAGGGAGGATAAATGTTGCATAGAAGTTGACTATTCCTTTCTTAGTTTCCTAACAGAAATACTATTTTTTATTGAATATTATAGTAACCCCAGCGGTCAGTCTCGGGGAAGAATGTCTCTGAATTCAAAAAGTAGCGATTATAACGAGAAACTACTTCACTATTCTTCTGAGGAAAATCATTTGTAGCTCAGGTGTTTGTTCACTTATTATATAGGTTAATTACAGGTAGGTTAATTATAATTTCCGCAACTTCATATCATTTGTAGCTCTCCAATATTTGCCCACTTACTCTCCCTCCCAGTTCCTATTCTGTCATCTTGTTAGGTAGTTTAATCATGGCTTTCCTTAACTTCTCATCCTTCGTAGCTGCTACAGGCGCTTTATGTAGGTTACTTGCTGTTTTGCCTCGCCGACTCTTACCTTCAATATCTGCTTTAAGTATCTGTTCGGACTCTTGTCCTCATCTTTCTTTTCATATTCACGACTTTTCGGCCGTTGTTCGCTCCGGCTTTCTTCTAGCGTTTGAAATTTCGAACTGAACCTTTCATTTCGTCCACCGAGGTAAATTGTTCTAATTCCACGTGTCATGCCTCTTTCGCATCTCTCAGTTATCTCCCTTGAACTCAACTCTCTATGTTTTTTTGTTGACCACTGCAGTAGCCAGGTTTTAAACTCACAACTCTTTGGGTTAAGTTACTGTATCAATCAACCGTTTTAACCACTGGTCCATGGACACCTTCTTTTGATTTATAAACCTAATGTCTCAGTAACATTTTTGCCAGAGCTCATATTGCAATTATGTTGCTATTATTTCTTTTTCTCTAGCACTTTTTTATTACTGGTTCCCATATTATATTCATTTGTATGCTTGGCCGGCTTAGGAGATTTTTGTGGCCTAGCATATGTACTGATTCCTTACGTTTTCGTATTTTCCAATGATTTTCTCTGTCTTTTATTTCAACCTCATGCCACAGGGGGCGTTGATCTCTTTTTTTTTCATCCATATGTGGTCAGCTGACGCTGATGTTTATATTTCCCCTCGTGTTACCGCTTTACGATGTTCTTGACGAAGGCCGGAGCGTACGACTGTCGAAACGTCGTAAATATGAAAATAAATATAAGGACAACAACCCGAACGATATAAATAGTGTATATTTAGTTGTAATACCTAATTCCAGGAAAATAAACAGAAGTGAAATTAATGTTTACCAAACGACACATTGGAAATAAAGAAAAAAGGGAATACAGCTTCGATTTCTGACGAAAGGCACGTTTACTTTATTATGACTTTTGAACTCTTGGCCGGTAGCCATTAATTTATATATATATATATATATATATATATATATATATATATATATATATATATATATATATATATATATATTATGAAATGGACAAAGTCCGACAATTATTTAAAGACATTTTTATGTTTAACATTCTTTTTTATAGATACAAGTATTTTAAGTAAATGCTCTGTTTATAATAAACTGTATTAAATAACATTTACCGGCCTGAATGTCCGAGAAATTTTCATAGAAAATATTCGTCCTCCGACAGGATTCGAACCTGTATCCTATACGGAACCGTCATATAGCCTGACATGCCTTAACCGTTTACTTAAATACTTGTATCTATCAAAAAGAATGTTAAACATAAAAGTGGCCGAAACATATATATATATGTGTGTGTGTATGTGTATAGGTGTATTCGTAAGTTTGGTTATCTATGTTTGTATATATATATGTGTATATATATGTATATGTGTGTGTATATGTATATATATGTGTATATATATATGTGTACGTGTGTGTATATATATCGCGTCATGTATATAGGATTGCATGTGGTCTGTGTATGTAGATATGTGTATATATAAATGCAAGTATTTGTGAGTTCGTATATGTAATAAGTGTGAATATATGTATAATATAAATACTTATGCTGGTGTAGGTATTTATGGTTATTTTTTGTGCATTTATATATATATATATATATATATATATATATATATATATATATATATATATATATATATGGAAATTATTCTATGGGAAGGACTTAAAGTTCCTTTATTAACGTTTTATCTTATTTTCTCTTAATATTCTCTAATTAAAATTGTGAGATTAAAAAATTTTTTTTGTCATCTGGAGGTAATTTCAGTTTAAATTGATAAATTAATTTAAATTTAAATATATTTCTTTTTAACTATCAATATTGATAGTAAAATGTTAAAATTAAAAATATTTGTTTTGATATTTAAACACTTAAGTCATCACCTAACGTTAAACATTAACTGTGAAATTTATGGAAAAATTTAAATAGATATAAATATGTGTAAAGATTTGAAAAAATATATATGTAAGTATTGATATATGAATATACATAGGTACCTGTGTATATCGATACATGTGGATGTGCCTATGTGTGTAATTGCACATGTAAATGAAAGTATGTATATATGTGATTTACATAAGTGTATGTGTGGTATATATATGTATATGATAAAACAAAATCTTTAATATTGCCTTCAAATATTACTCCATCTTAATTTAAAACCTAAACTTTAAGTAAAAAAGATTACCCATCTAAAAATAGTCACAAATTACATTCATGAATTAGATTCAAACTGATAGAGATGTTACCTTAACAATCATTTACAATATTGATAGATTACTATCAGTAAACTATTATACTTTAAATAATTTTTCTAATGTACTTTCTATGAATGTGTTTTTAAATATACTATTTAACTCATATTAAATCCCTAAATTATTTGTAAAAGAGTTGAATATTTAAATTGCTAGCAAACATAAAATTAATTTCTTCGGTGATTTAAAAAAATTAAATTACTATCACAAATTAAAATCTTTCTTTACATAAATTGCTAAAAATTACCACCCCCCTCCTGTCTCTTAGTAAAGCCTAATGACAGCTTCTTTCTCTTTACTTCCCCCTTCTTTTTATTTTTTTCTCTCTTCTCCCATTCCATTTAATATATCACTTGCGTTAAGTTAACCGATTAAATAGGTCAATGTCTGGTCCCTCCTCCCCTAATACTAAGTATGATAGATAGAAATATTAAAATAAACCCTCTCTAAAATCGATCATGTCTCTCACACCACCCCTCATTACCCTCTCTGTTAAATTACATAAACTTAATACTACCCGTCAAAAGTGTAAATGTTCATTTCATTTTCCATTTGTCGTTTCACCTTTTGGAAGTGCAGTCTGATGATCCTACGTCCTTTAAAAGGGCTATGGTGAAATAAATTATTACATGGAACCTTAAAGTGGTCTGTTTTTCTTTAAATTATATATATATATATATATATATATATATATATATATATATATATATATATATATTAAGTATATGTATATATTGAAGGTAAGATAACTGACAACAGTTGCCGAATTTTGCAGCTGAAGCAGTTAATTTATTGCCTTTTCGAATAAACAAACTGTGACATTTATGAAGAGCTGCGGCTATTTCTCTTGCGTTGTCTATGCATTCATCGATCTTTTTTAATGTTCTCTCCGCTTCCCCTACTCCCTTTCTCCTGGTTCTTGCTTGATCCGGAGAGATAGATTGAAATGGAATGTAAAAGATAGATATATCTATAAAGTTTCTTCTTTGTCTTCTTTTTCTTCTTCTGTGTATATGGGTGACAATGGCTCAGCGCAACTTCATGCTCTTTGCCGATCTTAGAATTGCTTGTTTGTATTACTATCCTTCGCTCTGCCAGTATGACGATAGACTACATCCGGTAGCAAGTCCTCATGATCGGCGGGGGGTGTTGCGGAGCTTGGAACCACCTTTTGAATTGCTGTTATTTCCAGATCCATTCTGGGTGGTAGCACCTGTTATGGTCCCAGCTACCGGCAAATAGTAACCCCCAAACTGAAGTCAAAACACTATGAAAGTATAAAAATAGATTTTTGTATTAAAAATTCCAGCAATACATTTTTGTAATAAATATATATATATATATATATATATCAAGTATGTGGTGCAGTTCAATTTACATTACAATGAATCATTCATATCTGTTTTCTGTATGAATGATTCATTGTAATATATATATATATATATATATATATATATATATATATATATATATATATATATATATAGGGTGACCCCAAAAAACGGGAACTTTTTAACAATCCAATAAAACCAAGAATGATGGAAGAAAACTATTTAATTCATAGTAATTGAAACCTTAAAACATGCCATTTAAGAAATAATGATGGAATTTTCATTTTTTTAAAAATTACGTCCTGTAGATGGCGTCCTCCTGTACGAACGCATTCTTGAAATCTGCAGTTGAGATTCCTCATTGACTGTTGCAACATCTCAGCTGGGATATTGTGAATTTCATTCTTGTTACTAAAATGGCGAAATGTTTACTTGCTCAAGGTCACTGTCTCGCAGTGTTGCCACTTGCTCATGTCTGGCAATACGCACTTCAAAAATTCCCGTTTTTGGGGGTCACCCTATATATATATATATATATATATATATATATATATATATATATATATATATATATATATATATATATTTGTTATGAAAACACTCCCATGAGTGCTCAGAATCGCCTCGTCAGTGATGTTATGACTTGGGGTCATGGCAAGTTTCGGGTCTTCCAACATCATACGTGCTCGCCCAAGAGACCCTACCGAAACAGTACTATTCCGGCAGGCGATCCTGAAACAAAACAAAAAATACGTAAAGCACGCAACAAATGGACTCCTCAAATAAATGCCACTGCTGACCAATCACCACCGACTTACGTCACTTCCTCCTCAGCTAAGACGATACAAAAAAAGAATCGACGGCCAGCTCGTCTTTTTCCTTCATCTTAGGTTGACCAGGCGGAACGATCCCCATCTTCAACGAACAGTTTGACATAACGGGTAAGAAACGACAAGAAAAGTTTCCTTTCATATGAAGTGTTACTGAACCCCCCCAAAAATATTAATACATTCGTAGGTCATAGGAATTATGATCAGAAAATAATTCACCTCCTACAACAAAATTAAATAGGGTAAATATTATTTACGAATTTAAATGCCGATTAAGGAATTGTATTCCTCATCAGTCAAAATTCGTAAATAATTATATAGGCCACACTACATGTTTTCCTACCGGACACTATTCGGAATATACTTGTCGACAACACTAATATAATAGCATCATCCACATGCAAAAAAAAAGGCTAAAAATAATGGAAGCCTTATTAATAAAAACAAACAAACCAACACTTAATAATATTAACTTTGAACATGGACATAATATCATGACCGTGTTTTGAAACAAAAAAATTAAAACATTTTATACATATTTATATATAATGTTTGTAAATAAAAAAAAATATTACCAGCAACACATTTTTGTAAAAGAAACTAACGCTCCTAATAAAATTAATTTCGGGGTTAACTGACCCAGAAGGTCATGCATGGCTCAAAGCAAACAGACAATCGGCTCTACCATCCACACACGCCAAGCTCTTTAGATCACTTAGTTCCTCTTTCCTTCGGTTTCTCTTGCTTTCATCAAACCCTGTGAGTGCCAAATACTAAAAGTCCTCTTTTCTAACTCTCCGTCCAATATATGTCATTTGCATCTTTTTGATGACAGCTATAACTTTTATAAAAAAAAAGTATAACTTTTTGTTTCCAGTTTTCTTCAAATTTCCTCGTTACTTCGCCGTATTCTCAGGACCCTTCCGTAGAACCACAAGTCTCAGAATTTGTGGAAAAGACTTCCCCGTGCGTACCTCCTTTATGAGCACTATAAACTTAAGCTCTTCAATTGAGGATCAATCACTTTCTATCCTCCCTATCCTCAAAATATTCGCTACCACCTCCTCTTTCAATATCTGTTTATATTTCCGAGATGTATTGTAACTATTTACACTATTTACATTGTTTGATTCTTGCCCTCATCTTTATTGTCATGTTCACGACTTTTCGGCCGTTGTACACTTTGACCTTCTTCAGAATCTGTTTATATTTCTGAGATGAGGTATTGTAACTACACTATTTACATTTTTCAGACTGTTTTCCTCACCTTTATTGTCATATTCACTACGTTTCAGACGCTGTACACTCCAGCCTTCTTCAGGTGATATACGTTAGAATTTCGAACCGAAATCTTTATTTCGTCCACTTTTTTAGGTATTATTTTAGGTAGATTTTTCTAGTTCCACGTGCCATGCCTTTTCTTTACTTCTGCTTTGTGATTACTTCAACCAACGCTTTTATCTACTGGGCCATGTATCCTTGCACAAAAACGTTGGCTTAAGTAATCTAGTGACTTGAACCAAAGAGTTGTTAGTTTCAATCCGGAAGAGGCATAGTACGTGGAACTAGAGCAATCTACCTCGATGGTTGAAATAAGGTGTTCGGTTCGAAATTCCAACGTATATCACCTGTAGAAGACCGGAGCTTACAACGGTCGAAACTTGAGGATAACAGTTCGAACAATATAAATAGTTACAGTACCTCTACTTTCGTTCATAATACTTACCACATTCATTATAATAAATTTAACAGTAACCCTCTACCTTGAATGGCTCTCCAGCCTTGCATTGGGTGAATTTTAGTATAATTCGTCGTTTACTAAGCACAACCTAGTTTGACAGAGCCATGATTTTGTGGCTCTCAGTAAGTAATGGTTAACAAAACTAACCCACGCCCATGAGGAGACATTAATTTGTTATTTACTATGCTTATGTTAGTTTGACACAAGGCCACAAGTATAGGGCTCCCAATGAGGATTGAGTACATTACTCACAAACCAACCAGATTAGCACGGTAACCATTACTCCTCTCCTCCTGGGTAAGACGTTAAACTACATTCACGTCCTGGGTAAGACGTTAAACTATGTCCAGCAGCAAGGCCTCAGATCAGGAGATTTTGAGGAGCGTGGAATCACCTCTTAATTGCTGGGATTCCCAGTTCCACCCTGATGCGGGATGGTAGCACCTGTTAGGGTCCCAGCTATGGGCAAATAGTTAACTATGACCAGCAATGCTTTTTTGAAAAAAATATTGCCAGCAATACAATTTTGAAGGAAATATATTACCAAAAACAAATTTTTGACAAAACAAAATATGACCAGCAATAAAAAAAATAATGTCGGCATTAAATAACCCATTGATGTTGATATGCCGTAAAACTAAATAAACCAAACCATTACTCCTCCCCGAGGTGCCCATATACCAATATTGTTGTAATTTATTAAGCTGAGCTTACATATGGGACAAAGCCACAAGTATGCGGTACCAATAAGGATCGAACTCACGAATCAATAGTAACGGTCAACCAGACTCGCTCGTTAACTATTAACTCACGCCCGAAAAGACATGAAGTGAATGCTAAATTTACGCAGAGTCAACTGCAATATTAATTCTACCAGCAAGTATATTTAATGATAGTTTGTCATTGTTTAGCTGTCGATTTAGCCTAAAAAGCAATTAAGCGCAGATGAGATTGTTTTATTAATTGTTATACTCGCATTATATGAAGATGAATGTCTGTACAACGCCATATTAATTGCAAATTTGTTTGATCACTTAATTATAGATCTCAAACAGCCATTCTCGTCGCAAGAGATGTGCAGCAAGCTCGTCAAATCGTTACACACCTTTTCGTGTTTATCCATCAATAAATCACGCAGCTTCGGATTTCATATTATGTCTTATCCTTTTTAGTTTTCTTTTCATCTTCCCACTCCCCCCCCCAAAAAAAGATGTGAAGATGTAGAAAGGGGGTTTCTACATCTTCACATCTTTTTTTTTTTCTTTTCTACTTTTTGCTTGTGTTTTCGAGTAAATAAATTCCCAAGAGTCACGAGCACCTGTTCTTCTTGAGAAAAAAAATCAACAACAACAAATTGTATATTAACAACAACGAATAAACAGCGAGATGTGGTGATCTTCTAAGCGTAGCTTAGATGTGGCACAAGGCCGAAAATATGGAGTATCGAACACTATTCAGTCGTAATTGATATAGAGATAGAAGTTTGCTAGCCATTACGCCGCATCGACGTTTTCGGTGATTTTATAAGCGTAACTTATATGTAGCCCAAGCCAAAAGTATAGGGCACTCAGTGAGGATCGAACTCGCTATTCAGTCATAATTGATATAGAGAGAATAGTTTGTTCGCCATTATACCACGTCGACATATTCGGAGATTTCATAAGCGTAAGCTTAATTGTGACACAAGGCCGAAAGTGCTGAGTATCGAACTCACTATTCAGTTCTAAGAATATATATATATATATATATATATATATATATATTAGGCACAACAGGTATTCATCCAAACAAGTTTAATTAAAAAGAACCGGTAAGTTCTGTCTGCTTAATTGGACGAATATAGTTGCAGGTAATTTTAGTGCGCAGTATTTGTACATGCTCAATGGGAAGTAAATCTGGAGAGCAGTACACCCAATAGAATACCTACAATCAGTTGAGTGTCCATAGAACGAATCACAATATGAATCTTGTGTTTTATTTGTTTTTTTGCCAGGGGATTTTGTTTTGTTTTGTTTTGTTTTTTTGTTGTTGCTCCTTTTTTGTTTTTTGCTTGTTTTTTGTTTTGTTTTATTCACGAATCATTACCAACAGGTAATATGTCCAGTCTAGATATGGGATACAATTGGTCAGTTCTGTGTCCGTCAGACGGGTCAAAAGTAAATATATATATAAAATACAATACGTAAACAAAGAGCTTTACCAAATAACAAAAAAAAATCACTTCGCTTGAACACTTCCAAGAAAAGGAGGGGAAAATCCAGATGTTAACTTTCCACTCAACCCTAAAAAAAATGGAAATGATAGAGTAATTACATTTAGTGGATTTCAGATCTGTGTGGATTCCTTGAAAACTATTTTAACAGGAGGATTTAATTTTTTTTAATTAATTTTTATTAAACTGTCCCCTTTCTTAATGCTTTCTCTAAATTTTGGAAGGTCAGCTTTTAAGAGGAATATGTTAGACATTTTATTTCGGTTAATCAATAGTGGATATTTCCGGTATGGAAATTGTTCAATGTTCCATTGTCCTTAACGTAAAGAATGAGAAATTGAGATATTAAAAATGGCTGTATAATTTCCCGAGAGTTTCGTAGAAAAATGCAGTACTTCTCTAATTCTCGCATTATCAATCGTCGGTTTCATTTCATTATAGTCTATATGCGTTCGACAATTTTGGGTGTTTTTTGTTGTTCAGCGCCATCTTGAATGACGCAGAAAATCTACGATCGCACGCAAAATGACTTCCATAGCAATTAGCTTCCGCGTGTAACGGTCAAACCACGGGCTGCTGTTGCTGTTGCTGTTGTTGGAGGAGGAGGAGGAGGAGGAGGAGGAGGAGATAAATTTCCTGAAAAAGATCCGCGAACGGGCTGGTTTCTCGAAGCAACCATCTATTCTTTTCAAACTATCATATACGTTGTCTTATGTAGACACATACACGTACATATGGTGATTTTCAAAGCGTAGCTCAGATGTGGCACAAAGCCGAAAGTATGAGGCACCCAGTGAGGATCGAATTCACTATTCAGCCGTCAATGATCTAGCGAGACAGGTTTTCTAACACCACGTCAAATGCCCCGTGCTTTTCTAAGAGTAGCATAAATGTGGCACAAAGGCGAAAGCATGTGGCACCTAGTGTGGATCGAACTCACTAATCAGTCGTAATTCCCCCCACACACACACATACACACATATGTATGCGTCTGCATATACGCGTCATCTTTATTGTTATCTTTGCTTACTGAATGTGTATGTGAATGTGTGTGTGTGTGTGTGTGTGTGTGTGTGTGTGTGTGTGTGTGTGTTGCAATGTTTACATATGCTTGTGAGTGAGTGTGGGAGTGTGTGCGCGTGAGCCTGTCTTTGCGCGTGTATACGTCTATGTATGTGAGTGTGTATGTGCGTGTGCGTGAGTGTGTACATATTCGTGTGTGCCTGTGAGTGAATATATACCTGTGTGTATGCGTATGTAAGGCTATGAACGTGTGTGTATGTGTGTGCGTAAGTGTGTATCGCTATGTGTGTGCCTGTTAGTGTGAGTGTGTGTTGGGGGTGTGGGTACACATATTCCGAAGAATAGTCAAATAGAAGTGCCAAAATAAACACTGGAGATGGGATCGCTTATTATGATTGCTGTCAAAAATCGCCCCGAAAACACGAAATCACAGCTCCTGACTGATGAGGACATTTGTCATATCAGCCTCGAATGGGTCGCACACATTTGATTAACTTATTTTTTCTCGTCTCAACTAGTCTGCCTGTATACTGTATATTTTTATCACATTTTTCTTTTTTTTATCTCCCCTCTCCCTCTGTCTCTCTCTCTTTCTCTCTGCCTCTCTCTATCTCTCTATCTGTCTGTCTGCCTGTCTGTCTCTCTCTCCGACACTTTCTCCCTTTTGGAGTATACTTTAAGCTCTTTTCTTTCTCTCTCTCTCTCTCTCTCTCTCTCTCTCTCTCTCTCTCTCTCTCTCTCTCTCTCTCTCTCTCTCTCTCTCTCTCTCTCTCTCTCTCCCTCCCTCTCTCTCTCAGACACTTTCTCCCTTTTGGAGTATACTTTAAGCTCTATTCTCTCTCTCTCTTTCTCTCTGTTCCTCTGTCTGTCTCTCTCTCTCTCTCTCTCTCTCTCCGACACTTTCTCCCTTTTGGAGTATACTTTAAGCTCTATTCTCTCTCTCTTTATCTCTCTCTCTCTCTCACACTCTCTTCCCCATCCATTGAACAGATCGCATCCTCCACTGTCAGTTGTCTTCTTCATCTCTTCCTAATCCAGGCTGACGGCCCTCCACTTATGCTTCTTCTTTATCCTTTTGCACTTGGCCTTTGTCTTCCTTGTCTCTCTAATTCTAGTCACCCATATTGGCCACAGCAACGAACGATTGACCACTTCGCAAAACTCAGCCGAAGCTCAGTTCCATTAGGCTCCGTTTATTAGTCGTAGTCTGTGAGTCGGATTTCGAACGCGATGGAATTGGGACTGATGCCCCACCCACCAGCATCGTGGAAAATTGGATGAGTGTTGCGGGTAAAAAGGGACTGGGGTAAAAGGGATTTGTCTGGCACTATTTATCGACAGGATAACACAGGAGACGCGAAGGAAGACAAAAAAGTTGACAAGTAGGAATGAATATTGGCATAAAAAGGAGACACTGAAAAGGGAAAGTGAACACTTGTGAACACTCAAGAAACGAGACGAAATGAAAGAAAGAAAGAAAGAAAGAAAGAAAGAAAGAAAGAAAAGAAAGATGAACACACAGAAGGAAGGAAGGAAGGAAGGAAGGAAAGAAAGAAAGAAAGAAAGAAAGAAAGAAAGAAAGAACGAAAGAAAGAAAGAAAGGAAAGAAAGAAAGAAAAAAGAAAGAAAGAAAGAAAGCGAAACGAAACTAAAAGAAAGAGGAACACACAGAAGGAAGGAAGGAAGGAAGGAAGAAAGAAAGAAAGAAAGAAAGAAAGATAACAAGAAAAAAGCAAAGAAAGAAAGAAAGAAAGAGCGAAACGAAACTAAAAGAAAGAGGAACACACAGAAGGAAGGAAGGAAGGAAGAAAGAAAGAAAGAAAGATAACAAGAAAAAAGAAAACAAAGAAAGAAAGAAAAATAAATAAAAAAAGAAAGAAAGAAAGAAGAAAATCAAAAAATACAGAAAGTGATGGAAAGAAAAATAAAGACTCTAAATGAATTCGGTTAGATATTTAAACAAACAAAAAATATTAAATTAAAGAAAATTCTAAAAAAATAACAGCACACTTCATTCATGCGCATGTGTAGTCGTACCAACGTCACAAATTTAATCCGATCAGGTCACAGCTTTTTCCACTTTCTCATACATTATTCTCTCTCTCTCTCTTTCTCTCTCTCTCTCTCTCTCTCTCTCTATATATATATATATATATATATATATATATATATATATATATAAGAAGGTAGAAATCTAAAGAAACAGGATTGATTGAGTTAAAAAAAACGCCAAACAACAATGTATAATTGAAAAGAGAGAAATAAAGATAACTAACGAATTGACAAATTGAAAAAATATTTACATATTGTAGAGCAAATGGAATAAGACTGATAAAAAATGGAGACTGTAAAAGAAGAACAAAGATTGTCTGTGCGAATAACGGAAATGGTCGGGAGGGGTGAGAAATGCGTTAAGCAAAGCGAAGGACAAAAAGGGGCCATTTGAAAAATAAATGTCAGGGAGTTTAGAATTGGTACTGTCTGGTCAGATTTAAAGAATCTATTGAGACGGAATCCTTTGCTTAGCCACTCCCTAAGCATTGAGAAATAAACGATTGGCAGTTCAGTGTTTAGATGGGATCAAATATGGCAGAGAATTGACAAAATGAAAAGCGCGCGAAACAGGACGTGACAAGGGCTGGAAAACAGATTAAACCAAACGTAATGATGTTTGTATGGAAGCCACTCGAGGCGTCGATAGCAGACAAACAGGAGATGTCTTGGGGGAAATGGATTCCCTTGTGTACGGATGGACAACGTTTTATAAAGGCTAACTGGTGGACATTTCAATACGTTTGTTAGCGCAAGGAAATAAGATAAAGAGAAAAGTAAGTAGAAGGAGAGAAAATTAACAAAGGAACTGGTTTTGAAAATCGTTCAGAGACAAAACAAGCATTGAGATGGATTCGAATGTCAAAAATTCTACAGAACCAGTCCGTATAAAAGAACGGCGAAGACACTGATGAACTCGACAGTAAAGTCAAAATTATAAAGGTTTATTTCAGGTGTCAGCTAAATGGCTACAGACCTAGGAATATATGCAGGGGATTCACTGGTCAATTTTTAGGATCAGGCAGAATAAACACAATAAAAAAACATTTATGAATAATAATTCTTATAGTCAATGATCTACATTGCTTGTTAGAAGAACGACGTTGAATGGTAATATTAAATGTAATGGTAATTTATAAAACCTTTCTGTTAAAACATCAGAATCATTACAAGTAATGAGGTTTTCATTCTCAACACGATTCTGTTCAAAGTTTCCATATCATTCTGCACTGCTTTCTTCCAAGATGAACGATCTAGAGCGAGAAGGATAGATAGATAGATAGATAGATAGATAGATAGATAGATAGATAGATAGATAGATAGAAAAAGGACTTAGATAGATAGATAGATAGATAGATAGATAGATAGATAGATAGATAGATAGATAGATAGATAGAAAAAGGACTTAGATAGATAGATAGATAGATAGATAGATAGATAGATAGATAGATAGATAGATAGATAGATAGATAGATAGATAGATAGATATGAAAAAATGGGATAGATAGATAGGCGGAGTGAATAGGACACATCTGATGAGTATTTGAACTAGTCCACTGGTATAAAGAGCTCCGGGTCAGAGGTCAGACTGGCAGCCTTCTCGACCCAGGCAGTTTGCTGTCTGGCGCGCGACTGACACGATCTCTGTCTTCGGTCAGAGGATGAGTCATTAGGGGCACGGATAAAGTAAAACAAACAAAATCAGCCCGGTCTCCGCGGTTGTTGAGAATGGATAAATTTTGGACCAGTTGCCCGAGTGTTCGCGCTCGGGTTTCCCACGTTAAACCTGACCTTGTGCTTCACCCCGTCTAAGTGGTGAGGTCTAAGTAAATACCTAGCGGCCTCGACTCAAGCAGTTCACTGCCTAGCTCGCGACTTTGGGCAGAGGGTGACTTACTCGGGGCTCTGTCTACGAATGGTGACTCGGCTGAGAAAAACAGACGAGCAAAGTGCCCGTCCCCTCAGATTGGAAGCTAAAAGGATCGGCAAGTTAAGATTTAACTTTACCCTTTAGCTTCTAATCACAATTCCTCACAGTTAACTGCTAGATCCCGCTTCCTCTAATCTTACAGGCATGAACTTCATTTCACTCCACACTGGGTTTGGAAAAAAAACAGACGACCATTTTCGTCGTCTGCCGAAATAGCCTATTCGCTATACGAGGTGAAAGGATTTGTTTGATTATTAATTATATTGCTCTGTATAAATAAAATACATTGAGCTCTTTTTTGGGATCATTTCTAATATTTTCATATTACTAGGATCTCCTTGGATTATATACCAACAGATATTTTACCTCGCTATATATATATATATATATTCAAGGTAATTCATCGAGTCTAGAACAGAATGAAGAAAGTACTGGACGGCCGTTTCATCCTTTTTGACCGTCCAGCGTTTTCTGCATTCTGTTGAGGATTCTTCTAGACTCGATGAATTACTATGAATGATTATTCAAATCACTCCCCAAAATTTCTATCACTTTCAAGGCACTATCCCAGTTCTTTGATAGCGTAGACGTATTAATTTGCAAAAGTCTTTTGAAGATGATTTGGTTCTTAATTGATTTTTCGCATTAACCCCTTGGGTCTTAGAGCCATTATTACATTGCTTGGGGTGGGGGGAATTGATTAAAAACAATCCTCACAGTGGTGGGCAAGAATGTAAATCGAATCGAAGCTATGGTAATTTTCTAAGCGTAGCTTCAAGGCCGAAAGTATGGGACAACCAGTTAGGTTCGAACTCACTATTCAGCCATAACTGATCTCGCGAGACAAGC
Source organism: Acanthosepion esculentum (assembly GCA_964036315.1). Lineage (NCBI taxonomy): Eukaryota > Metazoa > Mollusca > Cephalopoda > Sepiida > Sepiidae > Acanthosepion > Acanthosepion esculentum. The sequence continues at coordinate 76,535,970 of OZ038511.1, read as the reverse complement.
TTGCTAACCCTTATACCACGTCGAAGTGTCCGAAGGCGCGGCCTTGATCAGGACGTATAGATGTGTTGATGACACAGTAACGCTCTTGTCAGAATCGTGTAGGAAGTCAATTATTGGGGGGGGGGGAGCGACATATTTCAACGTTCTTTCTCTTTTCACACCTCGTTTTAAATTTAGGCCGTCGATATTTCTGTTTTTGTTTCATTTTCATTTCAGACTTACTTTCTTTTTTTTAATTATTTTTCATTACGTTTTGTGACATTCGTTATATCAATTCACCTCCAATCAAGGCGATAAAACCCCTAAGGCACAATGGGTGGCTGAGAGTGAAAGAATATGAGAAAAAAACATTATTAGGAGAGAGGGCAATTAAGGCGAACATTTGAAGAAAACAGGTGAAGTTACATTTAAATTTTTGAAGGTCAAAGTTGACTGGAAGTCAACAATCCAAAAGGGTTCCACATGTTAGAAGCGCAACAGAAGAAACTATTAGTATAGAACTTGCGGTTACATCTCGCAGCCATTTCAACAGTAAAAATGATGTCAGTCTAGTACTACGTTTAAATTCATTAAGCCGAAGTATCAATGAGGTAAGCTCATCAGAACAATTAGCATGAAAATATTTGTAGAAAAGATCCAAGAAAGATGTTACAGCAATAGGCAAGTGACAGAAGACGAGATAACAGGTCAGGACCGATATCATTGCAGATTGTTATTTGTTTTTTAGTCAAGAATCTTTAGATACATAGCAGAAGACCGGACTAGATCGGTAAGCAATATTCAATTTTCTTAATTTCATTTCTACTTCCCTACGATTTTCTTTATCAAACTCGTGATTCGACGTTAAACATATGTGCGTGCGTGTGAGTGTGTGTGTGTGCGTGCGTGCGTGCGTGTGTGTGCGTGCGCGTGCAAGTGTGTGTGTGTGTGTGTGTGTGTGTGTGTGTGTGTGTGTGTGTGTGACAAAATCTCAGATAGAGTATATCTGTAAAAGGACAATATGAATGACGACAAAAGGAAAAATTAGCTGATTCGATTCGTCCCCTGGGGGTGGGTACTAGATTAAGGCAAATGTGATAAAATTCCTCAGAGGACAAAACGCGTCGGTTAAGATAAGTTTTCGTTTTGCTTATATATATATATATATATATATATATATATATATATATATATATATATATATATATGCATACGGTGGAGTGCCGAAAGGTTCTCAGTTTGAATATACTATGAAGTGTTTAAAAACAGATCTTTGTAAGTGGGTCGGGAGGAAATCTTTTGCGAATCCTTTAGTACATTTATAAAACATTTCCTTCATATATATATATATATATATATATATATATATATATATATATACATATACATACATATATATATATACATATACATATATATATATATACATATACATACATATATATATATATATATACATTACATATATATATATATATATATATATATATATATATATATATATATATATATATGCAAGACTCTTCGGTAAATCGAATCGAGTTCTCTCAGTCAATGTGTGTTTATCTAAAAATAAATACGCTTAAATTCACCTTCTTCTCTGCCGTGCGCCAACGGCTTCAGGGTAAAATTTCCGACTGACGCGAATTCAGCCGGTTTTCGATTCTAGCCAGAGGCAACCGGACGTCTATCCACACTGATGAGCTGCGAAACAGTCTGTCTGTGGATGACAGTATATATATATATATATATATATATATATATATATATATATATATATATATATATATATATATATACATATATATATATATATATATATAATATATTGCTTTGTCTTGGACATTGAATTCTACCTGGATTCTATCCTCTTGGAAATTTATTTATATATTTTAAGATATATATATATATATATATATATATATATATATATATATATATATATATATATATATATATATATATTTATATATTATATATATATATATATGTGTGTATATTGACCACTAATATTATATATATATATACATATATATATACAAAAATGCATATATATATATATATATATATATATATATATATATATATATATATATATATATATATATATATATATATATATAACCACATCTAAGTAAATTTAATAATAATAATCAACAGCGAATAATTCATGAATATATACAAAATACCATAATTAGTAAATGACACTGTGTAACACGGTTTTTGTCCTCTGGTAGCAACTGTTATTTCCTATTTCTTATTTGTTTAGGCTTAAAATGTATGAAAAATGCCTACTATTTCCTTTAAACTTTGCTTTTTGGACCAGGATAAGTATATTTCTGAAATTTATCTATCCCCAGTAGGAAAATTAGGAGCAAAACGACATATGATTCAAACGTAGCATTTATCTATTCTCTGATGACGCAAGAAAAAATTTAAAAGTCAATGATGACTTGTCTGCCCTTGGACAACTAAAGGTAAACTGATCGGTTGAGCTTACGTTCCCTGTATTTCTACTGCCATCTATGTTGCCAGAACGTTCTAGAAATTTTTGAAAGTTCTAGAAAATTCTAGAAAATTCTCCTTCAGCCACTCAACGCTGTCTGGAATGTAATGGAAAAGAGGTTAGTTTCAAAACCTCGATGTCCAGGTCACAAAACAAAGTTTGAAGGGAATAATAGTTATTTTCTTTGCTTTCCAGACAAAAGCAATTAGGAAATAATTACTTACTGACCAAAGACAAAAATAAAAAGTCAAAATTTTGTTACACGGTGTTTATAATCCGCTGAGAAATGATGCATCTTAATAAAACAGTGTGCACAGAACAGGGTTGCAACTTGTTAGTCAAAAAGAAAACCTTGAAATTATTTGAAATAAATTACATGAAGTTTGTCTGACCCAAACTGATTGACCAGCTTCGTTAACCATTACCCTCCGGTGAGTTGCTTTTTCGGTTAGGTTGGTTGATTTTACATGTCAGCCCTTGTTGGATGATATCTATTTTTATTATTAGACAGTGAGAATCGAACTAGGCTCGTTAACCATTCCCTGGCGCTGAAGTGCCGATTTAGATGAGTGATGCGGCGCTGCGAATTCATTTTGAAAATCATTGACAAACGAAAATGGGGAATGTCGTATTTCCAGAAACAACATTCAATAACTATCAGAAATTAGGTTAGCTCCGTTTATTTTATGATTTGCCAGCACCTGTTGCACAAGTTAATATCCATTATTTTGTAAGTGGCACCCGGT
>OZ038511.1:76350239-76530239 GCA_964036315.1 Acanthosepion esculentum | reverse complement strand
GCATCGAACAAATGACGATAGTAGGTGAATCTAAGAACAAACGAAATGGAATTAGTAATATGAGTTATCTTGCTTACCAAATACAAATTCCCTCACGATAAAATCATGTCCTTCACTTTTCCCGGCCATCCCGATACAATTAAATTATTTTGCTTCCATTTTTTTTTCGTCCCTGGCACGGTGCTTATTTGGTTCGTCTGGCTTTCGATTCTTTCAAATAATGTTTTGGCGCAACACGATTATTTTGTTCGAGGAATTCGCTGATTATTTTAGAAGTTGCAAAATGCCTATTCCTGACGGCACTTGCGTCTGACGCAAGCGAGCAGGAAAGACAAGCCAAGAGATGAAAAGGTAAAAAAAGCAATCAAAGGAAACGAAAGAAAAAGTTTGACGTTTTTATAAACAGATCACGTCAGCATCAAATATAGCAAAAATTAATTTTACTTCTCTAACAACTGTTACCAGAAAAAAAAAGAAACTGAAGAAATAAAATGACGAAGAAAGAAAGAAGAAAGAAAAAAGAAAAAATGGTGAAGAAAAATGCGAATAAATTTTGAAATTAAAACGAACGAACGGAAATGAGTTGAAAGAGTTTACAAGTCCTGTCAGGCGTTCGATTCGAATGGCCGCCGTTTTTGTTAATAAATCCTGGTCTGAAAGATGGAGCAACACTGGAGCCATTTATCATAGCCCCAATGTTTCACTGTCATGATACACGAAGGGTTATTAAACCCTGTCTTTTCTGTAATACATTACTTTTCTCTTTTTGCAAATATGTTTCTCTTCAAGTGTTTCTTCCTTGTTCGTTCTGATTTCTATTTATAAACATCAGAACTTAATTTGTACGGTATTTCTGCAATATATTATTCAGATTTTATCTTTTGTGGATGCGTAAATATTTTTAGTTCTATATCTCAGAGTTATTCAACGACTTTGTGTTCGCACCTAGAATTAAACCCAACATTTTAAACGCTGATTTTAAAGTCAGGTCGGCATTCTCCACATAAAGGAATGGCAAAAAGCTCTTTGCAGTACTCACTTTCCAACGTTTGACATAATAAACTAAGCTTAATAAATATTAATATTTGTAAAAAAAAATCCTGGAAGCTAAAATTAAGGTGAGGGTTAATCAATTTATCCCATATATATATAAATATTTATTTATATATATATATATATATATATATATAGATATATATATATATATATATATATATATATATATATATATATATATATATATATATATATTCATTAAAATGATATGTATATATATATATATCATATATATATTATATACATTATACATATCATATATATATATATCATATATGTCATATATTTTATCATTAAATCTTTTTATATATATCATATATATATATGTATATCATATATATATCATATATATATATATATATATATCATCAAAACTTTATATATATATATATCATATAGATATATATATATTTCATATATATATATATCATTAAAGCTTTATATCATATATGTATGTGTGTGTGTTTGTGTGTGTGTGTGTGTGTGTGTGTGTGTGTGTGTGTGTGTGTGTGCGTTTGTGTGTGATAAAATAAAGAAGAAATAGGAAACTTTCATCAACCTAACTTGTTTTAATTTTGAATTAAATAAATTTCGTAAGAAATTGAGATAAAACAGACAAAAAAAATGGAAACACTGATATTTTCAATTTTGTTTGGATCGATTCTCATTGGTCAGTCAAACCGTAGATAATTCTATATGTATGAAAATTTGTAAAAATTCTATTTAATTTTAACCCTAACCCTAATCCTACGCTGACTGCATCCCTTGAATATTTGCTGAATCGGATAAAAACTGTGGCTATTTCTGCCTTGATTCTAGTGTAAATCCTGGCATCTTTTAATGAATTCTAATTCTGAGTATAACAATAAAAAAAATGCAGCAATGCCTTTGTTTTGTAGGTTTTGAGAAGGGGGGACCCACCTCTTAATTGCTGTTGTTTCCCAGATTGACCCGTTTGGGTCCCAGGTATGAGCAAATAGTGAACTCCCTAACTGGGGTCAAAAGTATAAAAATACATTTTTGTAGTAAAAATGCCAGCAATACATTTTTATATTGAAAAAAAATCTGGAATATATTATTGGCAAAAGAAGCGAAAAATAATTACCAAATATCCCAAGAAAATTTAATTGTAGCCATAATAAATGGGTATGCCGTTAACCAAATTTGGGAAAAGAGTAGAATCCAATTATTTGTTCCTGTGAGTCTAAAAAGGCAAACTATAATAACCACGAGTTACAAACACCAAACTCTTCACTTTCAGTCGTACTTTGCATACATTTCTCGTAACAGAAGTCGTTCACTATCGTAACACACTTAATCAAAGATCTAAAATTGGCCTTTTGATGTAAAATGAACAAAATGCTTTGTGACATACCTTTTTTTTTTAAAATCGGTATCATACCAAGCAAGGCATTAAAGCCATTGGTTACAAGGTGTGGAAGAATTAATAGACAGAAACATTAATGATGAACAGAAAGAGAAGAGAATAATCAGGTGGATAGTAGATAGCGATTGACATTGCGTTTAAATTTTCGCAGATTAAAATTGACTAGAAAACATGGAGCCTGAAAGGAGTTCCACAAGCGAGAAGTACGGGAAAAGAAACTGTTAGCATAGCATATGCTTAAATTCAAAAACTCAACGAACCCTAGCGAAGAGTTCATTTGAACAATTACTATGAAAGTATTTATAAAAAAAGACACACAGAGTCAACCTTAAGGCGGTGGGGAAGTGAATAGAGCCGAGTAGCCAGATCAGGACTAATAATATTGCTGATTCTTCTTTGGATCTTATCAAGGAGCTCAAGGTAAATAACAGAGGCACTCGACTAATTACAACTTGACTCAGTTGAAACAACCTAAGAAAATGTTTCTAATGTATGCATCTCGTTGAAACACCGTTTTCCGTACGATCACCGAAGTTAAGCAACGTCGTGCCTGGTCAGCGCCTAGATGGTTAACCGCTTGGGAATACCGAATGCTGTAATCTTGGATATGCGGGTGGTGTAATGGTGTAAAGTCTCTGAATTGGAAATCGGAGAGCTGAGTTCCAATTCCAGTTGGGTTCATTATATTCATTTACGCGTAAATACCCCATTGGGAAAAATATGAATCCACCATTTCTTCCCCCGCTATGGGTAAATTGTAAGACTTGTATCATTGTTATCTCCCCACTCCAAAAATATTTTACAATTGAAATATGTTTTCTGGCTTTAAATAACCTGCAAAGAATTGATAAGACATCGAAATCTAATCAACCAACTAATCACTGTAGCATTTGGATATTGATACTAGTTTTTAACCAATATATGGTATGCATTGTAGAGGGTATAATAACGGTACTATTCTGTGGCTCCTGTTATAACACACGCTTACTATAGTCACCGGGGGGGGCTATTTACTCCCTAACAGAGGGATACTGTTAAATTAGTTGAGATTAATGAAGTGGGCGATTTGAATGAAAGAAGAGGTGGTAAGAAGTGAAGACTGAGCCTGGATTTGAAAAGGTTAAACTCACTGTATTCAGGAAAGCAAACATGCGGGATTTTTCCTTACAAAATGGCGTTTCACGAGAAAAAAGTTGTCTGAGAGGATTTACATTTAGAATACCTCGGAAATGAAGGTCATTCGACTACGGAGAAACAACATTCCTGGTGTAGCTGATGAAACTCAAAAAGGAGCGCTCATCTGAACATTTGCCATTAAAAGAGCAATAGCTTAGCAATAGGCTTGCGACGTTCCGTTTTGGGGAAAGAGTTTGCTGGAGAGGGCATATTAATAAGATATCTCGAATAGCCAAACCTGTAGACGAAAATAAATAAATATACTATTTAATAAAGAAATAGAGCGTCTATTCAAATACGAGTATCTACTAAAAATAGCGCTTAAAGCTTAATATATGTATATATATGTGTGTGTGTGTGTGTGTGTGTGTGTGTGTGTGTGTAACAGCAAAATTGTCCAAATCGTGTGATAGCATGGGATAACTGACCATCCCACAAAATGTGTAATGTCTAAAAACCCACAAACTAATTAAGTTTCTTTTTCCCAGATAAGACATTTAGTCATGTTGACACCCTTAGTCGTAAGAATCACTGAAAAACCCTTTGAGCTATTCAGCTAGAAAGAGAACAGGTTAAAATCGTTTTATGCCAGACCCACTATGTCTTCCCAACTGAGCAATGGTGAGAGGAAAAAGATCGTTCAGGGCTTCAGTAATGCTACAAACATTCATACTCTGGCTTCCATCTTCAAAGTCCAGCAAAGAAGCATCAAGAGAATGGTTTAAAAAAGAGGGAACAGTAGAGAGGAAAACAGGATCAGGAGGTCACAACAGCAAGAGGGATCATTATTTCAACTTAGAGCTAAACAGATTCTTATTGTTCAAAGTAGTGTCCAATAGCGTTAGAAAAACTTCTGAGATTTCCAGTAAGATAGTTTTAATCATGTCTAAGATACAACGGTTCAAAGATTAATCTAACAGTTGGACAATTTTGCTGTTACACGATTTGGACTATTACACCCATCATATATATATATATATATATATATATATATATATATACATATATATATATATATATATATATATATATATATATATATATATATATATATTATGGCCTGATAGTAGCGTTTAGCATGAAACAGGCTGTCACATAAGAACTATCCCTGATATTGAGCACTTTCACCCATAAATATAGCATAACTTAAAAGTACATTTGATCATATATACAGCATATATGTGTGTCATCCGCATGTTTTGACTGGGCTTGACTTGATTCATGAACGTTCTCAAATTTAAATGCCCTGATAAACTAATGACATCCTTGCTCTTGTATATAAACTCGTAGAATAAAATAAATCCTACATTTGCCTTGATAAATGCCGTCAGAGGACGAAAGTCGTCGGCCAAGAATAGTTTTTCCTCTTGTATTTTTCATTCATATATATATATATATATATATATATATATATATATATATATATATTCACTAAGAAGACTGTCTCTATCTGTTTCTTTATATCTGACACCTCCATTCCTTTTAATCTTGCTAACGAGGCGCTTAGCTAATTAGCTTGCAGTGTATCTTTGTATTAAGTTCTGTATATACCTATCGATACATGTCTTCTTCGATCCAAGTCTGTTCATTATCGATATGTTTATGCATTGATTTAGACAGCAACCAGTAATCATAGATTGTTCGTTCTTCCTTCCCGCTCTTTTTCTTTGACTTTTTTTATTATTATTCATTCATTCACTCTTTTATTTTTCCTTATTTTTGTTGCCTTTTAAGAATTATACCATTTTTCATCTTTGCTTACATATGTCATTTTTTCCCGTTCCTTTATAATAAACTTCATTGCACATCCACATAGATATATATACTAACTATCACTCCATTCAAGCGTATGACCTGTAGCGTATCATCCATACACATGTAGGTACACACGTGTAATCATATACATACGCTCTTAGAAATATATAAGTGTATATGTAGGTATTTGTGTAAGTGTATTAGCATTTGCTTTCCTTATTTATTGTTTTTGGATTCCTGTGCAGGCAATCAGGATTTGGGCGTCCTTTTGTCTTTATTTTTGACGGTTTTTCACCCCACCAACCAATACTCCACACTACTGCGCATGCGCTCTCTGATACAAGAAACAAAGAAAAAATGTCGAAAACGGTGGGTCATGGTGACTCCTTTCTTTATTTTTTTCTTTTCTTTTTTTTTTTTCAGTTGACATCAGATCCGGATTATCTTTGATTTTTTTTTTTTTTTCAGCTTTGCTTTTTCGTTTGTTCCATCATTATGACTGCCATATTTTTGGTTGCGTTTCTTTTGCTCTTCTCTCGATTTTTATGCGATCCGCTCTATGTATGTCGATCTTTGTGCAATGTGTAGCGGCTTCGTCTGAGAAATCAAGGAACCGAGTTCGAATTCATGTCGAGTTTCTTACATTCATTTTTTTTTAAAATCATTTCACACCAAGCAAGGCAATAAGGTCACGAAGACACAGATGGTTACTCGGGGTTGGGGAGAAGATCTTAGGAGAAAGGACAATAAAAGAACAAGTCTCAGGAAGACAGAAGATGACGATTGGCATTGCCTTAAAAACTTTTGAAGAATGCAGGCGATACGGAAACAAGAAACCGAAGGAGAGATCTACAGGTGAAAAGTGCAATAAAAGAAACGATTAGAATAGAACGTATGTTTACATCAGGCTATTCTAACAGGAAAACCATTTCAAAGAATTCTCGTTGACACTTTCGTAATGCTCGTTGTAGCAGAGATTTTGTAATCACAAATACAACTATAGTAACGCCGTTGAACAATACTGGTGTCAGACGCCTTCGAATAACACTCGCACTAATAGTACTTGCTCGATAATACTCGCCCGAATAGTAACCACGGAATAGTAATCCGAATAGTGATCGGTATAATGATCAGTATAGAGAAATGGTATGGTGGATACAGTAGAGAATAACGATCCGTATAGTAATAGAGGATAGTGTAGAAATACTGATCACTTAGACGCCACGCTAATTCCCATATATATATATTTCCTTTACCATCACGTGATCTAATTATTAAAAATGGGATCGCCTGTGGTTGCTCTCTGGTGATCTGTGTTCAAACTCTAGTGTCGGCAGGGACACTTTATTCCTATATAACAAGATGTAAAATTGACGTCATATTTTGTTAAATGCTTAATATTATTAAAATATTTTCAAATGTGAGACCTTAATTTTTTTTTCAAATATTACATCAATATGCCGTATTACTGAAAGGAAAATAATAATAATAATAATAATAATAATAATAATAATAATAATAATAATACCAGATCGGTCGTCTCCCGGGTAAACAAGGGCCGCATTCCTCGGAGAGGAACCAATTTGGGATCTAAAAATCTGTCAATGTAACAAATTATTCTACCAACAATGAGTCACCTGGTCATCAAAACCGAATTAACTTCGACATTGAACCTGGTGACAGAATTCCAAATCAATTAATAAAAAGGAAAAGAATGAAATGTAATCGTAAATAATATAAACAAATCATGACATTTTTTTCACTGTCTCGAAAATCCACAGAAGAACATCACAGATCAGACATCCGAAATATTGGTAGGAACTAAAATAAGACGCAAATATGCTTGACATCGTGCGAAATAAAAGACTATGAAATGCAGAAATAGATAAATTAAAACTAAATATAAGACAAATTACAGTCAGCCATAACCCAAGCAAAAATGAGGTTAGAGTCGAAATAGATCATATTACAGAAGATGAGAGACAATGTAAAATAAATGATATACGAAATAATGATCTCTTAGGAAATAAAACGGAAAAATCTTGCTGCCACATAAACAATTTCAATGTTTCAGATTCTGAATCGGAAAATGATATCATTTAAATAAACAGCAAAGAAAGTCGCACACAAATGTCAGAAAGAGACCCGGCTTCCAAAAATTCCATATGACAGTCCAATAAACATTTGTGCATTGCAAACATTGTTAACGGAAAGACCACTGGAAAATATCACGTAAATAATGTCATATATGCAACCGCTTTGGAAGGGACTGAAAAACTTAATATCAAAATGAATAAAAGATTAAACAAGAAGCAAAAAAGCCCATTTGAAAGGCAAAATTAAAGCGAGGAATTGATGAAATCAAATGCGAGTTATCGATACTAGATGACATTTCAAGGAATACAAATATTTCAACACGGAAAAGCAAGAAGATCAAGCGGAAATATGAAATTAAAACAGTAAATGAAATTCCACCAAGAAATACGTAAACAGAAACTGAAATTAAAGGCACAGATATCAAGATGATATGAAAGCCTTGTAGGTTCCATCGACAAAATAAGATACCCCAAAAGGGCCTTTTACAGGGAAGTTAGAAAAGTAGTTATAGAATTCAACAAGCCACCACCTATTGAAGAAGTTCAAACATTTTAGGAGAATATTTGGAGAAATCCAAAGGAATATAATCCCAATGCAGATTAGATAAAAAAAAGAACAAAAGAAAATGAATGATAAACGGAAAACTATAAGCAAGAATAAATTTAGGCAAGTTCTAACAAAATGGTAATCCCCAGGAAATGATAAGGTACCAACTTTTGGCTTTATCATGTCATCAATCCATAAAACTCTTGCGCAAACTTTATCAGTGCTAATTAATAAGCTCAATGAACTTCCAGAATGAATCATTGAAGGTATTGCATATCTCCTACCAAAAATGGATGAAACAGATGATCCAAAATATTATAAGCCAATAAAATGTCTGTCTACCGCGTATAAATTGATCATGTCTGTCTTGACGAACTGTACGTACATCTTTCTCGATGAAAACATAGTTCCCCTGAAACAGAAAGTATATCAAAGAGGTTCATTTGGTTGCAAAGATCAACTAATGATAAATAAAATTATCCTGGAAAATAACAAGGAAAAAGCAAAAATCTCAACATAGCTTGGATAGATTACCGTAAAGCCTTTACTAGTGTGCCACATTCTTGTATCCTTAAGGCTTTGTAAATGTACAAAGTCGCATCGGTGATATTAAATGTCTTTAAATATAGCATAAAACTGTAGAAAACCACATTATACTTAAATCACACCAATGGTACTGCCACGTCCAATTGTTTGAATATCCGACGGGGAATCTTTCAAGGAGTCTCACTGTCACCTCCATTGTTTTGTCTGTCGTTAATCCAACTTTCGCATGAACTAAACAGCAATAATTTTGGATACAAAGTAAAAAGGGAGTGTTTAATTACCTATTCTACATGGATGATATCAAACTCTTCGTCAAAGACGACAATGAGTTGACGCTTATCCTCAAGACTGTAAACTATTTCAGTTATGACATCGATATGGATTTCGGATTACATAAACGAGCAAAAGTATCACTCAATAGAGCTAAATATTTTACCAAAGATTGGCGAACTGGAACATGAAGAAACTTATAAATAGCGAGGAATTAGCAAAAAAAAAACGGAATACAGCAGACCGAAATGAAGGAGAAAGTAAGAAAAGAATACTACAGAGGCTTGTGCATCTAATGTTAAATACGGAGTTGAATTCACACAACGGAATAGCATCCATAAACACTTTGGCTGCTTCTATTGTGCGATAGAGTTTCAACTTCCCTTATTGGACCGTAGCTGAAATGAACCGAATAAATATAAAAACGAGTTGTTTCTCACTTGGTACCGCATGCAGCGTCCTAAAACTCATGTTGCTAGTCTGTATGTGCCCAGATCCGGAGGAGGCAGAGGATTAGTTCAACTAAAACTGTCTTACAAAACGGCAACAATCGGTCTTCAAAGATGCCTGGAAACTACAGAAGACCGGACGATGATCTAAGAACATGAACGAACCAAGAAACTTTATTCAGTAATAAAGGAAGCCAGCAAATTCAAAAAGGAATTTCAAGTGAGTGAAGAAGTGCAAATACACTTACTACATTGGCAAAGAACCTAAAAGGAAAGCAAAAACAAATGCAATTGACCAAATGCCGAAACGATGGTCATTAACCTACCTGTACCAAAGATTCCGATGTAGACAAACTCCGTACCTATCAGTGGGGTTACGTAGTGCAGTGTCTGAAAACTGAAACCGGAGTTTGTATACTTGCTGCACAGGACCAATGCTTGCTAACTAAAAATTACGAAGCACACATATTGAAAAATTATGTTGAATCCAAATGCAGATTCTGTGATTAATATCCAGAAACAGTTGATCATCATGTATCAGGTTGCACGGTATTGGCACCCACTGAATATAAAACTTAGCATGATGGTGTGGGTTAATATCAATTAATTTGCGGGAAGGAAGACCAGGTTAGAGAGATGTAAGATGTTTAAGGGACTCTGCAATACACACTGACACAACTATCTAATTTAATCGCCCAGACATCGTGATCAAAGACCAGAAAACCAGAAAGTATTTTTAATTGGCATAGCAGTTATTTTTATTGTCAATTCTCAAGAAAATGTATAAACACCCTTTTATCATATGTTTAAGTTTTATTACAATACTAATCATCGCTTTTTAAAACAATAAACTTTGCCGAAGATTAGTTAAAATAAAAGCAGTGTCATGGGAAAAACCGTCCTTTTGATGCGCTGTTTTTTTGTTTTGTTTTGTTTTTTATTTATTTATTTATTTATTTTGCGGGCACGGATATCATTGTTTGCATTCCGTCCTCTGTTAAAGTACTACCCCTGTAGTTTTTTTTTCTTTATTTTAGTAATTTTCTATTCGTAGTTCGCATCTTGGGCTATTCCTCTTAGCCAGGATCTTCTTCATTTCTTTGCGTTCCCTTCCTATCGTACACAAAACTCATTTTTCTTTTGCTCTTGACCTGTTTGCCGCCGTCTGATCGGCTCATGTTATTCAGTCCGTAGGGGCTATAATCAGACGCTGTGTTGACCTGAACACAACGCAAATTCATCCCACCTATCATCCAGAATTAGGGGGAAATTGTCATGGGAAAATATGTCATACATTTTTCATTTTGACAGATGGTCCAAACGGAAGGTTGTTGCTATGCTTCGGTTGATTTTATGTCGAAAATTGAATTCCTAACTTTTAAGAACTCTTTCTTTCCTCCAGCTAAAAACACAGCCAACTGGCAGGCCATTTTCGTTGGCATGATTCTTCTAATGAGACAAGATCATATTACGTTTAAACCCATCGATAGAAAAGTTTAAGTCATGTAACTTTTGCATACTGCTTGGTAAACTAATCTTATTTGGGAAAAATATTAGAATCCTCCGCAGTGATTAATTAATAGTGGGAACAAAACGCTTACATATGGACAGAAAATCAATTTAATAAATATGCAAAAATAAATAGTTTGGTAAGACAAGGATGGGTCTCCCTCCTGGGCAAGACGATAAACTACATCCGTGTCCTGGGCAAGACGATAAACTACATCCGTGTCCTGGGTAAGACGATAAACTACATCCGACAGCAAGGCCTCTGATCAGGAGGTTTTGAGGAGCGTGGAACCACCTCTTAATTGCTGATGTTCGCAGGTCCACCCTGACCTCGGGTGGTAGCACTTGTTAGGGTCCCAGCTATGGGCAAATAGTTAACACCCAAACTGTGGTCAAAGCACTATGAAAGTGTAAAAACAGATTTTAATACCAGCAATACATTTATGTCAAAAATTATTACCAGCAATAAATTTCTGATAAAAAAATCACCAGCACTATATTTTTGGAAAAAAATATACCCAGAAATAGATTTTTGTAAAAAATATTACCAGAAATACTTTTTTGAAAAAAAAAATTACGAGCAATAAAAATGTCGCCATTAAATAACCCATTGATGTGTTGATATGCCGTAAACCAAACCAAACCAAAGATAGTTCTGCTCACCGGATTTATTCAACCGTTTCAGCCATGCGATTCCCAGAGAAGTCCTATTAGGTTTTGTTATTGACAGGCACAATTTTAACAACATAAGATATGCAGATGGCACCGTGTTGATAGCACGCACAGGACGGAAACTGCATGAACTCATAGAAAAGGCAGTAAAGGAAAATGAGAAGAAAAGAATGAAGGCAAAATGGATATTTACTTGACCCCCCACAGTGTCATGTTGTGACACAAGGTCAGTTTTTAACGTGGGGACCCGAGTGTTTTCGCTCGGGCCGCTGGTCTCTGGTCTTAGCTGGTCATAGCTTGTCGAAGCTGGTCAGAGCTGGTCTAAGCTAGTCATAGCTGGTCTTGGCTTCTCATAGCTGGTCCAAACTGGTCAGAGCCGGTCCAAGCTAGTTGTAGCCGTGATAGCACCAGCACAGGGACGGAGCCCTGGGGCAGGTAAGTATGAATGAAGGCGAAAATGTGCAGCAAAAGGAAGAGCCTAAGACGCAAGCTACGAATTGGAATTACTAAAAATCAAGCAAGTAGGAAAATTTGAACTTTGGGATTGTTTTAACAGAAGACAAACAGCCTGACACTGAAATGCAAAATCCATTTAGATGGCAAAGTATTTCTTCCATAAGCTAAGCAAAGAATTAAAAAAAACTGTAGAAGATTTCATTCGAAAGAAAGACTACTGAACGGTTATGCAATATCGTGTATACTTTTTACCATTCAGGATCGTCGATTTAGTGAAGTCTTCGTAATTTCTGTTTCACATTTGGTAGTTCAACTGACAATGTATCTAATTGCAGAGTTAGTTGTTTGCTGTGTATTGCTCTCTCGGACTCAGTTTTATTTTTGTATCCATTATCATTTAATTATCCTCTTTCTTTCTTTCTTTCTCCATTCCATTCTTCCTACCTTCCTTCCTCCCTTCCTCTTTTTGCCATTTTTCTTTCTTTCTTTCATTGGCCATTCCTTTCTTTCTCCCATCATTTCACTCTTTCTTCCTTTCCTTTCTCCCATTCTTTCTTTATTTCTTTTGTCACCCCTTCCTTCCTTTCATTCTTTCTTTGTTTCATTTTTTCTTCATTCTTTCCTTCCTCCTCTCGCCATTACTTCATTCTTTCAGACTTTCTTTGCTTGATTCTTCCTTCGCCATTATTTTCTTTCTTTCTTTCTTTCTTTCCTTCGTCCTTACTTTCTTTCATTTCTCTTTCTTTCTTCGTTTCTTTCTTTCTTAATTTCTCCTTTCGCCATTCCTTTCATTATTTCTTTCTTTCCCTCTCCATTGTATCCTTTCTCCCATTCTTTCTTCTGCATTTCTTAATTCCTAAGTTTCTTCCTTTTTTTTGCTTTTCCCTTCCTTCCTTCCTTCCTTCCTTCCTTCCTTCCTTCCTTCCTTCCTTCCTTCCTTCGCTATTACTGCTTTCTTTCTTTCTTTCTCCACTTTCCACCTTTGCCATTCCTTAATTTCTTTATTTTTCAAATCCCTCCTTCCTTCGCCATTGCTTTCTTTCTTTTTCCTCTTTTAGCTTCTTATTCTTTCTCGAAAACCAGTGTTCTTATCGAACCACGTGACATAGTTTTTTTTCCTGACAATTAAATGAAAACAAAAACATTTTAGCACTTGATATCACACACACACAAAAGACACACAAACACAAACATATAACACACACACACACACACACACACACATGTACAAGCATTTTTTTTTATGTATATTTTTACTGATATTTCACGTAGCGATTATCGTCCTTTTTTTCCCTCCATTTTTTTTCACCGTTTCCGTGGATATTTTGAATGGATTTTTTATAGAAATATATTTTAGAGACGCACTAAAAAAATGAAAAAGCACAGTTGCATAAGTCATGTACAAGTTCCTTCGCGTGAGGTCTTCTTCTATAAGGAATAAAGATTCGCATTTTTATCGCTTAAACATTTATCGATATATTTACGAGGTCGTACCGCTAAGTGCATGAACTGCTAATACAGTAATCGTAGCATTAAACGGAAATGTATGCTTAACTGAATCACATTTTGGTACCCAACTCACTGGGTCAGTCTACTAAAAAGCTTTGTGCTATTTACTATTGTTCAATCACACAAATGTTATTGTAGCGTTGATATTGGAACGTCTCTGCAATCTTTACCGTGTCTCATTAACAAAAGTAAATAAATGATATCGTTGATTTTTTTTCAACTATCTCAAATAAAAAAATTAAGCATTACAAGTTTTCTCCAGCTATATTCAGTCAAATATGTGCAATACGTGATACACGATTAGGCGATCATGTATCTTTCGATACATCACTGACGAGGTAAATTTTTCCCGCAGTAGGTTGCCATTTCTTTCTGCGGTAGACCAGTTACCATCAAAGGCTACAGAACTTGCTATTTACCCATAGCTGGAGGGAGGAGAATAGGATTCATGCCTTTCCCAGATGTATTAGCAAGTGAATGTAATGGATTCGACTGGATTTCGAACTGGGCTCCATTACTTAGTGTGAAATGAAATATTGCTATGAATCGTTCAATAGAACGATACTTTCTTTAGAGGATATTTTTTAAACTTTCCTCCTTCATTAAGAAACGGAGAAGTGCAGAATGTTATGGAGAAAAGAGAACGGAAAAAAGAGAAAAAAACAAGTAGAAAGAGAAAAAGAAAATAAGAAAAAGATAAACAGAGTAGAAGTGAAAGGAGGTTCGTAGAAAGGAAAGCGAAAAGAGTATGAAAAGGAAGAAGTAAGCAAAAAGAGAAAGAGAAGAAAAAAGACAAAGAAAGAAAGAAAGAAAGAAAGAGTGTCAGTGTGAAACGTTTGAAAAGGGGGAAGTAAGAAAAAGGTGAAAGAGCAGAAAGAAAGAATGAGTGTCAGTGTGAAAATTTTGAAAAGGAGGAAGTAAGCAAAAAGAGAAAGAGAATAAAAAAGACAAAGAAAGAAAGAAAGAAACAAAGAAACAAAGAAAGAAAGAAAGAAAGAGTGTCAGTGTGAAAATTTTGAAAAGGAGGAAGTAAACAAAAAGGGAAAGAGAATAAAAAAGACAAAAAAAGAAAGAAAGAAAGAGTGTCAGTGTGAAAATTTTGAAAAGGAGGAAGTAAGCAAAAAGAGAAAGAGAATAAAAAAGACAAAGAAAGAAAGAAAGAAAGAAAGAAAGAATGAGTGTCAGTGTGAAAATTTTGAAAAGGAGGAAGTAAGCAAAAAGCGAAAGAAAGAAAGAGTGTCAGTGTGAAACGTTTGAAAAGGGGGAATTAAAAAAAATGTGAAAGAGCAGAAAAACACGAAGAATGAGAAAGAAAGAAAGAAAGAAAGAAAGAAAGAAAGAAAGAAATAAAGAAAGAAAGAAATAAAGAAAGAAAGAAAGAAAGGAAAATTTGACAAAACTGAAAAACGGTCGTTATTGCAACATTTCAGCCTATGTGCCCTTCGGCCTTCACCAGGTGTATATCTATTCGGCTAACCGATATAGAATTCTGAACTGAACCTTTTATTTAATCTCTGTTGTAATTCCATCTTCCATGTCTCGGCATATCTCGTCTAGTTCTTATTTTTAGTACTGCTCGATTATTCCCCGCCCTGACTTCGTTGAGTCCAAGTACACACTGCCCGGCCCAGAGATTGAACTCACAATTACTGCGTTATCAAATTCACAAACCAAATCTTTAACCCACTTGGGTATTTCGTATAAATTCCTTTAGGAAATGTATGATGCCACCCTCTCACCTCGCTATGGGTTAAACAGCGGAGTAGACTGAGATATAATCAGTATATTGGTAATAGTCGTTTTAAGACAATGATAACTGATTTTTAAAATCGTATTGAACGTAACATGAAGACACGGTACAACTTTTTCTTTATTGGCATGACAATTCACACAAAAAGGAATCAGTGGATTAAAATAATCGTCTACCACAAGAATGGAAATGAGATTTTTAAAAATAAATGGCTTGTGTTTTAGGTGTTCTAGAATACACACACATATATCTAATTGTTTTCTGTATATCTTTGATCATCACACGATTGGGTCTCATTTTTCATCTTTTATACATTATTTTTTTCGCTGTGTGCATGTTTACCAAAATGATTCCGTACTTCATGATAAACATATCAGCGTTTTTACAAATAGTTTTATTCGGGCAGCTGAAGGGGATTAAACTGAAATGAATCGTTTTAAAAAAAAAAAATGTCAGTGAAAACAGGAAAAGCCAAGCCCAAAAATTAGTAGAGAATAAATCGTAATCTGGGTTTGTCTTTATGGGACTTAACCAGATACGGACAACCGTAAGAGGATCTGTCAAATGCAGACCTCAACTCGTTGAGGAGAACGAGAGACGCGGTTGTGGTAAATATATTCGTTCGCTGCGACATTTCATGTCAATGGCGAAAGCAAGACGCTTGTTCTACTCTTCTTCTTCATTTATATGCCACGTCGCGATCATGGCACTCCACAATTTCTTCTGCTGTCTTACTCGAGGTAATTTTGTGCCCTGTATCAATCTTATTTGTCCTCGTATTGCCATCTTTTTACAGAAACTCGTTAAGTAGTTTACTCACTCCTTCTTTAACTTTCAGTACGCCTTGTGAGTGTTAAATTTGTCTTATATTCTTTCCTCATTGTGAATACCAGAAATATATTTCAAGTTTTCATGTATTTCCTATTCTCCTTGGAAGACTTCAAAACGCGAAAATAAAACTGAAATAAGGTGAAAGTGAAACAGTGAAAGAAAGAATGTGAATGTAAAACAAAACTAAAGTGAAAGGGGGAATAAAAGGTGAAGGTAATTTCGAAAAAAAAAGCCTAAGTAAGACTGAGACAAAATGAAAGTGAAATTGAATGTGTAAGTGAAATCTAAAGAAAGTGAAAGTGAAAATAAAAGAAAGCGAAAGGATACGAAGTGAATGTGAAGAGGAAAGAATGTGAAAGAAAGAAAAAGATAGTGAATGTAAAATTGCAAAAAAGAGAATGTAAAAGTTGAAGTGACAGTAAAGATGAAAATGAAAGTATGACTGAAAATGAATGTAAACCTGAAAGTGAAGTGAAACTGAAAGTTATAGTGAAAAAGTGCAAGTAAAACTGAGATTCAGTGAAAATGAAAATGAAAAACGTGTAAGGGAAATTAAAAGAAAATGAATCTCAAATTAAAAGTGAATATAAAAATTGAAAAAATGGAAGTAAATTGAAAGTAAAAGTGAAAGAAAATGAAAGCGGGTGTAAATAGTAAAAACGGAAGAGAAAAGTGGAAAAAATGAATGTAAAACTGACATAAAATCTAAATATAGAAACTGAAAGTAAAAATAAAAATGAAAGAAAAACAAAAGTGAAAGTAAAGCTAGAAGTGAAAGTAAAAGTGAAAGTAAAACTAAAAGTGTAAGTAAAACAAAATGTAAGTGAAAATAAAACGTGAATAACATGAAAGTGAAAGTAAATAAAGTAAAACAAAAAGATGAGAGTAAAATTCTAAGAAACTGAAAGCAAAACAGTGAGAAAATAAAATAAAGTGAAAAGGAAATAAAGTGAAGCTAAAATATAGTGAAAGAGAAAATAAAATAAATTTTAATTTGATTCTTTATATACATATATATGTATATATATATATATATATATATATATATATATATATATATATATATATATATCAGATGTAGATACATATATATTTTCATATGCTATGTGTTTCAATCAATATATATATAAAGATCAAAATTTGTATATACATGTATAGATATATATATACTTTCAGATGCATATATATGTATATATACACATATATAAATATATATATATACATTAAAATATATAAATGTATATATATATATTCAAATGCATATATACATATATATATATATTCAGACACATAGTGTATATAAATCTGTTCAGATCAACATATATATATATACACTTCCAGGTGCATATATATATATATATATATATATATATATATATATATATATATATATATATATATATATATATATATATATACATATATATATAACTTTAGACTTATATATATATACTTTCAAATGCGCATACGCATGCGTAGACATGTAAAATGTTTTTTCAGATAAGCAGACGTTCGCAATCTATTTTGTCTATATATGTATATGAATTCCTGTAAGTGTATATACCAGTCCATGTGTTTCTGCGTGTATACATGAATATATTTCTGTAAGCGTATATATGTGCTATAGTCTAATAATTTGTGTGTGTAAGAAAATGTCTGTCTTCTGTATATTTCATCATAATCCAGCAGAATGAATTTAACTTTGTCATATGGCGTCGACACGGTTTCTTTAAACGTCACGTCTATATTAAAAAATGTCTAGCGTCCTTCAGAATTGTCTAAAGGGATAAAAAAAATATTTTTTAAGTAGAAAAAACAACAATGGCGGATAAAATTTAAAAAAAAATGGAATGTGCAGATGGTGAGGGAAACGAAAAATGAATGAGCGGGAATAAAACGAAAACGAATTTGAAGAAAAGATTGTAAAATAAATAAATTGTCATCATTCATAGAAATAAGAAACGCAGAATTCGGTAAAGGAAGATAAAAATGAATGACAAAAAATTAAAAGCAAAACAGAAGCGAGACAAGAGGAAATATTCAATAAAATAAAATAAAAAAGAACTGAAGTGTAAAACCAAAAACAAAGGGATTAGAAAAATAACAGAGAAACGGAGAGAGAAAAGAGATGAACAAAAATCAGATATAGGGCTGAAATAAAATATTAAAGAGACTAAAATTGAAGAAACATCAAAAAGAAAAAGGCAATGAAATTAATCCAGAATGGAAAAAAGAAAAAGAAAAGCATTATTATGAAACCGAAATGCGGTATTGTTTTTCATAATATTATACAGATTGGTGCAAAAGTCTATTTCCATTTGAAAGATTAAATTAAGATCTATTTTATTTCACTTTATTATGTTGGCCAGAAAGTCCCGACTCACTTTGGAAGCGGAAAGAAAACAACAAAATTTTATGGAGAAACACCAACATCTATTCTTCAAAATAAAGTCCATCGTTCTTGATGATCTTCTGCCAGCGATCAGTCAGCATCCCAATCTGTCCCAGATACCTGTTCGCTGACCTTGAATAAAAGAAACTGTAAACAAGCTTCCTTCACGTCATCAAAAGTGTTGGATCGCTGGTCGCGGAGGAATTGTGCCATTGAACGGAATAAGTCATAGCCACTCGGAGCAGCATCGGGACTGAATGGTGGATGTGGAAGAATCCCAACACCGTCTATCTGTTTGAACTTCTCCTTATTTAACCTGGCAGTGTGTAGCCTCACATTGTCTTGCCGAAACAAAGCCCGACCTCGATTGACCAAAACAGGATACTCTTTCTTTAGTTTGTCGTACACGCGGTCTAGCTGCTGGCAATACAGTTTAGCGTTGATGGCGCGAACGTGTGGATAAGCTCGAAATGCAGTACTCATTGGAAATTCCATCAGACAAAGATCAAGAGTCAGAATTGTTTGGTCAACCTAGTATTACAAGAATTTAATGAAAATATGACATTTTTTATCGCTAAACATGGCGAAGCAAACAACTTTTCAAGACACAAAAAGTGTTCATTTTTATTTTAGCAATAGCAAAAGATGCCTTCCAAAAAGCTAAGCAATATATTAAATACTAGCTTAAGGGTTGCCCTGTCGGGCGGAGTTTAAGCTAGGAGGGCTCTTGATTGGGCTTTCAGCGTTTTCAGAAGTTTGAGAGTCCCCAAGTCTTTGCATATTCTCAGCATTGGAAGCTCTCCTAGTTGCCGTTTGATCTTGGTTTTCATTTGCACGAGACTTTCTTTTCCGAGCTGCAACGTTTGCTCTTTTGATTGCAATGCTGGTCCTCTGTTGGCAGAGATTTCTTTTTTTGCGAGGCATACTGCTGCCATATGTGATAGGCAACAATAAACTACAGAAAACTCAAAATCGATCGCGGCATTTAAGTATTGTATTTATATTTAAGCTTACCGTTTAAAACTTTAACGATAATTGTTCTGCCGCCATATTAATTTAAAGACATTTTGATGTACGTAGGTCCTTACTAATTCCGTATAAAAAATTATTTTTTATTTCATGGGTAAAAAATTCAAGTTAAACTGCAAGAAAGAAAGAAAGAAAGAAAGTAAGAAAGAAAGAAAGAAAAAAAGAAAGAAAAAAAGAATCAATGAATGAGTTAATGGGAAATGGAAAGAAAAGGTTTACTTTCAACAGAAGCAAAAGAATGGAAGTAGAAAGTAAGAAAAACGATTTAATGGAAAAGGGAATATTCAAATTGATGTGGAAAGAAAGAAAGAAAGAAAGAATGAAAGAAAGAAAGAAAGAAAGAAAAAAGAAAGATTGGAAGCAGAAAAAAGAAAGAAAATAATTCTGAAAATATCTTTCAAGACTTTCTACTTGAAAACCTAATAATAAAAATTATGACATCATTTTTAAGACAGTTAAACGCGTATTAATGTAAGATTAAAGTGGATATAAAATGGGGGATCGGTTTTCAATTGTTATTGTGCATTAAAATGGTCCCCCATGAATTACTACATACTAACATAATAATTGGGAAATATATTTTAAAACAGACATATGAAATACTTCAAAGGAAAAGAAAAACTTAACAAAATATGGCGTCATTTTTGACGGCCTGAATAAAACTCGACTTAAGCATAAACTGAAATAGCTTGAAATATCGGTTAATTTCATGTCTGGCGAAATTTCGTAATGGAGAAGATACCGGGAGATCGGGTGGCGGTGGCAAAGGCATCAAGTAAAAGGAAGGAGAATTTAAGAAGAAAAAGTTTCGCAACAATGGGAAGCAGTTAAGCGTAGGAAACAAAGGAAGAAATGGCAATAGCAACACACCAAAGAGAAGGAAATAATAACAATGAGCCGAAAAGAATGAACATTGCACGAAAAAGAAGACAAAACATAGCTGTTCCCATCCAAGAAAAAGAAATTAAAGAAAGGAGAGGAATAATGCCCTCTCTCTCTCGCTATATATATATATATATATATATATATATATATATATATTCATCTACCTCTCCCTATGTATTTACTGTCTATCTCTATCTGTAGGTGAGAGGAATTCTTCCTTCTCTGACCCACTCTGGTTGCAAAAACTTCTCTATGTGTCTCTGCTTCTCCCTTACACTGCGTGGAAATAATTTTTTCTGCCTTCTCTCTCTCTCTCTCTCTCTCTCTCTCTCTCTCTCTCTCTCTCTCTCTCTCTCTCTGTGAATGAAAAGACTTTTTTATTCATTGTCTCTGGGTAAATTCGCTCCTCCTGTCTTTCTCACCCTATCTATCTCTCTATCTTTCTCCCTTTCTCTTTCTCTCTCTCTCTCTCTCTCTCTCTCTTTCTCTCCCTCACACTGTCTCACTCTCTCTGGGTGAAAAGAATTATCTCTTTCTATTTCTCCATTTCATTTCCCTGTGTGATTCATTCTCTCTTTAGTGGTAAAGTCTTTCTCTCCCTCTCTCTGTGTTTGTCTCTCTCTCTCTCTCTTTCTCTCTCTCTCTCTCTCTCTCTCTCTCTCTCTCTTTCACTGTCTCACTCTCTCTGGGTGAAAATAATTATCTCTTTCTATTTCTCAAAGCCCTGTGGGATTCATTCTCTCTTTAGTGGTAAAGTCTTTCTCTCCCTCTGTGTGTGTGTGTGTGTGTGTGTGTGTGTGTGCCTCTCTCTCTCTCTCTCTCTCTCTCTCTCTCTCTCTCTCTCTCTCTCTCTCTCTCTCTCTCTTTCTCTGGGTGAAAAGAAATATGTCTGTTTCTCCCTATCATTCTCTCTGGGGTTCTCTCTTTAAGGGTAAAAACTTTCTCTCGCTCTCTCTCCCTCTCTCTCTCTCTCTCTCTCTTCCTCTGTGTGTCTTTGTCTATCTGTCTCTCCCTCTCTCTTTCTCTCTGACTGAAATCAACCGCTCTTCTTCTCTTAGTGAATAATATTTATCTTTATCTTTTTGTAAAAAAAAGATTTCTTTCTCTCTCCCATTCTCTCTCCCTTTCTCTCTCTTTCTCTTTCTCTCTCACCCCCTCTCTGTAAAAATAATTATCTCTATCTCCCTGTGGGTGAAGAGATTTCGTAGCGATGAAGCCATGTTTAGAAGAAAGATTTTAAATGCAGGAAACAGGAAGGTCAGCGGTCGGCCCGACCAGTGTTTCGGAACTGCAGAAACCTTCGTTAACTGTTAATAGGAATTCGAATTTTGAAAACAACGCATTAGCCAAGCCGACCATGACGCAAAGAGTCCCAGTTCGTCAGCATGCCGACCTGTCAGTCACAACGGCGCTATCAAGGGACCCACCTAACGTTCGAATATTTTTACCGAGATGTCAGTATTCACTGCCGTCCCAACAACTTCATCCTCAATAATTTCACTCATATCTGTGCAAATGGGGGAATTTTTTACTTCTCCTTTTCTTATTAAAAATTTCGATTTTTTTCCAATAAATCGTGAAATATAGAATTTTTTTTCCTAAAGCGAATCTATGTTTTATGGGAAGGCATTTCATTTCAATAAAGAAGACATCAAAGCAAAAAAAATAATTTAAAAAGAAACATTTAATCAGTTAAGATTGAAACAAAGGATGAAAACAGAAAACGTTAGGCAAGAAATAAAAATGGAAGCCAATGAAGTAAAAACTTCATCGTACAGAAATTAAACTTTTTTTTTTAAATGACATATCTTCTTTTTCTTAGATGGAAGGAGACACGGTGGAGTAATGGATAGCGGCTTGGATTGAGGAATCGGAGAGCCGAGTTCGAATTCCAGTCGAATCCATGACATTCACTTACGTGCTAATACCCTTGGGAAAGGTATGAATCCTCTTCTAGATTTTCCCGGAGGAGTAATAGATAGCTGCTGGGATTGAGGAATCGGAGAGCCGAGTTCGAATTCCAGTCGAATCCATTACATTCACTTACGTGCTAATACCCTTGGGAAAGGTATGAATCCTCTTCTAGATTTTCCCGGAGGAGTAATGGATAGCGGCTGGGATTGAGGAATCGGAGAGCCGAGTTCGAATTCCAGTCGAATCCATTACATTTACTTACGTGCTAATACCCTTGGGAAAGGTATGAATCCTCTTCTAGATTTTCCCGGAGGAGTAATGGATTGCGGCTGGGATTGATGAATCGGAGAGCCGAGTTCGAATTCCATTTGAATTCATTACATTCACTTACGTGCTAATACCCTTGGGAAAGGTGTGAATCCTCTTCTTCTCCCTCCGACTATGGATAAATAGCAGGACAGACTGGGTCCTATAGCCTTGGATGGTAACTGGTCTAGGAGAAGGACAACTCTGAATTCAAAACTTGCGGAGCGTCGTTTGGAGACCTTGTGGCACTCAGTGCACCAGGTCTCTGTATTTGTCCCTTCAAAAAGTGGGGATGGTCCTGCACGAAACCTTCACCACTATAATCAAATCACATGTGTCGGCGTTGGGCTCTCAGTTTCTAGGAACTGATCTGCCTGACACCCCTCATACGTCGAATTCGACGGGAGAGTCGATGATATATATTTGTGTATTTAGGAAGCAATCCTTCTTTCATGCACATTTCAACGGCGAGAATAGAAACATAAACAATAATATTAATATGTTTTATAAAAATCAGATGAACGAAAATTATAAACAGGATGAATGCATAATTTATAACATTATAAAAAAATGCATAACACCAGTTGACAATAGCAAAAAAATTAGATTAATTATTTATTATAAAAAAATTGAAAACATTAAGGAATTGTATTCCTCATCAATCAAAATTCGTAAATAATTATATAGGCCGCACTACAACATGTTTGACACGCAGACTCACTCTACACCTTTTTGACCATAGTTCAATTAGATCTCATTTAAATATTCATGGAGACCTACCGGACACTATTCGGTGTGCGTTTTGTTTTTAATTTCCCAGATATACTTAGAAAGCATTGTGCTGTTCGCATATTTACTATTTGTGAAAGATGTTTTGTGTACATAATTTCTTTGTTTCCAGGGTCCTTCAGTTACTCCTATGTATAATTTTTCTTCATTATCTGATTTTATCGTGGCTTGGTATATTACGTTGTTTTGTAAACAATTACCGTTTAAGGGACATTCGTTCTTTATTCTGCAGTTTCACGTGGGTTTAATTTGTTCGTGTGGTTTGTTGATAATTTTCCTGTTGTGCTTTTTTATTTTTTGTAGCTGATTTTTACTGTGTTTTTGTTGAATATTTTTTGTAGGGTGCTTGATTCCTGGAAGTGTTTGTGTAAAAGTTTGAAGAATAGTTTTCATACGTTTGTTTTTACGTTTTTGCTGTACGGTGGGTTGAACCATATGATATTTCTTTTCCTGTTGTCCTTTTTTGTGTTCTGTGGTGAGTATGTGAGTGCTGCTGGGAATCCGCTATCTTTTAGGGCTGTTTCGTATTCTTTCCTAGCTTTGTTAAATATAGATTCATTATATATAACGATAAAAAAATGAATAAAAAAAAAATAATATACTACGTTACTTAAAAATCGAAAACCAAAAAGAGAAAATATACAGTGTAACAAATAAATAATAACAAGTAAAATAAATTGATCTAAATACATCCAAATATATAAATAAACTAACAACCGATACCGATAAACTAGCCGTTAGAAAAAACAAATGAAGATAATCAATCCAAATAAACACATGAAGTAATAAATAAATTAAAAACTGTTCCCGCCAAAATAATAGTTAGAACAAACTACAACAATCAACCCCAAAATTGAACAAATAACTTTAATTATCTTCCCAAACAAAAACAAAACTATTAAATAAGCTATATAAACAAATTTTTACTACATTAATAAAAACAACAATCAAAATAAAAATAAAAAATAAATAAATATATAAGATAAGAAATAAAGATAAAAAATAAATAAAAACAAGCAAAATAATTTAACCCAAATAAATAAATAAACAAATAAACGACTTCCGGTAAAATAACCGCCAAAATAGACTACCCACAATGCACCACTGACCCGTATATATAAATAGCCGAGAAAAATAACAGCACTCGTGGCCTGACGATTGCATTTGGCATGAAACAGACTGTCGCCTCTAAGTGTTGACTTCTATGTTCACTTTTATATTTACACACGCTCTATCTCTGATATTGAGCACTTTATCCCATAAATATAGCACACTTTAAGACTATATTTCTTTATATATATATATATATATATATATATATATATATATATATATATATATATATGCAGTATATCTTCATTCAAACATGTTACATTGAATAATACAGATATATTATGTCTATTTTTAAAACTATCCTTTTCAGTTCTCTAATCAGTTTCTTGGTGTTAAAATGAAATCCATCAAATTTCGAAATTCATCAAGTTTTTTCATACTGAAGTAGTTTCGAGCTCCTCCAAGATCATCACCAGGGGTTAAAAATATAGATGAAATAAATGAACTACAAACACACTTCAAAAACCTCCGTCCTTAAGTTCATACGAATACGAATTTAACAATGACAATAAAAACATTTTCTTGTTATATTGATAGACACCAATGATAATAAGTTTACTACCTCCGCATATAAAAACGTAAGTGGCATAAACACGTGCGCTCTCAACTGTAAAAATGAATGTATTGACTATTAAAAACAGGGTTTATACAAAATTTAATAAACCGTACAAAAGTTAACTCTTCCACGTAAAAAATTTCTCCACTGAATTAAAAAACATTAAACAAACTCTCATTAGTACTGACTTTCCTAATTACATTGTTGATGAACAAATTAGACGAGCTATAAAAAATATTAACATAAATCAAAAAGAACGTAGTACTTCCTGAAATAACCCTAAACATATCAACTTACTATACCACAATCAAATTCACTCTAACTACAAACAAGATGAAAAAATCAACAAAAAAATCATGACAACTAATATATTCCCCACTGACGCCAGTTAAAAAGAAGACTAATTATATACTATTCTAAATTTAAGAAAACTAACTTCCTTCGCTATAAATCTTCTTCTCGACTAATGTTTTGCAAAAGACCAACATTGCATATCAATTTAAATGTCCTTTGGTAGAGTGTATCTCTGACAAAAAAGTAAATATATATATTGCATTCACGACGATAACATTATCAACGAGCCTTACATTACTCATTTCAGATTCAAGTTCCATAGCCCAACATTTAAAAGAACATTCCAGTCAACATTAACGTTTTACAGAAATATTATTCGACAATATAAGTATTATCCACAATGAAAATAAAAAACTTGAAATTCTTGAAGCCTTTTATATAAGAAAAATACAACCAACACTAAATAAAAATAATTATGAGTATAAAAACAATGTATTAAAATACCTATAAAAACAATGTATTAAAATACCTATAAAAACAATGTTTTAAAATACCCATAAAAACAATGTATTAAAATACCTATAAAAACAATGTATTAAAATACCTATAAAAACAATGTTTTAAAATACCCATAAAAACAATGTATTAAAATACCTATAACATCAATGTATTAAAATACCTATAAAAACAATGTATTAAAATACTTATAAAAACAATGTATTAAAATACCTATAACAGCAATGTATTAAAATACCTATAAAACAATGTATTAAAATACCTATGAAAACAATGTATTAAAATACCTATAAAAGCAATTTATTGAAATACCAATAAAAACAATGTTTTAAAATACCTATAAAAACAATGTATTAAAATATCTATAAATACAATGTTTTAAAATACCTATAAAAACAATGTTTTAAAATACCTATAAAACAATGTTTTAAAATACTTAAATTATAATTCTTTAAAAAAATTACAAATACCAAAAATAGTTACCTCCCTTAGATAACATTAATTTTTAATTAACAAGGCGCGTTTCATAAGCATTTTAAAAAAAAAAAATAACAACTTTACAACTATCTATTGCATTAGATTTTGTCTTAGCAGTTCACCCCTGAAGATGACCTTGGATGAGATTGAAAGAATTTGGGAAATTAAAAGGAATGAGAAAAACTACGGCGTCTTGTTTAATGAGTTTAATAACAACATTAAGAAATTGATTCGTGAATTTGAGAGGATTAAAATAAAAATAACATTAATGTTTTCTTTGTTACTTCTTCTTCGTTCCAGATGTCGGTTGGCTATCCCTTAAAACTGGATGACAGCAAATCCTCAAATCTCCCGCACCTTCCTCGGTATCCCCATAAACACAAACATCGCTGTAGTCAAGGCTTTTCTCAATCTTATTGTCGAACTTAGTCCATTTCATGATATATATAAAAACAGTTATTTAAACTTGCTAACCAGACGCTACCTCTGCAGCTAAATGGCATAGCACGTCAGGCTATATGATGGTTCTGCGTATGATACAGGTTCGATTCCTGTCGGAGGACACACTTTTTATGAGATTCCTCGTATATTCAGACCGGTAAATGTTGTTAATACTGTTTATTATAAACAGAGCATTTACTTAAATATTTGTATCTATAGAACTATAGAATTAACGTATAAACAAAAATAATTGTATATATATATTATGTTTAACGTTCTTTTTATAGATACAAGTATTTTAAGCAAATGCTCTGTTTTATAATAAACAGTATTAAATAACATTTACCGGCCTGAATGTCCGAGAAATTTTCATAGAAAATTTTCGTTCTCCGACAGGAATCGAACCTGTATCCTATACGGAACCATCATTTCGCGTGATGTGCCTTAACCGTTCGGCCACAGAGGTTCGATTCCTGTCGGAGAGCGAAAATTTTCTATGAAAATTTCTCGGACATTCAGGCCGGTAAATGTTATTTAATACTGTTTATTATAAAACAGAGCATTTGCTTAAAATACTTGTATCTATAAAAAGAACGTTAAACATAATATATATAAATGTCTTTAAATAAATTGTCGGACTATGTCCAATTCAAATATATATATATATATATATATATATATATATATATATATATATATAGAGAGAGAGAGAGAGAGAGAGAGAGAGAGAGAGAGAGAGAGAGAGTGAGAGAGAGTTTGTTCTCTTTTTGTTTATGTATCTTGCTCGTCAAAATCGATGCAGACTGCCAGACGTCAGTTCTCTCTCACAAAGAGACCTTGTGCCAAAATTTAGCTATGAAGGCGTGTGGTACGTTCGTCTTCGTGGCCAGTGAAAGCCGTTATGATTGTTGAATAATTCAGTTGCATCTGAAGTCAGGGCTAAAAGTGAATTTCCATACTCAATGTCGAAGTCGAGTACCAGTCTATTCTTTCTGTGGTGTATGTGATGTGCTGTGTTCATGTTAAGGCTTGGAATTTTCTTTAAGAGTAGGCTATTGTTAAGGAGAAAATTTAAGAACGGACTAGTTTTTTGGGTTTTTTTTAACTTTGTTCCTATGTGTCGGAATTTCCTTTAAATGTTTTTTTTTTTCTAAAAGTAATAATTTTATATTCCTCCAAATATATAATACAAATAGATACATGCAATTCCAGTATGTTTGGATCATAAGAAATATATATATATAAATTGTCGATGCTAAATAAATGAACCTAGTGAACAGAGTTGCCTTCATTTATTACACGTAGGTATAAAAAAAACGTTTGAAAAACTAAAGTCTAGTATTTAGTCTGGAAAGGCTCTTGTCTATTTCAATATTAATAGGATTTTTAAATATAATGTGTATTCTTTAGCCACGCTTCTAATATTTTTCTTATTCGCTAAAGATGAACCTTTGTAATTTCTTAGTTCGATTCTTCCTGCCTTATAGAATCCTATTCGACTACACCAATGGATGTGTGCCTGTCTTTTACAGCTATGACTGTTTTGTTGACTACTGATTGAATTCTGTCCGTTCTCTTGCATCAATAGCACTGCGAATTTCTTTATTCCGATCTCTATCTCGAATAGCCTCTATATAAATCTTACCTGATAAAAACTTAATTATGGTCTTATTTCTTCACAAACAATTTTAAAATCATTTATGTGAGGTCGAAGTAAAGATAAAAATTCATATAGCAGACTGAAACAGAGAATTAAAAATTCCAATATAAAGCACAATGTATCGCAGTTAACTCCTCTTAATTTCCTAATTTTCCAAACCGCTACTTGGGGGCGCTCTACAGTTTCTATAAATACTCGGCGATATCTTTCTTTTTCTTTTCACTTTTCAGCGGACACTACACCATGAACAATACATACACACACACGCACGCACGCAAGCAAGCACATTCACTCACACATAATTTAAAACATAAAATTTACGCATTCATTTGTTACTCACTTTTTTTGTCTTTGTAACTTGTAATTTTTGTTTCTTAATACATTATTATTTGTCTGTACATATATATCAGTTATTTATGCTGGACTCAATCTCCGAGTCCGCCATGTTTGTTGTGGGCGCTTTCAGGAGATACACGTGATCCAAACACAACGCTACACACCGGCCCGCAACAAATGTACAAATTATAAAGAATAGTCTCAGTGTATCGTTTTCTCGGCTCAATGATTAAAAGTGGCGCTCAATGAACTCTGTATGTCTTCGAGAGTACCAATCTTCATGATTTGATAGACCAAGACATCTGGAGATGTCGATTTACATTGCATTTGAATATATGGAGATTATAGCCAACAGGGAAGCAAGTAAGAGGAAGGGAGTTCCACAGACGGGAAGTGCATGACATGAAGCTATTGGAGTAGAAGAGACGGCTATATTTAACCGTTTCGACAGTGAAAGGGTGGAACTGAGATACCGACCTAGTAGCACGTTTAAATTCGTTCATTTTGGGAACTAGCGTAAGTAACTCTTCGGAGCAGTTACCGTGAAAATATTTGTAGAAAACACAGAAGGAAGCGAAGTTACGTCCGTGAGAGAGCGACTGTAAACGAGATACCAGATTAAAGACAATCACATTGCATATCCGTCTCTGGATTTTGCCGAGGGCCTTAAGACAAACAGATATTTCAACCGACAATATCTGGTCAATCAATAGTGATTGTTTCCTTTATGGCAATGGTCATTATTACCATTACGCGAAAGCAAGCCTGAAAATACTGCCAATGATTACATCAGACGAACTGATGTCACGTGTAGAGAAATATATTTACAAACAACTTTCCTAAATATGATTTTTTTTTTTAATCAATTTCAGCAAATATATGATCGAGTTATAAGTAATTCCCTTGTTAGGGAACGAATATTAAAGACGAATGTATCAGCCTAATTAAGCGTCAATTAAATGAATCTGTAAGGATAGAGAAGGTGATTATCTCCCTTTCGTAGCGATACGTCACATGGGTCATGTGCCGGTCGCTTAATGACGTCACTCTATACCAAAGCGGAAGTCAATTTCAGTTTGTTCACAGCAGCTGAAGCGAGATGTTACTTTCTTTAGAAAGCTCCCCGCTTCCATGAGGCCTAATCTTGGGTAAAATCAGTCTCCCCAGCAGCTTACAATTCCATGGTGTCGTTTTCCTTTATAGATATAGAAAGAAACCCCAGCTAGCTGTCATTTATTTGGGAAAACCCAAGATTCGCTGTTTCCCATTCGCAGAATATGTCCTCGCCTGGGACATAGCTGAATCCAGCCCGTTTGAATCTGGCGTCCTAAACATGGCTTCTCCAGACACAGGAGTATCTTCATAATATATTTTGTTTATCCTTACACTCTGTTCGATATATGTGATATATTATTAATTTGTTTATGTTTCGGATACAATATAGCCAGCAAGTCACAAGAACAGATATTTCTTTCTTTAAAAAAAAGGGGAATTGAGCATTGCTTTGCTGTGAAGGCTTTCTATAGAACACTTAAATAAAAAGTGGTTTCCAAATAAGAGGAGCGTGTAGGTTCAAACCCTGTCGAAAAGTTTAAATTGTTTTTTTTTCATAAGACTTTCAAATACTCTAGCCGGTTGAAGTCAGTTAGACATGTTTCCCTAAATATCACGTTTATAGTGAAAGCTAGTCGTCATTTATGCGAATTTATGAATTGATAAATCATTCTTTCAGATTGTAAATATGATTTTATTTTTTGAAATTATTTTTCTCTAATTGACTGAATTTCAAGAAAAATTAATTGACAGGTCATTTCAGTAATAAGTATCAATCAAGTGACAGCAAGTCTCCTCAGTACCTCAGTGTACCTTTTTGTATTCAGTACCTCAGTGTACCCTTTTGTATTCAGGGTGATTTTACTAATGTTGTAGATTGTCTTTCATGGAAAATTAAAGTGGATGCAAAGATAAAGTCACAATAAGAGATGTGCATTTCTTTAAAAGGCTAATTGAACCTAGTCTTCTGTGGCTGAGCTTTCTAAAGAGCACATAGATTCAAAGATGTGTCCACAATATAAGGAGCATGTTAGATCGAATCCTGTTACAAATTAAACCTTTTTTTTTCATTATGACATTCAAATCGGTAGATATCATATATATATATATATTTTTTTTAAAAAAACAAAGATATCTATCAACATTGTGTTATCTGCATGTCTTATGTTGTTAAGATCGTGGCTGCTAATAATGAATTCTGGTAGGATTTCTCATTCTCTCAGAATTACCTCCCTGTATAGTCCAGTGAGAAGACAATGTTTAAAAAAAACAGAGATGTCTAAAAATGTATTCCCTAAATATAATGTTTTATAGTAAAAGCTCATCGTAATGAATGTGAATTTACGAACTGATAAATCATTCATCCGAATCGTAATGTTTTTATTTTTTAAATTATTTTCCTCAAATTATTGAAGTGTAAAAAAATTCCTCAACCATGACGAATATAATGTCTACTAAATTTTCTATTATTATTACATACCTAATCCTCGATTATTGTTTCTGACCAAATTTCTCAGTATGTATGTTATGCGTTGTTTTCCTCTGTTCCTTTTGCCTTCAAAGTGTCTTGTGAGTATCGAATTTTCCAAGACTTCTTTCCTTATTATATATTCTAGAAATTTCAAATCTTTCTTGTATTAAGTATAAATGTCCTTTTTGCTTTTTATTTGCCCAAAACTTCATTTTTGCTCACATGGTCGGTCCATAGTATCCTCAGCATTCTCCTGTAGAACTACATTTCTCTTCCTCATGTGTGAGGAAATTGTCCAGCATTCACTTCCATACAGGAAGACAGATAATACGTAACAGTTCAATACTCTTTTCTTGTTTCTAACGAAACCACATTCCTATTCTTTCAAGTCTCTTCTTCATCTTCGAGGAGATTGTCCAACATTCACTGCCATATAGGAGAACAGATATACTGTATTCCTTTCTTGAAAACTTCATCGTTTCTCTCATGTTCGTACCATCGTATCCTCAGTATCCTTCAGTAGAGCCACATTCCTATTTTTTCAAGTCTCTTCTTCATCTTCGAGGAGATTGTCCAACATTCACTGCCATATAGGAGAACAGATATACTGTATTCCTTTCTTGAAAACTTCATCGTTTCTCTCATGTTCGTACCATCGTATCCTCAGTATCCTTCAGTAGAACCACATTCCTATTCTTTCAAGTCTCTTCTTCATCTTCGAGGAGATTGTCCAACATTCACTGCCATATAGGAGAACAGATATACTGTATTCCTTTCTTGAAAACTTCATCGTTTCTCTCATGTTCGTACCATCGTATCCTCAGTATCCTTCAGTAGAACCACATTCCTATTCTTTCAAGTCTCTTCTTCATCTTCGAGGAGATTGTCCAACATTCACTGCCATATAGGAGAACAGATATACTGTATTCCTTTCTTGAAAACTTCATCGTTTATCTCATGTTCGTACCATCGTATACTCAGTATCCTTCTGTAGAGCCACATTTCTGCTGTCTGAATTCTTCTCTTCATCTGTGAGGAAATTGTCCAGCATTCTCTTCAATACAGGAAGACAGATAATACGTAACAGTTCAATACTCTTTTCTTGTTTCTAACGAATTTTTTCCTCTTTCTTAATACTTTGCTTAGCTTCTGGAAGGGGTCTTTGGCTATCCCAATGCGCCTTCGGATTTCAGTGTCACACTTTCCGTCCTCTCTTAAAACACTTCCCAGATATTCAAATTTTTGTACTTATTTCATTTTGGTATCACCAATTTGCAGTTTGAGATGTTCCTTTTGCTGACAACCATGCATTCTGTCTTGTTGATGTTTACTTTTTCCTTCTAGCTTTCCTTCACTACCTTCTGTAGTTTCTTTTCCGTATCTGCTATCAACACTGTGTCATCTGCATCTTATATATAAAGTACAGTGTATGCGTGTGTGTTCGCGCGCGTGTGTGTCTAAGCAACTCTTCCGCTACCACTGGTCCGATTTCAATGATTCATAGCTCATTCAAAAAAAAATTAGGTAGGAAACGATTTTTGTTGAGCTCAGATTCAGGGTTGCCAGATTATGTGAGGTTAAAATATATATTAATATATTATACTAGCCATTATCCTTGCTTTCATGGTTCTAGGGGAGTAACACCTTATTTTCCTTTTGTATCCAAAACTGCAGCTAGCTTAAAATGTTAAGCTAGCTTAAAAGCCGCCCTATCGGGTAGCATTTAAGCTAGCTCATGTTGAGGACTCTTAGTTTGGCCATCATCAGAATAGCTAGGGAGGAGTACATGCGATAGGCATCAATAAACTACAGAACTTAAAATTGATCGCTGCATTTAAGTATTGAATTAATGCTTAAGCTTACCTTTTAAAAGTTCAACCATAATTCTTTTGCTGCCACTTAATTTAAAGACGATTTGATGTACGTAGATCCTTATTTTCCGTACAATTATTTTTATTTCATGGGTGACAGAACAGAGAACAATTTATAAGATAAACTTAATATAGTGCAAAGATGGGAAAATAGAAATTAAAATTAATTATACATCCAACATTTGAAGAGTTAGAGAAATATAATAGCTAATTAAGTAAAATCTATGTTACGAATCTATACGAATAAATGCGAAATTGGAGCTCAATTCTTCCCTAATTCTGAGATTTAAAAAGCCCCAGATCTACTTTATAGAAATTTAACGTCTAAAAGCTCAATATCTGTATTATATATTATCTACTTCTAGACAATATCACTCTTCAGGTTTAACTAATTTACATATTGATTTTAAAAAGTTTATTTCATTAATTAATTGTCCTTTATTACTGTTCTTTTATTTGTTTTGATTTTCATATCAAAAATAGTTCTGTATATGAATATCGTCTTATTTAGTGCAGAAAAGTGTTTGAAATTTGCATTTTACTTGGCCTTCAACAAGTTGGCATCAATTTGTAAAACTTTCCTTAACTATAACAAGCGAATTTATGAATGAAATGGTCATTTAACATTTTTGTTGCAAAGATTTCAAGTAGTGAATATATCTTACTTTGCGAAGCAGTAACGAGCGGGCGAAGCCTGCTATAGATATATATATATATATATATATATATATATATATATATATATATATATATATATATATATATATATATATATAAAAGTGAACATAGAAGTCAACACTTAGACCCTCTAAGTGTTGACTTCTATGTTCACTTTTATATTCACACACGCTCTATCTCTGATATTGAGCACATTATCCCATAAATATAGCACACTTTAAGACTATATTTCTTCATATATATATATATATATATATATATATATATATGTATATATATTGTGGCTGACAGTAATGAATCCTGGTATTTCTTCTAATCCTCTCCGAATTGCCACACTGTAGAGGTTGAAAAATCCGGCGAGGATATTTTAAAAATAAAACATAGATATCTATTCCAACACACGTCTTCTCTTGTTTCTCTGTGTCACGCCAGAAGGTCCATCCTTCAAATCTACAAATCTACCATTCGTCCTTCCATGGAATACTGCTGCCATATATGGTCTGGTACCCCCGCCGTTCATCTCCATGTCCTTGACAAAATACATAGACGGATATGCAATGTGATAGGTCTTGATCTGGCATCTCGTCACTTTCTCACAGACGTTCTGTGGCTTCCTTCTGTCTTTTCTACAAATATTTTCATGGCAACTGTTCTGACGAGCTACTTTCACTGATACCTCGACTGCATGAATTTAAACGTGCTACTAGGTTGGCACCTCGGTCTCATCCTTTCACTGTTGAAACAGTTAAATGTGACCGCCTCTTCTACTCCAACAACTTCTCTCGCACTTCCCGACAGTGGAACTCCCTTCCACCTACTTGCTTCCCTGATAGCTATAATCTTCAAATATTCAAATACAATATCAATCGACATCTTGATCCTGATCCCCGTCTTTCCTCAAACACCCCTCTTTACGCTTGTTCTCACTCTTGAATACGAGTGGCACACGCGCCTTGCTTGGGGTTTTATACTTTAAAAAATATATAACATTTATAGTAAAAGCTAATAGTGATGTATGCGAATTTAATAAATTGTTAAATCAATCTTCCGGATTGTAAATATGACTGTATCTTTCTAAATTATTTTTCGCTAATTTATTGAATTGCAAAAAAATTCTCAACCATTACGAATATAATGGCTAGTGAATTCCTATTTTTATTACAGACTTCGTTCTTGGCTATTGTTTCCGACCAGATAACATCAAATATCCTGAAATAACTGTATCGCTACACATCTCAGTGTAACAATTTTTTTCCATGCGTCATGATTTCAATCTATATTTGAGGAAGCCGGAAAATATTTAATAGCAATAAATTTTTTTTAATTATTAATTGTTGATAACAGGAAGGATTTTTTTTTCTTTGATATCTGGCGTTTACACATTTCTTTCCGGGTCCCGCCAAGGGACCTAAGGTTAGAAATGGCATCATGACACTTTCCACTGCATAAAAAAAAATAATAATAATTACATAGATAAAGCCTTTCGTAAAGTGTGGGCTGTACTTGTCAAAACAATTTTTTGTGTCTCTTTGAGACTTTGGACTTCCAGGGATCCCTTCAATCAGCCTACTGGAATCTTTTCCAACCAGTCCAAGAGCTCCAACTACAACAGAGATTGTTGATGTTCCCATATGCCACATTTTTGAGATTTCTATTTCAAGATCCTTGTATTTTGACAGCTTTTCGTATATCTTCAAAGATACATTGCAGTCTTCAGGGACTGCCATATCAATAAGGAGGCACTTATTTTGTTTGTGGTCTTTAATAACAATGTCTGGGCGGTTGGCTTTGATTGTTCTGTCAGTGTGTATTGTGTAGTCCCATAGAATTGTAACAGGTCGTATCTCCGTAACCGGGTCTGGGTGGTGTTCGTACCAGTTTCTTTCAGTTTCCTTCCCGTAGGAGGTGCAAATTTTCCAGTGCAGATATTGGCCCACTCTGTCATGCCGGGTTTTATATTCAGTGGGTGCCAATATCGTGCAACCTGATACAAGATGATCAATGGTTTCTGGATATTTATCACAGAATCTGCTTTTGGGGCTAACATAGTATTTTAGTATATGTGCTTGATAATTCCTAGTTAACAAGCATTGGTCCTGTGCAGCAAGGATAAAACCTTCAGTTTCAGCTTTCAACCCTGCACTATTATTATTATTATTATTATTATTATTATTATTATTATTATTATTATTATTATTATTATTATTATTATTATTATTCTCTTGTTCTCCTGAGAAGAACAGGACCACACCCTCAGCATTTTAGTTGCTGCTGAAGTGGTTTTGGTACCAAGTGGGGCTTCACTGAGTAGTGTTTCCAGACCCAGACCAGACTGCTTTTGAATTCAAAGTTGTCCTTCTATTAAAGTAATTCCAAATCATAACACCGTCATTGTGTATTCAACCGGTAGTAAGTATTGTAATACTTACAATCAAAACAATATCTGACACACCCTAAACTGTGTAGAAATTACTTATCATGGTAGTAAAATCTCAATGTAAACGCCCATATTATTAAAGCCCAGGGTACCGTCGACAAGTTATCTCTAGTGTAGAAATCTAGACTTCCAGACAACATGAAAAGAAACCTCTTTCAAGCAACTGTTACTTCTGGTCTATTGTATGGCTACTCAGCATGGACCCTTACCTCAATAATTGGATAGAAGATTGGATGGAGCCTACACTCGCATGCTAAAAGTAGTTTTGAGCGCCACTTGGACAGATCATCTGACCAATGAACGATTGCATGAGAAACTTCTTTAGTTTCAGACATCATCAAAGATCGTAGTAACAGTTGCAGGGCATTGCTGGAGAGTTAGAGACGAAATTATTAGTGAAGTTCTTTTGTGGGGGGGGGCCTAGACAAGAAAGAGCTGTCGGAGGACGACAAGCCAAGACCTATATCGCGCAGATTAGGGGAAGATATAAACTGCATTACCCTTGACCTGCCGAATATGAGGGACAATAAAATTGGATTGCGATAAATGATCGCGGAAATAAGTGCAAGAAGCGCGATCGGATGATGATGATGATGATGATGATGATGATGATGATGATGATGATGATGATGATTATGATGATGATGATGATGATGATGATGATTATGATGATGATGATGATGATGATGATGATGATGATGATGATGATGATGATTAGTAATCTGTAATCCAGAATTCTCCCTAGAATTATTTCATCTTTTTATTAATTCTTTTTTTCCGTATGATCTCGACTCTTCCCCGTTTCACCAGTTCTCCAGTCGTTTTTCAAGCGTTTTCAGCCTTGAACCATCCAACTGATAATGACTTTCAAGCAATTATTGCCACTACACTCTCAAACTCCTGGTAAAATCGAACTACTAAGCTACCTTTTTACCCTCAGTTCCATAGACTCTATGACAGGCCCTAAAGTTGACATTCGCTATACAGAAGAAGATAAAGTATATTCATTACTTCCATAATTCTTTTTATAGATATTGGATCGTATTTACTCTTAATGTCTTTAATTTTAAGGCCGAAAATATGGGGTCACCCAGCAAGAATCGAATTTACTATTAAGTCGGAATTGATCTAGTGAGACAAGTATGCAAGCTATGAGACCACGTCGAAGTGCACTATGAATTTCTAAGCGTAGCTTAGATGTGGCACAAGGCCGTAAATGTAGAACACCCTGAGGGGACAGAACTCACTACTCAGTCGTAATTGATCTAGCGAGACAACCTTTTTAATCATTACACCATGTCGAAATTATATTGTGGTTCAAAAAATCAAATATCTAAAAATCGGTTCTCATTTTATTTTCAGGATGATCTTTTAAAACAATTTAGGAAGAATCTTATTCCACTTCAACTTTTTTTTTCACATTCCGAACAACGAACAAGAAAGTTCCTCTGATCTTTGCATAACGTTTCTGCCAAAATGATTACGGACAGTCTTTACTTTCTACTCACGGGCTCGTAATTCACACAAGTATCATAAATATAACCACTAAATTCTCGTAATAATTTGACGGGCGCATTTAGAAAGCTACTTGAATAATCATGAAAATTTGACTCGCCACTTGCTAAATATTTAGAAAAAGCATTTTGCCAGCTTGAACGCACCACACGGTAACATAGCTGGCCACTCGTATTCGAGGATACCTGTCTACTAGAGCGGCCAACCAATCCCTATTGCAGACGATTGCTCAGGCGCATTTGTGTTTATTCAACACCCACAGAGCCCACCAGTGGTTTATACTACAACTATGCTGAGCAGACCTTAGTTACAGTTCCAGAGCGTGTAATGTTGCGAGTGAACAAGGCTAGGACGCTCAAGCCCTCGGCCACGATGACTTATAACTTTGTGTCTGCAAAATTATCGACGGCCCAAAAGACTTCCCTAACTCACAAGGCTTGGGTCAACCCGTGGTATTTTCAGGAATTTTCCAAAGAATCAACCCCTCCAGTCCGATAACATCAGGGAGTCTGACAAATTGACCATGGTGAGATTCGAACCCGGGTCTCATGGTTAGAATGAGAACTTTCTAACCACACGGTAATAATGAATAGTTAAATGCATTATTATTGTTTTCACAAACAGTAAAAGTATCACATTTTTATTGACAATGTTGGCATAAGACAGTTACGAATCACGTCGAAATTTCGGTTCTCATGCGATTACCAAAGTTAAGCAACATTGAGCCTGGTCAGTACTCAAATGGGTGACAAGCTACACAACTGGGATAGCAAGCCAACAATATCACTATTTATACTAACAGAAGACCTTGATATGCGAAAGTGCTTCTTCACTGACACGTCGCATGACTCACCGGCAATTGTCAAGAGAACTTATGGAACAACATTGTTTTATTGCTGTCTATATTCTTGGAAAGAAGCGGCCATCTTCTTGTTATTCTTATTTTGACTTTTTCAATCTTTTTTCCCGTTAATAGTGGTGGTTATCGCTATAGTAAATGAAACTCTCGTTAATATATTATTTATTATTTATTAGTTATTCAATTGATAGCATTTTTCTTAGTATATGTGATCTTCCTTGCAGGACAATTTTCTGGGCAACTTGTATGTTGATGTTACCTGGGGAACCGTTAGTAAAATTGTCCTTTCCTTTTCTCACGAGGCCCAGTGCTCCGATTACTATTGGTACAGTCTCAGTCTTCATTTCCCACATCCTGTTAATCTCGATCTCCAGGACCTTGTAGTTGGACAATTTCTCGATAATTTTCATGACGGTGTTTCTCTCAGATTATTATTATTATTATTATTATTATTATTATTATTATTATTATTATTATTATTATTTGTGTATATCATGTTTCCTGCTTTGTATTCTGTCCAGCCGGATCCAAACTATGGTCCTTAGGCTCTATAGGAGAATTGTCATTTTATTGATAGCATTTTTCTTAGTATATGAGATGTTCCTAGTAGGGCAATTTTCTGGGAAACTTGTATGTTACGGTTACCTGGAACACCGTTAGTAAAATTGTCCTTTCCTTTTCTCACGAGGCCCAGTGCTCCGATTACTATTGGTACAGTCTCAGTCTTCATTCCCCACATCCTGTTAATCTCGATCTCCAGGTCCTTGTATTTGGACAATTTCTCGATATTTTTTATGGAGATGTTTCTCTCAGAAGTGGTGCTGCCATGTCAATAAGAATACACTTCCTGAATTTCTTGTCTTTTATGATAAATATAATTTCCATGTCACTTTGAACTGGTATGCCCCAGAGGATACTTACATCGTTATTTTGGGAAACTGTCAGGTTGGTTCTCATACCATTTCTCAGTGGTTTCGATTTTGTACTTCTTGCACATCTTCAAGTGCACATATGTCGCTACTTTGCTATGCCTGTGGGTATTTTCATTTTTTGCTACTTCCGGAAATCCTGAAATAAATATGGTCGACAGCTTCATCATATTTTCCGCAGATCCGGCATTTCGGGGTAGTCCCATACTTGATTATGTGATAGTGATAGGATCTGGTTGTGAGGCTTTGGTCCTGAGCTGCACTGATAATAATAATAATTATTATTATTATTATTATTATTGTTATTATTATTATTATTATTACAACAAATGGTAGAAAGTCTCTATTTAAAATAATCCATTCACTAATAGCCCCATAGTCACTGTTCCCCGTCCGCTGCAGTGACGACCAACGGCTACTTCTTCGTTTGCTCTACACACATATTTATCGTAAACCTCGGAAAATTATGATGCAAATGTCGAAACCATCAACCCCGAATCACTGATTTCCTTTCTCCGCAATGACAGCTTCGATCCCGGCAAGGAAATGAAGCATGCCAACTTTCACTAGATGTGCGGATTGGGCCTCGTTAATCAAAATGGTTGCAACAGAGGGAGACAGTCGCCATGTCCATTGCTTCACACATTGCTACTCGCTCATGATCCGCCACCCTCACCGTTATTCTAAACCCACTTTGCCCCCCCCCCCTGTCTACGCCTGAACACCGAAGAAGTGAATGGGGTATATGGACGTGGGGAGATCTTGTTTGTGTGGAGTGTGTAGAGAGACAGAAAGTAAGGAGTGAGTATTCAGATGAATCAGAGTTGAAAACTGACTGTCAATTCGAGAAAGAGATACACAAATCAAATCAATATTACTTACTCACTGGACAATCAGAGTGCGGCTCTGTTGGGGAGGGGTACACATGAGGGGCTGCAAGGTGTGTAAAGAATTTATTTATGCTCCGGTAGGATCCGATCTTTTACAATGGCACTTATGTACTGGATGCTAGAAATATTGTATAATATCAATTAGGGGCGAGAGCA
Source organism: Acanthosepion esculentum (assembly GCA_964036315.1). Classification (NCBI taxonomy): domain Eukaryota; kingdom Metazoa; phylum Mollusca; class Cephalopoda; order Sepiida; family Sepiidae; genus Acanthosepion; species Acanthosepion esculentum. Next base: position 76,489,663 of record OZ038511.1, on the reverse strand, counting down.
CTATGTATAAAATTTAAACCGGCTGATAATACCAGTATCAGTGATGACGCACTGAAATAAAATTGATTTTAATAGAGATAATAGGTGTTTGATAACGACAATATCACTAATGGAAACAAAGAAAGAAAAATGAAAAGAAAGAGAGTGATAAAAGAAAGAAAGAAATCTGTAAAGAAAGAAAGGTGTAAACAAAGAAAGGACAGTGTAAAGAAAGAAAGAAAGAAAGAAAGAAAGAAAGAAAGAAAGAAAGAAAGAAAGAAAGAAGTGTAAAAGGAGAAAGATAAAAAGAAAAGAGTAAAGAAAGAAAAAGAAAAGGGTAAGGAAAGAGAAAAAAGAAATAAAGAACAGTGTAAAGAAAGAAAGAGAGAAAGAAGAGGGAAAGAAAGAAAGACAAGTGTAAAGAAAGAAAAGTGTAAAGAAAGAAAAAGATGAAAACCATAAAGAGAGAAAGAATGAAAAAATTTGAAGAAAGACAAAAAGAACAAATGAAAATGAAGAAAACGAGAAAGGCGCAAAGAAAGAAAGAAAGAAAGAAAAGTGTAAAGATAGAAAATGGTAACGAAAAAAAAAGAAGAACTTAAAGAAAGAAATGCGTGAAGAAAGAAAAATGAAAAGCGTAAAGAAAGAAAAAAATGAAAATGTGGAAAATAAAAAAAGAAAGAAAGAAATAAAGAAAGAGAGGGAAAAAATGAGAAAAGCGTAATAAAAGAAAGAGAATGAGAAATGCTCCAAGAAAGAAAGAAACATACATTCAAACAAAAAACAAAATGGGAAAGAAAATTAGAAAATCGTAAAGAAAAAGAAACAAACAAAGAAAGAAAAAAGAAAGCAAGAAAAAAAAGGAAAAGGCGATAAAAATGGCGTGTGGTTTGGTAGGCAGAAGAAAGAAACAAAATAGAGCAAATTTAAAAGGAAGAATGACATAGGAAGATGAATAATCAAGAGAACTGTTTTTAAAAGATAGAATGAAATAAGAGAAGACAAAGGACGGAAAGTGTGACACTGAAATCCGAAGGCGCATTGGGATAGCCAAAGACGCCTTCCAGAAGCTAAGCAAAGTATTAAGAAAGAGAACAATCCGATAGGGCGGCTTTTTAGCTAGCTTAACATTTTAAGCTAGCTGCAGTTTTGGATACAAAATTAAAATAAGGTGTTACTCCCCTAGAACCATGAAAGCAAGGATAATGGCTAGTATAATATATTAATATATATTTTTAACCTCGCATAATCTGGCAACCCTGAATCTGAGCTCAACAAAAATCGTTTCCTACCTATTTTGTTTTTTGAATGAGCTATGAATCATTGAAATCGGACCAGTGGTAGCGGAAGAGTTGCTTAGACACACACGCGCGCGAACACACACGCATACACTGTACTTTATATATAAGATGCAGATGACACAGTGTTGATAGCAGATACGGAAAAGAAACTACAGAAGGTAGTGAAGGAAAAAGTAAACATCAACAAGACAGAATGCATGGTTGTCAGCAAAAGGAACATCTCAAACTGCAAATTGGTGATACCAAAAAGAAATAAGTACAAAAATTTGAATATCTGGGAAGTGTTTTAAGAGAGGACGGAAAGTGTGACACTGAAATCCGAAGGCGCATTGGGATAGCCAAAGACGCCTTCCAGAAGCTAAGCAAAGTATTAAGAAAGAGAAAAAAATTCGTTAGAAACAAGAAAAGAGTATTGAAATGTTACGTATTATCTGTCTTCCTGTATGGAAGTGAATGCTGGACAATTTCCTCACAGATGAAGAGAAGAATTCAGACAGCAGAAATGTGGTTCTACAGAAGGATACTGAGGATACGATGGTACGAACATGAGAGAAACGATGAAGTTTTCAAGAAAGGAATACAGTATATCTGTTCTCCTATATGGCAGTGAATGTTGGACAATCTCCTCGAAGATGAAGAAGAGACTTGGAAGAATAGGAATGTGGTTCTACTGAAGGATACTGAGGATACGATGGTACGAACATGAGAGAAACGATGAAGTTTTCAAGAAAGGAATACAGTATATCTGTTCTCCTATATGGCAGTGAATGTTGGACAATCTCCTCGAAGATGAAGAAGAGACTTGGAAGAATAGGAATGTGGTTCTACTGAAGCATACTGAGGATACCACGGACTGAACATGTCAGCAACGATGAAGTTTTCGAGAAAATGCGAAAAAAAAAATGGAAACTTATACTTAAAATCAGGAAGAGAGAGTTGAAATTTCTTGTGAACATAATGAGGAAAAAGTGCTTGGAAAATCTTATCCTCACGGGGAACATGGAAGGTAAAATGGACAGAAAAAACAACGCATAACATATTTAGTGAGCTTGAGTAAATAGATTATGGAACATAGTTTAGGAGAGATAACAAAAAGGCAAAAATTATTAAGAGGTACAAAAGAACTGGAAATTGTGGAGAGCCATGATCGCCATCCTCCTAAAGGTGTATGGTACATAGAAAAAGAATGTGTTTGAGCAAATGGATGGTGGAACAAGGTTTAGGCGAGATAACAAAAAGACAAAAATTATTAAGATGTACAAAGGACTGGAAATTGTGGAGAGCCATGATCGCCATCATCCTGAAGGTACACGGCACATAAAAAAAGAAGTAAAAACAAATTTTTAAAAAGAAAGAAATGCTCAGATGAAAGAAAGGCTGGTGGGAGGACTGCTATTAAAAGATAGAACGAAATGGAGGTAGGAACGAGGGCAAATCAGCTGGGGGTGGGTAGAATCGGAAAGAAAAGAAAAGAAAATGTGAAAGAAGACGGAACTAAAAATAAGAAACTCGAGCTAATGAGGTTATATTTTTGTTTTACGGCATATCAACCATAATGGTTTATTTAATGCCGACATTTTAAAAATAGATTCGTATCAACAAATTATGTATTCTTTGTACGAAATCCGTTTGTAGGAGATCAGGTTTCATTGGCGTATTTTTTACGAAGTGGGTTTGTGGAGAGTCTGGTTTCATTGATGCATTTTTTCAAATATGCACTTTGTAGAGAAGTTAGAGGGTTAATATTAAACTGTTTTTTATGACTGTGGTAGGTAATATGAATGAAATAAGAATAAAATGGAGTCGCATGTAGTGAAGATAATTAAGATATAGAGAATTGATGGAGATAGATCTTTGACCTGAAGAGGTTAAGATTGTAGTGTTTAGGGAAGAATCGACGTGGCAGTTACTTCCACAAATAAGCAGTTCTTGGGAAAATGTTGTCTGGGTAGAACATTCTTCTTAGTTTTTCAATGCGGGGTAAATGTAGGTGATTCGAATCCGTGGACGAGGCATGATTTGCCCTAGCTGTAAAAGTCGAACTGATGGAACTGAAAACATGAGATCGTCGGAAATTTGTCAGGAAAATACCGACGAGGTGGCGATAGGCTTGCGGGGTTGCATTTGGGGGAAAACAGAGAAATAATGAATGTAAGAAGGAATTCAAAAGGTTGTGGGAAAAAAAAGAAAGTTTGGCAATAATAACGAGAGAAAAGGATTTTCAGGGCGAGGAAATAAAGCAAAAAAAAGACATGCGCACCACTGCTCTATGGAACCGACTCCCGAGAAGATGCTTTTTCGATATCTTAACATGTACGAGTGTAGGGTAAATCGTTATGTCTGCCACATATCAGCATAAACTGTATGTCTTACTCTGTAATCCTCTGTCTCGAGGGGAGCATCAATTTTTTTTAAAAATACTTCCTTGATAATTAAATTGCTATAGTACGTTGATTATGGCATTTTCAATTCGTAACTCGCATCTTGGATTGTCTCCATTGCTGAAAAACCAAGCATTCCGTCTTACTTTTAGATGGTCCTCTCTATCGATCTTCATGATTTTCTCTCTTTTATTGCTCTGAGGAATATCTTGACCCTTAACAACCCCGTTCTGTTATCAATTTACACAAACGTATTTCTCTGTACTTCTCTGGTCTACAATATGTCCTGGGAGTGTTAAATTCTCCTCGTCCTCTTTCTTCTTGTATGCATAAGTTTAAATATTAATCCGACTACTCTTTCTACTCTTCCTTCAAGTACTACTACAACTACTACTAAAGATTTAGTAGTAAGAAAATATTTGCTGCATATACCAATTTCGGCACCAGACAAGATTTACAGAAAGGGACCAACTCATTAGAAATTACTTAAAACACTAAGCAAGTACTCATCACTTAGCGGTTAGTCCTAAAAAGGTCTTGTTCTGATTGTAAGTATACGTTTCCTTGTTGCCTCTGTCTTCTTTAACTCTTTTTCGTTGTTCACATGTTCTACTCATTCTTGGTGTCCGTAAAAAAAAACAATTTCTCTACATAGGGCAAATCATGCCTCGTCCACGGATTCGAATCACCTACATTTACCCCGCATTTAAAAACTAATTAAGAATGTTCTACCCAGACAACATTTTCCCAAGAACTGCTTATTTGTGGAAATATCTGAAAAGAATGTATCCATGAAACCAGACTCTCTACAAACCTTCTTCCCAAAAATACATCAATGAAACCTGATCTGCAGCAAACAGATTTCGTACAAAGAATATACCATTTATTCATACGAATCTATTTTTAAAATGTCGGCATTAAGTAAACCATTAAGGTTGATATGCCGTAAAACAAAATAAATAAAACCAAATCTATTTTTAACATTTCTTAGTAGAAAACCTCTCTATAAGTCTTTCTTCATCTCAGTCTAGCATTCACTGCCATATAAATTCTTGAAATTTTCATAGCATTTCCCCCCTTTTTTTTACTTCTTACCAAAGTTTCGTATCTCTTTTTTGTCGCTTTACGACATTTTCCACTATCTGCACTACTCAGTTAAATTACTTTACCTGCTTGGTTTTAACGTCCCCAATGTGTATCTCACACTTTGGGCTGCCTCTTTTGCTCACAACTGTGAATTCTGTTTTCTTAAAGATAATATAATTAATATTATCAAACGTACATAATTCTCGCTAATGAACCAATTTTCTTTCGGGGATTCGTTTGTATAAGAGCTGGCATGTACATATGGCTGGTAATTCTTAGATGCGTGACTCTCTCAGGGTGTTTGATGAAATCAAGTGTCTTCTAGTTAGTTGCATATTGTCTCATTTAATTTCTTACACCCTGGCTTTCCTTACTTGCTTAAGACATTGAAAATGAAATGTCCTCCCAAATGTTAAAGCTAATTACTTATCGCTTCATCAGCAAGATCGATTCTCTTTGTTAACAGAAGTAAGAAAGTCGCAAGTAAATTGTACGGTGAACAGCTAATACAAGGCTCAAGAACCACTCAAGGTAGATGATGTGTGATATGAATGTAAGTAAATATTCTACTCCTCTACATCTGGAAGTGATGGAAGAATAATTTTTGTTTCATTCGTCCAGTGTAATTTAATCCCTTTTATAGTAGGCAACTGTATATTTTGTTTCTGTCGTCCACTTAATAGAATGCCCAAGAGCCACTGAATAAGACGGAAATGAAAGTAAGAAGTGCATATTATATGGAAATATGTATGCTCGGGTAGATAACGGTTGACAATAGACTTGAAGAAGTTAAGACCAAGGGAAGCATCCTCTCGGGAGTCTCTTCACATAGTAAGAGTTCTGAAGAAGAGGCTAAGGCAGTGGTTCCCAACCACTGTGCCGCGGTACATTAGTGTGCCGCATAATGATTACTGGTGTGCCGCGAAGAGATAATACCTAGAAGCCATTTAATTTCATTTTGTTTAATAAAGACATTCAATTTCTTAATCATGATGACACCGCTCAATTCAAAATGGCCGAATTTCTGGAATCTAAACGTTTCGCGCATACTAATTGGTAAGCGTTATTATGGTTTATATTAGTCATGGGACGATTAATCGGAATATCAGGAGTTTTTCAAAGTATCGGGAATCGGCATCGGAGCTGAATAATTCAGACCCGATTTCGATACCAAAATGATTCCTAAGTACACAGGTTGTAAGACAAAAAGTTCTAACACAGAACTGTACTATGTGAGGTTTTACGTAATGCTCCTAACTCCCAAACATTTTTTTACCTTTTCATAATCATTTTGAATCTTTTCAATTTCAGGCTAATCTAACTTTATGCACAACTGTCCAACTGACATTCACCATTATTCTTTTATACCCGATATTGAATACAGGATATGTTGATTTATGTGAATAAAAATTCTTCTTATATAATATTCTTTGTTTTTTATTATCTTATTGCAAAAAGGCTTTATGAGTGGAAAATATTTATTTTTTGTGATAGGTGTGCCGCGAAAATTTAAAGAACTCAATAGTGTTCCGCCATGTAAACAAAGTTGGGAACCACTGGGCTAAGGTAACTTCTTTACTAACGAAATAAGACGGAAATTTGAATTAGTCTCTTCTGTATACGGCGTATGGTGGTCCTAGAGTTGAAGGTTTCAATAGGTGCAACTACATTCGTCTGGAAATTTTCCATGGAATTTTAGCGATAGAGTAACGAGAGGTTAACATTATTTCGTCTGTGGGAAATGGATTGTAGGGTGGAAAATAATTTTTCATCCACAAAGAACGCGAAGCGCTTTCGAGTTCTGTCAAGGCTAGAAACTGAGGGTTGGGCAATTCCAGCACAGATATTATTCCTTGGTATTTTTTATGACAAATTGCAAACAGTTTCGACAAAGTTTCCCTTGACAAGCTCAGCACGCAACTGTGCTGCTGCAGTAAGTGTTATTCGGTCTGAAGTGCATTCATGCCTTTTGGATTCCTTTGACGCTACATTGTACCAATATCAGTAATGACTTAGAAAATCGAAATAATTTTATTATTTTGGGATCCTAAGCCATTAGTTTAGATTATTTTTAAGCGATCTGTGTTTTAAATTTACCTGTATAGAAAGAAGAGAGATTGGTTTTCATGGGCGGCGAAATGTATAAAATGGACCCAAATTTGATTGGAGCAGAGATTAAGGACACATATATGGGGGGAAAAACATCAGGAAAAGGGAAAATAAGAAAAAGAGAAAGGGGAAGAGTTTGAGGAACAGAAGGAAGGAAGGAAGGAAGGAAGGAAGGAAGGAAGGAAGGAAGGAAGGAAGGAAGGAAGGAAAAATTTAGACGAAACCTCAATCGCCATGTTGTCTTCTTGAACCCTGTTGCGTTTGTGTTCAATTTTTCTCCTTCTCAATTATGAGACTCTGTTTCACCGTCACTCTCTGCAACTCCCGGCGTTCTTGTAGCATTGTTGCCTTGCTTAGAGTGAAATGAATAAAAAGAGTAATGTAAAGTGAAAAAGAAAAGAGGATGTAAGGAAGGAAGGAAGGAAAGGCGGAATGAAGGTAAGAAAGACAGAAAGAAAGAGACAAGTAGCGTAGAAAAGAAAGAAAGAAAGAAATGACAGAAAGACAGAAAGAAAGAGGAAAGTAGCGTAGAAAGAAAGAGGAAAGTAGCGTAGAAAGAAAGAAAGAAAGAAAGAAAGAGGAAAGTAGCGTAGAAAGAAAGAAAGAGGAAAGTAGCGTAGAAAGAAAGAAAGAAAGAGACAAGTAGCGTAGAAAAGAAAGAAAGAAAGAAAGAAAGAAAGAAAGAAATGACAGAAAGACAGAAAGACAGAAAGAAAGAGGAAAGTAGCGTAGAAAGAAAGAAAGAAAGAGGAAAGTAGCGTAGAAAGAAAGAAAGAGGAAAGTAACGTAAAAAGAAAGAAAGAAAGAAAGAGGAAAGTAGCGTAGAAAGAAAGAAAGAAAGAAAGAAATGACAGAAAGACAGAAAGACAGAAAGAAAGAGGAAAGTAGCGTAGAAAGAAAGAAAGAAAGAGGAAAGTAGCGTAGAAAGAAAGAAAGAGGAAAGTAACGTAAAAAGAAAGAAAGAAAGAGGAAAGTAGCGTAGAAAGAAAGAAAGAAAGAAAGAAAGAGGAAAGTAGCGTAGAAAGAAAGACAGAAAGAAAGAGACAAGTAGCGTAGAAAAGAAAGAAAGAAAGAAAGAAAGAAAGAAATGACAGAAAGACAGAAAGAAAGAGGAAAGTAGCGTAGAAAGAATGAAAGAAAGAAAGAAAGTAGAAAGGAAGATAATAGAAGGAAGATTAGAATGAAAGAATGAATGGATGAAAGAAGAAAAGAAGAAAGTAAGGAAGGAAGATGAAAATGAAGGAAAACGTAAAAGTGGAAGATTAAAATGAAGGAAGGAAGGAAGGAATGGAGGAAGGCAGGAAGGAATGATGATGATGATTGTTATGATGATGTAACGAAAGAAGTAGCGTTCGAATGTAGGAAAAACAATTAATGAAGGAAGTACGAATGAAAAAAAAGAAGAAAAAAGGTGAAAATGAAGACAGATGTGAAAGATGGAAGATTAAACAGAAGGAAGCAAGGTGGTGGAAAAGAAGTAAAAAAAATGAAGATGTGACGTAAAAAAGCAAAGAAGATAAAAAATGAAGGAAGGGGAGAAGAAAGAAAGAAAGAAAGAAAGAAAGAAAGAAAAAAAGAAAGAAAGAAAGGCAAATTAAAAGAATCAGCTAAAAAAATAATAAAGAATTTACTTTTTGACAAAGTAGCAAGCAAGGAAAAATATGAGGAAAAGCTAAAAATTAGGACCAAAAAGTATAAGAAAGACGAAAGAACAGAAGGAGAAAAGGAAGAAAGAAGAAAGTACGAATGAAAGAGAAAGAGAAAAATAATTAATTCCTAAAAAAAGATATTGTAATGAAAATGAGAAAAAGAAAAACTAATGTGTAATTGAATAAGGTAGAAAGAGAAAAGTATGAAGAAAATTAAAAAAAAGAAACATCTTTATCGGATTGTAGGCAGAACGTGTGGCCAACGCAGTAGAATAACAACATATCACTATTTTGTATGTTGCGAAATCTTCTCAAATTGTTTTCGTCAACATTGACAAATTTAAACCAAACATTCAGAAGATGACGGGTGAGCCGAAGCAACAAAAAGAACAATAGCCGTGCGCTGGCGAAAAAATCAAGAAATAATAGTTTTTTTTTTTTTTGTTTTGCTTTTTTGTTTTTTTGTATTACATTTATTTTCATTTTTTATTTTTTTTTATTCATTTCTTTTCAGCCTAACTTAATTCAATTATTTGTCCGAGATGCATTTGTTGCCAGAGCGTTTTGTATCCGAATGAAGTCAAGATCGGATGATGACTTCGGAGAAAGATGATGCTAGCACAATGGTACACCATTAAATTTAATGACAGTGAGCGTTATATTAATTCCCGGCTAATTTCGCTTTCTCCGACGAAAATACCAACGCGAATACTAGAAATCAGTTTTGTATGAACAATCGACTGGTTTCGACAAATTTTATTTCAACATCAGAATAAAAATGTTAATGCCAATATAAGTATTCGGTACTCATAGACCGGGCAACGAGTTCTTCTGTTGGTGGAAATTTATAAAATCTTTCTCTGGAAACAATTTTTCAGGAAAATAGGTTTCTCAAGTCCAGCAGATGTTATAGCTCTTTCCAGTAATGATAGGCGTTTCCTTCCTAAACTTTTATTTCAAGTAGTGTGGAAAGTGAACATCATGGTTATGTCAATATTTTCTCTGTTACAAGTCATCAGATGATACGTTTTCTGTTATCTGGTACCGTTCTTGTTTGTGATTCTGCAGCTCCAGTCTACAAAATTCGAAGAAGTGCTGCTGTTTAAAATGCTCGAGTGATGTGATTTCTTTTATTTGGTACAATTCTTTGTTTGTGACTCTGTAACGCCAGTCCACGACTTTTGAAGAAGAGCTGCTGTTGGATGTTCTCAAGTGATATGGTTTCTTTTATTTGGTACAATTCTTTCTTTGTGACTCTGTAACGCCAGTCCACGACTTTTGAAGAAGAGCTGCTGTTGGATGTTCTCAAGTGATATGGTTTCTTTTATTTGGTACAATTCTTTCTTTGTGACTCTGTAACGCCAGTCCACTACTTTTGAAGAAGAGCTGCTGTTGGATGTTCTCAAGTGATATGGTTTCTTTTATTTGGTACAATTCTTTGTTTGTGACTCTGTAACGCCAGTCCACGACTTTTGAAGAAGAGCTGCTGTTGGATGTTCTCAAGTGATGTGGTTTCTTTTATTTGGTACAATTCTTTGTTTGTGACTCTGTAACGCCAGTCCACGACTTTTGAAGAAGAGCTGCTGTTGGATGTTCTCAAGTGATGTGGTTTCTTTTATTTGGTACAATTCTTTCTTTGTGACTCTGTAACGCCAGTCCACGACTTTTGAAGAAGAGCTGCTGTTGGATGTTCTCAAGTGATATGGTTTCTTTTATTTGGTACAATTCTTTGTTTGTGACTCTGTAACGCCAGTCCACGACTTTTGAAGAAGAGCTGCTGTTGGATGTTCTCAAGTGATATGGTTTCTTTTATTTGGTACAATTCTTTCTTTGTGACTCTGTAACGCCAGTCCACGACTTTTGAAGAAGAGCTGCTGTTGGATGTTCTCAAGTGATATGGTTTCTTTTATTTGGTACAATTCTTTCTTTGTGACTCTGTAACGCCAGTCCACGACTTTTGAAGAAGAGCTGCTGTTGGATGTTCTCAAGTGATATGGTTTCTTTTATTTGGTACAATTCTTTGTTTGTGACTCTGTAACGCCAGTCCACGACTTTTGAAGAAGAGCTGCTGTTGGATGTTCTCAAGTGATATGGTTTCTTTTATTTGGTACAATTCTTTCTTTGTGACTCTGTAACGCCAGTCCACGACTTTTGAAGAAGAGCTGCTGTTGGATGTTCTCAAGTGATATGGTTTCTTTTATTTGGTACAATTCTTTCTTTGTGACTCTGTAACGCCAGTCCACGACTTTTGAAGAAGAGCTGCTGTTGGATGTTCTCAAGTGATGTGGTTTCTTTTATTTGGTACAATTCTTTGTTTGTGACTCTGTAACGCCAGTCCACGACTTTTGAAGAAGAGCTGCTGTTGGATGTTCTCAAGTGATGTGGTTTCTTCTATTTGGTACAATTCTTTCTTTGTGACTCTGTAACGCCAGTCCACGACTTTTGAAGAAGAGCTGCTGTTGGATGTTCTCAAGTGATATGGTTTCTTTTATTTGGTACAATTCTTTCTTTGTGACTCTGTAACGCCAGTCCACGACTTTTGAAGAAGAGCTGCTGTTGGATGTTCTCAAGTGATATGGTTTCTTTTATTTGGTACAATTCTTTGTTTGTGACTCTGTAACGCCAGTCCACGACTTTTGAAGAAGAGCTGCTGTTGGATGTTCTCAAGTGATATGGTTTCTTTTATTTGGTACAATTCTTTCTTTGTGACTCTGTAACGCCAGTCCACGACTTTTGAAGAAGAGCTGCTGTTGGATGTTCTCAAGTGATATGGTTTCTTTTATTTGGTACAATTCTTTGTTTGTGACTCTGTAACGCCAGTCCACGACTTTTGAAGAAGAGCTGCTGTTGGTTGTTCTCAAGTGATATGGTTTCTTTTATTTGGTACAATTCTTTGTTTGTGACTCTGTAACGCCAGTCCACGACTTTTGAAGAAGAGCTGCTGTTGGATGTTCTCAAGTGATGTGGTTTCTTTTATTTGGTACAATTCTTTCTTTGTGACTCTGTAACGCCAGTCCACGACTTTTGAAGAAGAGCTGCTGTTGGATGTTCTCAAGTGATGTGGTTTCTTTTATTTGGTACAATTCTTTCTTTGTGACTCTGTAACGCCAGTCCACGACTTTTGAAGAAGAGCTGCTGTTGGATGTTCTCAAGTGATGTGGTTTCTTTTATTTGGTACAATTCTTTGTTTGTGACTCTGTAACGCCAGTCCACGACTTTTGAAGAAGAGCTGCTGTTGGATGTTCTCAAGTGATATGGTTTCTTTTATTTGGTACAATTCTTTCTTTGTGACTCTGTAACGCCAGTCCACGACTTTTGAAGAAGAGCTGCTGTTGGATGTTCTCAAGTGATATGGTTTCTTTTATTTGGTACAATTCTTTGTTTGTGACTCTATAACGCCAGTCCACGACTTTTGAAGAAGAGCTGCTGTTGGATGTTCTCAAGTGATATGGTTTCTTTTATTTGGTACAATTCTTTCTTTGTGACTCTGTAACGCCAGTCCACGACTTTTAAAGAGGAGCTGCTGTTGGATGTTCTCAAGTGATGTGGTTTCTTTTATTTGGTACAATTCTTTGTTTGTGACTCTGTAACGCCAGTCCACGACTTTTGAAGAAGAGCTGCTGTTGGATGTTCTCAAGTGATGTGGTTTCTTTTATTTGGTACAATTCTTTGTTTGTGACTCTGTAACGCCAGTCCACGACTTTTGAAGAAAAGCTGCTGTTGGATGTTCTCAAGTGATATGGTTTCTTTTATTTGGTACAATTCTTTCTTTGTGACTCTGTAACGCCAGTCCACGACTTTTGAAGAAGAGCTGCTGTTGGATGTTCTCAAGTGATATGGTTTCTTTTATTTGGTACAGTTCTTTCTGTGTGACTCTGTAACGCCAGTCCACGACTTTTGAAGAAGAGCTGCTGTTGGATGTTCTCAAGTGATATGGTTTCTTTTATTTGGTACAATTCTTTCTTTGTGACTCTGTAACGCCAGTCCACGACTCTTGAAGAAGAGCTGCTGTTGGATGTTCTCAAGTGATATGGTTTCTTTTATTTGGTACAATTCTTTGTTTGTGACTCTGTAACGCCAGTCCACGACTTTTGAAGAAGAGTTGCTGTTGGATGTTCTCAAGTGATATGTTTTCTTTTATTTGGTACAATTCTTTCTTTGTGACTCTGTAACGCCAGTCCACGACTTTTGAAGAAGAGCTGCTGTTGGATGTTCTCAAGTGATATGGTTTCTTTTATTTGGTACAATTCTTTCTTTGTGACTCTGTAACGCCAGTCCACGACTTTTGAAGAAAAGCTGCTGTTGGAAGTCCTCAAGTGATGTGGTTTCTTTTATTTGGTACAATTCTTTCTTTGTGACTCTGTAACGCCAGACCATGACGTTTGAAGAAGGGCTATTGTTGAAATTCCTCAAGTGATGTGATTTCTTTTATTTGGTACAGTTCTTTGTGTTGTGCCAGTACACAAGGGTTGAAGAAGTATAGTCTTCGTCAAGACCCACAAGCTTCACTCGCTCAAATCCATTTTTAACCATTTATCTGAGAAAGTGGTTGTAAACAACTAACAGTTTAGATGTTACTGAATGGATTTGCCGCCATGCATTAAGCTGGTACTTACGTTAGTGTAATTTTCAACTAATTTTGGTAACGATGATTTAAAGCGTTAATTTTAGTGTTTGGAGCTACACAGTCTTTCTTTATTACTATTTGGATGCAGAAACATTCCTCTCTGTTTCTCTTTAATTTTTCTTTTACTATCATTTTACTTAAATCTATTTCAGTGTAGACATAGCTTTTTCATACGAAGGTGGGCTGAAAATTCATATGCCGACTATGAATTCACTAAAGCTGTTAAATAATGCATGCATAAATTTCAACTCTCCTTATTAATAAATGCATTGTTTCTTTACAAGTAGTATGACGATAAACTATATACGGCAGCAAGGCCACTGATCGGCAGTTTGGAGGTTTTTAAGTACGTCAAACCACCTCTTTGTTGTTGTTGTTTTTCCAGGTCCAGACTGACCATGGGTGGTAGCAATGTTAGGGACCCAACTATGGCCAAATAGTGAAAACAAAAATTTGTTATATAACAATAAAGCGTCGCTGCCGACACTTGAGTTTGAACATTATTATTGAATTAAGTAGACCACGTGATCATAAACGAAACCCATATATGTAGGAAATCGCTGACGAATAAGGATCGTCATTCTAATCTATCCTCTATTAACATTCGGATCTGTATTTCTAGTCTATCCTCTATTAGTATTCGGATCTGCATTTCTAGTCTATCCTCTATTAATATTCGGATCTGCATTTCTAGTCTATCCTCTATTAGTATTCGGATCTGCATTTCTAGTCTATCCTCTATTAATATTCGGATCTGCATTTCTAGTCTATCCTCTATTACTATTCGGGTCTATATTTCTGGTCTATCCTCTATTAGTATTCGGATCTGATTTCTAGTCTATCCTCTATTACTATTCGGATCTGCATTTCTAGTCTATCCTCTATTAGTATTCGGATCTGATTTCTAGACTATCCTCTATTACTATTCGGCTCTATATTTCTAGTCTATCCTCTATTAGTATTCGGATCTGCATTTCTAGTCTATCCTCTATTACTATTCGGATCTGCATTTCTAGTCTATCCTCTATTACTATTCGGATCTGCATTTTTAGTCTATCCTCTATTAATATTCGGATCTGCATTTCTAGTCTATCCTCTATTAATATTCGGATCTGCATTTCTAGTCTATCCTCTATTAATATTCGGATCTGCATTACTAGTATATCCTCTATTAATATTCGTATCTTTATTTCTAGTCTATCCTCTATTAGTATTCGGGTCTTCATTTCTGTCTCTCCTCTATTACTATTCGGGTCTATATTTCTAGTCTATCCTCTATTAATATTCGGATCTGCATTTCTAGTCTATCCTCTATTAATATTCGGGTCTATATTTCTAGTCTATCCTCTATTAATATTCGGATCTGCATTACTAGTATATCCTCTATTAATAATCGGATCTGCATTTCTAGTCTATCCTCTATTACTATTCGGGTCTATATTTCTAGTCTATCCTCTATTAGTATTCGGATCTGCATTTCTAGTCTATCCTCTATTAATATTCGGATCTATATTTCTAGTCTATCCTCTATTAATATTCGGATCTGCATTTCTAGTCTATCTTCTATTACTATTCGAGTCTATATTTCTAGTCTATCCTCTATTAATATTCGGATCTGCATTTCTAGTCTATCCTCTATTAATATTCGGGTCTATATTTCTAGTCTATCCTCTATTAGTATTCGGATCTGCATTTCTAGTCTATCCTCTATTACTATTCGGATCTGCATTTCTAGTCTATCCTCTATTACTATTCGGATCTGCATTTCTAGTCTATCCTCTATTAATATTCGGATCTGCATTTCTAGTCTATCCTCTATTAATATTCGGATCTGCATTTCTAGTCTATCCTCTATTAATATTCGGATCAGCATTTCTAGTCTATCCTCTATTAATATTCGGGTCTATATTTCTAGTCTATCCTCTATTACTATTCGGATCTGCATTTCTAGTCTATCCTCTATTAATATTCGGATCTGCATTTCTAGTCTATCCTCTATTAATATTCGGATCAGCATTTCTAGTCTATCCTCTATTAATATTCGGGTCTATATTTCTAGTCTATCCTGTATTAATATTCGGATCTGCATTTCTAGTCTATCCTCTATTAATATTCGGATCTGCATTTCTAGTCTATCCTCTATTACTATTCGGGTCTATATTTCTAGTCTATCCTCTATTACTATTCGGATCTGCATTTCTAGTCTATCTTCTATCACTATCCGTGTCTATATTTCTAGTCTATCCTCTATTACTATTCGGATCTGCATTTCTAGTCTATCCTCTATTAATATTCGGATCTGCATTTCTAGTCTATCCTCTATTACTATTCGGGTCTATATTTCTAGTCTATCCTCTATTAGTATTCGGATCTGCATTTCTAGTCTATCCTCTATTACTATTCGGATCTGCATTTCTAGTCTATCCTCTATTACTATTCGGATCTGCATTTCTAGTCTATCCTCTATTAATATTCGGATCTGCATTTCTAGTCTATCCTCTATTAATATTCGGATCTGCATTTCTAGTCTATCCTCTATTAATATTCGGATCAGCATTTCTAGTCTATCCTCTATTAATATTCGGGTCTATATTTCTAGTCTATCCTCTATTACTATTCGGATCTGCATTTCTAGTCTATCCTCTATTAATATTCGGATCTGCATTTCTAGTCTATCCTCTATTAATATTCGGATCAGCATTTCTAGTCTATCCTCTATTAATATTCGGGTCTATATTTCTAGTCTATCCTGTATTAATATTCGGATCTGCATTTCTAGTCTATCCTCTATTAATATTCGGATCTGCATTTCTAGTCTATCCTCTATTACTATTCGGGTCTATATTTCTAGTCTATCCTCTATTACTATTCGGATCTGCATTTCTAGTCTATCTTCTATCACTATCCGTGTCTATATTTCTAGTCTATCCTCTATTACTATTCGGATCTGCATTTCTAGTCTATCCTCTATTAATATTCGGATCTGCATTTCTAGTCTATCCTCTATTACTATTCGGGTCTATATTTCTAGTCTATCCTCTATTAGTATTCGGATCTGCATTTCTAGTCCATCTTCTATTACTATTCGGGTCTATATTTCTAGTCTATCCTCTATTAGTATTCGGATCTGCATTTCTAGTCTATCCTCTATTACTATTCGGGTCTATATTTCTAGTCTATCCTCTATTACTATTCGGGTCTATATTTCTAGTCTATCCTCTATTAATATTCGGATCTGCATTTCTAGTCTATCTTCTATTACTATTCGGGTCTATATTTCTAGTCTATCCTCTATTAATATTCGGATCTGCATTTCTAGTCTATCCTCTATTAATATTCGGGTCTATATTTCTAGTCTATCCTCTATTAGTATTCGGATCTGCATTTCTAGTCTATCCTCTATTACTATTCGGATCTGCATTTCTAGTCTATCCTCTATTACTATTCGGATCTGCATTTCTAGTCTATCCTCTATTAATATTCGGATCTGCATTTCTAGTCTATCCTCTATTAATATTCGGATCTGCATTTCTAGTCTATCCTCTATTAATATTCGGATCTGCATTTCTAGTCTATCTTCTATTACTATTCGAGTCTATATTTCTAGTCTATCCTCTATTAATATTCGGATCTGCATTTCTAGTCTATCCTCTATTAATATTCGGGTCTATATTTCTAGTCTATCCTCTATTAGTATTCGGATCTGCATTTCTAGTCTATCCTCTATTACTATTCGGATCTGCATTTCTAGTCTATCCTCTATTACTATTCGGATCTGCATTTCTAGTCTATCCTCTATTAATATTCGGATCTGCATTTCTAGTCTATCCTCTATTAATATTCGGATCTGCATTTCTAGTCTATCCTCTATTAATATTCGGATCAGCATTTCTAGTCTATCCTCTATTAATATTCGGGTCTATATTTCTAGTCTATCCTCTATTACTATTCGGATCTGCATTTCTAGTCTATCCTCTATTAATATTCGGATCTGCATTTCTAGTCTATCCTCTATTAATATTCGGATCAGCATTTCTAGTCTATCCTCTATTAATATTCGGGTCTATATTTCTAGTCTATCCTGTATTAATATTCGGATCTGCATTTCTAGTCTATCCTCTATTACTATTCGGATCTGCATTTCTAGTCTATCTTCTATTACTATCCGTGTCTATATTTCTAGTCTATCCTCTATTACTATTCGGATCTGCATTTCTAGTCTATCCTCTATTAATATTCGGATCTGCATTTCTAGTCTATCCTCTATTACTATTCGGGTCTATATTTCTAGTCTATCCTCTATTAGTATTCGGATCTGCATTTCTAGTCTATCTTCTATTACTATTCGGGTCTATATTTCTAGTCTATCCTCTATTAGTATTCGGATCTGCATTTCTAGTCTATCCTCTATTACTATTCGGGTCTATATTTCTAGTCTATCCTCTATTACTATTCGGGTCTATATTTCTAGTCTATCCTCTATTAATATTCGGATCTGCATTTCTAGTCTATCTTCTATTACTATTCGGGTCTATATTTCTAGTCTATCCTCTATTAATATTCGGATCTGCATTTCTAGTCTATCCTCTATTAATATTCGGGTCTATATTTCTAGTCTATCCTCTATTAGTATTCGGATCTGCATTTCTAGTCTATCCTCTATTACTATTCGGATCTGCATTTCTAGTCTATCCTCTACTACTATTCGGATCTGCATTTCTAGTCTATCCTCTATTAATATTCGGATCTGCATTTCTAGTCTATCCTCTATTAATATTCGGATCTGCATTTCTAGTCTATCCTCTATTAATATTCGGATCTGCATTACTAGTATATCCTCTATTAATATTCGTATCTTTATTTCTAGTCTATCCTCTATTAGTATTCGGGTCTTCATTTCTGTCTCTCCTCTATTACTATTCGGGTCTATATTTCTAGTCTATCCTCTATTAATATTCGGATCTGCATTTCTAGTCTATCCTGTATTACTATTCGGGTCTATATTTCTAGTCTATCCTCTATTAGTATTTGGATCTGCATTTCTAGTATATCCTCTATTACTATTCGGGTCTTCATTTCTTTCTATCCTCTATTACTATTCGTGTCTATATTTCTAGTCTATCCTCTATTAATATTCGGATCTGCATTTCTAGTCTATCCTCTATTAATATTCGGGTCTATATTTCTAGTCTATCCTCTATTAATATTCGGATCTGCATTACTAGTATATACTCTATTAATATTCGGATCTGCATTTCTAGTCTATCCTCTATTACTATTCGGGTCTATATTTCTAGTCTATCCTCTATTAATATTCGGATCTGCATTTCTAGTCTATCCTCTATTAATATTCGGATCTGCATTTCTAGTCTATCCTCTATTACTATTCGGGTCTATATTTCTAGTCTATCCTCTATTAGTATTCGGATCTGCATTTCTAGTCTATCTTCTATTACTATTCGGGTCTATATTTCTAGTCTATCCTCTATTAGTATTCGGATCTGCATTTCTAGTCTATCCTCTATTACTATTCGGGTCTATATTTCTAGTCTATCCTCTATTACTATTCGGGTCTATATTTCTAGTCTATCCTCTATTAATATTCGGATCTGCATTTCTAGTCTATCTTCTATTACTATTCGGGTCTATATTTCTAGTCTATCCTCTATTAATATTCGGATCTGCATTTCTAGTCTATCCTCTATTAATATTCGGGTCTATATTTCTAGTCTATCCTCTATTAGTATTCGGATCTGCATTTCTAGTCTATCCTCTATTACTATTCGGATCTGCATTTCTAGTCTATCCTCTACTACTATTCGGATCTGCATTTCTAGTCTATCCTCTATTAATATTCGGATCTGCATTTCTAGTCTATCCTCTATTAATATTCGGATCTGCATTTCTAGTCTATCCTCTATTAATATTCGGATCTGCATTACTAGTATATCCTCTATTAATATTCGTATCTTTATTTCTAGTCTATCCTCTATTAGTATTCGGGTCTTCATTTCTGTCTCTCCTCTATTACTATTCGGGTCTATATTTCTAGTCTATCCTCTATTAATATTCGGATCTGCATTTCTAGTCTATCCTGTATTACTATTCGGGTCTATATTTCTAGTCTATCCTCTATTAGTATTTGGATCTGCATTTCTAGTATATCCTCTATTACTATTCGGGTCTTCATTTCTTTCTATCCTCTATTACTATTCGTGTCTATATTTCTAGTCTATCCTCTATTAATATTCGGATCTGCATTTCTAGTCTATCCTCTATTAATATTCGGGTCTATATTTCTAGTCTATCCTCTATTAATATTCGGATCTGCATTACTAGTATATACTCTATTAATATTCGGATCTGCATTTCTAGTCTATCCTCTATTACTATTCGGGTCTATATTTCTAGTCTATCCTCTATTAATATTCGGATCTGCATTTCTAGTCTATCCTCTATTACTATTCGGGTCTATATTTCTAGTCTATCCTCTATTAATATTCGGATCTACATTTCTAGTCTATCCTCTACTACTAATCGGGTCTATATTTCTAGTCTATCCTCTATTAATATTCGGATCTGCATTTCTAGTCTATCCTCTATTACTATTCGGGTCTATATTTCTAATCTATCCTCTATTAGTATTCGGATCTGCATTTCTATTCTATCCTCTATTAATATTCGGATCTGCATTTCTAGTCTATCCTCTATTAATATTCGGATCTGCATTTCTAGTCTATCCTCTATTAATATTCGGGTCTATATTTCTAGTCTATCCTCTATTAATATTCGGATCTGCATTACTAATATATCCTCTATTAATGATCGGATCTGCATTTCTAGTCTATCCTCTATTACTATTCGTGTATATATTTCTAGTCTATCCTCTATTAATATTCGGATCTGTATTTCTAGTCTATCCTCTATTACTATTCGGGTCTATATTTCTAATCTATCCTCTATTAGTATTCGGATCTGCATTTCTAGTCTATCCTCTATTAATATTCGGATCTGCATTTCTAGTCTATTCTCTATTAATATTCGGATCTGCATTTCTAGTCTATCCTCTATTAATATTCGGGTCTATATTTCTAGTCTATCCTCTATTAATATTCGGATCTGCATTACTAGTATATCCTCTATTAATAATCGGATCTGCATTTCTAGTCTATCCTCTATTACTATTCGGGTCTATATTTCTAGTCTATCCTCTATTAGTATTCGGATCTGCATTTCTAGTCTATCCTCTATTACTATTCGGGTCTTCATTTCTGTCTATCCTCTATTACTATTCGGGTCTATATTTCTAGTCTATCCTCTATTAATATTCGGATCTGCATTTCTAGTCTATCCTCTATTAATATTCGGAGCTGCATTTCTAGTCTATCCTCTATTGCTATTCGGGTCTATATTTCTAGTCTATCCTCTATTAATATTCGGATCTGCATTTCTAGTCTATCCTCTATTACTATTCGGGTCTATATTTCTAGTCTATCCTCTATTAATATTCGGATCTGCATTTCTAGTCTATCCTCTATTACTATTCGGGTCTATATTTCTAGTCTATCCTCTATTAGTATTCGGATCTGCATTTCTAGTCTATCCTCTATTACTATTCGGGTCTATATTTCTAGTCTATCCTCTATTAATATTCGGATCTGCATTACTAGTATATCCTCTATTAATAATCGGATCTGCATTTCTAGTCTATCCTCTATTACTATTCGTGTCTATATTTCAAGTCTATCCTCTATTAATATTCGGATCTGTATTTCTAGTCTATCCTCTATTACTATTCGGGTCTATATTTCTAATCTATCCTCTATTAGTATTCGGATCTGCATTTCTAGTCTATCCTCTATTAATATTCGGATCTGCATTTCTAGTCTATCCTCTATTAATATTCGGATCTGCATTTCTAGTCTATCCTCTATTAATATTCGGGTCTATATTTCTAGTCTATCCTCTATTAATATTCGGATCTGCATTACTAGTATATCCTCTATTAATAATCGGATCTGCATTTCTAGTCTATCCTCTATTACTATTCGGGTCTATATTTCTAGTCTATCCTCTATTAATATTCGGATCTCCATTTCTAGTCTATCCTCTATTACTATTCGGGTCTTCATTTCTGTCTATCCTCTATTACTATTCGGGTCTATATTTCTAGTCTATCCACTATTAATATTCGGATCTGCATTTCTAGTCTATCCTCTATTAATATTCGGGTCTATATTTCTAGTCTATCCTCTATTAATATTCGGATCTATATTTCTAGTCTATCCTCTATTAATATTCGGATCTGCATTTCTAGTCTATCCTCTATTACTATTCGGGTCTATATTTCTAGTCTATCCTCTATTAGTATTCGGATCTGCATTTCTAGTCTATCTTCTATTACTATTCGGGTCTATATTTCTAGTCTATCCTCTATTAGTATTCGGATCTGCATTTCTAGTCTATCCTCTATTACTATTCGGGTCTATATTTCTAGTCTATCCTCTATTAATATTCAGATCTGCATTTCTAGTCTATCTTCTATTACTATTCGGGTCTATATTTCTAGTCTATCCTCTATTAATATTCGGATCTGCATTTCTAGTCTATCCTCTATTACTATTCGGGTCTATATTTCTAGTCTATCCTCTATTAGTATTCGGATCTGCATTTCTAGTCTATCCTCTATTACTATTCGGATCTGCATTTCTAGTCTATCCTCTATTACTATTCGGATCTGCATTTCTAGTCTATCCTCTATTAATATTCGGATCTGCAATTCTAGTCTATCCTCTATTAATATTCGGATCTGCATTTCTAGTCTATCCTCTATTAATATTCGGATCTGCATTACTAGTATATCCTCTATTAATATTCGTAACTTTATTTCTAGTCTATCCTCTATTAGTATTCGGGTCTTCATTTCTGTCTCTCCTCTATTACTATTCGGGTCTATATTTCTAGTCTATCCTATATTAATATTCGGATCTGCATTTCTAGTCTATCCTCTATTACTATTCGCCTCTATATTTCTAGTCTATCCTCTATTAGTATTCGGATCTGCATTTCTAGTCTATCCTCTATTACTATTCTGGTCTTCATTTCTTTCTATCCTCTATTACTATTCGTGTCTATATTTCTAGTCTATCCTCTATTAATATTCGGGTCTATATTTCTAGTCTATCCTCTATTAATATTCGGATCTGCATTACTAGTATATCCTCTATTAATATTCGGATCTGCATTTCTAGTCTATCCTCTATTACTATTCGGGTCTATATTTCTAGTCTATCCTCTATTAATATTCGGATCTGCATTACTAGTGTATCCTCTATTAATATTCGGATCTGCATTTCTAGTCTATCCTCTATTACTATTCGGGTCTATATTTCTAGTCTATCCTCTATTAATATTCGGATCTGCATTTCTAGTCTATCCTCTATTACTATTCGGGTCTATATTTCTAATCTATCCTCTATTAGTATTCGGATCTGCATTTCTAGTCTATCCTCTATTAATATTCGGATCTGCATTTCTAGTCTATCCTCTATTAATATTCGGATCTGCATTTCTAATCTATCCTCTATTAATATTCGGGTCTATATTTCTAGTCTATCCTCTATTAATATTCGGATCTGCATTACTAGTATATCCTCTATTAATAATCGGATCTGCATTTCTAGTCTATCCTCTATTACTATTCGGGTCTATATTTCTAGTCTATCCTCTATTAATATTCGGATCTGCATTTCTAGTCTATCCTCTATTACTATTCGGGTCTATATTTCTAGTCTATCCTCTATTAATATTCGGATCTGCATTTCTAGTCTATCCTCTATTACTATTCGGGTCTATATTTCTAGTCTATCCTCTATTAATATTCGGATCTGCATTTCTAGTCTATCCTCTATTACTATTCGGGTCTATATTTCTAATCTATCCTCTATTAGTATTCGGATCTGCATTTCTAGTCTATCCTCTATTAATATTCGGATCTGCATTTCTAGTCTATCCTCTATTAATATTCGGATCTGCATTTCTAGTCTATCCTCTATTAATATTCGGGTCTATATTTCTAGTCTATCCTCTATTAATATTCGGATCTGCATTACTAGTATATCCTCTATTAATAATCGGATCTGCATTTCTAGTCTATCCTCTATTACTATTCGGGTCTATATTTCTAGTCTATCCTCTATTAATATTCGGATCTGCATTTCTAGTCTATCCTCTATTACTATTCGGGTCTATATTTCTAATCTATCCTCTATTAGTATTCGGAACTGCATTTCTAGTCTATCCTCTATTAATATTCGGATCTGCATTTCTAGTCTATTCTCTATTAATATTCGGATCTGAATTTCTAGTCTATCCTCTATTAATATTCGGGTCTATATTTCTAGTCTATCCTCTATTAATATTCGGATCTGCATTACTAGTATATCCTCTATTAATAATCGGATCTGCATTTCTAGTCTATCCTCTATTACTATTCGGGTCTATATTTCTAGTCTATCCTCTATTAGTATTCGGATCTGCATTTCTAGTCTATCCTCTATTACTATTCGGGTCTTCATTTCTGTCTATCCTCTATTACTATTCGGGTCTATATTTCTAGTCTATCCTCTATTAATATTCGGATCTGCATTTCTAGTCTATCCTCTATTAATATTCGGATCTGCATTTCTAGTCTATCCTCTATTGCTATTCGGGTCTATATTTCTAGTCAATCCTCTATTAATATTCGGATCTGCATTTCTAGTCTATCCTCTATTACTATTCGGGTCTATATTTCTAGTCTATCCTCTATTAATATTCGGATCTGCATTTCTAGTCTGTCCTCTATTACTATTCGGGTCTATATTTCTAGTCTATCCTCTATTAATAGTCGGATCTGCATTTCTAGTCTATCCTCTGTTACTATTCGGGTCTATATTTCTAGTCTATCCTCTATTAATATTCGGATCTGCATTTCTAGTCTATCCTCTATTAGTATTCGGATCTGATTTCTAGTCTATCCTCTATTACTATTCGGGTCTATATTTCTAGTCTATCCTCTATTAATATTCGGATCTGCATTTCTAGTCTATCCTCTATTAATATTCGGATCTGCATTTCTAGTCTATCCTCTATTAATATTCGGATCAGCATTTCTAGTCTATCCTCTATTAATATTCGGGTCTATATTTCTAGTCTATCCTCTATTAATATTCGGATCTGCATTTCTAGTCTATCCTCTATTAATATTCGGATCTGCATTTCTAGTCTATCCTCTATTACTATTCGGGTCTATATTTCTAGTCTATCCTCTATTACTATTCGGATCTGCATTTCTAGTCTATCTTCTATTACTATCCGTGTCTATATTTCTAGTCTATCCTCTATTACTATTCGGATCTGCATTTCTAGTCTATCCTCTATTAATATTCGGATCTGCATTTCTAGTCTATCCTCTATTACTATTCGGGTCTATATTTCTAGTCTATCCTCTATTAGTATTCGGATCTGCATTTCTAGTCTATCTTCTATTACTATTCGGGTCTATATTTCTAGTCTATCCTCTATTAATATTCGGATCTGCATTACTAGTATATCCTCTATTAATAATCGGATCTGCATTTCTAGTCTATCCTCTATTACTATTCGGGTCTATATTTCTAGTCTATCCTCTATTAATATTCGGATCTGCATTTCTAGTCTATCCTCTATTACTATTCGGGTCTATATTTCTAATCTATCCTCTATTAGTATTCGGATCTGCATTTCTAGTCTATCCTCTATTAATATTCGGATCTGCATTTCTAGTCTATCCTCTATTAATATTCGGATCTGCATTTCTAGTCTATCCTCTATTAATATTCGGGTCTATATTTCTAGTCTATCCTCTATTAATATTCGGATCTGCATTACTAGTATATCCTCTATTAATAATCGGATCTGCATTTCTAGTCTATCCTCTATTACTATTCGGGTCTATATTTCTAGTCTATCCTCTATTAGTATTCGGATCTGCATTTCTATTCTATCCTCTATTACTATTCGGGTCTTCATTTCTGTCTATCCTCTATTACTATTCGGGTCTATATTTCTAGTCTATCCTCTATTAATATTCGGATCTGCATTTCTAGTCTATCCTCTATTAATATTCGGATCTGCATTTCTAGTCTATCCTCTATTAATATTCGGATCTGCATTTCTAATCTATCCTCTATTAATATTCGGGTCTATATTTCTAGTCTATCCTCTATTAATATTCGGATCTGCATTACTAGTATATCCTCTATTAATAATCGGATCTGCATTTCTAGTCTATCCTCTATTACTATTCGGGTCTATATTTCTAGTCTATCCTCTATTAATATTCTGATCTGCATTTCTAGTCTATCCTCTATTACTATTCGGGTCTATATTTCTAGTCTATCCTCTATTAATATTCGGATCTGCATTTCTAGTCTATCCTTTATTACTATTCGGGTCTATATTTCTAGTCTATCCTCTATTAATATTCGAATCTGCATTTCTAGTCTACCTCTATTACTATTCGGGTCTATATTTCTAATCTATCCTCTATTAGTATTCGGATCTGCATTTCTAGTCTATCCTCTATTAATATTCGGATCTGCATTTCTAGTCTATCCTCTATTAATATTCGGATCTGCATTTCTAGTCTATCCTCTATTAATATTCGGGTCTATATTTCTAGTCTATCCTCTATTAATATTCGGATCTGCATTACTAGTATATCCTCTATTAATAATCGGATCTGCATTTCTAGTCTATCCTCTATTACTATTCGGGTCTATATTTCTAGTCTATCCTCTATTAATATTCGGATCTGCATTTCTAGTCTATCCTCTATTACTATTCGGGTCTATATTTCTAATCTATCCTCTATTAGTATTCGGATCTGCATTTCTAGTCTATCCTCTATTAATATTCGGATCTGCATTTCTAGTCTATTCTCTATTAATATTCGGATCTGCATTTCTAGTCTATCCTCTATTAATATTCGCGTCTATATTTCTAGTCTATCCTCTATTAATATTCGGATCTGCATTACTAGTATATCCTCTATTAATAATCGGATCTGCATTTCTAGTCTATCCTCTATTACTATTCGGGTCTATATTTCTAGTCTATCCTCTATTAGTATTCGGATCTGCATTTCTAGTCTATCCTCTATTACTATTCGGGTCTTCATTTCTGTCTATCCTCTATTACTATTCGGGTCTATATTTCTAGTCTATCCTCTATTAATATTCGGATCTGCATTTCTAGTCTATCCTCTATTAATATTCGGATCTGCATTTCTAGTCTATCCTCTATTGCTATTCGGGTCTATATTTCTAGTCTATCCTCTATTAATATTCGGATCTGCATTTCTAGTCTATCCTCTATTACTATTCGGGTCTATATTTCTAGTCTATCCTCTATTAATATTCGGATCTGCATTTCTAGTCTATCCTCTATTACTATTCGGGTCTATATTTCTAGTCTATCCTCTATTAGTATTCGGATCTGCATTTCTAGTCTATCCTCTATTACTATTCGGGTCTATATTTCTAGTCTATCCTCTATTAATAGTCGGATCTGCATTTCTAGTCTATCCTCTATTACTATTCGGGTCTATATTTCTAGTCTATCCTCTATTAATATTCGGATCTGCATTTCTAGTCTATCCTCTATTAGTATTCCGATCTGATTTCTAGTCTATCCTCTATTACTATTCGGGTCTATATTTCTAGTCTATCCTCTATTAATATTCGGATCTGCATTTCTAGTCTATCCTCTATTAATATTCGGATCTGCATTTCTAGTCTATCCTCTATTAATATTCGGATCTGCATTTCTAGTCTATCCTCTATTACTATTCGGGTCTATATTTCTAGTCTATCCTCTATTAATATTCGGATCTGCATTTCTAGTCTATCCTCTATTAATATTCGGATCTGCATTTCTAGTCTATCCTCTATTACTATTCGGATCTGCTTTTCTAGTCTATCTTCTATTACTATCCCTGTCTATATTTCTAGTCTATCCTCTATTACTATTCGGATCTGCATTTCTAGTCTATCCTCTCTTAATATTCGGATCTGCATTTCTAGTCTATCCTCTATTACTATTCGGGTCTATATTTCTAGTCTATCCTCTATTAGTATTCGGATCTGCATTTCTAGTCTATCTTCTATTTCTATTCGGGTCTATATTTCTAGTCTATCCTCTATTAGTATTCGGATCTGCATTTCTATTCTATCCTCTATTACTATTCGGGTCTATATTTCTAGTCTATCCTCTATTAATATTCGGATCTGCATTTCTAGTCTATCTTCTATTACTATTCGGGTCTATATTTCTAGTCTATCCTCTATTAATATTCGGATCTGCATTTCTAGTCTATCCTCTATTACTATTCGTGTCTATATTTCTAGTCTATCCTCTATTAGTATTCGGATCTGCATTTCTAGTCTATCTTCTATTACTATTCGGGTCTATATTTCTAGTCTATCCTCTATTAATATTCGGATCTGCATTTCTAGTCTATCCTCTATTACTATTCGGGTCTATATTTCTATTCTATCCTCTATTAGTATTCGGATCTGCATTTCTAGTCTATCCTCTATTAATATTTGGATCTGCATTTCTAGTCTATCCTCTATTAATATTCGGATCTGCATTTCTAATCTATTCTCTGTTAATATTCGGATCTGCATTTCTAGTCTACCTTCTATTACTATACAGGCCGCTGTTCTCTACTCTATTCGCTATACTATCTCTACTATTCGGATCACTACACAGGTTACTATTCGAGCGAGTATTATCGAGCAAATACTATTAGTGCGTGTGATATTCGAAGGCGTCTGACACCAACATTGTTCAACGGCGTACCATAGTTGTATTGGCGATTATAATGTCTCTACTACAACACGAGCATTACGAAAATGACAACGAGTATTCGTTGACATTACTAAAGTGACAGCGAGTGTTTTTTGAGTCACACAAAAACTAAACCCTATGAAAGCATAAAAATACAATTTTATAGAATGACCAACAATACATTTTATCTGTAGTTGAAGGCATGCAATTGCGTTCAAAATATATTTAGTTGAAGCCTTAAAATTGTGTTCAAAATATTTAGATTTCGGCATAGAGATGTTGATATGCCGTTAAAGATCTCCCATAAATCCATTGACTAAATGGTAGGTTATTCTATCACTCCCCAGTCTTGGGTATGACGGTAAACTATATCTGTTAACATGTCTCTGATAGGGCGAGTAGATTTTTGAGCAGCGTGGAAGCACCTCTTAATTGCTGTTGTTCTTATGTCCACCCTGACCCGCAGCGCTAGCACCTGTTAGGGCCCCAGCTATGGGCAAGTAATGAAAACATAAAACAAAACACTACAAAAGCATAAAAATACAATTTTATAGAATGACCATCAATACATTTTATCTGTAGTTGAAGGCATGCAATTGCGTTCAAAATATATTTAGTTGAAGCCATAAAAGTGTGTTCAAAATAATTAGATTTCAGCATTAAATAACCCATAGAGGTGTTGATATGCCATAAAACAAAATTAACTAACCAACATGAAAGAATATATATCCATATATCCTACAATTTAAATAAGTAAAACTCTGTCTATATTTTTGAGATGAGATATTCTAACTACTTACACTGTTTTAATTGTTCGGACTGTAGTTGAAGACATGCAATTGCTTTCAAAATATATTTAGTTGAAGCATAAAATTGTGTTCAAAATATTTAGATTTTGTTATTAAATAACCCATAGGGGTGTTGATATGCAGCTAAACAAAATCAGCCAAACAAACAACATGAAAGAATTCTTTCATGACATTAATCCATAGAATATCCTACAATTCCTTTAAGAAATCAAACTGTATATCAAAATATAATTTCAGATGAACAACAACATAGAATAGACATATAACTGGCTCTTGTAATTAAGTTCCCACAAATATGTATAGGCACAAAATGTGAGTATCATCTAGAAGGCTTCATATTTTTATTACTCCAAAGAAAATTAAATTTCGACATTAAATGACCGTCAAGGAGTTGATGTGTCGTTAAACAAACTTAAACTTGGAAACTTTCCAAGTAAATTAACATCTAACTGTTCAATGAAATCTTCAAAAGTAACTAATAGCGACTTCTCTTGAAAATGCACAAAATTTGGCATAGTGGTGTTATCAAGTGCCTACAAAAAAAAGGGGTTATCCCCCAAGGACATTCATGTCAAGCTCGTTTCATCTGCAGGGAAGGTGGTGTAACTGGGGATGTAAAACGTATCGTGTTTATTGATTATCTTCAAAAGAGACAAACTATTAATGGAGAGTACTATACCAACTTACTGAGGCAGTTACAAAAGGCTATCAAGACCAAACGATCTGAAAAACTGACGAAAGGGGTCTGATTTCATCAGGACAATGCTCCCGAACACAAGTCCCGTTATGTCTTTGAACTGATTGATCACCTTCACTATTCTGATGATTTGACTATCATCTGTTCCCCAACAAGAGAAATACTTGCTTATTTAAAAGACGGAGGGACGGTGGAGTAACGGATAGTGGCTCGAATTTAGGAATCGGAGAGCCGAGTTCGAATTCCAGTTGAATCCACTACATTCACTTACGTGCTAATACCCTTGGGAAAGGTATGAATCCACCTCTTCCCTCCCCGTCCCCCACCTATGGGTAAATAGCAGGACAGACCAGGTTCTATAGACTTGGATGGCAACTGTTCTACCGCAGAAAGAAATGGCAAACTACTGCGGCAAAAAGTCTGCCTCGTCAGTCATGTATTGAAAGATACATGATCGCTTAAGCGTGTGTTACGCATGACACATAACTGAATGACAAGAATAATTTTATATTTACAACATTATAAAATTTTTATAAATTTATGAATTAAAACATTTTTTCGTATTTATTTCTTCATAAAATGTTAAATAAGAAATATCTCATTATAGTTAGTTACATTTTATAATCTTGTAAATATAAATTATTCTTGTAAATAAGCAATCTACTATGTAAATAGTATTTAACATCTTTGTTGTCATTTCTCAAGAATAAAGAAAATGTATAAATCCAATTTCATCTGTTTGGGTTTTATTAATATTATCTGTCTTTAAAACTCTACATTACCGAGGAAACCAAAAGTGTATAGAGTAATAGCGGTGTCAAAGAGATAACCGTCCTTTGAACACATTGTCTTCTTTCGGGGTACGAAGATTAAAGATCGCCGATTTTATTTATATATTTTTTTTTCTTGTTTCCTGTCTTGTCGCACAGAAAACTTTCTGTAAATAAACTATCCCCGCTCGACTTAAGGAGATGTAGTGGTTCCATATCATTTCATTTTAATACAATTTAACGCCAGCTTTTTCTCCTGGCCAACGAAATTCTGTGTTTTGAAATCTCAAAATGTCTGGCCTTCTGGAATACGAGCCAAAGTTAATTAATTGTATCGTTATTTTCTTATGTTTTACTGGAAGCTGAGTAATATACAATGCGTAAATATGACATTTCATCATTTAATGCGCCCCCCACTCCAGCTGGCTTATGTCGCTTTACTTTCTTCTTATTTTTAGTTTGTTTTTTGGGGGTTTTTTTTTACTTTTTGTTTTAGTTTTATCTTTCTTTATAAGTTTTCTTTCTTTCATGTTTTTCTTCGTTTCATATTTTCTTTCTTTCCATGTTTTTTTTTTATTTTCATGCTCTTTCTTATCCTGATACTTCTTTCATTTTTCTTTGTTTCTTTCTATGATTTTTTCTTTCTTTTAATGATTTCATTTTTCTTTTTTTCCATGTTTTAATGGTTTCATTCTTTTTAATGGATTTTTAATGGCTTCTTTTTTCTTTCCATGTTTTTAATGGTTTCATTATTCTTTCTTTTCATGTTTTCTTTCTTTTCATGTTTTTTTCATTTTCATTATTTTTTTTCTGTTTCCACGATTTTTTCTTTCTTTTAATGATTTCATTTTTCTTTTTTTCCCATGTTTTAATGGTTTCATTCTTTTTAATGGTTTAAAAATAGTTTCATTCTTTCTTTCCATGTTTTTAATGGTTTTATTTTTCTTTCTTTTCATGTTTCATTTTATTTTCATGATTTCTTTCTTTGTTTCCACGATTTTTTCTTTCTGTTAATGATTTAATTTTTCTTTTTTCCATGTTTTAATGGTTTCATTCTTTTTAATGGCTTTTTAATGGTTTCATTCTTTCTTTACTTTCATGTTTTCATTTTTTTCTTTTTATGATTTTTCTTTTTTTTTCCTGTTTTACTTTCTCTTTAAACTTTCTACTTCTTTTTCTATCTGACTTTCTTTATTAATTCAATGCGATATCACTTTCTAACAAATTTCCCGCTACACTTTCCCTTCTCTGTTCTCCAAACCCATTTTCTTTTCTTTCCATTTTCTCACGACTTTTTTTTTCTTTTCCTTCATTCGCTTTCTTTCTTCCTTACTTCATTTTCATTTTTCTTTCGTTCTCTGGATTTTAATTTCTTTCATTCCGCTCGTTTCACACAGACGCTCCCAATCCCGACTTCTCTATTTTCCCCCTTTTTTTCGGCTTGACAAACGCTTAAATTTGATAGATGAGTTTCTCAGTTCCCTAAAGATTACACATCTTCCCTACCACACCCAACAGCCTGAGGATCTCAAGATGCCATCTGCACACAAAACTCATCATAATTCGACATTGTATCCGCTATTTCCCCAATTTTATTCCTACTGTGGTGAGGCTAACAGCCATAATGTATTACATTAATAGTTTGCACGAATATCCTGCTCTGCTAATTTATAAATATTGAATTTCAAACCTCTTAGCTTTCAACTGCTTCTTCATCAGTGAAGCATAACATTAAGTGATGCCTATTGCTGTTATAGAACATTTAACGTTTAGTATGATTCGCTAGTCTTCCAACTCTTGTCTCTTTCCGCGAGATTGTTCCTTTCTGCAAAGTTTGGCTAATAAAGAAATTAACATATCTAGCAAATATGTTACCAAAGTTGAACTTTCAAAAACAGTAGTAGTAAGAATAGTTCGAACAACAAAGAATAACGTATACTTACAATCGAAATGAGACAGCTGCAATTTCTGGAACGCATAATGAGAAAAGAGTGTCTAGAGAATTTTAAACTGACAGGATATGCAGTTCCTATCAAAGAAGTGCTACCTCATGGAACAGACACCTGCGGATATGCTTACCTAAAAAGTATAATCTTAAACACTTCAAGTTAAGGGTCAATAATTATCGGTTTACTTATCTTTAAAATCTTCACTTCCTGCCACTTACACTTTCTCACAAATCGCACAACTCATTCCTAATTGCCATTAGACAGTAACTCTCTACTTTGATTGGCTCTCACGCCTTGAAAGGGAGGGA
This sequence comes from Acanthosepion esculentum, assembly GCA_964036315.1. NCBI lineage: Eukaryota > Metazoa > Mollusca > Cephalopoda > Sepiida > Sepiidae > Acanthosepion > Acanthosepion esculentum. The sequence continues at coordinate 76,457,124 of OZ038511.1, read as the reverse complement.
GAACTTTAGGATAGGAAATATTTCGAAATCTAATTTTTTATTTATTTCTTTAATTCAAGAACTTGATTTTTTAATATTTCTCGACGATATTGATTTATTTATTTTTCTTATTTCCATTCTGTGTACGCGCGTGTGTAGGTGTGTATGTGTGTGTAAAAGTATACGTACGTATGCGTTTGCGCCTTTGTGTAATGTTGTTTATGTGCGTATGTATGTGCGTGCGTTCATTTGTGTAAATATGCATGTGTGGGTTGTTTATGTGTTTTTGTTTTTGATTTTTTTGGGGGGTGATAGCTCCGCTTTCTAATTTAAAACATTTTTTTCCCACTAAGAAACATTTTTCTGGGAAATACAGACTTGCCTCTTCGACCAGTGAAATTCTTCCCACCTAATCAATTTCAATATCTACCGCTACCCACCCCCCGACCCCGCTACACCTCATTTCCTCCGCACCCGAATAGAAGGATATAATAGTCTACGGATATTGGGCAATGTAAAAAGTAAATGGTACAATCCAATTGTGAAGATTATTTTCATATATTCATGTATCTGTCCAATCCCTAAGCATCTCTCTCTCGCTCTCTCTCTCTCTCTCTCTCTCTCTCTCTCTCTCTAAATCACCCACCCCATTCATTGCCCAGTATGTATATACTTTTCTATTTTTCTCTCGCTATATCTCTCACTCTCTCACTCTCTAAATCACCCACCCTATTCCTTGTTCTGATTGAACCTACTTCTCTCTGTCTCTGTCTCTGTCTCTCTCTCTGTCACTCTGTCTCTCTCTCTCTAAATAACCCATGCTTTTCTCTGGTTGGATCTACTTCTCTGTCTCTCATACTCTCTCTCTCTCTCTGTCTCTGTCTCTCTATCTCTCTCTGTCTCTCTCTCTCTCTCTGAATCACCTACCATATTCCTTGTCCTGGATGTACATATCTTTCTATTTCTCTATCTATATATATATCCATCTCTCTCTCTCTCTATCTCTAAATCCCCTACCCTATTCCTTAGCCTGGTTGAACTTACTTTTCTTTCTCTCTCTCTCAATCTCTCTCTCTCTCTCTCTCCCTCTCTCTCTCTCTAAATCACCCACCCTATTCCATGCCCTGGATGTACATACATTTCTATCTTTCTCTCTCTATATATATATCTCTCACTCTCTAAATCACCCACCCTATTCCTTGCCCTGGTTGAACTTACTCTCTCTCTCTCTCTCTCTCTCTCTCTCTCTCTCTCTCTCTCTCTCTCTCTCTCTGAATCTATTTCCTTCTCTCTCTCTCTCTCCCCCCATCCTATTCCTTGCCCTGGTTGAACCTACTTCTCTCTCTGTCTCTCTTACTCTAACTCACCTACCCTATTCTTTACCCTGCTTGCACATACTTTTCTCTCTATTTCTCCCCCTCTCTCTCTCTCTCCCTCTCTCTTCCTTATTCTCTTACCCGCTTTCCAAATTAAATTAAATTAATTAATTAATAACTAGAGTTACAAAATTTTCAACATGCAAATTACGAATAAATAAATAACATTGTTTTATTTTATAACAATTTATTTCCACAAAATAACAATTTTTGGAAATGGGTAAGTTTGTGTGTGTGTGTGTGTGTGTGTGTGTGTGTGTGTGTGTGTGTGTGTGTGTGTGTGTGTTTGGGAGTGCTTGCAAGTGCTTGTAAGTATTTACATGCTGGGCAGCAGCTGTTCAAGGAACAGAAAAATGGGAAGGGAGATTTCCGAAGACTCGCTGCTTTTTATTATACTCAGGTAACGTGACGCTTGTCACGTGTCTAAGGGAGGTAATTCATTTATGCCACATGTTCCTCTTCATCTCATTTTATTTCGTTTCCCTTTTGTTTGTGGTTTCACTTCCTGTGCAAAAGACAAAATGCAAACCCGAAACAAAAAACGGGTCAGAGAAGACAGTTCTATAAATACACTACCAAAAAATGAACAATGAAATATAAATCGGCCGTCAATGCTTGGAAGACGAAAATAACCGATGTTTGTAAATAGCTTCCTTCATAATTTTAACAGTACTTGAAAGTTAAACTTCATCTATTGAGTGTAACAGGAAAATTATCCAAATCGTGTAGCTGCAAAATTATCAAATTGTTAGATTAAGCTTTGAACAGTTGTATCTTAGAAATGATTAAACATATATTACTGGAATTCTCCAAGGTTTTTATAAAACTATTGGACTCTACTTTGAACAATCAGAATTTAGTTAGCTCTAAGTTGAAATGAAGATCCCTCTTCCTGTTGTGACCTCCAGATCCTGTTTCGCTCTCTACTGCTCCCTATTTTTTGAACTTATTCACCGTTCTCTCTAGTTCTTGAATGGACTTTGAAGATGGAAGCCAGAGTATAAATGTCGATACCATTACTAAAGGCCTGAATGATCTTTTTCCTCTCAGCATTGCTCACTTCGGAAGACATAGTTGTGCTGACACAAAACGATTTTAACCTGTTCTCTTTCTAGCTGAATAACTCAAAGGGTTTTTCAGTGATTCTTACGATAAATGGTATCAAGATGGCTAAACATCTTATCTGAAAATCTGAAAAAAAGAAACTCCATTAGTCTAGTGTTTTGTTTTTTTTTTGTTTTTTTTAGATATTAATCATTTTGTAGGATGGACAATTATTTCATGCTGTTACACGATTTGTAGAATATTGCTGTTATATAATATATTTAAATGTTCTGTTTTGATAATCTTTAATTCTGATAGTTTTTAACAATTTAAAAAGCAGAACTCTATATTACATATTTTTTTTTAAATAATTGTACAAGGGTCATTCAATAAATAAGGTGAATCTTTCGGTATAAGGACTTCTAATACAGAGAGAAGCTTACTTTTTCTTTTTTTTCAACGTACTCTCCCAGCACTGTCACACACTTTTCCCATCTGTGCACAAGCTTCCGTATTCCCTCAGCGTAAAAATCTTTGGACAGATGTCTCAGCCAGTCGCTCACAACACTTTTGACTTCATCGTCACTTTTAAACTTCGTGCCTCTCGTGAACGCTTTCAAGGTACCAAGCAGGTGAAAGTCTGAAGGGGCAAGGTCTGGGCTGTAAGGGGGATGAGGGAGCAGTTCCCAGCCTAGCTCGTTGATGGTCTGCACCGTTTGGGCTGCTGTGTGAGGCCTTCCGTTGTCATGATGCAAGATGACTGCTTCTGACTGATGACCCCTGCGTTTGTCCCAACAGATAAGCTCAAAGTCCTTGCAATGTCATCCACTGTCACCCTTCTGTCAGACTGAATGAGGTCATTGACTGATTCGATCACCTCAGGACACCTCACTTCTGTAGGCCTCCCAGGCCTGTCTTCATCCTCAACACTGCTCCGTCCTTCTTTAAACAATTTAGCCCACTTGTAGACATTTTTTGCTGAAACATGTGGCACCATACACAGTTGACATTTTCCAATGAATTTCAACTGGTTTGCAGCCTTCAGCAACCAAAAACTTGATAACTGACCGCTGTTCAATCCTGAAGCATGCTTCTTGGTCGGCCATCTTTGTTAATCGCCAAAACTCTCAAAGTTTTTTTTTAATCTGCAAAAGAAATTAAATCCATGTGAAAAAGAAGTAAAACTAAAAAATATAAAAAAAAGGTTACCTTCTATCTGTATTAGAAGTCCTTATACCGAAAAATTCACCTTCTTTATTGAATGACCCTCGTATATATTCGAGTATTGTGCGAGTTTTAACAATAGGGGGCAGTGATGACCCCAGGGTTGCTGGCACCCTGGACAAGCTGAACTTGGGCGCCCTTACAATTTAATATTTTTTTTAAATTTCCACAAGGAAAAAAACCCAACATGCAGAATAATGAATTTATGACAATATGCATCTTAATACAAGCTAAAGAAAACATTCACTATCCTAATAAAACATATTTTTCTTGACTTTAGATCTGAAAAAACTTTTCATGGCTATTTCTACACCTATCTTCTTTACAAGACAAAATACCCAAAGAATTTAATATCTTGAGTCATGACGACTTGATGGTCCCCCAGACGACTGCCCGAGTTCCCAGTACATGGAGCCGGCCCTGACAGAGGGACACACTATACACATGTGTAATTTTCTTTGAAGAGTTTACAAATCATGATTTTTCAGTGATCGGTTGCACTATACTGTATTTTTTCTGGAGGGGTTAAAATTCATGTATTTTTGGTAATCGCCTTTTGCCTATCTACTGTAGTCTAAATTCTTTCCCTCAGTTGCTTTCAAAAATTTGTCATTAAAATTAAAAGACCTCACTGATGTAAGCACTTGCAAAAGGAAGATGAATGCAAATTTCAGTTTGAAAAAATATATTAATTCTTTATTTATCTAAGGTATTTGTTGATTTAAGTAGCATACATAGTGGGTGAAATCTTGCTCTTCATGTAGCGACAAAAAGGAAGACAATTAGGCTACGTAGGAGACAGTCCCAGGGTAAAGGAGCTATCGGAATTAGGCATTAACGAAAACAAGAGTACGGTAACTAGGTCTTCGTATTAAATATTTTTGCGGTTAGTGATTTTTATTACCATTTTTAGGTAGCTATGTACAAAAAAGAATGAAAACCATTTATTTGCTATATGTCCAGAATGATGCCACTTACTGCAGCATTTGATTACCGTAGGACTACTAGAAGCTGAGATCGCATTATACACAATCTAAATGAAAAAATCAGGTTTTTCATAAAATAATTCAGGTATTGAACTATACATAAAGACGGCTTATACACGAGTATAAAACTCCTAGATTACTCACACGGGAAATATAGCAATACAATTGCAAAATTATATAAATAGGTTCGTTATTGGGGCTTTTAAATATTTTTGACATTCTGAGGTGACACCGAGTACAAAATTTACTTTGGCTTTGTCTTTGGCTTTGGGTAAACCCAGTTCATATTGGGATAACCACAGCTTAATATTACTTAAACCCAGACTCCTGATGAATATTACTTTTATTCGGTTATTTCATGGGGCGAATTACATACTACATCACAATATGCCTGTTTCAAACAAATACTGAAAAAGAATGACTGTATGTTATGGTTTTATATAAGATCCTTAGTCTCGACACAACAAATTTCCAACGAAATCTATTAATTGTTAAAACTTCGTAAAGGAAGAAAATTTAAGTTGTCAGATCGTGACTACTAATGTTTTAGCAGATCACAATGTGAAAGAGTTGAAGATGTTTGTAAAATATTTTTACTTTGAGACATTGTGAAATATAAACGGGAAATAAACTTTCAATATTTCCAAAGCCAATGCAGATGATACCAAAGTTCATGTGTAGCACCGCCAAAAATCAAGACGACAAAGTCAGACAGCTGATCTCGTTTCTTATCATGCTCAAACAGCTCTATCGGAAAAATGATTTGTAGTATTCAATGCCTCCAAAAACAAACTATTAACGTTTCATCATCACCGATCAGATCCTGAGCTTTCGCCAGTCAAGATGAACGATTGTTCTCTCAGTGAGGCCTTGAACGCCTATTGGGATTCATGTTTACCCTAAACCTCAAAGGGAACGTATATACACGATCCATCGCGCATGAGCTATCGTTTTGCTTGCATCTGTACCGTACAGGGAGCGATGGGTAAATTATTTCCATTTTATATTTATTAATTTCGCACATGCGCGTTGTTTGTTTTTGATTTTGACTATACAGTATAGTAGTGTCGGCTGGGCACGGTCTGTGAGAGAAAGAACACCATGACACAATTCACTCCGACATAAATTTGGAAACAGCTTGCTGTGTTGCTTAAACTGGAAGCGCCAATATAAAGATTTCAGTGGGTTTGGATGTCAATCTGCGGACAGTGCTACGGATCCGGAAAGAGTTGTATGGAGTGATCACTAGCGATGGCGTCGTTACGCCTCCAGTCATCTCCCCACAGAGTGTCAGACTCGACACAGAAGCCTACATCAAGTGCCTTGAGGAAGTAGTGTTGCCCTGGATCAAGAATATGGCTGTTGGAAGACCCTATGTCTGGCAACAGGACTCTGCACCATGCCACGCAAGCAGGAGAACCTAGTCATGGCTGTCAGACAATTTCTGCGTCCGCATCACCCCTTACATCTGGCCACCTAACCCCCCACCCAGACTGCAATCCCCTTCATTATTGTGTGCGTAATTGAGCCAACAAAACTCGTTGTAACGCCAAAGATGAACTGAAAACAAGGGTTATGGCAGCATTCAAGATTGCAACCCCCTCGATTATTATGTGTGAGGCGTAGTTGAGCGAGAGACAAACAAAACTCCTTGTAACACCAAGGATGAACTGAAGGCAAGAATTATGGCAGCGTTCACCAACTTAAATAAGGAGACCGTCCAGAAGAGCTTCAGGAGATTCCGAAGTCGTCTGGGGTCCGTGGTTGAAGCTAATGGTGCTTTCATTGAATAAATTAACTCTTTTTTTGTTTCAAAATATTTTTGTGTAATTTTGGTAAAATATATCTGTCAAAATGAGATGTCAGTGTTATTTTCATTTCTGCGTCATTTAGACGACAATTTATCCATCGCGCCCTGTATATCTGTTAAACTGAGATGCCAGTGTTATTTTCATTTCTGCGGCATTTGGACGACAATTTATCCATCGCACCCTGTATATCTGTTCAAATGAGATGTCAGTATTATTTTCATTTTTGGGTCATTTAGACGACAATTCATCCCTCGCACCCTGCATTTCTGTTAAAATGAAATGTAAGTGTTATTTTCATTTCGGCGTCATTTAGACGACAATTTATCCATCGCGCCCTGTGTATCTGTTAAAATGAGATGCCAGTGTTATTTTCATTTCTGCGTCATTTAGACGACAATTTATGCATCGCGCCCTGTATATCTGTTCAAATGATATGTCAGTATTATTTTCATTTTTGGGTCATTTAGACGACAATTCATCCATCGCACCCTGCATTTCTGTTAAAATGAGATGTCAGTGTTATTTTCATTTCTGCGTCATTTGGACGACAATTTATCCATCGCGCCCTGTGTATCTGTTAAAATGAGATGCCAGTGTTATTTTCATTTCTGCGGCATTTGGACGACAATTTATCCATCGCACCCTGTACAATAGTCAGCGACATCAAAAATTAGTCAAGGAAAAGAGATTAACAAATGCCGAAAAATTGTTCTCTTCCTAGATTTACTCTAATCCTGATGAACGGTTGTCCTCTCAAGGAGTACGCTTTCCTTGAACGTCCAGACCCCCAGGTGGACCTCGTATATATGACTCATCGCTAAAGATGACGGAAAAGTGTTTTTTTTTACCTGCCATCTCCTGTCAGATGCGACCGAAAGTGGAGTATGGTTGCCATAACTGGGCACAAGTAGCCTAATCCTCATATTTGCAGCCTTGATAGGGTTCAAAATCATTTATGTGGGCGATTATTTCTCATCTTACAACCCTAAAAATCGCAAGCCTCTCGTTATTGTTTCGCTACTTCCATGGCAGTTCCATTCTTCAGAGTCCCAGCTCAGAACTTCACAACCAAAATCTGCGTCCTGGATAAACTACGTCCCACAGCAAGGCCTCTGATCAAAAGGTTCTGAGGAGCTTAGAATCATCTCTTAATTGCTGGTGTTCCCAGGTCTACCCTGATCCGGCGTGGTAGCACCTGTTAGGGTCCCAGCTATGGGCAAATAGTTAACCCCCAAACTGGGGTCAAAGTGAAAAAATAGGTTTTAATACCATCAATACATTTTTTTAAATTCTTATCAGCAATGAATTTTTGAGGAAAATAATTATTACCAGCAATACATTTTTGAAAAAAATATTACCAGCAATAAAAATCTTGTCGGTATTAAATAACCTATTGAGGTGTTGATATGCCATAAAACAAACCAAACGAAACCAACCAAAATCCGCATCGCTACGTTCATTTAATCAGTCTCATATTCCATTGGTAAGAAATACAGGGTGACCCAAAAAAACGGGAACTTTTTAACAATCCAATAAAACCAAGAGTGACGGAAGAAAAATATTTAATCCATAGTAATTGAAACCTTAAAATATGCCATTTAAGAAACAATGATGGAATTTTCATTTTTTTTAAATTACGTCCTGTAGATGGCGTCACCCTGTACGAATGCATTCTTGAAATCTGCTGTTGAGATTCCTCATTGACTGCTGCAACATCTCAGCTGGGATACTATGAATTTCATTCTCTTTACTAAAATGGCGAAACGTTTACTTGTTCAAGGTCACTGTCTCGCAGTGTTGCCACTTGCTCATGTCTGGCAATACTCACTTCAAAAATTTCCGGTTTTTTGGGTCACCCTGTATATTCCACACGGACTGATTCTTCTCAAGAATCGCTACTTTATAGAACAAATCCCTGCATAGAAGCTTCATCGAACAGTACAATCTCAACCCCTTTAAGTATTGGGCTAATCGTTAGCGCCATTTCCTCGTAACCTTTGCTTCCTACTTGGATCCTTGGACCTTGTATTAGATGAAATCTCTAGTCATAAAAAAATGTCCAGTGTTGCGTAAAAGTAAATGAGCACCTAAGGTAATATTTTTTAAAAGTGTCTCTTTTTTCCCAGATTAATACCTACTTAAACGATATAGTCATTAAGAAAAACCTTTATCAAACGAATTATAAAAAGATTTATCAATCTGAAATAAAAATATTAATTAAAAATTAAAAATTAAGATGTGCAAAAGTAATTGAACTCTTACACTTTGTTTGGGGGGTTACATGACTGCCAGTGCAAATAATGCGTAGGTCCCTACTTTCCGTACAAAGAATTATTTTTACTTCATTAGTAACTTTCGCTGGATTTCACAATTAATTTAAATTATTCCCAAATTTATTTACAAGTTATAAAAATTGCTAACACAGTTTCAGTCACTGTTTTATTTGAATAATTTAAAATAGTTTAGTTTTCTTCTTTTTTTTATTTTTTGTTAAATTTTAAGCATTTCTCTTAATATCAATTACGAATAGTTTTAGAAACGAAAAGAAAAAGCAGTTTGCTAGTTTCTAACCCTGTGTGTTGCGTTAGTCTGGCCCTTTCTCTTCCAGATGCTTTCGTCAAAAGAACAAACAAAACATTTTGCTTTTTGGATCATTTCTTAGGCTTTCAGAAAATTACAGTATTTACCGATAAAACCAACAATAAACAAAAAGAAAATTCTTTGATAAGTTGGATTGTAGAATGGTGACGCGTTTCAATGCCGCATTTTCTAAAATTCGCACACCACTTACCGTTAAACCGCCCCTGACGTCCCACAGTTTACACAACTATTTAAACTACTTCGGATCACTGCTTTTCGTGGGTGGGCCTTAGTCCCGAACTAACTCCGAGTGAATAGACCATGTAAAAATCTACTTGAGCGATTTGTTAAACATGTCGAAGTGTAAAAAGAAAAAGGGAGATGGATTTTTCAGACGTGATTATCGTATGTGTATGTATGTACGAAAAAGAGAGATTGAGAGATATTTGTGGAGAGTATGATGTTGGTTTAGAGAATAGTTTCGGCATTTAGGCTATTTTAATTAGGAGAGCAGTTGAAATAACAACTGAACTAAACAGAACTTGCTACATCTGTCACGTGGCAAATCAGCCAGTTTACCATCTCCGTTGGGCGTTCCATCAATGTGGCTGTGTTTGTGCGTGTGTGTGCGTGTGTGTGGTGGGGTCAGGCTTATTCAAATCGAAACAGACTTTGGGGGGTTTGACTCTACTGTCAAATAAACGGTCATCGGCTTCGTTTCTTTTCACGGCTGAATGTATAAAACTCGTTATGAGGATGGAAACGGAAAAAAAATGTTGTGTAATATTTTTTCTTCTTTTTTTTTATAGAATAATACTCAAAGTCTTGAAACGCGAGTAGCACAAACTTTTCTCCTTGAAAAAATTGTTTCTTCTTGAAAGAGTTAAAATAACACCTCCATCAATTTTTGTGTTCAAAGATATTAAGGTCATCCCATAAGTTCTATCCGAATTTTAACTTTTTGATAAAATGAACGAAATTTAAAGAGTATTTTATAATGTCTAATTGAGCTATTTTTATGTTTAGATGCATTTAAACTGATCAAATTTTATTTCAGAGAACAATAAAATTAAATTTTGTTTGATTAAAACCCTGCTAACATGGAAGTACCCAAGAATCATTTGAGGCACATAATGCTTTATGAGTTCAAGAAAGGAAACTCTGCAGCCGAAGCGGCTAGAAACATTCACTCAGTTTATGGAGAGGAATGTGTGAATGAAATAACTTGCAGAAGATGGTTTGCAAAATTCAGAGGTGGAGATTTCACCCTTGAAGATGAAGATCGAACCGTACCTCCAGTTGAGTTTGATGAAAAGCTTCTTGAAGCAGCCCTTGAAGAAAATCCTGCTTTATCAGTTGAGGAATTGGCAGTGGTTCTCAGTTCAAACCATACAACTGTTCATCGTCATCTTCAACAACTTGGAAAAGTTCCTAAACTTGGAAAATGGCTGCCTCATGAATTGTCTGAAAACAACCTCAGATCCCGCGTTGACATCTGCTCTTCTCTCCATTCTCGTCAACTTGTTTCACCTTTTTTGGATAGACTTGTGACTGGCAAAATGTTCTTCTTTCAATCTGGTTGGATTGCCAAGGAATAATCCACTTTGAATTCTTACCACCTAATGCAACAATTAATGCTCAAATATACTGTCAGCTATTAGAGCGTTTGAACCAAGCTTTGAGGAAAAAAAAGACCTGCTCTAGTGAATCGAAAACGGGTGATGTTTCATCAGGACAATGCGCGACCACACACATCAAGAATCACGTCACAAAAGATCGAAGAATTTGGTTGGGAGAAAATTCCTCATCCACCTTATTCTCCCGACCTTGCTCCTTCAGACTACCATTTGTTTCGTAGCTTACAGAATCATTTGGAAGAAACAGCTTTTGTAACAGAGGAAGAGGTTAAAACTGACATTTGTGAGTTCTTCGAATCAAAGCCAAAATAATTTTACAGTAATGGAATTAGTAAGCTTGTTAATAGATGGAAGGAAGTCATAGATAATCAGGGAAAATACATTGTTGATTGAATCTGTAATTAAATGTAACATTTGGTCACTTGTTTTCTTTATTCAAAATTCGGACAGAACTTATGGGGTGACCTGATAGAATAGGCTAACGTTTATAGAGGCGAAACGCTCTCGCGGGTAAGAGGCGAAAATCTATTCCTTTTAATATGATATTAGAATTCCTCGTTGCACATTTAACAGATTAATTTTGCATTTTTATAATCTCGTCTTATTAAGATTTTATGACAAGATAGATAGATAGATAGATAGATAGATAGATAGATAGATAGATAGATAGATAGATAGATAGAGTTATACATTAAATTATACATTAAATGACAATTGGAAAAAAAACCTCCATGAAAGCATAATGTTTCGAAAAAATAACCGATAATGCATTTCGCCCATTTTGGGCTTCATCAGATCGAAGACGAAATAGTGAATCGCGTAACAAAGTGAATTAACACACAAATGCATTCACACACGCAATTCACTTTTTTTCGTCTTCGATCTGATGAAGCCCAAAATGGGCGAAATGCATTATCGGATTTATTTTTTTTTCGGAACATTCTACGTTCATGAACTTTTTTTTTCAGTTGTCATTTAATGTATAACTCTGTCGGGATCATTTACCCGAATTCTTGACATAGATAGATAGATAGATAGATAGATAGATAGATAGATAGATAGATAGATAGATAGATAGTGCGAGGGATAAACTCTCGTCTAAATGACGCACAAATGAAAATAACACTGACAACTCATTTTGAATAGATATATTTTTTAAAATTACACAAAAATATTTTCAAATAGTAAAGAGTAACTTTATTCAATAAAATCGACATTGGCTTCAACCACGGCCTCGAGACGACTTCGGAAGCGCCTGCAACTCTTCTGGACGGTCTCCTTTTTTAAGTTGGTGAACGCTGCCATAATTCTTGCCTTCAGTTCATCCTTGGTGTTACAAGGAGTTTTGTTTGTCTCTCGCTCAACTGCGCCTCACACATAATAATCGAGGGGGTTGCAATCTGGGGGGTGGCGGCTAGGTGGCTAGATTTAAGGAAGATGAATGGAAGCATAACCTCGCCATCGCTAATGATCTCTCCAAACACCTTCGTAATTATCCAAATTCATCTAACTCTGCACTGTCCATAGATTGACACCCAAAGGCTGTGAAATGTTCGTGTTGGAGCTTCCGGTGCGAATGCCAAGCAGTACAGCATGCCGTTTCCAAATTTCTGGCGGAGTAAATTGCGTCATGGTGCTCTTTTTCTCACAGATGGTGTGCAACTGACCCAACTATACTGTGCAGTCGACAAAATTGAAAACAAACAACACTGCAACAATGGCGACAATTTACCTATCCCAGGGGTGGCCAACCTTTTGATTGCATGCGCCAATATTTTGTACTATTAATTTAAATGCACCACACAAACATTCACTTCCTTTCAGTACGTGTTGTAATATGGACATATTTTAAGTTATAAGAAAAAGAAATGGGACAAACACAAATCAAACTTTTAGCAGTTTCGCAAAGGATGTGCAATAGATATAAAATCATTGAAATGAATGAGTAGAAGTGGCTTAGTTTCTTTTCATCAAAAGGATGCAATGCGCCACTTGGAAGCCTCCAATGCAACACGTATGGCGCATGCGCCACAGGTTGGCCATCCTTGAATCCAATCCTGTACGTGTTTATGTAGACATCATTACTAGAGGCGTTGATATTTGTGTTTACGTTGTAGTTTTGTTGAAGTTATATTTTGGAATACAGTTTGAGTTAAGAAAATGTCGGATATTGTATAGCTTAATGTCATGAAGGTGTTCTTTCAAGATGGCTTCTTGTTGTTGCTTTGAAAACAATTTGGCTGAAGTCGATAGAATGTCTTACTACGTGCGTGTATGGTTGGTAATTTTGCAAGAAATTGTTGTAGTAAAGAAAAGAAAAGACTGTCAACTTATAGTAGCAACAAACGTCTGCAATAGATTTCTTCTGTTTCTCGATCGCAACACTTGTAGCCAAATCACAGTTCAAACGATAGTCCGTCGTAACAGTCCAACAAGCAACGTAGAAACGACAAAATGGGGTCAACCTTGACTTCTAACCAGCAAAAACGCGTGTTCGGCTCACCAGCTCAGAAAATCATCTGCCTTTATAAGCGAAAAACAACGGCTTTGGTTCATCGAGAGATCTTTCTGATTGGTCACGCTATTCAGGGGAGGGGAGAATATTAGCATAGATTCTAGTCATTGAAGTAGATTTTTGATAACTATTTTTTGGTAATTTTTCTTCGGCAGATTGTACACAAAACACGAACTTTTTTTCGGGGTAACTGATTATCTCTTTCACTACAGAAATATGCATTGTTGGTATTTTTATGTTGTAGAGTGAGTGGCGATGGTTAAATTTACATAAATGGTAGAAGTGCCCAACAAACAGAATTGATAAAGATTGACTTAAACGAGAAAAAGAAAAGAACGGGGCGGGGGAATAATATAAAGCAGATAACAATATATGCAAGTCAAAGGAACAGTAATGAGGCAAAGCAGCATTAATATGGCAAGCAGTTTAAAAACTAAGAAACGGGATTGACACACAAACAAGTTCGGATAAGCGACCGTAGAGTTCTGATTTCAAGACAATACAGACCGGGACTGAGTAAGATAACACCGAGAACCGGCTTATTTTATTGGCTAGGAAGAATTCCCAGCATGCATTTGTGTGTTTCTGACTATAAATTGCGGAGGGGAAAGTTGTTTTTTTTTTATCATTCCAATAAGGCTTGTTTTGATTTTGGGATACCCCCACCCATTATGTCCATTATTATATACATTTTTATATGTTTTTGTAAAAAAAAAAAAGTGGGGAAAAATATTTAAGAAAAAGACAAAAATCGAAAAGATTCTTAATTTTGTTAAAAAGTTGGCAGAAAGAATTAAGCCGAAAATACTCAATGAAGTCATTATCTAACATACAATGAAATAATTTATACAAGCTTCTTGACTGTACTAACACCTGAACTAGGTAAACAAAAACATAAAGTATGACTAAGGCAAACGATCTTCTGGATAGTTTACAAATAAATACTAATCTAATACAGAAAAACGCGGTAACTGTGGAAAAAGTTGAAAGAACTAATCATAAGTAATACAAATATATTTTTAAATAAAAATAATAATCCTAATATATATAATAAATTAAATAAATAAAATAATATATGGTTACACAAAAAAAATAAACAGAACCTACAAATTTGTGAATAAATCTGTTAATATTAATTTTTCTTCTTTTCTCTTTCACGATTCATAAGCTGACTTTGTGCCTGAAATATTGGAACAATAACCCTCCCCAATATGTCTTGGTCAACCAAGAAAAAAAACGAAGAGGCCTATTTTGACAACAAATCATACGCTGTAGAGAGCAAGCAACACATTTCGGAGAAAGTTTCAGTTTCATCATGCTCCAACAAGAAGCAGAATTATTGACCCGGTTCAGAAGTTCGGAGAGTAAGGATCTGTGCAAAATCTGAACACTGAAGGTCAGAGGGATACTTATTCTGGTCGGAGGGTAAGTGCTAGAAGAGAAAAGAACATTGAGGCTTTACGGGACTCAGTAGGGGCGGAGCCCAAATAAATCACTGCTGGGAATCTCTCGAGAGAGTCTTTGAGACACGTTCTTAAATCAGATCTTCATTTCTATTTTTACAGTATCCAAATAAAACTAAAGCTTACGTAGACAGACATGGAAAAACGCATAACAATGTGTGAATGGTTTTGTGACAAAATCAAAGACAATCTAGACTTCTTGGATCATATTTGGTTCTCTGATGAAGCGCGTTTTCTGCTTTCAGGACGTGTAAACAGCAAAAAAATGTTTATTCCGGTACAGTCACGCCGGAGGATGTGTTATAGAGGCCGTTACACGCAGCAAAGTGCACAACATGGGTTGCAACTGCTATACATGACATTATCGGCCGATATTACTTCGAAGACGAAAATGAGAGCTCTCAAACAGTGAATACGGAGCGCTATGTGGCAGTGAGGAAGCTTTGAGCATCACGGGGACAACGCAGAGGAATAGATCGAGATGAATACGGGTTCCATCAGGACAGGTCATCCCACCACACATCAAATGATTCCCTAGCCTGGCAATTTTAGAAGAGACTGATCAACAGGAAGTGTGACGTTGAATGGGAACCGCACCTAGCGGACTTGAACCCCCTCATTTTTATTTATGGAGGTTTCACAAGGATAATGTGTACCAGAACAAGCCTCAAACAATTGGTGAATTGAAGGCAGCAATCACGGCAAAAATCAAGGAAATCCCCAAAGAGGAATGCGTCCGAGTAATTAACAATTTTGCACGACGTTAGCAGAGTTTGCTTCCAACGTTGCTTAACGCATTTGGAGGATATTTTGGGGAAAAAAACGTGATTTTTATTCAAATTGACCAATTTAACTAAAATTTTGGGAAATCATCGTACACAGACTGAAGTGTAAATCCACCAAGCTTCTTGAAATTAACTGGACCTTTGTAGGATTTATTACAATATATATCTGTTCTTTTGTGGGAGTATCGCCCTGTAATTGCAAATTAAATAAAATTATTATGTTACTTTTAAGATTTACATTCTTTCAGTTAAATACTAAAACAAAATACATAGATGAATGCAAAAACCAATAATAAAAATCATAATCGCATTTCCCTTTCAGCCATTTTCAATTAAACATGTAAAAAATAGGGACTGTTGCCCAAATACGCAATTGTATATACAAATATTTACACGCACCAACATTAATATGTTACTTTAAATGGTATTACTAGAAACAATAACATAATTATTAACGCAGTTATGTCTACAACATTAACAAAAGCAGTAACATAACTACACAAAGGCAGTAACATAACTGTAACACATTGCCACAGAGAGTAACAGATGTTATTAATACAACATTAACATAGACATTAAGAGATTGACATTGATATTAACAGAAACATTAAAATCTCATTAGTACAGAACATAACAAAAATATTAACGTGAATGTAACCCAATATCCTCACATGCATTAACACGGACACTTATATACAGTTATGAGAAGGATAAAACAGATTAATATAATAAACCTAACAGGAAACGGCTCTTCATCAGAACCTTTCGAGATGCGCTACAATATCTATTATACCAAATAAAAAAATCGCATCATTGGCCACTTCTAACGCTAGGAATTTCAGTAGCGCATCTGTAGAAAATTCAGTCGTTCAGAAATGGTTCAACACTACATACACAACTCCACCAACAGGCCCTCCGATAATGGCGAACATGATTAAACACGGTGAGGAACCTATCAAATACAGCTGTGGCAAAAAATATAAAAAAGAAACAGGCGGAGAACATGATTCAGGAGAGTGTGTACCACATCCCAAGCAGCTGTGGCAAGGAATATAGACAAACAGGCTGATAACATGATTCAGGACTGTATTTACCCCATCCCATGCAGCTGTGGTGAGAAATATAGAGAAACCAGCTGATAACATGATTCAGGACTGTATTTACCCCATCCCATGCAGCTGTGGCAAGAAATATAGAGAAACAGGCTGATAACATGATTCAGGACTGTATTTACCCCATCCCATGCAGCTGTGGCGAGAAATATAGAGAAACAGGCTGATAACATGATTCAGGACTGTATTTAACCCATCCCATGCAGCTGTGGCGAGAAATATAGAGAAACAGGCTGATAACATGATTCAGGACTGTATTTAACCCATCCCATGCAGCTGTGGTGAGAAATATAGAGAAACAGGCTGATAACATGATTCAGGACTGTATTTACCCCATCCCATGCAGCTGTGGTGAGAAATATAGAGAAACAGGCTGATAACATGATTCAGGACTGTATTTACACCATCCCATGCAGCTGTTGTGAGAAATATAGAGAAACAGGCTGATAACATGATTCAGGACTGTATTTAACCCATCCCATGCAGCTGTGGTCAGAAATATAGAGAAACAGGCTGATAACATGATTCAGGACTGTATTTAACCCATCCCATGCAGCTGTGGTGAGAAATATAGAGAAACAGGCTGATAACATGATTCAGGACTGTATTTACCCCATCCCATGCAGCTGTGGCAAGAAATATAAAGAAACAGGCTGATAACATGATTAAGGATTGTATTTACCCATCCCATGCTGCTGCGGCAAGAAATATAGAGAAACAGGCTGATAACATGATTCAGGACTGTATTTACCCCATCCCATGCAGCTGTGGCAAGAAATATAGAGAAACAGGCTGATAACATGATTCAGGACTGTATTTACCCCATCCCATGCAGCAGTGGTGAGAAATATAGAGAAACAGGCTGATAACATAATTCAGGACTGTATTTACCCCATCCCATGCAGCAGTGGAGAGAAATATAGAGAAACAGGCTGATAACATGATTCAGGACTGTATTTACCCCATCCCATGCTGCTGTGGTGAGAAATATAGAGAAACAGGCTGATAACATGATTCAGGACTGTATTTACCCCATCCCATGCAGCTGTGGCAAGAAATATAGAGAAACAGGCTGATAACATGATTCAGGACTGTATTTACCCCATCCCATGCAGCTGTGGTGAGAAATATAGAGAAACAGGCTGATAACATGATTCAGGACTGTATTTACCCCATCCCATGCAGCTGTGGTGAGAAATATAGAGAAACAGGCTGATAACATGATTCAGGACTGTATTTACCCCATCCCATGCAGCTGTGGCAAGAAAAATAGAGAAACAGGCTGATAACATGATTCAGGACTGTATTTACCCCATCCCATGCAGGTGTGGCAAGAAATATAGAGAAACAGGCTGATAACATGATTCAGGACTGTATTTACCCCATCCCATGCAGCTGTGGTGAGAAATATAGAGAAACAGGCTGATAACATGATTCAGGACTGTATTTACCCCATCCCATGCAGCTGTGGTGAGAAATATAGAGAAACAGGCTGATAACATGATTCAGGACTGTATTTACCCCATCCCATGCAGCTGTGGCAAGAAATATAGAGAAACAGGCTGATAACATGATTCAGGACTGTATTTACCCCATCCCATGCAGCTGTGGTGAGAAATATAGAGAAACAGGCTGATAACATGATTCAGGACTGTATTTACCCCATCCCATGCAGCTGTGGTGAGAAATATAGAGAAACAGGCTGATAACATGATTCAGGACTGTATTTACCCCATCCCATGCAGCTGTGGTGAGAAATATAGAGAAACAGGCTGATAACATGATTCAGGACTGTATTTACCCCATCCCATTCAGCTGTGGTGAGAAATATAGAGAAACAGGCTGATAACATGATTCAGGACTGTATTTACCCCATCCCATGCAGCTGTGGCAAGAAAAATAGAGAAACAGGCTGATAACATGATTCAGGACTGTATTTACCCCATCCCATGCAGCTGTGGTGAGAAATATAGAGAAACA
This sequence comes from Acanthosepion esculentum, assembly GCA_964036315.1. NCBI lineage: Eukaryota > Metazoa > Mollusca > Cephalopoda > Sepiida > Sepiidae > Acanthosepion > Acanthosepion esculentum. Next base: position 76,438,632 of record OZ038511.1, on the reverse strand, counting down.
GGCTGATAACATGATTCAGGACTGTATTTACCCCATCCCATGAAGCTGTGGCAAGAAATATAGAGAAACAGGCTGATAACATGATTCAGGACTGTATTTACCCCATCCCATGCAGCTGTGGTGAGAAATATAGAGAAAAAGGCTGATAACATGATTCAAAACTCTATTTACCCCATCCCATGCAGCTGTGGTGAGGAATATAGAGAAACAGGCTGATAACATGATTCAGGACTGTATTTACCCCATCCCATGCAGCTGTGGTGAGAAATATAGAGAAACAGGCTGATAACATGATTCAGGACTGTATTTACCCCATCCCATGCAGCTGTGGTGAGAAATATAGAGAAACAGGCTGATAACATGATTCAGGACTGTATTTACCCCATCCCATGCAGCTGTGGTGAGAAATATAGAGAAACATGCTGATAACATGATTCAGGACTGTATTTACCCCATCCCATGCAGCTGTTGTGAGAAATATAGAGAAACAGGCTGATAACATGATTCAGGACTGTATTTAACCCATCCCATGCAGCTGTGGTGAGAAATATAAAGAAACAGGCTGATAACATGATTCAGGACTGTATTTACCCCATCCCATGCAGCTGTGGTGAGAAATATAGAGAAACAGACTGATAACATGATTCAGGACTGTATTTACCCCATCCCATGCAGCTGTGGCAAGAAATATAGAGAAACAGGCTGATAACATGATTCAGGACTGTATTTACCCCATCCCATGCAGCTGTGGCAAGAAATATAGAGAAACAGGCTGATAATATGATTCAGGACTGTATTTACCCCATCCCATGCAGCTGTGGTGAGAAATATAGAGAACCAGGCTGATAACATGATTCAGGACTGTATTTACCCCATCCCATGCAGCTGTGGTGAGAAATATAGAGAAACAGGCTGATAACATGATTCAGGACTGTATTTACCCCATCCCATGCAGCTGTGGCAAGAAATATAGAGAAACAGGCTGATAACATGATTCAGGACTGTATTTACCCCATCCCATGCAGCTGTGGCAAGAAATATAGAGAAACACGCTGATAACATGATTCAGGACTGTATTTACCCCATCCCATGCAGCTGTGGCAAGAAATATAGAGAAACAGGCTGATAACATGATTCAGGACTGTATTTACCCCATCCCATGCAGCTGTGGTGAGAAATATAGAGAAACAGGCTGATAACATGATTCAGGACTGTATTTACCCCATCCCATGCAGCTGTGGTGAGAAATATAGAGAAACAGGCTGATAACATGATTCAGGGCTGTATTTACCCCATCCCATGCAGCTGTAGTGAGAAATATAGAGAAACAGGCTGATAACATGATTCAGGACTGTATTTACCCCATCCCATGCAGCTGTGGCAAGAAATATAGAGAAACACGCTGATAACATGATTCAGGACTGTATTTACCCCATCCCATGCAGCTGTGGCAAGAAATATAGAGAAACAGGCTGATAACATGATTCAGGACTGTATTTACCCCATCCCATGCAGCTGTGGCAAGAAATATAGAGAAACACGCTGATAACATGATTCAGGACTGTATTTACCCCATCCCATGCAGCTGTGGCAAGAAATATAGAGAAACAGGCTGATAACATGATTCAGGACTGTATTTACCCCATCCCATGCAGCTGTGGCAAGAAATATAGAGAAACACGCTGATAACATGATTCAGGACTGTATTTACCCCATCCCATGCAGCTGTGGCAAGAAATATAGAGAAACAGGCTGATAACATGATTCAGGACTGTATTTACCCCATCCCATGCAGCTGTGGCAAGAAATATAGAGAAACACGCTGATAACATGATTCAGGACTGTATTTACCCCATCCCATGCAGCTGTGGCAAGAAATATAGAGAAACAGGCTGATAACATGATTCAGGACTGTATTTACCCCATCCCATGCAGCTGTGGCAAGAAATATAGAGAAACACGCTGATAACATGATTCAGGACTGTATTTACCCCATCCCATGCAGCTGTGGCAAGAAATATAGAGAAACAGGCTGATAACATGATTCAGGACTGTATTTACCCCATCCCATGCAGCTGTGGCAAGAAATATAGAGAAACAGGCTGATAACATGATTCAGGACTGTATTTACCCCATCCCATGCAGCTGTGGCAAGAAATATAGAGAAACAGGCTGATAACATGATTCAGGACTGTATTTACCCCATCCCATGCAGCTGTGGTGAGAAATATAGAGAAACAGGCTGATAACATGATTCAGGACTGTATTTACCCCATCCCATGCAGCTGTGGCAAGAAATATAGAGAAACAGGCTGATAACATGATTCAGGACTGTATTTACCCCATCCCATGCAGCTGTGGCAAGAAATATAGAGAAACAGGCTGATAACATGATTCAGGACTGTATTTACCCCATCCCATGCAGCTGTGGCAAGAAATATAGAGAAACAGGCTGATAACATGATTCAGGACTGTATTTACCCCATCCCATGCAGCTGTGGCAAGAAATATAGAGAAACAGGCTGATAACATGATTCAGGACTGTATTTACCCCATCCCATGCAGCTGTGGCAAGAAATATAGAGAAACAGGCTGATAACATGATTCAGGACTGTATTTACCCCATCCCATGCAGCTGTGGCAAGAAATATAGAGAAACACGCTGATAACATGATTCAGGACTGTATTTACCCCATCCCATGCAGCTGTGGCAAGAAATATAGAGAAACACGCTGATAACATGATTCAGGACTGTATTTACCCCATCCCATGCAGCTGTGGCAAGAAATATAGAGAAACACGCTGATAACATGATTCAGGACTGTATTTACCCCATCCCATGCAGCTGTGGCAAGAAATATAGAGAAACAGGCTGATAACATGATTCAGGACTGTATTTACCCCATCCCATGCAGCTGTGGCAAGAAATATAGAGAAACACGCTGATAACATGATTCAGGACTGTATTTACCCCATCCCATGCAGCTGTGGCAAGAAATATAGAGAAACAGGCTGATAACATGATTCAGGACTGTATTTACCCCATCCCATGCAGCTGTGGTGAGAAATATAGAGAAACAGGCTGATAACATGATTCAGGACTGTATTTACCCCATCCCATGCAGCTGTGGTGAGAAATATAGAGAAACAGGCTGATAACATGATTCAGGGCTGTATTTACCCCATCCCATGCAGCTGTGGTGAGAAATATAGAGAAACAGGCTGATAACATGATTCAGGACTGTATTTACCCCATCCCATGCAGCTGTGGCAAGAAATATAAAGAAACAGGCTGATAACATGATGCAGGACTGTATTTACCCCATCCCATACAGCTGTGGCAAGAAATATAGAGAAACCAGCTGATAACATGATTCAGGACTGTATTTACCCCATCCCATGCAGCTGTGGCAAGAAATATAGAGAAACAGGCTGATAACATGATTCAGGACTGTATTTACCCCATCCCATGCAGCTGTGCAAGAAATATAGAGAAACAGGCTGATAACATGATTCAGGACTGTATTTACCCCATCCCATGCAGCTGTGGTGAGAAATATAGAGAAACAGACTGATAACATGATTCAGGACTGTATTTACCCCATCCCATGCAGCTGTGGTGAGAAATATAGAGAAACAGGCTGATAACATGATTCAGGACTGTATTTACCCCATCCCATGTAGCTGTGGTGAGAAATATAGGGAAACAGGCTGATAACATGATTCAGGACTGTATTTACCCCATCCCATGCAGCTGTGGCAAGAAATATAGAGAAACAGGCTGATAACATGATTCAGGACTGTATTTACCCCATCCCATGCAGCTGTGGTGAGAAATATAGAGAAACAGGCTGATAACATGATTCAGGACTGTATTTACCCCATCCCATACAGCTGTGGCAAGAAATATAGAGAAACCAGCTGATAACATGATTCAGGACTGTATTTACCCCATCCCATGCAGCTGTGGCAAGAAATATAGAGAAACAGGCTGATAACATGTTTCCGGACTGTATTTAGCCCATCCCATGCAGATGTGGTGAGAAATATAGAGAAACAGGCTGATAACATGATTCAGGACTGTATTTACCCCATCCCATGCAGCTGTGGTGAGAAATATAGAGAAACAGGCTGATAACATGATTCAGGACTGTATTTACACCATCCCATGCAGCTGTGGTGAGAAATATAGAGAAACAGGCTGATAACATGATTCAGGACTGTATTTACCCCATCCCATGTAGCTGTGGTGAGAAATATAGGGAAACAGGCTGATAACATGATTCAGGACTGTATTTACCCCATCCCATGCAGCTGTGGCAAGAAATATAGAGAAACAGGCTGATAACATGATTCAGGACTGTATTTACCCCATCCCATGCAGCTGTGGTGAGAAATATAGAGAAACAGGCTGATAACATGATTCAGGACTGTATTTACCCCATCCCATGCAGCTGTGGTGAGAAATATAGAGAAACAGGCTGATAACATGATTCAGGGGTGTATTTACCCCATCCCATGCAGCTGTGGTGAGAAATATAGAGAAACAGGCTGATAACATGTTTCAGGACTTTATTTCCCCCATCCCATGCAGCTGTGGCAAGAAATATAAAGAAACAGGCTGATAACATGATGCAGGACTGTATTTACCCCATCCCATACAGCTGTGGCAAGAAATATAGAGAAACCAGCTGATAACATGATTCAGGACTGTATTTACCCCATCCCATGCAGCTGTGGCAAGAAATATAGAGAAACAGGCTGATAACATGATTCAGGACTGTATTTACCCCATCCCATGCAGCTGTGCAAGAAATATAGAGAAACAGGCTGATAACATGATTCAGGACTGTATTTACCCCATCCCATGCAGCTGTGGTGAGAAATATAGAGAAACAGACTGATAACATGATTCAGGACTGTATTTACCCCATCCCATGCAGCTGTGGCAAGAAATATAGAGAAACAGGCTGATAACATGTTTCAGGACTGTATTTAGCCCATCCCATGCAGATGTGGTGAGAAATATAGAGAAACAGGCTGATAACATGATTCAGGACTGTATTTACCCCATCCCATGCAGCTGTGGTGAGAAATATAGAGAAACAGGCTGATAACATGATTCAGGACTGTATTTACCCCATCCCATGCAGCTGTGGTGAGAAATATAGAGAAACAGGCTGATAACATGATTCAGGACTGTATTTACCCCATCCCATGTAGCTGTGGTGAGAAATATAGGGAAACAGGCTGATAACATGATTCAGGACTGTATTTACCCCATCCCATGCAGCTGTGGCAAGAAAAATAGAGAAACCGGCTGATAACATGATTCAGGACTGTATTTACACCATCCCATGCAGCTGTGGCAAGAAATATAGAGAAACAGGCTGATAACATGATTCAGGACTGTATTTACCCCATCCCATGCAGCTGTGGTGAGAAATATAGAGAAACAGGCTGATAACATGATTCAGGACTGTATTTACCCCATCCCATGCAGCTGTGGCAAGAAATATAGAGAAACAGGCTGATAACATGATTCAGGACTGTATTTACCCCATCCCATGCAGCTGTGGTGAGAAATATAGAGAAACAGACTGATAACATGATTCAGGACTGTATTTACCCCATCCCATGCAGCTGTGGCAAGAAATATAGAGAAACAGGCTGATAACATGATTCAGGACTGTATTTACCCCATCCCATGCAGCTGTGGCAAGAAATATAGAGAAACAGGCTGATAACATGATTCAGGACTGTATTTACCCCATCCCATGCATCTGTGGCAAGAAATATAGAGAAACAGGCTGATAATATGATTCAGGACTGTATTTAACCCATCCCATGCAGCTGTGGTGAGAAATATAGAGAACCAGGCTGATAACATGATTCAGGACTGTATTTACCCCATCCCATGCAGCTGTGGTGAGAAATATAGAGAAACAGGCTGATAACATGATTCAGGACTGTATTTACCCCATCCCATGCAGCTGTGGCAAGAAATATAGAGAAACAGGCTGATAACATGATTCAGGACTGTATTTACCCCATCCCATGCAGCTGTGGCAAGAAATATAGAGAAACACGCTGATAACATGATTCAGGACTGTATTTACCCCATCCCATGCAGCTGTGGCAAGAAATATAGAGAAACAGGCTGATAACATGATTCAGGACTGTATTTACCCCATCCCATGCAGCTGTGGTGAGAAATATAGAGAAACAGGCTGATAACATGATTCAGGACTGTATTTACCCCATCCCATGCAGCTCTGGTGAGAAATATAGAGAAACAGGCTGATAACATGATTCAGGGCTGTATTTACCCCATCCCATGCAGCTGTGGTGAGAAATATAGAGAAACAGGCTGATAACATGATTCAGGACTGTATTTACCCCATCCCATGCAGCTGTGGCAAGAAATATAGAGAAACAGGCTGATAACATGATGCAGGACTGTATTTACCCCATCCCATACAGCTGTGGCAAGAAATATAGAGAAACCACCTGATAACATGATTCAGGACTGTATTTACCCCATCCCATGCAGCTGTGGCAAGAAATATAGAGAAACAGGCTGATAACATGATTCAGGACTGTATTTACCCCATCCCATGCAGCTGTGGCAAGAAATATAGAGAAACAGGCTGATAACATGATTCAGGACTGTATTTACCCCATCCCATGCAGCTGTGGTGAGAAATATAGAGAAACAGGCTGATAACATGATTCAGGACTGTATTTACCCCATCCCATGCAGCTGTGGCAAGAAATATAGAGAAACAGGCTGATAACATGATTCAGGACTGTATTTACCCCATCCCATGCAGCTGTGGTGAGAAATATAGAGAAACAGACTGATAACATGATTCAGGACTGTATTTACCCCATCCCATGCAGCTGTGGCAAGAAATATAGAGAAACAGGCTGATAACATGATTCAGGACTGTATTTACCCCATCCCATGCAGCTGTGGCAAGAAATATAGAGAAACACGCTGATAACATGATTCAGGACTGTATTTACCCCATCCCATGCAGCTGTGGCAAGAAATATAGAGAAACAGGCTGATAACATGATTCAGGACTGTATTTACCCCATCCCATGCAGCTGTGGTGAGAAATATAGAGAAACAGACTGATAACATGATTCAGGACTGTATTTACCCCATCCCATGCAGCTGTGGCAAGAAATATAGAGAAACAGGCTGATAACATGATTCAGGACTGTATTTACCCCATCCCATGCAGCTGTGGCAAGAAATATAGAGAAACAGGCTGATAACATGATTCAGGACTGTATTTACCCCATCCCATGCATCTGTGGCAAGAAATATAGAGAAACAGGCTGATAATATGATTCAGGACTGTATTTAACCCATCCCATGCAGCTGTGGTGAGAAATATAGAGAACCAGGCTGATAACATGATTCAGGACTGTATTTACCCCATCCCATGCAGCTGTGGTGAGAAATATAGAGAAACAGGCTGATAACATGATTCAGGACTGTATTTACCCCATCCCATGCAGCTGTGGCAAGAAATATAGAGAAACAGGCTGATAACATGATTCAGGACTGTATTTACCCCATCCCATGCAGCTGTGGCAAGAAATATAGAGAAACACGCTGATAACATGATTCAGGACTGTATTTACCCCATCCCATGCAGCTGTGGCAAGAAATATAGAGAAACAGGCTGATAACATGATTCAGGACTGTATTTACCCCATCCCATGCAGCTGTGGTGAGAAATATAGAGAAACAGGCTGATAACATGATTCAGGACTGTATTTACCCCATCCCATGCAGCTCTGGTGAGAAATATAGAGAAACAGGCTGATAACATGATTCAGGGCTGTATTTACCCCATCCCATGCAGCTGTGGTGAGAAATATAGAGAAACAGGCTGATAACATGATTCAGGACTGTATTTACCCCATCCCATGCAGCTGTGGCAAGAAATATAGAGAAACAGGCTGATAACATGATGCAGGACTGTATTTACCCCATCCCATACAGCTGTGGCAAGAAATATAGAGAAACCACCTGATAACATGATTCAGGACTGTATTTACCCCATCCCATGCAGCTGTGGCAAGAAATATAGAGAAACAGGCTGATAACATGATTCAGGACTGTATTTACCCCATCCCATGCAGCTGTGGCAAGAAATATAGAGAAACAGGCTGATAACATGATTCAGGACTGTATTTACCCCATCCCATGCAGCTGTGGTGAGAAATATAGAGAAACAGACTGATAACATGATTCAGGACTGTATTTACCCCATCCCATGCAGCTGTGGCAAGAAATATAGAGAAACAGGCTGATAACATGATTCAGGACTGTATTTACCCCATCCCATGCAGCTGTGGCAAGAAATATAGAGAAACAGGCTGATAACATGATTCAGGACTGTATTTACCCCATCCGATGCAGCTGTGGCAAGAAATATAGAGAAAGAGGCTGATAATATGATTCAGGACTGTATTTACCCCATCCCATGCAGCTGTGGTGAGAAATATAGAGAACCAGGCTGATAACATGATTCAGGACTGTATTTACCCCATCCCATGCAGCTGTGGTGAGAAATATAGAGAAACAGGCTGATAACATGATTCAGGACTGTATTTACCCCATCCCATGCAGCTGTGGCAAGAAATATAGAGAAACAGGCTGATAACATGATTCAGGACTGTATTTACCCCATCCCATGCAGCTGTGGCAAGAAATATAGAGAAACACGCTGATAACATGATTCAGGACTGTATTTACCCCATCCCATGCAGCTGTGGCAAGAAATATAGAGAAACAGACTGATAACATGATTCAGGACTGTATTTACCCCATCCCATGCAGCTGTGGTGAGAAATATAGAGAAACAGGCTGATAACATGATTCAGGACTGTATTTACCCCATCCCATGCAGCTGTGGTGAGAAATATAGAGAAACAGGCTGATAACATGATTCAGGGCTGTATTTACCCCATCCCATGCAGCTGTGGTGAGAAATATAGAGAAACACGCTGATAACATGATTCAGGACTGTATTTACCCCATCCCATGCAGCTGTGGCAAGAAATATAGAGAAACAGGCTGATAACATGATTCAGGACCTTATTTACCCCATCCCATACAGCTGTGGTGAGAAATATAGAGAAACAGGCTGATAACATGATTCAGGACTGTATTTACCCCATCCCATGCAGCTGTGGCAAGAAATATAGAGAAACAGGCTGATAACATGATTCAGGACTGTATTTACCCCATCCCATGCAGCTGTGGTGAGAAATATAGAGAAACAGACTGATAACATGATTCAGGACTGTATTTACCCCATCCCATGCAGCTGTGGCAAGAAATATAGAGAAACAGGCTGATAACATGATTCAGGACTGTATTTACCCCATCCCATGCAGCTGTGGCAAGAAATATAGAGAAACAGGCTGATAACATGATTCAGGACTGTATTTACCCCATCCGATGCAGCTGTGGCAAGAAATATAGAGAAACAGGCTGATAATATGATTCAGGACTGTATTTACCCCATCCCATGCAGCTGTGGTGAGAAATATAGAGAACCAGGCTGATAACATGATTCAGGACTGTATTTACCCCATCCCATGCAGCTGTGGTGAGAAATATAGAGAAACAGGCTGATAACATGATTCAGGACTGTATTTACCCCATCCCATGCAGCTGTGGCAAGAAATATAGAGAAACAGGCTGATAACATGATTCAGGACTGTATTTACCCCATCCCATGCAGCTGTGGCAAGAAATATAGAGAAACACGCTGATAACATGATTCAGGACTGTATTTACCCCATCCCATGCAGCTGTGGCAAGAAATATAGAGAAACAGGCTGATAACATGATTCAGGACTGTATTTACCCCATCCCATGCAGCTGTGGTGAGAAATATAGAGAAACAGGCTGATAACATGATTCAGGACTGTATTTACCCCATCCCATGCAGCTGTGGCAAGAAATATAGTGAAACAGGCTGATAACATGATTCAGGACTGTAATTACCCCATCCCATGCAGCTTTGGCAAGAAATATAGAGACACACGGAAAGGTCTAGAAGGCTTGCGATGTCCCGGTCACACTCGTTATTTCACCTTAAGGTGCTGGAGGCACTTTACATCGGGTCCCGCAAGCCTTCCTTGTGTAAACAACGTGAGTGTTTGTTGGGGCTCGCTGTCATTTGCCTCTAGATCCTTTTGCTCATATTTTTCCCCTCCTCCTCCACATTTCCTTTTCACTGTACATTTCCTGTGTTTTTTATTTAAATTAAATCTCCCGTTGTAAGCCTGATGAGCGGGAGCGAAACCGGTTGCTTTGCCCGTTTTTAATATGTCTACTAATATCAAGCTTCATACGTTTATTGCTGTGATATATATATATATATATATATATATATATATATATATATATATATATATATATATATATATATGGCCCGATGATTGCATCTAGCATGAAACAGACTGTCGCCTCTAAGTGTTGAGTTCTATGTTCACTTTTATATTTACACACGCTCTATCTCTGATATTGAGCACTTTATCCCATAAATATAGCACACTTTGAGACTATATTTCTTCACATATATATATATATATATATATATATATATATATATATATATATATACACAAATGTACATATTGGGATTTTTAACACATGCAGTGTTTTTTCCCAGTAGATGCCCAGGGTGTGTAAAGTATTTTAGTGTATGAAGGAGTGAATGGTGACGGATAATTTTTTTTGGTGAATGAGTATATTGTAAAGAATGAATAGGTCGTGAATCCGATTAGCTAGGTATAAGGTAGCTAGTGATGACTAACTTTAACCATTCTCCTCCCTTCTGTCGGCCTTGTGCCACAATTAATGTATCAGTAATAAATCTTTGCTTACAAAACATTTCGCATTCATTGCTTGCCTTAATAAAGTCGGAAGACGAAACGTGTCGGCAAGAACTAAGATTTTTTTTCCAGTTATCATTTTTTAACCAATTTGTCTTCATTTTCAGAATTATTTCTGGGGAATTTAACTATATAGATATATATATGTGTGTGTGTGTGTGTGTATGTGTGTGTGTGTGTGTGTGTGTGTGTGCAAGTGCAAATCCTTTATGCGCTAAACTATTTAGCTTTTTCGATATCCTTTTGTGCCCATAAATTCATGGGCATATCTCATTATGCCTATACGTGTTCATAATTGTTGGTAAGTGTGAACCTGTATGCACGCATATGCTCTTCTCTATCATGTCCAGATTCGAACGACAGAACCTATTCAATTTGACAGATGAATTAAAAATAAAATGTGAAACAGACAATAAAAATCCGAAAAAATATCAATTGACTAATGCAGACATCTTTTGTGATGACGGCACAGATAAAAAATGGATGACACTCTTGGCCTGATCGCCATCTTGTCATCAACATTGGCTTTCATTTTAACTTACATCTTTATGGAATTTTAATATTTTTCCTTGCTTTCTATTATTTAGTTTTATTTGTTTTGTTGACATTGTCACAATACGACTATTCCTTTCTCTCTTTCATTCTTTCTTTGTTCTCTTAGAGGTTATTTTCTTTTACTTTTTTTAAACACCTCCCCCTTCAGTTTCCCTCACATTCCCTCTTCTTTCTCTTTCTACTAAACTAAATTTCTCTTCCATTTCCTCGCAACATCAATTATAATTTCCTTTCACGATTTCCTTTATACACTTACCGATATTAGTAAACAGTGTGAACATAGGATTCAACACGGCATGGAGACAGTCATTTTGAAGCGGTCTCCACATCATGTGTCACTACTCTTTTAATAGGATGTATAGAGAGATGGCTGAAAGTTTGGCAGTGATAAGATTGTAGGTATCGTAGTAGGAATTAGTTGTGACACATGGTCGGAAGATTGCTTAATGCCTTAAACTGACTATGGGATTTCATGGTTATGGGAGTTTATTTAGTCTTTTTTTTTGTCGTGATGTGGTTGTAGGTATCGTAGTAGGAATTTGTTGTGGCAGATGATCGGAAGATCGCTCGACGACTGAAAATGACTCATCATTTAGTATTGATTCCTATATCCATACTGTTTAATAAATGCCCTATCACTAACACTCATCACTGTTCGTCTATAAATATGGCATGTTTGATATATTTATATATATAGAGAGAGAAATAAACAATGAAAGACGGGGGTCAGTGATACAGATATTGCGAAGAAGATAAATACTTATACATTTAACTTCACGATATGATCTTAAAACATATCATCTCACTTCACTCACCTCTCTCTGTCACTTTCTCTCTGTCTGTCTATCTCTATCTCTCTCTCTCTCTCTCTCTCTCCATATATATATATATATATATTGCACTTCAACCGAATTGTCGTCTCCGGGTCACTGGCGTATTTCGTATAGAAAACGTTAAAATTTCCCTTTCGCCGTGCGATGGTAGGCTATGGTTAGGATTTCTAACTGATGCCAAATGCATTGCTTCAGTTCTCAAGGATCGTCATGTAATGAGTCATTGACCATTTGAAAGCAGTGTATTCTAAGCTTTGAATGACCGCCACAGGGTCGCTGTAGTCGCGTTGTATCTCCGGCAACGTTCAGTTGTTTGTTTACCTCCGAAATAGTGTGTCTTCAGCAAAAGGCGTTCTTCGTTGTCGAGTTCGAGAAAACAAATACAGTTGTCATGGTACAGCGTGCAGTTCGAACGTAACCTGACATTAATCCGTCCTCTCCTAAGAACTTTCGACGGTGGTTCAAACAGTTTCAAGAGTGTGGGTGTATATGTAATGGAAAAAAGTCCAGGGCGACCAAGAGTTACGGAGGAACAAGTGGCGATAATCCGTGCGGCGTTTGATGGGAGTCCACGGAAGTCCACAAATCGAGCTAGCCGTGGGCTTGCGATTTGTCAAGCCACTATCTGACGTGTGCTAAGAAGACGTCTACATTTGAAACCTTACAGATTACGCCTTGTTCAGGCACTTACCAAGACCGATTGGCAGGCGAGATCCCCACACCTCACCATGTGGGATTTCTCTTGAGGGGATACATAAAAGATAACATTTATGTTCCACCAGTATCCACTAATCTAGATGACATTGAACCACAATAGCAATCAACTCAGTGGATCGTGATATTCCGATACGCATCTGGGAGGAATTCTCTTATCGCATTGATGTTGCCCGTGCTGCAGGTGGTGGCCATATTGAAGACTTGTAAGACAGGGAATAAAAATTGATTGTGAGTAGAATACTTGTGACTTTTCTTGAGTTTTCTATTGATTTTCCTTGTTAAAATATTGCGTAATAAAATTGGTTCATTCTTTTTGGATAACCCCCTATGTGTGTGTGTGTGTGTGTGTGTGTGTGTGTGTGTGTGTGTGTGTGTGTGTGTGTGTGTGTGTGTGTGATGTGTGTGTCTGTGTGTGTGTGTCTTTTTGTCTATAAATATATTATAAACTAACATATTTATGACTATAAAATATTTTTAAAAATTTAAAGGAAACGGTTAACACATGGCCTTTGCAAATAAATAAATAAATATAGATAAAATTAATAAATAATAATTCCATAAAAAACAATAACAACAATATTAATTCAGAGTCTGTCTATATTTCTGAGATGAGGTATTATGTACAGTATTTACATTAGTCGGACTATTGTCCTCATCTTTGTCGCCATATTTGCCGCAACGTTTCGGCCGTTGTACGCTCCGGCCTTCTTCAGGTGGTTGGAATTTCGAACCGAACCCTCTATTTCGATCACTGGGGTAGACTGTTCTAGTTCCACGAGCCATGTTTGATGGATGTCAGTTATCAGTTATCTGCTGGTAATTTTCCCTCTGAAAGTTCTCCACTACCTGAACCGGGTATTGAACTCACACTCTTTGGGTCTGTCACTGGATCTAACCAACGCCTTTATCCACTGTGCCATGTGTCCTTGAGAACTTTTTTCAGACTCAAATTAGACTAAAAATGAACTGGTGCTACCATATCTGGGCTTGAGTTTCTCAGACCTCATATTTCAGTCTATTTTATGGAACGCAAACCCGCAAGGATGCTTTTCATGATCATTTAATTCATCTCCGTCATTATCTATCCTGCTTATCCTCATAAACTCCACTATCTACCACCTACTCTTACATTCATATCGCACATCCCATTCCGTAAAGCTCTGTCTTAAGCGGTTCTCGAGCCTTATTTTTGAGTTAAATTTGATGACACACAAGATCCCTGATCATCATAATTTTCACTTCCTTCTACTTTCTCTTCTTATCAGATATCATACCTCATTCATCATTAATATATCAAGTATAACTCTCTGCTTAGTATTGAATGAAATTTAGTAAAAGAAATCTTTTCATGTGCAGCTGAAGGAAAAAGGAAATCAATTGCAAAATATGAAAACGTTGCTTGGAGAAAAAAACAATTAAAACGAATAAAGTCTAATCTAGTCGGGAGCTTGATGAACAAATTCGAAACTATCAGGTCATCTCATAAGTTCTGTCCGAATTTCGAATAAATAAAACAAGTGACCAAATGTTACATTTAATTACAGATTCAATCAACAATGTATTTTCCCTGATTATCTATGACTTCCTTCCATCTATTAACAAGCTTACTAATTCCATTACTGTAAAATTCTTTTGGCTTTGATTCGAAGAACTCACAAATGTCAGTTTTAACCTCTTCCTGTGTTACAAAAACTGTTTCTTCCAAATGATTCTGTAAGCTATGAAACAAATGGTAGTCTGAAGGAGCAAGGTCGGGAGAATAAGGTGGATGAGGAATTTTCTCCCAACCGAGTTCTTCGATCTTTTGTGACGTGATTCTTGATGTGTGTGGTCGCGCATTGTCCTGATGAAACATCAGCCGTTTTCTATTCACTAGAGCAGGTCTTTTTTCCCTCAAAGTTTGGTTCAAACGCTCTAATTGCTGACAGTATATTTGAGCATTAATTGTTGCATTAGGTGGTAAGAATTCAAAGTGGATTATTCCTTGGCAATCCCACCAGATTGAAAGAAGAACCTTTTGCCCATGAAGTTCCCTTCTCGGCTGTGGCTGGGGTCCTTCCCCTTTACCAAGCCACTGTCTACGACGCTTAACATTTCGATAAAAGATCCATTTTTCGTCGCCAGTCACAAGTCTATCCAAAAAATGTGAAACAAGTTGACGAGAATGGAGAGAAGAGCAGATGTCAACTCGGGATTTGAGGTTGTTTTCAGACAATTCATGAGGCAGCCATTTTCCAAGTTTAGGAACTTTTCCAAGTTGTTGAAGATGACGATGAACAGTTGTATGGTTTGAACTGAGAGCGACTGCCAATTCCTCAACTGATAAAGCAGGATTTTCTTCAAGGGCTGCTTCAAGAAGCTTTTCATCAAACTCAACTGGACTTACGGTTCGATCTTCATCTTCAAAGGTGAAATCTCCACCTCTGAATTTTGCAAACCATCTTCTGAAAGTTCTTTCATTCACACATTCCTCTCCATAAACTGAGTGAATGTTTCTAGCCGCTTCGGCTGCTGAGTTTCCTTTCTTGAACTCATAAAGCATTATGTGCCTTAAATGATTCTTGGGTACTTCCATGTTAGCAAGGTTTTAATCAAACAAAATTTAATTTTATTGTTCTCCGAAATAAAATTTGATCAGTTTAAATGCATCTAAACATAAAAATAATGTTCAGCTCTATTAGACATTATAAAATACTTTTTAACTTTCGTTCATTTTAACAAAAAGTTAAAATTCGGACAGAACTTATGGGATGACCTAATATAATTATTGGCAAAAATAAGAAATACATTCACGGAAATTTGAAAAATTCCAGAGTACGTGGAGAAAGTAAGCCTCAACATCAGCAAAGAAATGGCCGATGCTAACCTCCACTCGGTCACAACATCGAAAAGCTTGATATAGATTTTTGTGGGCTTTCATGTTACTCGAAGCATATGGCGACCAGATATCACTTCTTGTGTAAACGAACCCCTTTAAAGATAAGATCATTCGCTGGTATTTCGCGCAATCTCTCTCCTTCCTCTTGTCAACCCTAACCCTTCCGTTTAACACAGCATAAAACAGATTTTAAAACTAATTACATTTAGCTTTGTTCGGTATATTTTTATTTTCTTTGTAAAAACAATTTTATTTTTCCTTCTTTTATTTGTCGTTTTATTTTATTTTTTTCTTCATCCAAGAGATCCAGCGATGCCATTGATAGCAATGAAAGCCATTCCCTTTGACTCACGATAATCTGAATATGATGATTTACAGCGATACAGTCCGAAACCTCTACTCCCCGCCATACAGGAAAAAAATCGATTAAAAAAATAAGAGCGTATAAATTAGATTCTAATTTTGATATGCAAATTCTGTATATAAAAGACTTCCTTTCCTATTTTGTAGTGGAGTATTCTTTAAAATGAGGGCAAATTTTATTTCGCAGGATGTAATATGGAGATATGCGATTTGTGGATGGGCAGGATGCTTTTCTAAATTCGACATTCTCAACTTGATTATTTTCATGAAGGTGAATCCTGACTGCCAGCAAAAAAAAGATCTTAACTCACGGACAAAGTCTTCACTTGTGGCGACCAAGTCGAACACAAATTAACAACCAATGTCAGGATATCCAGCCTGAACAATTTGATTGTCAAACATCCTCCACTTATTGCTAGAGGCAAATTCATTGCCGATATTTCTACAATTACAGCGGCTCAATAAAATCATATTCTGTATCTACATTTACCAACATAATCCACTCGACACACACCAAAGAAAAAATAAAATATCTTTATAAGAGATGATTACTAATAAACATCTATCTATCTATCTATAATAATAATAATAATAATAATAATAATAATAATAATAATAATAATAATAATATAGCACAGTGTACGTGTATCCGTCCGTCCGTCCGTCCGTCCGTCCGTTTTTCGATCTCGGCGAATCATAAACAACCTGAAGTAACAGGTAATAACTACTGTAGTTAAACATGATTAAAATTAAATAACTCATTTAAAGTTAAATTTAAATATCGAACAGAGTGAAAGGTTTTTAAAAAAAAACTATTCTTTATTAAAGGTTTAATTTTAATTTCGCTTTTCGTCGCAATTGCAGTTAATATCGTCTAATTAAACCGTAATTAAAACTTAAGTGGGGCACGGTACATTGCTCAAATGTTTTTCTATCATGCGTACTGTGGTGTATTCGAAGTATTACATAATTCGGTTCCCTAATGTATTTTAAGAGTGACTTTATGTGAAGGGATCATAAAGAACTGTGATTTTAAAAGAAAACAAAAATTCCTCACAAAATAAATGTAAACGAACTACGGAGATTGGTTGCGTATATGAAGAAAGATTATGCCGAATTAAAGTGTCAAATAAAAATAAAATAATTTTATTTAAATTTTTATAACTTTTACGTACATAGCACGCTGAAGTTAAAAAACCGAAGCCCCAAAAGCCCTCCGCAGGATATATCCTAAAGTCTGCCCGAAGGGCGGCTTCTATGCTAGTATGTAACTATTCTGGTGTTAATCCACTTTTTTTTTATTCAATTCAGTATTTCTTCTTTTATATATCTTATCTCTTCAGGAGGTAGGAAACTCTCCATTAGTTTTTGGCCCTTATGCATAAAGGCAGGTGTCGGCCGGGGCTCTATCCTTGGATCTACGCTGTTCCTAATTTTCATGAATGACCTTCCTGATGTCACCAGTTTTCAACACGGTGTATATGCCGGTAATACAACTATTTACCCCTGTCGTAATAGTAAGTCTGAACTGTTCGATCAAATTGGCAACTAATCTAAAGATGGCCTACAATTTGATGGGGCAAGTAATGACTTTTCAATTTTAACAACACCAAAGTGAAATTGTTCTCTTTTAATTCTGTAGGGTGAGAAGTAACTCATCACTCACAAAGCCGCGTAAACGATTCTAAACTCTGTCAAAATCTGCAAAGAGGATGATTGATATTGTTGCCACATCTACGAACAAGAGGTGGCAACAATACTCTATTTTGGGGTCTGATTTGACTCTTGTAAAGAGCAATCATGGCAGAAGGAGTTGGGTACTTTCTGGAGTGATAGTATGTAACGTCTAACAGCATATCACCTCCTCATGGGTCATTTAATGCTGGAATTTTATTTTCGAGGGAGCTTTGGAGAAATAAACAATATATGTTATTCTGCTTTCACAATTGAATAAATGGTAGATGATACTCAGATTTCATACATGTACATATTTGTAGGGATATGGTTACATGAGTTGGTGATAGGCGTTTTTATCTTGTAGTTTTGTTTAAGTTATAATTTGGAATACAGTTTGAATTATATTTACATTGTTCGGACTGTTTTCCTCATCTTTGTTGTGATATTTACGATTTTTTTTGGACGTTGTACATCGCCCAGTGGAAGAAAGCGCTGGTTAAAGTAATCCAGTGACTTGACCCAAAGAGTTGTGAGTTCAATATCTGGCCACAGGTATTGAAAAAAAAACTCCACAAACACTTGGAGAGTTTAGTTATTAAAAGGGAAAGAACTGAAACTGAGATATCCGAAAGAGGCATGACACGTGGAACTAGAACAATCTACCCCCCACCCCTGGTGAACAAAATACAGGTTTCGGTTCGAAATTACAATCACCTGAAGAATCCGGAGCGTACAACGGCGGAATCGTTGTGAATATGACAACAAAGATGAGGACACCAGTCCGAACAATGAAAACAGTGTAAGTAGTTAGAATATCCCATCTCAAAAATAAAGACAGAGTTTTACTTATTTAAATTGTAGGATATATATTCTTTCATGTTGGTTAGTTAATTTTGTTTAATGGCATATCAACACCTCTATGGGTTATTTAATGCTGAAATCTCATTATTTTGAACACACTTTTATGGCTTCAACTAAATATACTTTGAACACTATTGCATGCCTTCAACTACAGATTAAAATGTATTGTTGGTCATTCTATAAAATGTATCTTTATGCTTCCGTAGTGTTTTGTTTTTGTTTTCACTATTTGCCCATAGCTGGGACCCTAACAGGTGCTACCGCCGCGGGTTACGGTGTACCTGGGAACAATAGCAATTAAGAGGTGCTTCCACGCTGCTGAAAAACTCTAATCGCCTGATTGCCGGATATAGTTTATCGTTATACCGAGAAGCTGTGGAGAGATAGAAGTAACCATCTATTGTCAATCGATTTACGGGAGCTCTTGGATAATCTTGTGACGTAGGAGACGTTCCAAGCCTAGAGCTGCATTGAGAATAAAACAGTTTATCATGTCTGGAAAAATTCAGCGTCTGATCGCTGATATGAAATATTACTAGCTTGGTTTTGGAGGTATTGAATGTTATAAGGCAGTTTTCTTTATTGATTCTCAGGACAAGGTCAGAAGAAAGATCAACTGCCAGGCTCTGGTCATCTAGGTTTTTTGGATTGATTGATCGATTTGTTTGTTTAACGGCATATCAACTCCTTATGGGTCATTTAATGCCGAAATTTAATTTTCTTGGGAGCTTTGAAGTCATGAAAATATGATATACGTTATTCTGCTCTCACAATTGTCTCCATGGTAGATGTTTTTGTGCATACACCCTTGTGCAAATTAATTGAAACAAAACGAATAATTCCGTTATTATTTTTTTCGTATTTTCCCAATGAAACATGACCCAATGCACATGTTAGTAATTAGTATGCCCATTCCACGAAGTCGTTCCTTTCAGATTGACCTCGATTGGATGTAAATCAGGAGAGTTTCCGGGCCAGTCTATAGTACTTTAATTTGCTCATTGACAAGGCTTACCAGTGTGTTCGTACAGCGTTACAAATTTTCGTACGCTTCCTTGGAGTAACGTCCATTGAAGCCAATGGTTGTAGGACAACTAATCGACAATCGAAACAATAGTGTCTGGGCATGAGGAAAATCTGATGCAATCACGGATGATGCAATATAATTCAAGGCTAAACAAATTTTATCATACAACCCGAAAACAGATTACTGCACACTACTGCAAATGACCTAATTCTGCCCTATACTAAATTAGATGTTACATCGGTCCTCAAACTGACACCCGACCCCAAGTGGAACTCTTATGTACGATCCATCGCTAAAGATGCAAGTAAAATTATTGGCTCCCTGTACCGCTCTAGTAATGACCGAACTCCTCATAATATACTCTATCTTTATAAAAGCCAGATCAGACCAAAAATGGGGTACTGTGGCCATATTTGATCATGAGCTAACTAGACCTCACTTTCCAGTCTTGATAGAGTTCAAAAGTGTCTCCGAGTGTAAATATTTCGAAAATAATTTTATGGCTTCAACTACAGCTAAAATGCATTGTTGATTATTTTTCTATAAAATATATTGTTGATAATCCTTTTTTATATAAATATGTATTGCTGGTATTTTTGCCATAAAAATGTATTTTTCTTCTTTCATAGTGTTTTTTTGTTTTTGTTTTTGCTTGGAGTTCATTATTTACCCATAGCTGGGGCACTAGCAAGATTAAGAATTTTTTCCACGCTCTTCAAAATCTTCAATCTCCTGATTAGACGCCTTGCTGCTGGATGTAGTTTATCGTCATACCCAGGACTATTTAAGAAAATAATTTAAAACCACAATTTATGAATGTTTGCCAGAATATCATGAGAAAAATTTAACGGAATTTTTAACAAAGAAACATTCTAATTTGGAAATTTGATTAAATTGAATTTCTGCGTTTATTAGACGAATGGATCTGTTCTAATCAACTAACAACATGGTTTTATTCTGATCATTTTTGTTATTAATTAAGCAAGCTTCTGGGAGACATTTTTTTTTTTATATCCCTGGACTGTGTCAAGAAAAATTGGTATTTGTAACCAATTTGAAATCTAGAAAATTACATTTCACCTACTTTCTGAGAACAATGATTACCTAAAATTTCCCCCTCATCAACTATGATTGGTTGGCAGTTTTTGTTTAGCGACATATCGACCTCTGGTAAAGAATCATAATCGATTAGCGTGACCCGATCACCCTGAAGACAAACGCAAATTTGAATTCAATACAGTTGATTGTAGCGAGTAACGCATAAAAAGTTGACTCGGATATACTTTTACTGTTCTAGGAATCGAACCTGCCTCCTATACGGAATTGTTCATATAACCTGACGTGATATACCAGTTTAGCTACGAAGAAGCATCTGGTTAGCTAGGACGATTTTACTTATAAACTACATCTTCCCATGATTTCTGCCGGAGAAAGCATATTTTCTATGAGATTTCTTGGACGTTCGCGACGGTAAATGTTGTTAATACTGTTTATTATAAACAGAACATTTACTTAAATAGTTGTGTCTATATAAATAACGTATAACAATAAAATATATTAAAATAATTTCGCAGTGTGTGACGTCAACTGTTTACGTTTAGGTACGCTTTTAGTTTATAAGCAGTAAAATCGTCCTTCCTTATCAGACGCTTCCATCGTAGCTAAAATGGTAAAAAGGCTATATGACAGTTCCGTATAGGATACAGGTTCGAACCCTGTCGGAGGACGAATATTTTCTATGAAACTTTCTCGGACATTCAGGCCGGTAAATGTTATTTAATACTGTTTATTATAAACAGAACATTTACTTAAATACTTGTATCTATAAAAAGAATGTTAAACATAAAAATGTCTTTAAATAGTTATCGGATTTTGTCCATTTCATAATGTGTGACGTCATTTGTTTACATTTGATACGCCATGAGCAGTTATGAATGTACGTGAGAGATTCATGGAAGATTGAAGTTTACAAGCAGTAAATTCGACCTTGCCAACCGAACGATCCTCAGTGGCCGAATCGGTTAAGGCACGTCAGGCTATATGACGGTTCTGTATAGGATACAGGTTCGATTCCTACCGGAGGACATATTTTCTACGAAATTTCTCGGAAGTTCAGGCCGGTAATGTTGTTAATACTGTTTATTATAAAGAGAGCATTTACTTAAATATTTGTGTATATATAAATAACGTATAACAATAAAATATATTAAAATAGATAGATATGAATAGAATCATATATATGAATAGAATGAGATAGGCAGATACATACGTGGCATACTGAAAATCGAATCATATAGATAGATAGATGGATGTTATGTTTGTCAAATTAATTTTCAGTTTCATTAAACTTCCAAAATCATCTTATTAATTAATTTCCACATTTTCATTTTTAATTTGATTATGTTTCATCTCTCATTTTATTGCCACCTCTCCCTTCCCCCTCTCTCTATGACTTTCTCTCCTCCCCTCCAGCTTTCTTCTCCCCTTTCTCTCTCTCTCCCTCTTTCACAATGTGTTTACTACTTTAACGCCCATTGTCTACTCATCCCTGCATTTTATTTTTTTTATCAATGACGTTTTTTATTTTTTAAAACATTCTATTCGATGTGAATGATTTTCTTCTCCATATTAATTAGCTTAATTGAATTGATAAATCACTCAATACTTACGACTGATTAGATTTGGTCACCATGGCGCGCGGCGAAATTTTCACATCTATGGACTTTTTCCACCAAAAACACGGAAAGGAGATACTTTTCAAATATTTTTATTTATTTTCCCAACTCTTTTGTCGATGACTTTTAATATTTTCTCTTTCTTTCTCTCTTTTTCTTTATCGTGTTTTTTTTTTCTTTTTGTTCTGTATTTTTGAAAACCCATTTTCTGCATCAGATCATATTTCATTGTGCAAGTCAATTTTTTCACAGCTATCCTGGTACTAACAGAAAAATGTGATATTTACATTAGGTAAATCACAAATGTTAGAAAATACGGAAAATGTGGCACTGAAATCCGAAGCTTCATTGAAATAGTGAAAAATGTCTTCCAAAGAAGTGCTGAACTGTAATATCAGTCTTCCTCTCTGATCGTGAGTGATTGACAGAAAGTAGTGAAGGAAAGCGAGAAGAAAGGACTGTGTATCAATTGCAAGAAGATCTTAGCAAAATGAATAGTCCAACATGAAAATTACAAATTGGTGAAACCGAAACCAGCTCTAAAAAATCACCAAAACCCTTTAACATTTCCTTTTTTGACATCCGTGGCATTCGAACCAACTTCTGCAGTGTGGAATCGTTCCTCATTAAGTAGTCTCTTGACATGCTGGCTCTCTGCGAGACCAACCTCAACTCGTCTATCCCCTCCTCTGACCTCTCGATCCCCGGTTACCTTCCTCTCCTTAGAAAAGACTCTCAAACCCAAATGCACGGCCGAGGAGTTTACGTCAAGTACCATCTCCTATTGGTTCGGGAGCTCGCTCTCTCTCTCTCTCTCTCTCTCTCTCTCTCTCTCTCTCTCTCTCTCTCTCTCTCTCTCTTTCTCTTCTCCAGACCATTCATACATGAGTCTCCGTCTATCTCTCCTCAATGCTGTAAGCTACCCCTTCTTCGTCTATTGCTCTCCATCCTCCCAAGACTGTAGTGTACTCGATAACATTTCCGACAATATAAACAAGGTTATCCCCCTTTCCTCCGTTTGCACATATATTCGTGTTCGGTGACTTTAACGCCCACCAAATTCTCAATTCCCAAGTAGGCATCTATGGAGACCACATTACTATTTACTCCTGTCTCAATTGTAAATCCGGTATCGCTAGGAAAACTAACCTGACCGTCGGTCTAGACAAAGACCTCCAATCTGTTTTTGACTGGGGCAAAATAGGTTGGCTAACTTTAATGCCTCAAAACAAAACTGCTCTCTTTTATTCACCGCAGAGAACCCTCCCTATCGCCCATTAGAATGTCTGAGGCTCAACTCCAGGAGAGCACCTCTCTGCGACTGCTTGGTCTTACACTGTCCACAGACATGAGATGGAACAACTACATTGAATCAATCGATTCATCTACCGCAAGGAAAGTTGGTTCTCGTCCGAGTCCATCCTTCAAATCTATAAATCAACCATTCGCCCTTGTATGGAATACTGCTGCTATGTATGGTCTGGAGACCCGCTGTTCCTCTTAAGGTCCTCGACAAAATCCAGAGACGGATATGCAATATGATTGACCCTGATCTGGCATCTCATTTACAGTCGCTCTCTCACAGGCGTGCCGTCGCTTCCCTCTGTCTTTTCTACAAATACTTTCACGGTAACTGCCCCAAAGAACTACTTTCGCTGATTCCTAAACTGCATGAATTTAAACATGCCACTAGGTCGGCATCTCAGTCCCACCGTTTCACTGTCAAAACGGTTAAATGTAGCCGCCTCTTCTACTCCAATAGCTTCATGTCTCGCACTTCTCGACTGTGGAACTTCCTTCCTCTTACTTGCTTCTCTGATAGTTATAATCTCCAACTATTCAAATGCAATGTCAATCGACATTACCAAATGCCTTGATCTATTACCTGTCCTTCTCTTCATCCTTTCCTCTATCACGCCTCCTTACTCTTGCTCTCACTCTCTGTAACCCCTTGTGCGCTAATGGCGCTCCCGCCTTGCTTGGGGTGTAATGCTTTAAAAAAAATACCAAAATAAAACAAGTACAACAATTTAAATATCTGGAAGGTGCTCTTACAAAGAACGGAAAGTGCGACACTGAAATTCGAAAGCGCATTTGGGTTGGCGAAAGTTGCTTTCTAAAAGCTAAGCAAAGTATTAAGAAACAGAAAAATATCGTTAGAAACAAAGAGAAAAAGCATTGAACAATTAATTAATATCAGTCCTTTTATATGGCCGTGACTCGCTCCTGCTACCCTCTACCTTTACAAGAGCCAGATCAGGCTGAAAATGGAGTACTACTGCCGCATATGGGTAGAAGGTGCACAGTCTTTTCTTTCCAGTTTTAATAGAGTCCAAAAGCATCTCCGCATCCTTGTGGGTGATGAATTATTTTCCAGCATACAACCCCTTTCTACCAGACGCTACCTCACAATCTTCTCGCTGCTCTTCTTCCCACGAACTGCTGTTTTGTGAAGCTGACTCCCAAGAGGATGCTCACCCAATCACTATAATCTTAACCTGTTCAAGTCTAGGGTTAACACATATCCGCATAAAACGTGCCTCTTACTCATTAACCCACTCTACCTCGAGTGGCCCTTAGGTCTTGTAAAAAAAATCAATACGTACTATCCTCTTGATACATATGGACGTATATATGTGATGTGGACCCGAAGTTGGGGCCACGGAAGGAAAACACGGAACACGGGTTAGAGGTGAGAATATATATTAAACAGAAAAGTTACAAAGAATAGTGTAAGAGTAAGCAGAGCTTACTATCCAGTGGTGTCCGATATTGGTATCGTACGCGGCTGCGCATTACTGGTGCTACACCCATGATACTACCATTCACATAATAATATAGTACTGGGAGAGTCCATGATGTAGGAAAATATCGGTTTCACAACAATATGTTTTTTTAAAATCATTTTATACTTATATATTAGGTGTCATAACAGAAAACGCAATAGCTGAGGTTTAAAATGAATTTAAAAAATGAAGAATCTTTTTATATTATATAATCTTTTATATTATATCATTTATATTAGTTTTAATTTCAAGCTAATAGGTTAAATTTAATATTTCCAATAAGCAAAATACTTTGATGTATTTCAAAAACTAATTTAACTTGACTGAAAGGATATTTTTTCCTGAAACACCCGATTAGCGGCCTTTTTTAGTCGTCTTTCATCGCAATGTAATTCTCTTTAAAAAAAATCTTTCAAAAATAAAATATACTTTTCTGAAAATTTATTTAGCTGATTTAAAGTATAATTCGTATGATTTGAAACAAATATTATTTACTTTAGGTTTAAAATATCGCAGAAATGCATTTTTAACACAGCGGTAACTGTTTATTTTTATTGACAGATAGATTTTATCTAATGTTGTTCTCGAGAGAATTTACCCGTAAAAAATAATTTAAGACTATAACGCGAGCACCTTTTAAATACTCAGTAATCTTTCTTTCTCGAACTTTCATAAAATTATATGTGTGGAGTAACAGATAAAAAAAAAACATATTTTACCAAGATTTTCTAAAAGAAAATTCAAAGATAATTTCCTTTATTTGTGAATAAGTCCTGAAAATGTAATTAAAATCCAACAATTATTTGATTTTTGTAAGAATTTTCAAAGCAATATCTTTTTTTGCCGCAAAAAGACGCTAAATTCCCAATAGCAGCCACTGACGCAAGAAAAACAAGATTTTAACCAAAATTTCGAACGTGCTAGAAAGGATTTAAAAATTTAATAAAATAATAAAAAATAATTTGGTCTGTCCTCTTAGTAATGGCATAAACATTTTGACGATAAAACTCTTTTTATTGAATTTGGGGACTTTTTCCATCATGGCATGATCTTTTTTTAGCGAATTTTTGGATGTACCTAATATGCATCTATATAATTTCGTCGTTATTGCAAATTTCCAAGGTTAAATTCAATTTATTTTATTTACTTTCATGAAATAATTCAAAAAAACAAAATGAATTTAATTATTTTATTTACAATGTAACCAGAGATTTTCTCTGGTCCCAAATTAGAGCCTGTGTTAATGTATATATAATAGACTAAACCCGGATATAAGAGAAACCCGGGTATAAGAGACTCCTCCTGTCCCGACAACTCTCTTATATCCGGGTTACACTGTACTTACAATGAAGACACGGCTTGAGAAATCGGATTGCGGCTCTGATTGTGGAATCGGAGAGCTGAGTTCGAATTCCAGTCGAGTTCTTTACATTCACTTACGTGCTATTACCTCTGGGAAAGTTACAATCCAGGGGTCGGCAACCTACATCACGCGTGCCACACGTGGACGCCAACCAATTTCGAATGGCACGCAGCCGCAAATGACATCACAAAGTCCGAACCAATAACTACTACAACGCTGTTTCAATTTTAATATATACTAAAGTATATATACTATATATTACTATACAAAATATATTTTAGAACAGGTATATTGGCCTTGGCTTGTATAAAAAATACGTATACTATTGGCACACTGGATGATTTTAAAACATTAAGTCGGCACAAAGTTAGCAAAAAGTTGCCGACACCTGTATGATCTATCACTTTTCCCTTACAACCAGGACAGTCTGGGTTCTGTAGTTTTGGGTGGCAACCGGTCTAGGAGAAGGAAAAACTGAATTCAAAACCAGCCTGGTCCAAGCGCCTGCGGCCTTGTAGGTGTTGCCTCTTTAAGCAAAGCCTAGATGAAAAGTAATTGCTCAAACAAATCCACCGCGCGTGTCGTCTCAAATAAATTTGAGCTGCCACAGAAAATAATAGAATCGTCGGTTTAAGTACAAGGGTTCAATCTCCCCTGAAGAAGAGACTTGAAACAGCAGAAATGTGTTTCTAAAGAAGGATGTTGAGACTACAATGAATTGAACATGTTAGGGATGGCAAAGTTTTAATGGAAGTGAAAAGGAAAATGACGTTTATAATAGGGAACAGAAAGAGACAGTTGCTATTTCTGGAATTCAAAATGGGAAAAGTGAACTTGGGGAAATTGGCGTCTATGGGACATGTTGAAGAAAACAGCAAGAAAACAGAATATAATCGAGCTGTCAAGTAAATGCTTGGCAGAACTGGGTCGGATGGTAAGGGCATAAACATTACTAAGAACAACAAATGATAGGAAGTTACAAAAAGCCATGAAGGTAGAACGCACAAAGAAGAAGAAATCGTTAAAAAATATAGTATTCTACACCTTTATGCGCCGTGTCATAGGCGATCATGTCTCTTCACAATTTCCAGTCATTTTCAGCTCTTAATATCAGGTCATCCCATAAGTTCTGTCCGAATTTCGAATAAAGAAAACAAGTGACCAAATGTTACATTTAATTACAGATTCAATCAACAATGTATTTTCCCTGATTATCTATGACTTCCTTCCATCTATTAACAAGCTTACTAATTCCATTACTGTAAAATTCTTTTGGCTTTGATTCGAAGAACTCACAAATGTCAGTTTTAACCTCTTCCTGTGTTACAAAAGCTGTTTCTTCCAAATGATTCTGTAAGCTACGAAACAAATGGTAGTCTGAAGGAGCAAGGTCGGGAGAATAAGGTGGATGAGGAATTTTCTCCCAACCAAATTCTTCGATCTTTTGTGACGTGATTTTTGCTGTGTGTGGTCGTGCATTGTCCTGATGAAACATCACCCGTTTTCGATTCACTAGAGCAGGTCTTTTTTTCCTCAAAGCTTGGTTCAAACGCTCTAATTGCTGACAGAATATTTGAGCATTAATTGTTGCATTAGGTGGCAAGAATTCAAAGTGGATTATTCCTTGGCAATCCCATCAGATTTAAAGAAGAACATTTTGCCCATGAAGTTCCCTTCTCGGCTGTGGCTGGGGCCCTTCCCCTTTACCAAGCCACTGTCTCCGACACTTAACATTTCGATAAAAGATCCATTTTTCGTCGCCAGTCTATCCAAAAAAGGTGAAACAAGTTGGCGAGAATGAAGAGAAGAGCAGATGTCAACTCGGGATTTCAGGTTGTTTTCAGACAATTCATGAGGCAACCATTTTCCAAGTTTAGGAACTTTTCCAAGTTGTTGAAGATGACGATGAACAGTTGTATGGTTTGAACTGAGAACCACTGCCAATTCCTCAAAAGCAGGATTTTCTTCAAGGGCTGCTTCAAGAAGCTTTTCATCGAACTCAACTGGACGACCGGTTCGGTCTTCATCTTCAAGGGTGAAATCTCCACCTCTGAATTTTGCAAACCATCTTCTGCAAGTTCTTTCATTCACACATTCCTCTCCATAAACTGAGTGAATGTTTCTAGCCGCTTCGGCTGCTGAGTTTCCTTTCTTGAACTCATAAAGCATTATGTGTCTCAAATGATTCTTGGGTACTTCCATGTTAGTAGGGTTTTAATCAAAATTTAATTTTATTGTTCTCTGAAATAAGATTTGATCAGTTTAAATGCATCTAAACATAAAAATAATGTCCAGCTCCATTAGACATTATAAAATACTCTTTAAATTTCGTTCATTTTAACAAAAAGTTAAAATTCGGACAGAACTTATGGGATGACCTAATAAATTGCGACTTTTTATTATCTTTCTAAAACCCAGATCCGCCATCCATTTACTCAAGCTCATTCTTCTTCTATATGTCTTGTACATTCAGTACGTAGGCGATCATGGCACTCCACACTTTCCAGTCCTTCATAGCTCTTAATAAATTCTGTCTCTTTGTTATCTCTCCTAAACCTTGTTCCATCATCCATTCACTTAAGCTCATTCGTTTTCTTCTATGTGCCGTGTACTTTCAGTACGTAGGCGATCATGGCTCTCCACAATTTCCTGTTCTTTGTAGCACTTAGTAAATTCTGACTTTGTTATTTCTCCTAAACCCTGTTCTGCTATCCATTTATTCAAGCTCACTAAGCATATTATGCGTTGTTTTCCTCTGTACCTCTTGCCTTCAATCTGTCCTGTTTGTATCAGATTTTCCAAGCCCTCTTTCCTCAATTTCCTAGAAATTTCAACTATCTCTTCCGGATGTTAAGTATAAGTGTCCTTTTTGTTTCCTTTTCTCTTTTCCAGTTCTCTTTTTTATTTTTTATTTTTATTTTTTTTTGTTCCTATAAATCGGAGAAAAAGAGAGGTATTGATCTTGACTATCCTGTTATTAACATATCAAGTCATATTTCCTGACGCAAACGAATCTTCCTTATTCTCTTCTCCATACACCGACAGTCACCAAAAAGTGCATTCTCTATGGAAATTATGACGAATACATATATTGACAAATTCAGGAGAGAAAATAAAATAAAAAGGAGCTGATAACAATTTCAAAGTGATTCATATATAACATAATATACTACGAAATGGATTAAGTCCGACAATTATATGACAGTTCCGTGTAAGATACAGGTTCGATTCCTGTCGGAGGACGCATACCTTCTACAAAATTTCTCGGACGTTCAGGCTGGTAAATGTTGTTAATACTGTTTATTATAAACAGTGCATTTACTTAAATATTTATGTATATATGAATAACGTATAGCAATAAAATATATAACGAAATATATTTACAGTAAAATGCATTGGCACCAATCCACACCAAGTCCTCATATGGCTGAAAAAGCAATTAAACCGCGTATCGAAAATTGATGTCGGGAAATGCAAAAAATAAAAAATAAGAGGAAACATTCGCACATCACCAAAGAATTATTTTTAATTTCTGTCAGCTCACATTTGTTTTTGTTGTTGTTTTTTGTTGTTTGTTTTTGTCTGTTTGTTTTTTTGTTTTGTTTTGTTTTCTTAAGCATTTTCACCTCAAGCAACCAAGAAGTTACAGAGAGTGAAAGTAAGAGTAAAGAGGGAGGGGTTACAGAGAGTGAAAGTAAGCGTAAAGAGGGAGAGGTTACAGTGAGTGAAAATAATAGTAAAGAGGGAGGAGTTACAGAGAGTGAAAGTAAGAGTAAAGAGGGAGAGGTTACAGAGTGTGAAAGTAAGAGTAAAGAGGGAAGGTTACAGAGAGTGAAAGTAAGAGTAAAGAGGGAGGGGTTACAGAGTGTGAAAGTAAAAGTAAAGAGGGAAGGTTACAAAGAGTGAAAGTAAGAGTAAAGAGGGAGAGGGAGAGGTTACAGTGAGTGAAAGTAATAGTAAAGAGGGGGGAGGTACAGAGAGTGAAAGTAAGAGTAAAGAGGGAGGGGTTAAAGAGAGATAAAGTAAGAGTAAAGAGAAAGGGGTTACAGAAAGTGAAAGTATGAGTAAAGAGGAGTACAGAGAGTGAAAGTAAGAGTAAAGAGGAATGGGTTACAGAGAGTGAAAGTAAGCGTAATGAGGGAGGGGTTACAGAGATTGAAAGTAAAAGTAAAGAGGGAGGGGTTAGAGAGATTGAAAGTAAAAGTAAAGAGGAAGGGGTTACAGAGAGTGAAAGTAAGAGTAAAGAGGGAGGGCTTACTGAGAGTGAAAGTAAGCGTAAAGAGGGAGGGGTTACAGAGAGTGAAATTAAAAGTTAAGAGGGGTGTTTGAGGAAAGGATAAAGAGAAGGACGGGGATCAGGATCAAGGCATCAGAAAATATCGATTGACATTACATTTGAATATTTGAAGATTATAGCTATCAGGGAAGCAAGTAAGAGGAAGGGAGTTCCACCGTCGGGAAGTGCGAAATAAGAAGCTGTTGGAGTAGAAGAGGCGGTTACATTTAAATGTTTCGACGATGAAAGGGTGGGACCGAATTGCCAACCTAGAAGCACGCTTAAATTCATGCAGTTGAGGTACCAGTGAAAGTAGCTCATCAGAGCAGTTGCCATGAAAATATTTGTAGAAAACTCAGAGGGAAGCCACATCACGTCTGAGAGAAAGTGACTGTAGTCGAGATGCCAGGTTAAGATCGATTACATTGCATATTACATTTATAAATTTTCCATTCGTCCGTGCATTGAATACTGCTACCATATCTGGTCTGGTGCTCCTATGATATATCTCGAGATCCTTGATAAAAATTCAAAGAAGAGTCCGTAATGCAATATGAGAATATTTCAAAAGCTCGAATATTAACAACCCATTTCAAAATCCTCAGATTTCCTTACATGTAATCAATCCTGACCTGGCATCTCGACATCAGTCACTTTCTCACCGACGTGACGTTGCTATCGTTTGTCTCTTCTACAAATATTTTTATGGCAACTGTTCTAACAGCTTTTTTCCTTAGTATTAGGCCTCTACCGTTGAACTAGCTAGATGCAACCGCCACTTCTAATTCAAACAGTTTCTTATCTCGCACTTCACACCTGTTCAACTCCCTTCCGATTTCTTGCTCTCCTGTCACGTATAATATTCAAAAATTTAAATGTAACTTCAATCACTATATTGTGTCTTTCTGGAACCTCTTCCTTTATTGTCTTCACTTAACTCGTACTCACTGAAGTATTCTCTTTCTCTTTCACTCCATGTAACGCCCTGTGTCCTAGTGGCTTTATCGCCTTGCTTGGAGTGAATTAATTTAAAAAATCTAACAGGGAAGGTAAGGGTATTTGAAAAACGAAGATTCGGAGGAACTAAATTAAAATAAAAAAGGACTAATGTACCTACATTCGCCATTTAACTTAAACAAACATTAACAAAGGAAAAACAAGTTTTAAATGAACTTGTTTGAGCTGACAAGTCTTTCATAGAAGCATAAAAGTTCTAACCAATTAGAAATTCAATATCACAATCGTGCTACAAGCACCTACCATTCGCAAAATTCTGACGAAAATAATCTCCCTCTTACCACCTTATCTTAACCATCAGAAGATGCCGAAGGAAAGTGAAATGAAAGGTTTGCACAACTGTAAGAAGACAGAATCCATGGGTGTTAGTAAAAGGATGAGCCCAAAATGCAAATTACAAATCGGAGGTACCAAAATCAAACAAGTAACCAAAAATTGGAATATTTGGGAATTGTTTTAACAGAGGACAATAAGTGCGACACTGAAATCCGAAGGCGTGCTGAGATAGCCAAAGATGCATTTCGAAAGCTAAGCAGAGTACAGTGATACCTCGACTTAAGTCGTTTCGAGTTAAGTCATTTTCGACGATATATCAGTTTTTCTTAAATATTATATGGAAAAATAAAACACGCCTTAGATCATTTTACTCGAGTTTACGTCGGCCGTTAAAAATATTTGATACGACAAAACACTAAAATAACAATAAACACATAAAGTTATATTCAAATAAGCAAATGTTCATATTTCAAATTCTCGTGCGTTTTTCTGCTCCAACATCGATTTTGAATTCAGACTTGTTTACATCTGTGCTCTGCCGTTGACGTTCTTTCAATTACATTTCAATTATGATTTTGAATACATCTTTGCCAATGGATCCGAAGAAAAGTCCCAGTGCAAGTGCTAATGCTAAGCTATATAGCTGGAAGATGAGGTGGAAATTAATTATTTTATTTAGAATACTGTACGTACATATCATAAATACTATAATAGGGAATGGGGAGTCTTTATTTGCGGTTTATAGTGTGGTTATTCCGACTTAAGTCGCCTTCAGACCTAAATCGTGACCTCTGGAAACAATGAATGACGTAGGGCGAGATATACTTGTATTAAGAAACAGAAGAAACTCCATAGAAGCAAAGAAAAGAGTTCTAAACTATTATGTGATATCTGTCAACTTATATGGCACTGAATACTAAACAATCTCAACAACGATGAAGAAGAGGCTGGAAGCAACAGAAATGTGGTTCTACAGAAGGATGCTGAGGATAACATGGACCGACTATGTGAGAAACTACAAACTTTTAGATGGAAACAAAAAGGATACATAACATCAGGAAGGAGAAGTTGAAATTTTTGGAGCACATAATGAGGAGAGAGGGCTTGGAAAATCTAATGCACACAGGACAGAATGAAGGCAAGAGGTACAGAGGAAAACAATGCATAACATACTTAAAAAGCTTGAGTAAATGGATGGCGAAATAGAGTTTAGGAGAAATAACAAAAAGACACAATTTATTAAGAGCTACGAAGGACAGGAAATTGTGGAGAGCCATGATCACCTACGTCCTGAAGGGACATGGCACAGAGAAAAAGAAGAATGAGCTTGAGTAGATGGATGGCGGAACAAGGTTTAGGAGAAATAACAAAAAGACACAATTTATTAAGAGCTACGAAGGACAGGAAATTGTGGAGAGCCATGATCACCTACGTCCTGAAGGGACATGGCACAGATAAAAAGAAGAATGAGCTTGAGTAGATGGATGGCGGAACAAGGTTTAGGAGAAATAACAAAAAGACACAATTTATTAAGAGCTACGAAGGACAGGAAATTGTGGAGAGCCATGATCACCTACGTCCTGAAGGGACATGGCACAGAGAAAAAGAAGAATGAGCTTGAGTAGATGGATGGCGGAACAAGGTTTAGGAGAAATAACAAAAAGACACAATTTATTAAGAGCTACGAAGGACAGGAAATTGTGGAGAGCCATGATCACCTACGTCCTGAAGGGACATGGCA
The DNA here is from genome assembly GCA_964036315.1 of Acanthosepion esculentum. Classification (NCBI taxonomy): domain Eukaryota; kingdom Metazoa; phylum Mollusca; class Cephalopoda; order Sepiida; family Sepiidae; genus Acanthosepion; species Acanthosepion esculentum. Next base: position 76,404,655 of record OZ038511.1, on the reverse strand, counting down.
CAGAGAAAAAGAAGAATGAGCTTGAGTAGATGGATGGCGGAACAAGGTTTAGGAGAAATAACAAAAAGACACAATTTATTAAGAGCTACGAAGGACAGGAAATTGTGGAGAGCCATGATCACCTACGTCCTGAAGGGACATGGCACAGATAAAAAGAAGAATGAGCTTGAGTAGATGGATGGCGGAACAAGGTTTAGGAGAAATAACAAAAAGACACAATTTATTAAGAGCTACGAAGGACAGGAAATTGTGGAGAGCCATGATCACCTAAGTCCTGAAGAGACATGGCACATAGAAGAAAAAGAATGAGCTTGAGTAGATGGATGGCGGAAGAAGGTTTAGGAGAAATAACAAAAAGACACAATTTATTAAGAGCTACGAAGGCCAGGAAATTGTGGAGAGCCATGATCACCTAAGTCCTGAAGAGACATGGCACATAGAAGAAAAAGAATGAGCTTGAGTAGATGGATGGCGGAACAAGGTTTAGGAGAAATAACAAAAAGACACAATTTATTAAGAGCTACGAAGGACAGGAAATTGTGGAGAGCCATGATCACCTACGTCCTGAAGGGACATGGCACAGAGAAAAAGAAGAATGAGCTTGAGTAGATGGATGGCGGAACAAGGTTTAGGAGAAATAACAAAAAGACACAATTTATTAAGAGCTACGAAGGACAGGAAATTGTGGAGAGCCATGATCACCTACGTCCTGAAGGGACATGGCACAGAGAAAAAGAAGAATGAGCTTGAGTAGATGGATGGCGGAACAAGGTTTAGGAGAAATAACAAAAAGACACAATTTATTAAGAGCTACGAAGGACAGGAAATTGTGGAGAGCCATGATCACCTACGTCCTGAAGGGACATGGCACAGAGAAAAAGAAGAATGAGCTTGAGTAGATGGATGGCGGAACAAGGTTTAGGAGAAATAACAAAAAGACACAATTTATTAAGAGCTACGAAGGACAGGAAATTGTGGAGAGCCATGATCACCTAAGTCCTGAAGAGACATGGCACATAGAAGAAAAAGAATGAGCTTGAGTAGATGGCTGGCGGAACAAGGTTTAGGAGAAATAACAAAAAGACACAATTTATTAAGAGCTACGAAGGACAGGAAATTGTGGAGAGCCATGATCACCTACGTCCTGAAGGGACATGGCACAGAGAAAAAGAAGAATGAGCTTGAGTAGATGGATGGCGGAACAAGGTTTAGGAGAAATAACAAAAAGACACAATTTATTAAGAGCTACGAAGGACAGGAAATTGTGGAGAGCCATGATCACCTACGTCCTGAAGGGACATGGCACAGATAAAAAGAAGAATGAGCTTGAGTAGATGGATGGCGGAACAAGGTTTAGGAGAAATAACAAAAAGACACAATTTATTAAGAGCTACGAAGGACAGGAAATTGTGGAGAGCCATGATCACCTACGTCCTGAAGGGACATGGCACAGAGAAAAAGAAGAATGAGCTTGAGTAGATGGATGGCGGAACAAGGTTTAGGAGAAATAACAAAAAGACACAATTTATTAAGAGCTACGAAGGACAGGAAATTGTGGAGAGCCATGATCACCTACGTCCTGAAGGGACATGGCACAGAGAAAAAGAAGAATGAGCTTGAGTAGATGGATGGCGGAACAAGGTTTAGGAGAAATAACAAAAAGACACAATTTATTAAGAGCTACGAAGGACAGGAAATTGTGGAGAGCCATGATCACCTACGTCCTGAAGGGACATGGCACAGATAAAAAGAAGAATGAGCTTGAGTAGATGGATGGCGGAACAAGGTTTAGGAGAAATAACAAAAAGACACAATTTATTAAGAGCTACGAAGGACAGGAAATTGTGGAGAGCCATGATCACCTAAGTCCTGAAGAGACATGGCACATAGAAGAAAAAGAATGAGCTTGAGTAGATGGATGGCGGAAGAAGGTTTAGGAGAAATAACAAAAAGACACAATTTATTAAGAGCTACGAAGGCCAGGAAATTGTGGAGAGCCATGATCACCTAAGTCCTGAAGAGACATGGCACATAGAAGAAAAAGAATGAGCTTGAGTAGATGGATGGCGGAACAAGGTTTAGGAGAAATAACAAAAAGACACAATTTATTAAGAGCTACGAAGGACAGGAAATTGTGGAGAGCCATGATCACCTACGTCCTGAAGGGACATGGCACAGAGAAAAAGAAGAATGAGCTTGAGTAGATGGATGGCGGAACAAGGTTTAGGAGAAATAACAAAAAGACACAATTTATTAAGAGCTACGAAGGACAGGAAATTGTGGAGAGCCATGATCACCTACGTCCTGAAGGGACATGGCACAGAGAAAAAGAAGAATGAGCTTGAGTAGATGGATGGCGGAACAAGGTTTAGGAGAAATAACAAAAAGACACAATTTATTAAGAGCTACGAAGGACAGGAAATTGTGGAGAGCCATGATCACCTACGTCCTGAAGGGACATGGCACAGAGAAAAAGAAGAATGAGCTTGAGTAGATGGATGGCGGAACAAGGTTTAGGAGAAATAACAAAAAGACACAATTTATTAAGAGCTACGAAGGACAGGAAATTGTGGAGAGCCATGATCACCTAAGTCCTGAAGAGACATGGCACATAGAAGAAAAAGAATGAGCTTGAGTAGATGGCTGGCGGAACAAGGTTTAGGAGAAATAACAAAAAGACACAATTTATTAAGAGCTACGAAGGACAGGAAATTGTGGAGAGCCATGATCACCTACGTCCTGAAGGGACATGGCACAGAGAAAAAGAAGAATGAGCTTGAGTAGATGGATGGCGGAACAAGGTTTAGGAGAAATAACAAAAAGACACAATTTATTAAGAGCTACGAAGGACAGGAAATTGTGGAGAGCCATGATCACCTACGTCCTGAAGGGACATGGCACAGAGAAAAAGAAGAATGAGCTTGAGTAGATGGATGGCGGAACAAGGTTTAGGAGAAATAACAAAAAGACACAATTTATTAAGAGCTACGAAGGACAGGAAATTGTGGAGAGCCATGATCACCTACGTCCTGAAGGGACATGGCACAGAGAAAAAGAAGAATGAGCTTGAGTAGATGGATGGCGGAACAAGGTTTAGGAGAAATAACAAAAAGACACAATTTATTAAGAGCTACGAAGGACAGGAAATTGTGGAGAGCCATGATCACCTAAGTCCTGAAGAGACATGGCACATAGAAGAAAAAGAATGAGCTTGAGTAGATGGATGGCGGAAGAAGGTTTAGGAGAAATAACAAAAAGACACAATTTATTAAGAACTACGAAGGCCAGGAAATTGTGGAGAGCCATGATCACCTAAGTCCTGAAGAGACATGGCACATAGAAGAAAAAGAATGAGCTTGAGTAGATGGATGGCGGAACAAGGTTTAGGAGAAATAACAAAAAGACACAATTTATTAAGAGCTACGAAGGACAGGAAATTGTGGAGAGCCATGATCACCTACGTCCTGAAGGGACATGGCACAGAGAAAAAGAAGAATGAGCTTGAGTAGATGGATGGCGGAACAAGGTTTAGGAGAAATAACAAAAAGACACAATTTATTAAGAGCTACGAAGGACAGGAAATTGTGGAGAGCCATGATCACCTACGTCCTGAAGGGACATGGCACAGAGAAAAAGAAGAATGAGCTTGAGTAGATGGATGGCGGAACAAGGTTTAGGAGAAATAACAAAAAGACACAATTTATTAAGAGCTACGAAGGACAGGAAATTGTGGAGAGCCATGATCACCTACGTCCTGAAGGGACATGGCACAGAGAAAAAGAAGAATGAGCTTGAGTAGATGGATGGCGGAACAAGGTTTAGGAGAAATAACAAAAAGACACAATTTATTAAGAGCTACGAAGGACAGGAAATTGTGGAGAGCCATGATCACCTACGTCCTGAAGGGACATGGCACAGAGAAAAAGAAGAATGAGCTTGAGTAGATGGATGGCGGAACAAGGTTTAGGAGAAATAACAAAAAGACACAATTTATTAAGAGCTACGAAGGCCAGGAAATTGTGGAGAGCCATGATCACCTACGTCCTGAAGGGACATGGCACAGAGAAAAAGAAGAATGAGCTTGAGTAGATGGATGGCGGAACAAGGTTTAGGAGAAATAACAAAAAGACACAATTTATTAAGAGCTACGAAGGCCAGGAAATTGTGGAGAGCCATGATCACCTACGTCCTGAAGGGACATGGCACAGAGAAAAAGAAGAATGAGCTTGAGTAGATGGATGGCGGAAGAAGGTTTAGGAGAAATAACAAAAAGACACAATTTATTAAGAGCTACGAACGACAGGAAATTGTGGAGAGCCATGATCACCTATGTCCTGAAGAGACATGGCACATAGAAGAAAAAGAATGAGCATGTGTAGATGGATGGCGGAAGAAAGTTTAGGAGAAATAACAAAATGAAACAATTTATTAAGAGCTACGAAGGACAGGAAATTGTGGAGATCCATGATCGCCTATATCTTAAATGTACACGGCACATAGAAGAAGAAGTAGACCATATTTTTAATGATGTTTTTTGATGGGGAGATATGAACAAATCACAGTTGCTTTCCTCATGCTCGTCACCCAAATCAATAATCGCATCACATTTAATAAACTAAAATCTATTGGGAGTTTGAGAAAATGGATGGCGGAACTAGGATTAGGGGAGAAAAAGTTAATTAAGAAGTACAACATACAGGAAATTATGGAGAGCCATGATCGCCTACGTTCTGAAGAGTCTTGGCACATGAAGAAGAAAACAAACTGATGGAGAGAAATAGACAAATCCCTGTTGTGTTCCTCCCTCGTCATCCAAATAACCAATCGTTTCAAGGATTAATCATTCGATGTGTCTTCCCTTCTACAAACGGACCGGTGCGCTAGACAGTCATTAGTGAGTTATTTCACCCTGGGCACCTGGGAAGCTAAAAACTCAGACTTTCCGAGGAAGGAGAGCTTGCAAAATCTGATACTCACAGGACAGATTTAGGTAAATAGGGACAGAGGAAAACAGCGCATGACATAATTGGTGGGCTTACACAGGGTTTTAAGAGAAATAAAGAATAAGAGAAATAACGAATAAACAAAATTTATTAAGAGCTACAAAGTCCAGGATATTGGGGCGAGCCATGATCGCCTACGTCCTGAGAGGACACAGCACATAAAGAAGAAGAAGGTGATTAATTATTTTCTACTTTACAACACTTTTCTCCACAGACGCAGCTGTGTAAGCCTATCGCTATACTATCGATATTTCCTTTCTAACGAGCTACATTCCCTCGTGTCACCAGTTCAGATCTTTACGACTAAACGCTGCCATTCCATATACACAAGAGCAAACTATCCACATTCCCTTCGTATTCCATTGGATGTTCCATTAGGACAGCTTCTTCCAAAGAGCCAGTGCTTTGGGGAACAGACTTCCCAACGGAATGCTTCTCCGTGGCCGGACATTTGGCCCACAGACATTTGGCTGACGGAAATTTCAGCGAAAAAGTACAAGTAAAAATAATAATACTTTAAGTATTTTAATTATCAGTATCGTAAGGTAGAATAGGACTAATAATTACCACTGAATTTCAAGTGATTAAATTACTAAATCTAAATTTAAAGTTTTCTTATTTCAATATTTGTTTATTGAAATTAGTTTTTTTTTTAAATATTTGAGTGTATTTGGGAAAAATTAGCACCTAATTATTGAAATTCGTATTTAACAGTAAAATAAAAGCTCGTTCATCCCTTTAAGATAATGATCTTAAGCGAAATTGAAAGATCTTTCATGTAAAAAAGCTTAAGATTTTTTGTAGTAAAATGTGCTTTTTCTTAAAATACTTATTATCTTACAGTAATATTTGAAGTAAAATATAATATATACAGAATAGATTTTTAAAAAAGCTTGTAAAAAAACCGAAAAATTATAAATTAATACAGTAAATAAAATATAAATATATATAAGAAATTACGATAAAGAGGGTGACATACATGTAAGTACGCCACTACATTTTTCGGCTAAATATCCATCCGGTTAAATGTCCGAGTACCATGTTTCTCACTCAACTGCAATTATAATCTCGTCACATCTAGGGTAAACCGTTATCTATCCTACATATCCACAAATTTTTACGTACATCTACTAATTCTATTAGTACTCTGCCTTGAGTGGCTCGTAGGCCTTTTATTGCGAACAATAGCGCAAAAATGTAATGTTAAATTAGAAACAGTTGGAAAGAAAATCAAGGTCATAAAAAGTCGTGAAGCCAATTTTAAGATATTAGATAAAAAATAATTATTCATGTATATTTGATATTATTTTAATGAACTATACGTTTCTGTGTCTGATATACTTTGAGTGTATTTTTAAAAAAAGATATTGCATTTAATTTGTTCGCGTTATAGAACCTGGAAATCGCAAAAAAAGTTAACTTCCATATTTTTAATAAGCACATTTTTTTTTTAGATATTTTTAATTAACACTTTCTATAATTACATCTTTATGATATAATATATATATATACTGAAGAATCTAATATATTTTTAACAAACAGAGACATTATACGCTGAAATTGATACGTTATATTGTTCATATAAATATATATATGTAGACCCTAAAAGCTTTACCAGTTTTTGTTGTATTGCGACAACATTAACTTGCTTAATAAAATCAGACATTGTTTCGATCGTCTTCAACTGGCCGCATTAAATTTTCCGATGATTTAGCAATCAAAAAATAGCTTGTTAATTTCATTGGGCTGCCATCGGGAAAAGTTGAGATCTAGCAAGATAACGTTTAAAATATCGCGGATGTGATCAATGCAGGGATTTCGTTCAGTCATATTCTCTCCTTTCTTTTTCTTTTTTACTTAAATCCATTTTATTGCTAACAATTTATACATATTTGTTGTTATTCGTTTCATAATTTTTTTGAATGAGAATTTATAATTCATTTCTTTCTCGGATGGCATCTAACAGACTTTATTGCTAATGGACATAACTTGATGATTTATGGTAATTCCTTAAAGATAATATTATATAACATTTTTATTATCATTATTGTTATTATTAAGTTTTTTATTTTTTTTTATTTTGTTCATACGTAAAACGTTTAAATAAAAGAATAGGCTGGGATTGTACTTTTTAATGAAAACGGTTCCACAATCATTTAAATGTTCCGACATTTATTTTCGTTTTTTTAAGATAACATTACATAACAATATTATTATTATTATTATTATTATTATTATTATTATTATTATTATTGTTTTGCTGTTTTTGGTGTTGTCCCTGTTTTTGTCACAGTGTTTACTTTGATAATATGTAAAAAGTCTAAAATAAAAGAATATGTTTGGATTCTAATTTTAATGAAAACGTCTCCTAAATCATGTAAGGGATCAGACATTTCAATATGCTGATAAAATCTCTTTCGACTCAACCCCTTACTACTAAATCAATTTGAATTTAACAACTTTTACTTTTGATTCTTCTGATCTTATCTTTATTTAGCTTCTTTTTTTTTTTTAATCATTTAAAATTTGTATCATAAAACTTAACCCTTCACCCTTCATTAAACATGTCTACTTGATGTGATATTGCATATTTGCTAGCTCGTCGTTATGGCCTCTGTGTTCCAATATTTTGTGGGGCGAGGGGGTTGTTTGTTCCTTTGTTGTTATATTTTTAATTATTTATCAATTTATTTTAATTAATGTTTTCAACTTTTTTTTTGTTATTGTTGTGGGGCGTATCATTCTCACAAGTGAGCAATGCAGTCAAGAGAAGATAACTCCCTCCCAATTGTAGAACACTTCTCGTTTATATAGCATCTAATTTGCATATTACCACAATTATATCTCATACACTGGTAGCAATATATTGGCTTTTCTTATCCGCGTGTGATATGTTTCTTCAATAAATAACTCTGGAAATGCTCAGGAAACTATATATCATTTTTCATTTTTATTTTGTTAAACTCGGGCAGACAGCTAATTATGTCTAAAAAAAATAGAGGTATTTGAAAAACACAAAAGCATTAATTTCTGCCGAGATGAGAAGTAAATGACGTCTCTATTTCTATCTCTCTCTCTCTCTCTCTCTCCTCTTGCACTATCTCTCGCACTCATATTCACTCACTTAATCACACACACATTCACTCTCATCACCTTTCTTTTGCAAACTCCACATCTCTTTTTCAATGAAGAAGCACAAATACTGTGCGATTATTAGCACGATTTCCAAAATAATAATTAGGCAGCAAGTATCCATCCAAACAAGTTGGATTAAAAAAATCCTACAAGGTCTGTCGGTTTAATTTTTTATTGAATTTTTTTTTTATATTTTTGTATAATGTGTTGAGTATTGTGGTCGAAATTGTAGATAAACTCTCCGAAGTTCATATTAGGTCCTGATTTGTTCAAATACTTTCGATCACCCCAGTCAACTTTCAAGAATTTGTTGTTTGTGTAGTAGGTAAAATTCCATTGTCTATATCCTGATATACTTTACAAAGTTTATGCTGACGTCATATGTAACGGTTATTGAAAACGAGGCTACAACAAAATGAATGCGATTTATTAATATATTTTATTTATTTTTTTATTTTAATGTGGTCTCTCTCACACACACACACACACACACAAACACACACACACACACACATATGTGTGTGTGTGTTTGTGTGTGTGATAAAATATCGTTATAGGCATGCTATGTTTATGGATTATCAATATCACGGATAGAGCGTATCTAAATATAAAAGTGGACATGGAAGACAACATCCAGAGCATCACTAGTAAGGGACGTGACGAGTAAGGAGTATGACTACTAAGGAACATACTAGTAATGAGGTTGATACTAAGGAGTATGAATACTAAAGGGCATGACTAGTAAGTACTATGGATAGCGAGGAGTATGACTAGAAAGGAGGCTGATTATTAAGGAGTATGAATAGGAAGTAGCATGACGAGTAAGGAGTATGACTACAAGAAGCATACTAAAAAAAGAGTATGACAGGTCGGGAGTGTTATTACTAAGGAGTATGATTAGCAAGGCGCATGATTAGTAAGGAGTATGATTATTAATGAGTATGAATGTTAAGGAGTATGATTATTAAGGAGTATGGTTAGTAAGCAGCATGACTAGTCAGGAGCATGACTAGTAAGGAGTATGTTTAGTAAGGAGTATGAATAGTAAGGAGCATGAAGTATGAATACGAAAGAGCATACTAGTAAGGCGTGTGACTATTAAGGTGTATAATAATGATAATTCTTCATCTCAAAGTAACTGACATAAAAGATATATGTATATTGTCGCACATACACAAAGACAAACGTATTTATATGATGATAATGATGATGATGATGACGATGATGAGACGAAGTGGAAAATCTGCTCTCTCCCCTCTCTCTCTACCTCTCCCTCTCTCCCCTTCTCTTTCTCTCTCTCTATCTTTGACTTCCTCGGGTTATAATGAAAAAAGTCAAAACTGTATGTGAGGAAAAATGCATTGGTGTCTCTGAGGATAACTGGGTGAAATAGTGATAGATAGATAGATAGATAGATAGATAGATAGATAGATAGATAGATAGATAGATAGATAGACAGACACAGATAGATAGATAGATAGATAGATAGATAGATAGATAGATAGATAGATAGATAGATATATGAACTGAGATAGATAGATAGATAGATATGAACTGAGATAGATAGATAGATAGATAGATAGATAGATAGATAGATAGATAGATAGATAGATAGATAGATAGATATATGAACTGAGATAGATAGATAGATAGATATGAACTGAGATAGATAGATAGATAGATAGATAGATAGATAGATAGATAGATAGATAGATATGAACTGAGATAGATAGATAGATAGATATGAACTGAGATAGATAGATAGATAGATAGATAGATAGATAGATAGATAGATAGATAGATAGATAGACACAGATAGATAGATAGATAGATAGATAGATAGATAGACAGACACAGATAGATAGATAGATAGATAGACAGGCAGACAGATAGATAGATAGATAGATAGATAGATAGATAGATAGATAGATAGATAGATAGATAGATATATGAACTGAGATAGATAGATAGATAGATAGATAGATAGATAGATAGATATGAACTGAGATAGATAGATAGATAGATAGACAGATAGATATGAACTGAGATAGATAGATAGACAGACAGACAGACAGACAGATAGATAGACAGACAGACAGACAGATAGATAGATAGATAGATAGATAGATAGACAGACAGACAGATAGATAGATAGATAGACAGACAGACAGACAGATAGATAGATAGATAGATAGATAGATAGATAGATAGATAGATAGACAGACAGACAGACAGACAGATAGATAGATAGACAGACAGACAGACAGATAGATAGATAGACAGACAGACAGACAGACAGATAGATAGATAGATAGATAGATAGATAGATAGATAAGCTGACGTTATGAAATACTAAAACAAAATGACAAAATCTTCACTAAGGCACACCTCTGAAAATAAAATAAAAATTACTTTTAAAATTAATAATGTTTTGTTTTTTTTTAAAAAATACACCAAACATTCGAAATGTGAAAGGAAATCAAAGATGGTTATCTTTTTCCGAAGGCAGAGGTCGTGGTTGATTCATCATTCGACGCTTAACTGATGCTGATTCATTCAACGTAGAAAGGAGATGAACAAAGGAAATCCTATGGGCAACACGGAGGAGATCCTTCGAATGAAGAATAGCACATTTGTGGTAATTACGTGACAAATAAAAGGGATCTCTCAACAGATCGAAATGATTAGCAGGGATGACAGATCGAAGCACGTCTAATTAGCATTAATTATGATCAAAGAATCCACAATCGATTGATCGATTTTTAAGCTGAATGGATTCCTGAGCTGGGCGGTGGACAGGATAAGTGGCCATAACTGCTAAAATAAAAACGAGGAAGGGTGATAATACTTGAAAATAAAATGAAACAAAAAAGTAACATTTCAACTCTAAGCGATAGGAATTATTGCGAGGAGAAGGGTGTTGTACTTCACTATTTTGTGTTAGTTTTACTTTCTGAAATGATTGAGATCGCATGTTGCTTTTTGGTTATCTTCCTTGAATTATTTTAGATTATGTTTATACCTCAGTAACATTTCATGCTTCTACAGTATAATGCGCATGGTATTTTCATTTAAATTAAGCCCTTAATATCTTAGGCTGATTACAAAACCCTACTTCAACTTCTACGGAAGAAAATATTCCCAAATAAAGTCCTCATCAAAAACATTAATAAACATTAACCATGAAGCTAAGCCAGACAAAATAACCTTTTATCAATATAGGATGAATTTAAGCATAACATTAAATTGGCAGTTAGCTCTCATCATTTTACGGTTAAATTTGCTAAATGTAACCGTGGGTTCTATCGAATAATTTTTCTCTTGCAATTCTCGCCTATAGAACTTGTAGCGGAACGGGCCCTGTGTGAGATGGCGTGTGTATGGTTAGCCATGTTAGTTGCGTGTTGAAAGGCTGTTCCCCACAATTATTTATTTTTGTTAGGAAAGGTGTGAAAATCATTGGCAATGGTGAAATAGAAAAATGAACATGGAGTTAAAAACATAACAGTTGAATTTATCAAGTACTGAAATTACATGCATGCGAACTGAAAAGTGAGACTGAGTTGCGTCCCTTTGATTAGGTGATTATTTGTACCTAGACTCATAACGAAAGAGTTGATTATTAAAATGCAGTTTAGAAGATTGTCTATTGGACAATTTGGTAAGAGTTCAGAGATTGTACTTGCGTGAAATGTTGTAAAGTTCTTTAACGTCTGACTGCGTTAGTCAAGACGGGAGTTCTTTGAGAGTCACATTTTGGCAGTGGTGTTGAGTGACGTAGAGAAGTTAGGTTCGAGAGTCCGCGTCGAAACAAAGAATTCTTCTTCTGCTGCGTCTTCTGCGAAAGAATCACACGTGTTGGGTTTAAATACCATGTCGTATCACGTGACAGGCTCCGGGAAGAATTGCGCCAAAAATTGCTTTTGCGCGTGGGAGCGATCTGATTGGTCGATACTGACCAATCAGCAAGCTAGATTGACGGTGATTAACCAATGAATGGCTGTTGATTATTTGTAAGTATGATGTTGGTAATAATGTAACAGGAAGTGTGCATTTCCTAGCAGAGGTTAAACTGGTTGTCGTGGACGAGTCCACAAACTCACTTCCATCTTGATTTCCTGTCAACATCCTGAGGTAATATGGTAATCTTCTAAGCATAGCTTAAATGTGGCACACGGCCGAAAGTATGGAACACCCAGTGAGAATTGAACTCACTGTTCTTTCGTATACTCTGATGTCTTTCCAGATCCATTTTTCCTTAATTCTAGTGGATTGTTCTGTGAATGCTAGTCAATGGAGCGTCACAGATCCTTTTAACTTATTCTTGTTAGTCAAGAAATGAGAGAATCAAGTTTAAAACGAAGATTAGATTTTGTCCTAATTACAGCCGATTGTCACCTGTCAAATTTTAATATAGACAAGTCGCAGGTTTTGGTGGTAGTGACTGGACAGGTAGGGCGGACCAAACTGTTCTCTCTCTCTCTCTCTCTCTTTCTCTCTCTCTCTCTCTCTCTTTCTCTCTCTCTCTCTCTCTCTCTCTCTCTCTCTCAATGATCCTAGCGAAGAGATAATTTGACAAGGTATCCGGCAATGATACAAAATATAGGGAAAATTGGATCCCTGCCTTTCGCTTACACATCAACAGCCTGATCGGAATTCTAACTCTGCCAGCAGCCATTGCCCAACAGCACATAGAAACAGACTTAGATGGATAGATTTAACAAAGGACTTTAAGTTTTATGTTTTCTATAGATAGATAGATAGATAGATTTAATAAAGGACTTTTAATTTTATATTCTCATTCTTTAGTGTTGTCATGGGCGGTTATTAAAAAGATAATGTTCTGTGATCCAAACAGAATAACAACAAAAGAAAACATTTCACGCTTGCCAGTCGTTCGTTTTCACTACGCGGACGGATACAATGAAATCTCATAGCCATGCTTCCTAAATGAAAAGATCTTTTATCACTTACAGCTGTTAATGCAATTACTCAGCTCTAGGCACTTGCTTACACGCTCCAAATGCATACCACTTCCGTCCAAATGTTACATTCGCTTTCAGAACAGACTAACAAATACATCGCTATGTATCGGATATTACAACGACCAACGTACATGTTAGGAGTAAATTTTCCTCCAAAAAAGAAGAGTTCTCAATGTTCGTTTCGTAATCTTGTTTTCTTTTGCTGTATTTCTCCTTTGCTTGTTCATCTTTCCTTTCTTGTCTTTTTTCCTTTCTTTTATTCCTGCATTCCTTTTTCATTTTTCCATATTTTTGTGTTACGGAGGAACTACTTGTTATGGTTACAAATGTTAACGGTAATGATTAATACTATCCGTTTCCCTCTAAGGAAACATTCGGTATCCATTAACCGAGCAGCCAGTACTGCTTTCGGTTGAAATTAACAAAATCTTTCTCTTAAAACACATTTTCTTTTTAGGAAAACAGGTTTTTCAAGTCCAGTAGCTGTTATCGATCGCTCTTTCCAGTATTGATGAAGGTTTCTTTCCTAAGTTTCTGTACGAATGGTGTAGAATGTTAAGATCTTGATTAAGTCATTATTTTCTCTTCGAGTTTCATGTGCTATCCATTTTAGTTGTTTTTGCTGTTGGAAGTCCTCGATATGGTTTCTGTCCTTTAATGATTCTGTATCGCCAGTCCACACTGTTCAAAGGGGGATGATCTTTGCCAAAACCCTAGGTTTTAGACTTGATCAAAGCCATTTTCACCATTGATCTTATGAAGCGGTTGTATAGAGCTGGCAATTTATATATATATATGAAGTGGTTGCACACCAAAGGAATTTCCCATTGTGCGTGTTGCATCCGTCTGTCTGGAGAGACCATGGTTCTGCGCGCAAATGCTATGCCTCTGTTGCCGATGACTGTACAAGTCCACACGAGCGTCTCGATTGCAACGAATTCTTGTGAAGACGCTCACTCCTGGTGTCGCCATGTTGTTTTCTTTCAGTCGAGAACGCTTCTCCCCGTCGGCAGACTTTTGTTCTTCCCCTCCTTGCTCCTGCCCTCGGCGTAAATCGCGTCTCCAACGTGAGCGATCGTTGGTGACGTCTTCCCACGTCTCGATGCCCATGTCCATCGCCTTCATGACCCTATTGCAGACGTTCTTGAAGCGAAGAGGAGGTCGCCTTCGTACCTTTTTGCCGGTGGCGAGTTCCCCGTACAAAAGGACCTTCGGATTCCCCCCCACCATCAGTAGACTGTTGTTTCACGTGTCTTGCCATCGCGGTGGGGCGACGCAAGCCTGGGCAGGGTTCTATGTTTTCCAAAGGAAAAATAGAATCCAGTACATCTTTGCACCGGCGTCGTCGCAGGATTTGCCAGAAAGAAGTTGAACATAACACCCGACTATTATAGAGACTCCAGTCCGTATTTGTCCTCAGTATGATTGAGTATGGCCGCAAGATAGCGGAAGTTTAAATTCAGACTTTTCCTTCTCTTATGCGTATAGCGCAACAATCGACAGCCTCCGTATAGTTTAGTCTAAACAATTACACCCAAAAGGTTGACCTAGAGCTGAAGTATGGAAGTAACTGTTCAATTTCTGCCCAAACCAAGCTCCACCTAAAGGAATAAAGAAGAAAGTCAGTAAGTATAAGAAAGGTAATAATAACCGTTTCCTCATAAGGAAATATTCGACGTTCATTGATCGAGCAGCCTGGGCTACTCATGTTTTGTTTTTCATCCTTTCCTGAATCCCAGATTGCGATCAAAGTAGAAGATTCTCAAGAATGTTTCTTCCCGTGTTTTGTCGTCGCTTTGTCCTCATCACTGCGCAGGCCTGGACAGGGTTTTATAAGCACCTCTCACGTCTTAATGCCACCGATGTTGTCCGAGAGAAATTAAAATCCAGTACAGCTTGGCAACGGCGTCGTCACAGGCGTTGCCAGGGCGAAGTTGAACAAAACATAGGACTATCTTAGGGACTCCGATTCTGGATTTGTCTTCAGGGTTTTACTCCCGAATCCTTTATCAAGCAAAGAATATAATAATGATAATTCCTCATTTCAAATAATTCCATCAAAAAGTAAAACCAGAACATCCATCACATACGGTTCTCATTTATATAATTAGCATGTGTCCTATATATTCTCTGCCACGGCATTTCTTGCTTAACCCTGTTTCTTTTGCTCCCTCCAACGAATTTCCTGACTCGGTGAGGGTGTGCAACACGCCGTGTGGCGCTAGTGTAGCTCATTTGTCATGGACGCTAGAGGACTGTCTATTTTCAGAAATTCGTTTTGACTAACACAGGGTTAATTAACATAAGCGATTTGCATATTGACTTTAAGTATCAGTTTTTAAAATGAAGAGATTTTGTAACTGATTTCTTGATGGCTTCTATAATTAAATAACTCATTAATTTATTAAACGTTTTAACATTCAATAAAAGCCATTTTCTGGCCTGAAGGTGGTAATCACCTTAGCATTGAATTTGGAAGCATTAATAAGAAAATTATATGGATTTTAATATTCTAAGATGCCATCAACGTTTTGCGATAATTTTATTGATGACTTTTATAACTAAACAGTTTAGTGATTCAAATAAACCTATTTTCTACTCTGAAATTTAGATCATAGCTTGGAACTAAAGAGAAAAAAAGTAACTGTAGCGATATCAGTTGCCGGCGGATATCTTTTGGACACACCTGCAGGATATTACGGAAATCTTTTTGACAATTAGAAAAATGTTTAAAACCGAGAGGAACCGATACTATTTTAAAAGGTTAGCCTCGTGGAGCTTCTAAAAAGCCTTAAATAGGCTGTCAGAAGTAAAACTAAACAATCTTTTTTTTGTTATGTTTACAGATGAACGATCGTTACTTAACATAATGAATCAGAAAGAACTTGATAATTTTTAAGGGTAAAATACTGCAGGGTTTGTGAAGTAAAACTTTCACCATCATCATCTTTCTTCGATCTTCCTATCGGAACTCTATTGACAATGCCTTTCCGCATTATTTGGTCCTGTATTGCCGTTTCCAGATCCCCAATGTCCAACCCTGAATCCCGATCTATGATGTCTGGGAATGCCAATTTTCGTGAGAAGATACTTCCAGAAGGATGCCATGAGAGTAAGGATGAGACGATTTCCCTGTCCGCTCGGTGACAGTAGCCCGCAAACTTTTAAAATACATAAGAATTAATATTTGGTAAAATAAACAAATTCAACAGATTTTGCAATCCCTGATCACCCTTGAGAAATAAATGAAACAGTGAATAAATCCTTGTGACCTAGTGGCTTTCTTGCCTTGCTGGGGGGGGATAAATAACGGATTATAGCGGGCACATTATTAAATATTATTCTTAAATATTACTATTAATATCATTAACATTATATTTAAATTATTTTTATTTATTAAATATCAATTATTATTAATTAAATATTATTAAAATTATATAATTATAAAACATTATTAAATATTATGAAAACCTATTCTTCTAATTATTTTTTTTTTTTAATTGTATCACCCCAAGCAAGGCCGGAGGCCACTATCACGCAAGGGGTTAAAGAAGGGTTGGAGGAAGAGCAGATAGGAGTGGCAAAGGAGGGGATGTGCTGAAAGAGAAAGACAGTGGGTCGATCAAGGCAAGGGGCCACAGAAGATCCGGAGCGAGAGCAGATAGGAATGAAAAATGAAAGGATGTGGAGAAGGGAAGTGGATAGATCAAGGCAACTGGAGATGTCGATTGACGCTACACTTAAACCGTTGGAGATTGTATTTGTCAGGGAAACAGTAATAGGGAAGGGAGTTCCATGTGCGAGACATGAAGCTATTGGAGTAGAAGAGACGTCTACATCTAACAGTTTCCACGTTATCCCTACTGATGCTAACTTAAAATATAATGTACAGAGAAAGATACAAAATGACACGGCATTTAAAATATCTATCAAATTATTAATCTGCAAAGTTTCAGCTCGTAAGCATAGACAGTGATTCATCTTTTTTTAAAGTGTCCATTTTGTTTCCCAAACTTTGTTGTGGCTCCCAGGTCCAGCTCGTGGTATTTTCAACATCTTTCTGTGGAACTACATTTCTGTTCATTTAAGATTCTTCTTCATCTGTGAAGAAATTGACCAACATTCAGTCATAGTTAAAGGAGTGATATCATGTAACAGTTCAGTTTTATTGCCAAACATGATTAATGCTGACCTCCATATTTTTTTACAAAGGTACCTGGGCAAGCGTCTGCAACAGCGATTGGCTAAAAATCAGGCATCCCCAGATACGAGCTGCCAGACATATTTTTAGTTTTTCTTTTAAGTAATTTCAAATGGTTCCAACTTATAAATCGGCATATGTTGCAAAATCTTTTTGTGTGTTTGTTTGTTAAATGGGATATCAACTCCTTATAGGTCATTTAATGCTAAAATTTAATTTTCTTGGGTGTATTAGTAGTATCCTTTACAAAAACGTATTGCTTTTAATTTTTTCAAAAATGCTTCCTAGGTATGACGATAAACTACATCCAGCATTAAGGCCTCTGATGGGGAGGTTTTGAGGGGCGTGGAAACACCTCTTAATTGCTGCTGTTCCCAGGTCCACCCTGATCCACTTGTTTGGGTCCCAGCTATGGGCAAATAGTTAACCCCAAAACTGAGGTCAAAACCCTATGAAAGTATAAAAATACATTTTTATAGTAAAAATTACCAGCAATAGATTTTTTGTAAAAAAAGAAAAGTTACAAATTGTGCTCTAACAAGTTCAATTCTCGCTTTCTGATGTTAAATACAAGTGCCCTTTTTGTTATCATTTTCCCTAGAACTTTGTCGTTGCTCACATGTTCGGTCCATGGTATCCTCAGCATCCTTCTGTAGAACCATATTTCTGTTGAATCAAGTCTCTCCATCTGTGAGGAAATTGTTCAGAATTCACTGCCATCTAGTTCATCAGAAATGCTTTTTGACATTTTCAACAGCGCGATTTTATGATTAGGGATCTTATTTAGGTATGCTGAAGTGAACAGTTTACTGGAGTTTTTAGTTTGCTTGCCAGAATCCTGTGACCTGAATCAATGTATAAATTATATATTTGAACCTCCGCCACAAATTGCCTGAGAGAGGAAATCTGTGATCTTGAAATCAATAATCGTTTTAGCTATTTTATCAGGCATCAGAGTTATACCAAAAGTTATGCTATGTTTCAAAGAATGATCAAACAATGTATATAAGTTTGAAAGTCTTTTGAAATAGCAAGAAATTAGTAGGAGTTCCTCATTGCTGTTTGAGGTTACGCTTTCAAGCAGTGGCATCTTTTTCCATCAAACGAATAGTGACTTTCACAGGCAATTGAAGTAGAATTAAAATCCCTATTTATGCAAATAATGTTCCTCCTGTACAAGGCCCAAGAGCCACTCGGGGTAGAGATAGACTAAGAGGTACTGTACCGTAATGGTTAGCGTCTCGGTCTGAGGAATCAGTCGAGTTCGAATTCCAGTCGAGTACATTGCGTTCATTTACATGCTAATACCTTTAGGAACGGTATGACAGACTGGGTCCTATAGCTTTGGCTGGCAAGGGAAAAAAATCTGAATTCAAATCAAATTGCACTATCCTAAAAGTGTGCATACATGCGGTGAGGATCGCTTGTGAATCGAAATTCCCACTGAAACTCCTACTATGGATTTCCGCATCCGAATGATTACGACGCCTGCTACACTCGGTCAGCTTTCGTTCGGAGGTGGCGGGATCTTTTGACGGAGCCGGATCTACCGATCCCGAGCGAATGCCGCAACAGGTACATGTAGGTAATAAGAAACACAGATTATGGAGATATGTGAGGAATATAACCGTTCATCCTAGACTTGAACAGGTTAAGATTTCAGTGATCGGGGAAGGTTCCCCTTCGGAGTCGGTTCAACAAAGCAGACGTTCGTGGGAAAATCTGCTCGAGTGGAACATACATCTCACTAATGGATTACAAAGAGAATGACGGTGATTCTCTGCATAAATTGGTGTTACTAAGGAATGTAGTTTTTTTCTTAACACTTTCCATGGATGCATCACATACAAGGATTTGAAAAAAATGTTGTATATATTTTTTGTGACGCTAGAACGCTCACTCGTTTTAACTTTCGTATCAATTCCGAAATGCACGTTGTAGACGAGACTTTGCAAATGCAGATACTAGTAGTAGTAGTAGTAGTAGTAGCGCCTTCAAATAATTCTCTCACTAATAATACTTTTTCAATTAGTAATCGCCGAATAATAATCCGAAGAGTGATTAATATAGAGAAATAGTATAGTGGTTAGTATAGAGAACAGCGATCACTTAGACATCACGCTAATTCCTATTTATACGTTTCCTTTACGATCACGTGATCTATACTTATTTAATAATGGAATCGTCCGTATTTGATTACTGGTGATCTGTGTTCAAACTAGTGTTGGCAACGATACTTTATTTCTATACAACAATATTTAACACCTTAGACATTTCTAAACATGTTGGGTGTCACGTATCACATTTATATGAAATTCTCGATTTGATATGTGCATCTGCCGGAACTTTATGGACTGTAGAAGGTCTGAGGCGATGCTATGTATATATCCCCTGTCATGGCATATCAATGGATTGTCCAAATATATGGGGTTTATAACTGAGATCCATCCTATATTCCCTGCCATGGTAAATAAGAATTTTAACCGTGTCCTTCTAGGGAAACATTCGGCATTCACTGCTAATGTCGGTTGAAATTTCAGGAAAATATGTTTCTCAAATCAAGGAATGTATGCACCCTTGTGCAAATTAATTGAAACAAAATGAATAATTGCGTTATTATTTACTTTTTTCGTATTTTTCGAAAGAAACATGACCCAGTGCAGATGTTAGTACTTCGTATGTCCCTTCCACGAAATCGTTCCTTGCAGATTGATTCTCGATTTGATTTAAAGCAGGAAAGTTTCCGAGCCAGTTGATAGTATTTTGATTGGCTCACTGGTTACGCTTGCCAGTGTGTTTGTGCTGCGTTACAATTTTCCTACGCTTCCCTTCTAAAATAATGGCCGTAGGACAACTAATCGACAATCTTTCATCCTTTAACAGTCAGTTGTGCTTAGTTCAATTTGTAACGAATATAAATGTAGGTAGAAAAAAGGAAATGTTGATAGGGTAGCAATGGTCACAAAGCACTGCCCGGGGCCCACAATCAGATAGTATGCGCATGCTATCTATGCCGTTGACATAACTATTTACTCCCGTCTAAACGGTACACCCTTTTGCAAACGAATTGAAACAAAATGAATAATTCCGTTATTTACTTTTTTCTCATATTTTTCCAATGAAATATGACCCAGTGCACATGTTAGTACTTCGTATGTCCATTCCATGAAGTCGTTCCTTGAAGACTGACCACAGATTCTCGATTGGATTTAAATCGGGAAAGTTTCCAGGCCAATCGATAGTCTAGGATTTATATGCAGACAACTTTGTGCCTGAACAATTTCATTATGGACAGATACAAATGGTTACATTATTTCGTAAGATGTATAGAAGTCTAGCGTTCAGCATTCCTAAGAAGTAAAAGCGAAAGAGGTGGGGGAGGTAATTTAACAATGCTTACTAGTTATATGCTACCTAGATAAAATTTTGTAGTTGATAAATAAAAGGCCTCTTTCAGAAACTGGTAAATAACCATTTTAAAAATAAATCTGGATTTGCCCATAAATTTCAATTGTCTAGGATTTATATGCAGACAACTTTGAGTCATGACCTATATAATTCAAAAAGTCTAGTTCGCTAGCGAAGAGCTAATCCGATCAATTTCCATGACACAGAGAGGCAACCTTACGGTGGTGAGTAAGTGACTGAAACCGAGCCGTCAGGACCGATAATATTGCTGATTGTCTTTTATCAAGGAGTTCTGAGTAAATAGCAGGAGCAGCGGACTATATGTGACAGCATTACTCGAAGCATAAACGAATGGTTGACTAATAATGTAAGAGATTCTGGGGATACAATATAGTCTTACTTCTTGGAACATTTGGTAGAAAATGTTGAATTTTTTAAAGAGATATTAAAAGAATGAACCGGGTGTCTCTATAAGTACCTAATACAGCTGATATGAAGTTCTTGAGTTCTTCGTTATTTGCCATCTTCTCTACTGAAGAGTCGGTTTCTTTCCTTTCTCCTCCTTTTTTACTTCCGGTGACTAATGCAGAGCAAATCACGAAAAGTTAGTATTTTGTTTTGTTTTTCTTAACTTGACCTCGTTGCTTTTCAAACGAATGTCGCAAACAACACAAACAATAAACATAAATTTACAAAATGAAAACGAGGCAGAAAGAGGGACACAAAAGGATTTAATTTTTTTTTTTGTATATGAAAGACAAAGATAAAAGCGCTGAAAACGTGAACGCAGATAATATTAAATAAATTTTGTGATTGTTTAATATTGTTTTTTAAAACGTGCATTCACAGACAGCATTTTTTTATTAAGGTAATCAGCTATTTCTGCGAACACTATATCTTCTACTGGGCATCCACATTATATATATATATATATATATATATATATATATATATATATATATATATATATATATATATATATACGCGTTTTGAACAAAAAAATACTAAAATATTAAAATATATTTTGTTTTATTATTTAAATTACATTATTTACATTATTCGGACTATTGTCTTCATCTTTGTCGCTATATTTATTACAACGTTTCGGCCGATGTACGCTGCGGCCTTCTTTAGGTGGTTGGAATGTCGAACTCAACCTTTTATTTCGCTCACTGGAGTAGACTGTTCTAGTTCCACGTGCCATGTTTAATGGATGTCAGTTATCAGTTATCTCCTGTTAATTTCCCTCTGAAAGTTCTCCACTGCCTTAGACGGGTATTGAACTCACACTCTTTGGGTCCTGTCACTGGATCTAACTAACGCCTTTATCAACTGTGCCATGTGTCCTTGAGGACATCTGTGTATGAATTTCTGGCGACAAAGATGACTGTGTGTACTATCTGGCAAAAATCTGTTTCAACAACCGGCCCACGACTCCAGCCATCATCATAAGTTCCAGCCAGCCATCAGCAGCAGCAGCTCGAGCTCGCCGTCGCCTGCCGCTCTAGCCAGCCATTCTCACCACTAGCAACGGTATGTGATAAACTGTCATTTTCAGGTCAACACTTTTCAACAACGACAAAACTGTCCTTTTCAGGAAAGTCTTTTCAACGGACACAAAAACTTTCCTCTTCAGGACAACACTTTCAAAGAGGCTACAAAAGTGTCCTTAGGAGAAAGCTCTTAGCACCCATCTAGGTGTAAATGGTGGCGCGAAAGTCTTGTCACTCCCAACATAAAAGTAATGAGAACAATAGAACAAGCAATACAGTAATACAAATCACAAATACTGGTTTCAACTTATTCACTTTCATTGACACTGTCACACTTTAGACGCTCGTGTCAAAACTGTAAGAGCCAGTGTCAACCATCTGAAATAGAAAATTAGATTATGTAGGGGTGACAAGACTTTCGGGCCACTCTGTACATAGAGAGAGATTTTTGGCCTAGTGCAATGTAACCGTATTTTTTGTCGATGTTGGTAGACGATTCTCTTTCCGCTGCTCATGTCTAAGGATATCACCTAGAATGCTCTTTAGGTTACACAGATCGATATCCACCTGAGGAAGGTCGGAGGGCATATCGGTCGAAACGTTGTGATAAGATTAAGAATAACAAAGACAGCGACAATAGTCCGAATATAAATAGTCTAAAAATAACGATAATATACTGGACAATGGCCTCGTAGGTAAATGCGTTTGTTTGTGAATTTGGTGACAGTTGTTGTGAGTTCAATCCCTGTGTCGGGCAGTGTGTACTTGCACTCAGTGGAAATGGAGGAGCAAGAACTAGACGAGATATTCCTAGACATGAGCAGTAGAACAAAAAGAGTCTACCCCCGTACATTTAATAAAGGGTTCAGTTCGGAATTCTCTGTAAGTTACCCAGATCGATATCTACCCGAGGAAAGCCGGAAAGCACAACGGCCGAAACGTTGTGATAAAAACAACAAAGATAAGGACAATATTCTAAACATAATGTAAATAAGTATGTTTTTTTGTCATATAGGAAGAAAATGAGTAACTACCGACACCGAGATTCGAGCGTGACACACTGGACTTATAAATATGTTTTCCTCCAGAAATATAAATAGCGGTGTCAGGCTACTGACTGGAGTGATTATTGAGTTACTATTGAGTATAACTATCCAGTCGAATTAGTGTGAATTATAGTGCGTCGATGATTTGGGTTTTGTTTGATTTAAGATTTATCGGACGTTTAGCCGAGCCGCGCTACTAACAAGGTATTCACTGAAATGGTTAATTATCTTTGGTTGACTTTTACTTCTTTGTTCTTGTTAAGCATTTATTTGCGGTTGTAATTAAATACTGTTTTATTTTAGCATTGAAGTCTTGAGTTATACTTTTTTGTGACGTACGATGGTAGTACGTCACAAAAATGACCTTCCTAGACGGATACAATTTACTAAATAAACGATGAGAACTTATCTCAAAATGCAGCATGAAAACAAATTTTCACTACTTTCCTTGAAAATAGAAAATTAAAAAAGAACACCTTGTAAAATACTCCAATGGAAAATACAAATATATACACTACATACAATGTTGCTGATATAACATGCATTATACAAAGCCAATGCGTGAAAACGGAACAACTAAGTTAACGAATCTCTGGAAAATATGCAAATAACTAATAAACAAAACATAAAAATAAATAAATAAATGAATTATATAAATAATAAAGAAATTAACAAACTACGATTGCACACATCAACGCAATTAAATTTAATTTTAATAATCAACAACAAATAATTAAAAAATCAATAATAAATAACTTTTTATACTTGTCATATAGGAAGAAAATGAGTAACTACCGACACCGAGGTTCGAGCGTGAGACTCTGGACTTATAAATATATGTTTTCTCCCAGATGTATAAATAGCGGTGCCAGGCTACTGACTGGAGTGATTATTTGGTGATTATTGAGTTACTATTGAGTGTAACTATCCAGTCGAATTAGTGTGAATTATTGTGCGTCGATGATTTGGGTTTTGATTTAAGATTTACCGGACGTTAAGCCGAACCGCGCTACTAACAAAGTATTCACTGAAATGGTTAATTATATTTGGTTGACTTTTACTACTTTGTTTTTATTAAGTATTTATTTGTGGTTGTAAATTAAATACTGTTTTATCTTGAGTTATACTTAATTATTAAGTGCCACCGTACGTCACAAAACTTGGCAATATATGTTTTTATTTATTCAAGTCTTCGTTTTCTTTGCTGATTCCTTACGTCATACAATTTTGCGGGCCAATATACCACGCACAACAGCAGAAGGAGACTGGTGCTTACTGGAGTGGTACAAGGAGCCAAGCATTTTTCTAACATCTTCAGCGATGGATCGTAAACTCGTTCCACTTTAAGTATAGGGTGGACCTGATTTTCAAAATAGACACTCAAAGCATAGAGCTCTTTCTTTTCATCAGGACTGGAAAGCGAAATTTGATTACGAAGACATATATCGATGTTGACACATCCTACGTTCAATCTATTGATGTCCAGATTTTTCCAATTTAATTACTATTTCATTTATTTATTGGACATTTATTCAAATACTTGGATGTTTTCATGTGCTCATAAGTTTTTAACAAAATTAAGTAAAACGGAGCCAAGTACGACGTGGCGGTAAAATATCTCTGAAGAAAGCGATTCAAACGACACCTCTCCCATTTGATGGATAATCAAGGGTAGAATTAAATATACTTCATGCATTTACATTACTAATACAGGGTGACCAAAAAAAACGGGAACTTTTTAACAATCCAATAAAACCAAGAGTGATGGAAGAAAAATATTTAATTCATAGTAATTGAAACCTTAAAACATGTCATTTAAGAAACAATGATAGAATTTTCATTTTTTTTAAATTACGTCCTGTAGATGGCGTCCTCCTGTACGAATGCATTCTTCAAATCTGCTGTTGAGATTCCGCATTGACTGCTGCAACATCTCAGCTGGGATACTGTTATGGTGAAACACACCTATTCTATAGCTATTAGACTCTCCCACCTAATATAAGTAGGAGTAGTAAGAGGGACAAGGGTCAGTCGATGTTGGACGACAGTCGGCAGCACGTTAAGTGTTAGACGGTCGAATTCTCTGCCGAAGGGCAGAGTCTCGTTCGGGGAGGTTGACCAACCCGATCCCGTTTATACGGGATCTACGGGCATCTTTTGGCCGAGCCTACGGGCTCGGGAATACCCCACTTTAAACCCGGCCTTGTGCCACATCTATCCCTCGTTCATGTCCGACAATATGCACTTCAAAAATTCCCGTTTTTTGGGGGTCACCCTGTATAAGCGATATTATATCAAATAACAGTTTAATTTATTAAAATGTCTTATATGTTTTTATTGTTTCTCTTTTACTTATGTGTCACACTCGTTTTATGGATTTTTGTTGCAATTATTTGAAATCTTATACATTTTTATTTACCAAGACCTCATTGTGTGTATTTAGAATGTTTTAGTAGTTGAGTGGGTAGCAAAAAGCACACCAGACCGACCTGGGTATGACGATAAACTACATCCGGCAGCAATGCCTCTGATCGGGAGGTTTTGAGGAGTGATGGACCACCTCTTAATTGCTGCTGTTCCTAGGTTCACCCAACCGGGTTGGTGGCGCATATTAGAGTCCCAGCTATGGCCAAACAGCTAACCCCCAAACTATGCTCAAAACCCTATGAAAGTGTAAAAATAGGTTTTAATACCAACAATTCATTTTTGGAAAAAAAATTACCAGCAATAAAAAATATTGTCGGTATTAAATAACCCATTGAGGTTGATATGCTGTAAAACAAACCAAACCAAGCACGCCAGATAAGGCGGTGATTTCCTCAAAAAAGTGGGGCACAGGCTCGAACCCAGATAGAGAGCACACTTACAGTATTATATCCCTTGAATGCGCAAATCGTAGACTGCCGAAGAAAGAGGATACATGAGTATACCCAAAATCGCACTTGGAATCGTGTGTGTGTGTATATATATATATATATATATATATATATATATATATATATATATATATATATATATATATATATATATTTAAATATATTTGCAACGGTACAGAAGCGTATTAAGGCATAAAAAACAAATTTTTTATTAAAGGCCATGATAGTTTTAAAATAAAACACCAGTCAACCGGTTTCGTCCCCTCTCATCAGAACTGTTAACGGGGAATAGAAATTATGAAGAAAATATCTGTTATGGATGACATGAATAAAAGGCAGGGAAGAAAGAGATAAATAAAAATTTAAAAAAAGAAAAACGTGTATAGGATCAAAGTAATGGCCAGGGCACACTCAGTATTCCATCTCAGGGTGTTCGAGACTTTGTACATCAGGTCCAGGCGACCGTCTCTTTGCAAACAAAGGGACAGTTTGCTTGGGATTGCTGTGCTGGGTCTCTAGCATCTTTGGTGGAATTACTTTGATTATACACACTTTTTTCTTTTTTTTATTTAGAAAATCTAATACTCATAAGACAGATTGAAGGCAAGAGAGACAGAGGAAAACAACGCATAACATGCTTAGTGATCTTGAGTAAATGGATGGTGGGTCAGGGTTTAGAAGACATAACGAAAAGTCAAAATATATTACGAGCTATAAAAGACAAGAAAGTGTGGAGAGCCATGATCACCTAAGTCCTGAAGGGACAAGACACATAGAAGAATCAGAATGAGCTAGAGTAGATGGATGGCGAAACAAGGTTTAGGAGAAATAACAAAACGACACAATTTATTAAGAGCTACAAAGGAGAGGAAATTGTGGAGAGCCATGATCGCCAATGTCCTAAGCACATAGGAGAACTGCAGTTTTTCTCACCATCAGATTTTTATATTTGGAATTTTTTTTAATTTTTACTTTTTTTTGTAGTAACAAATCCTGTTAAAGATCAATGCAAAGATTAGTGAATGACAACCCATTCATTTTCAAACGTTAAATTTTTGTTCGATATTAAGATCACAGCCAGAAATTGGGCCATGTCCTCTGATTCTATTTTCAAAATTCGCCGATGTATAAAAAAAAATGTTTAAAAGAAAACGACTCTCCAAAATCTCATGATTTATCGCCATATGTTTCTCTCGATTGTTGATTTTCTTGCATTCGAATTCATTCGGTATCAATCTTTCCGATATTATATCATTTACTTCGTCTGCGAAATTCTATTTTATGCTACTAAATTTTTTTTTAACTTTGTTGTACAATTATAAATTAAACATGAGAGACATTTCGAATTTAGTCGAACCAATCTAATTATCCAATAATCCGCAGACAGTGTATATCTTTGGTTTAATCGAATAAACGAATTGATAACCTTATATAAACTCGCATGTTTAATCTCAGAGTGGCTTGGAATCGATAGGAATTAAGTTTGAATTGCTCAAAACTAGGCCTCATTATTTCTTCTTTTTTTGCTTGGAAAACGGTCGGATGCATTGTTTAAAGCTTATCAGATTTCACATTTGGTTAAAATGTTGTCAAATAAAAATGAAGAAAAACGCACTTATGTCTAATCGATATATTATTTAAAGAAAAACAAAGAAAATCTTTGATTCTATTTCAAGGTTTATTAACATTATTCGAATCCCATATCGATAATAGTAGAATTAATATGATCGGTGTCGGTAAAATCGAAAGTAAAAGTAAAGTAGAATAATTGTTAATTTTATTTATTTTTTGAAATAATTTTTAAAATATGCAAACTAAACAATCAAGTTCGATAATTATTCGATAAATAATCATTTGGAACTTCCGCCAAACACGTGTAGGGTTCATGCTCTGAAGGCCAGAAGAAGGTCAAAAGGTCAGAGCGAAGTCAAAGTGCCAAAGACGTCAAAACGGCAGAAGAAAAATCATCTGGAAAAAAGTTAGAAGAAAATGTCAATTGGTTAGAATAAAAATTGAAAAGGTCAAAGAAATTGTAAAGGTCAAAGAAAAACAGTTAAATAATATAATACGACCTGGAGAATCTCAAAAGATCTGCAGAAAGTCAAGAGGTCGAAATAAAGTCAAGAGATTAGAAGAAACTTAAGACGTATGAAGCAAGTCAAATGGTCAAAAGAAAGTCAAATGGTCAGAAGAAAGTCAAAATATTAGAAGAAAGTCAAAATATTAGAAGAAAGTCAAAATATTAGAAGAAAGTCAAAATATTAGAAGAAAGTCAAAATATTAGAAGAAAGTCAAAATATTAGAAGAAAGTCAAAATATTAGAAGAAAGTCAAAATATTAGAAGAAAGTCAAAATATTAGAAGAAAGTCAAAATATTAGAAGAAAGTCAAAATATTAGAAGAAAGTCAAAATATTAGAAGAAAGTCAAGAGGTCTGAAGAAAGTCAAAAAGTCAAAATATTAGAAGTCAAATGGACAAAAGAAAGTCAAAAGGTCGATAACGCGATGTCTTTGTGTCCGCTTGTAATAAGTGCAAACGTGTCTTCAAAGAGGTTAAGTCGCTGTTCGCTGATAGGATGAGACACCGCAATAACATGTTAGGTTTTCGTGACTATTGGTAGTTCTGTAAGTGTTTGTTGCATCACCGTAAGTTCTCAGTCCCTCCTTTGCTCAATCAATTTGAAGTACTTTCATTTTCTACCAATAAAACAGAATGATTTGACCGCAAATACCCTTCCGACTCTTCGCTCGACTCATCAGGTGTACATTTGCCCGTCTTTCCACTTAAAACTGAGTCTCTACTGTGTGTAATGCACATAACTCCGTTCCTGGTTTCCGCTATCATCTCCAAACGTGATCCCCTGTATTTTCGGATTGAGAAATGGGACCCTGAACTGACCTCTGTTCTCTCTAAGCTATACAATAGATGCCTTGCTGCGTCTTGCTTTCCAGATTGTTGGAAATGCTTTTCATGGTGGAGTAATGAATAGTGACTCGGATTGGGAAATCGGAGAGCCGAGTTCAAATTCCAGTTGAATTCATTACATTCACTTACGTGCTAATACCCTTGGGAAAGGTATGAATCCTCTTCTACTCCCCACCCAGATATGGGTAAATAGCAGGACAGACCGGGTTCTATAGCCTTCGATAACAACTGGTCTACCGCAGAAAGAAATGGCAACCTACTGCGGGAAAAAAATCTGCCTCGTCAGTCATGTATCGAAACATGATCGCCTAAGCGTGTATCACGAATGGCACATGAATGACTGAGTTTCTGTTTTTAAGAACTCTGGCGAATCGTCTGATCCTTCGAATTATTAACTTTCCACCTCTCTATGGCAAATTAAGATCCCTATTTTATAAATATCTTTCTCGTAGACAAACAATATAGATTTCGCTTCTCTAGGTCAACCACCGATATGTTGACAGTTATTGCAAAAAGAATCTGCCATGGTTTAGATAATAATAGCGAAACTCGGATTTTTGCTTTCGACATTTCTATACCGTTTGACAGGCGAGACTTATTGTGTTTCTGGTTCTTTCTTTGATCTGATTCAACTTTTCTTATGAAACCTCGTAATGAAGGTTGCGTTATGTACACCACCATATTTTCCAAGAATGCATGGCAATTCTCATATAATAAAGGAGAGGATTCTGTCATAACCACATACGTCCTGAAGAGATATGGCATTTACAATAGATGAACGAAAAGCATGTGATAAAGTACAACAAAAATAATTATAAATAAAAAGCTTGAAACCTCGATTTATAATGGGAAAATATTCTAGTAATTAGTAACCTTTACTAGAAACAAACAGCCTACATGCGGATAGAGACTGATTTTAATGCATAAAAATACTGAATACTGAATGTTGTGGATTCCGGGAATGGAATCCTGTACAAATAAATAAACAACACCAGTAATTGAGATATAAAAATTAAAAAATTAATAAAAATTGTTCAAATTATTTCAAAATATAAATAAAATTATTGTACATATGAAAAAGAGGTATGGCATTTTTAAGAATAATTCAATGAATGTTAATTTTTGCGAAATCTGTTTCAGTGGTGACAAAAATACCAAAAAAGTACGTTCTTCATCAGCATCATCAGACCAATGACTTGGTGCGGTCTTAGGGTCACTGCGCAACTTAACATCTGTTCATTCCACATATTTGGATTGAAAGCCGGAGAAGTAGTCATTCATTTGGCAGCACCCATCACCACAGAAAGTTGAAAGGAGAGATAAGTGTCAGGACAGGAATTTGAGAAGGATTTGAAGCATAAAGGTGACAGTCGTTAGCAGAGTGTTGACAAACGTGCTGAAAGGCCGGGGTTAACGAGGGTCATGAAAAAAGACGACATCATCCCAACAGCAACATTATGAAAACAACTGAAGTGTATCAGATTGAGAATACTCACAGGCCACTTGATCTGTAATATAAGTCGCTGATTACAACTGGTGGGAATCGGCAATGAATGGATCATGATAATAATAACAATTAATCGTTGTTTTCATCATCAATTAATAATTAAAAAACATGAATTCTATTGTTATTAAAAATGTTTCCATCTCCCTCATAGACTGAAACCATGACGCATACAAAAAATAAATACGTTTTGTTTCCACTGAGATGTGTCGCGATACAATAGTTTCAGGATATTTGATGTTATCTGGCAAGAAACAATAGACGAGGACGAAGTCTGTAATAAAAATAAAAATTCAGTAGCCATTATATTCGTAATAGTTGAGGATGTTTTTGTTTGTTTTGCAATTCAATAAATTAAGGGAAAATAATTTAGAGAAATAAAAACATATTTGCAATCCGAATGAATGATTTATCCGTTCATGAATCCACAGACATTACGATGAGCTTTTACTATAAACTTAGGGAATAAATTTGTAGACATCTGTTTTTTTTTTAAAAAAAAACATTGTCTTCTCACTGGACTATAAAGGGAGGTAATTCTGAGAGAAGGAGAAATCCTACCAGAATTCATTATTGGCGAACACAATCTTAACAACAGATGACACAGTGTTGATAGATATCTTTGTTTTTTAAACATTGTATCTACCGGTGTTACCATTTGAATGTCTTAATTTAAAAAAAAAAAAAGGGTATAACTTGTAACAGGATTCTATCTAACCTGCTCTCCTGATATTGTGGTGGCATTTTTTAATCTATGTGTGCTTTAGAAAGCTCAGCGACAAAAGACTAGAGGTTCAATTCCCCTTTTAGAAAAATGCACATCTCTTATCGTGACCGCCTGACTTTATCTATAAATCCGATTTAATTTTCTATGAAAGTGAATTTACAATATTAGTAAAATCGCCCTGAATACAAAGCAGAACACAGGGGTACTGTCGATACCTGCTGTCACTTGATCTCTTGTATAGGAAAATACTTACTACTGAGATGATCACTCAATTAGAGAAAAATAATAATAATAATTGTTATGGTCCAGGTTCCTTGTACCACGGTGATGGTCTAAGGTAGAACCAATGAAGAATAACTCGAACACAGGTATGGAATAACACACATATATTATAAATAGAATATGTACAAAAGAAGTAGAAGTGTTAGTAATAACAATCATGTTAGGTTAGAGAGAACTATGTTGTCTCGAAGTATCACTCTTCCAATGTCTTACAGTAATCGTCTGACGCGACTCTGTCTCTGACTGACTGACACGATGTTCATTAACACGCCCACGTGTGTCGAATGTGGCACAAGGCCGGTTTAATGTGGGCTTTCCGAACCCGTAGGCTCGGGCAAAAATTGCCCGTAGAACCCGTATAAACGGGATCGGGTCGGTCAACCTCCCCGAACGAGGCTCTGCCCTTCGGCGGAACCTCGTCCAGGTTCCTCCCTGCCCGGAGGCAGAGAGTTCCCCTCTGCCTCAGAGGCAGAGAGTTCGACCGTCTAGCCGAGTCGTCCAAAAAGGACTGACTGACACTATATTCATCAACACGCCCACGTGTGTCGAATGTGGCACAAGGCCGGTTTAATGTGGGCTTTCCGAGCCCGTAGGCTCGGGCAAAAATTGCCCGTAGAACCCGTATAAACGGGATCGGGGTGGTCAACCACCCCGAACGAGGCTCTACCCTTCGGCGGAGCCTCGTCCGGGTTCCTCTCTGCCCAAAGGCAGAGAGTTCCCCTCTGCCTCAGAGGCAGAGAGTTCGACCGTCTAGCCAAGTTGTCCAAAAAGGACTGACTGACACTACTGCTTCCTCTTGAGGCGCAGTATTTATGGTGTACGGGATAGTCCATTACTATTATGGGTAAGTTCCCATAACAATAATAATAATGATAATAAATGGTGGTTGAATGACATTAAAAGATTGGATGCCAAGACCAGACAAATGCTTACCAAAATAAGGATACACCAATCGAAATCAGATGTTGATAGGTTGTTGTACCAAGAGCTTTAGGAGGCCGAGGTCTAATCCAACTTGAACTAACTCTAAAATGAACAACAATCGGATCGGAAGCAAACCTCACAAAACCAAGGACCCTCTCCTACAAGTAGTAAAACACCAATCCAATCCATCAACAAAGAAGCTGCACTCTTCAAGAAACAGCTGAAATCTTACTAACAAAAGAACGAATGAATTCCCTCAATGCCAAACGTGTTAAACAGAACGCAAAACAACTTTATGAAACTATAAAATTACAAAAAAAAAACTGGGAGGACAAGGCGTTGCATATCAAATACCGATAAAAACAAAAGAAGCAAATATGGACCAACAGTGGCTGAGAAGCACCGGATTGAAAACTAAGACAGAAGGCCTAATTATTGCAGCTCGGGACCAAAGCCTCGCAACCAGATCCTATCACTATTGACATAATCAAGGATGGAAATAACCCAAAATACAAGATATGCGGAAATAGGATAAAATTGTCGACCATATTATCTCAGGATATCCGAACTGGCAAATAAATAAATATACCTACAGACATAACGAGGTGGGGACATATGTGCACTGGAAGATATGCAAGAAGCACAAAATCGAAACCACTGAGAGATGGTATGAGACACAGTTACCTAAAATAATGGTGTACCTATCTTCTGGGACATGCCAATTCAAATTGACAGGGGAATAAAAGCCAGCAGACCTGATATTATCATAAAAGACAAGAAATTCAGGAAGTGTTTGCTTATTAACATAGCAGTACCATCTGAGAGAAACACCTCCATGGAAATTATCGAGAAATTGTCCAAATACAAGGACCAGTAGATCGAGATTAACAGAATGTGGGAAATGAAGACTGACACTGTACCAATAGTAATCGGAGCTCTGGGCCTCGTGAGAAATTTTACTAAAAGTGTCTCAGATAACATCAACAATGTTGACCAGATCTCCCTACTAGGAACATCCAATATACTAAGAAAAGTGCTATCGATTAAATGGCAATTCTCGTATAGGGTCTAAGGATCATAATTTGGACACGGATCTGCATGATACAATGCAGAAAACATAACATACACAAATAATAATAATGTGAGTCGTGTATATATATATAGATATATAAATATATATGGATATATATATATCTATATATATATATCGATATATATATGGATATATATATATATATATATCGATATATATATGGATATATATATATATATATATCGATATATATATGGATATATATATATATATATCGATATATATATGGATATATATATATATATATATATATATATATATATCGATATATATATGGATATATATATATATATGGATATATATATGGATATATATATATATGGATATATATATATATGGATATATATATATATATATATATATATATATGGATATATATATATATATATCGATATATATGGATATATATATATATATCGATATATATATATATGGATATATATATATATATATATATATATATATATATATATATATATATATATATATATGGATATATATATATATATATCGATATATATGGATATATATATATATATCGATATATATATATATGGATATATATATATATATATATATATATCGATATATATATATATATGGATATATATATGGATATATATATATGGATATATGGATATATATATAGAGAGAGATATATATATGGATATATGGATATATATATATATATATATATATATATATACACATATATATATATATATATATATATATATATATATATATGGATATATATATGGATATATATATGGATATATATATATATATGGATATATATATGGATATATATATATATATATGGATATATATATATATGGATATATATATGGATATATATATATATGGATATATATATGGATATATGGATATATATATATATAGATATATATATATGGATATATATATATATGGATATATATATGGATATATATATATATATATATGTGAATATATATATGTCCATATATATGTATATATATATGAATATATATATGTACATATATATATATATATGAATATATATATGTGCATATATATATATATATATGAATATATATGTGCATATATATATATATATATATGAATATATATATGTGCATATATATATATATATATGAATATATATATGTGCATATATATATATGAATATATATATGTGCATATATTTATATATGAATATATATATGTGCATATATATATATATATGAATATATATATGTGCATATATATATATATATGAATATATATATGTGCATATATATACATATGAATATATATATGTGCATATATATATATATATATGAATATATATATGTGCATATATATATATATATGAATATATATATGTGCATATATATATATATATATGAATATATATAACTGCTTATATATATTTATATGAATATATATATGTGCATATATATAAATATGCATATATATATATATATATGAATATATATATGTGCATATATATGCATATATATGCATGTATAAATATGCATATATACATGTGCATATATATGCATATATGCGCATATATATTCATATATATGTGCATATATATGCGCATATATATATATATATATATATATATATATATATATATATATATATATATATATATATATATATATATATGTATATATATATATATATATATATGAGTTCTGGTTGAAAAGTATCTGGACTGGTGTCTATAAAAAGAGAACAACACATCGGCATTTAATAACCTTCCATTTTGTCGTTTGATTACCCAAAATGTTTCTGATATAAAAATGTGTGTATCATATCTTCCATATAGTAAGATAAGTACAAAATGCTTTACATTCGTCTTTTCTTCCATCTTGTCCTCGCTTACTCACTATATTTACAAATCCTATGTTTTATATAGTGATTTCAAAAAGTCCATTGTTAGATTTCGTTGGTTGTTGTTTAGTTAATAATTTAAAAAGCAACATTATTTTTTACATTCTATAATAGATTGAATTGTAGTAATATAAATCCAACTCATTCAGAAAATATTACCAATACAATAATTTAAAATTAAATATGGCTGCCATTTTTTATGATACTGGCAAAAAAAAAATAAGCAAATATTTTGTCATAGTGTGAAAACGATGATTGGGCTTAGATTAACTTAAAACATTTTCTTTTTTATATAGGAAAATAATAGAGATTATATTCAGTTATAGAAAAATATTTAAAACTTTTCTCGCTTGTGTAAATAAAAAAAATATTGTCATAATTCTAAAATAAGGACTTTCTCATGAATCAGAAGTGAAAGAAATAACGAAAAGAAAATGGTTTTTAAAAGAAAAGATTGAAGATAAAAAAAAAATGGAGTAAGATAAATTAAAATACTAAGAAAGGAAGTTGATGAAAAGGAGAAAAATGAAAGAAAGAATATGAAATAAAAAAAGAATAAAAAAGGAAATGTATGAGAACTGAAAGAACGTATGAACGACAAAAAAAGAAAATAGATGAGCGAAGAAGAGAGAAAGAAAAAGAACATTGTGAAAGAAATACGTCATTTTAAGTGCCGACGATACAAACAAAAACTGAAAACAGAAAGATGAAAAATCGTGAATACACTTCAAGAAAGATGGATACCATCAAAATAAGAAATGATATTTAAATAAGAATCAAGAAGGCAGAATAAAATAAGAAAGACTAGGATGAAAAGAACCGGAAATCGATCGAATAGACTTGAGTAACAAATTTCACTGATGGACGAAGAAGACAAGATCATGTGTATTTATGATGAAGAATTTAAATTTTGGGAACGTAAAATAAACAGGATTTGTTTTCATTCCATTACTGGTTGGCAGGAGAACCGGAAATCAATGGCACGCCGGGAAGAGAAGCAACAGCGGAAACGATGTTTGGCTATTATATCGCGTGGAGTCTGCGCAGATGTCGTTACATCCCACGGCCATGGTTGGCTGAGGTGTTATTCGTCTGTGTAAATTCGTTTGGACACACGTTGATTGATTCAAAAGCAGTGATTGTGATTGAATCTTTGGATAACCTCACATGCTTCAGTTGAACTTGTTGAGAAAATGAAACATCGCACAAAACATCTTACTTCTAACAAAAGGTCCGATATATATTGTTGTTTTATTGTTTCACTTCATTTTATTCTGCAATGCTCCTATCTATCTATCTCAGTCTGTTCTGTTCATATCTATCTATCTGTCTGTCTGTCCATCCATCAATACATCTACGTGTCTATATATCTATTTATCACTGGGTGTCCATATCTATGTATGTCTTTTCATGTCTATCTATCTATCTTTGTGCAGAACCAATCACACTTATATATATATACACACACACACAGACACATATATATATATATATATATATATATATATGTAAGCAAATGTGGATATTTTGAATAATCAAAACAAAATGACTGAATTTTAAGATCAGCGTTAAAATTCACTCATTTTGTTTTGATTATTCTTATGTCTATCGTCTTTTCATGTTGACTTGAATATCGTCTAATTTTAATTATGTTTTAATAACTATGTCCTGAAGAAGGTCTACGAGACCGAAACGTCTGACGTCGACATTGAGACAACATTAAAAACAGTAAACTTGCATATTCGGATTTTTTGTTTTTCCATATTTTTCCTCATATATATATATATATATATATATATATATATATATATATAGTTTGTATTATTTTAAATATCAACAAATAGTATTTAGAAAAAAATGGCAAACTGGGAAATTTCTCGTGACGCATTTCATCTGTTAGGCTTTCATTGGACTGGGCATTGTTGATGTTGCCACGTCTACACATGCGCACAAAACGAGAGACGCAGGTAGTTTCAAAATGTTTTGAAAGAATATTTTTGTTTAAATCTAGTCAAATTCATCCATATTTTTTTCGTTTTCTTTTTCTCTCCATCACCTTTGTCCCTGACTATCCCACACCCTGACAATATAAAATCTACCAAGAATGTTTATATATTGTAAGAGACTTGATGTCAATTTATTGTGGCTGAACTATCGATCAAGACACTTTCCAAACCTTTTCGTCTTAGTGGATTATTTTCTCTTTTCATCAAAGTAGTATTTCCTATGTCAAAATTGTGGTCCATTTTTTTTACGGCGAACAACCAATGCTTTTTGTGTGTTGTTATTTAAACATGTCCCTTTCGTGTTCATATAGTCTTTTGTCAACACTTCTTGATATACATGGCGGATATAACAACAAAATTATCCAAATCGTGTAAGAGCATTGTTATCTATCCACAAAATGTTTAATGTCTAAAAAAACCACTAATTTATTTTCTTTTTCTCAGGTTTTCAGATAAGTCCTTTTTTAGCATCTTGACACCATTTGTCGTAAGAATCACTGAAAAATCCTTTAAATTCAGCAAAAGAGAGGACAGGTTAGAACTGTTTTGTATCAGACACACTGTCTTTCCAAACGAGCAATGATGAGAGGAAAATGATCATTCATGCCTTCAATAATGATTCCAAAATTCATACACTGCATTCCATCTCCAAAGCCCATTCAAGAACGGTGAGTAAGTTTTAAAAAGAGGGAGTAGTAAAGAGGAAAACTAGATCAGGAGGTCACAACAGGAAGAGCGGTCATCATTTCAACTTAGAGCTAAAGAGATCAATTAGAAAAGATCCAACTCAATCCATAAGACGTTTGGCATGCGAGAGAGGAGTTTCAGGTATGACAATCCAAAGAGCAGCGAAAAAAAACTTAAAAATGGAATCGTACTTGAAACGTGTGAGACAACAGGACAGAAAGTTAGAACGTTAGAAAGGGCGAATATCATCTTGAATGAGTTTAAAAATGATTCTGGAATATATATATATATATATATATATATATATATATATATATATATATATATATATATATATATGAACTTAATTTCAATCCTTCACGAGCTTCCGATCCTTAGCTATGATTAATTAATGATGAACATGTCATTTTCGTTTATGATCGATTTCATCACGATTCAACTGTTAAGCTTGGAGAGTAATTATACATTCTTATTGCTCAAAGTAGAGTCCTATAGCGTTATAAAAACCATGGAGAATTCCAGTAAGATATATTTAATAATTTCTAAGATACAACGGTTCAGAGATTAATCTAACAATTGGACAATGTTGCTGTTACCTCCGGTATATATATATATATATAAAGTTAACACTGAGGTCAACACCGAGCGGCGACAGTCTGTCCAATGGTGCATTATGAGTAGCAAAGATTATTGTATATCCTAACGGTTATTATGTAGGCGGTAACGGGTATGTTTCAAAATATTCTTGAGGTTATTGAGTAGGAATAATTGTAGATTCGAATGTCATGACAACTCTATTCATACATCTGGAGGAGAACATATATATATATATATATAAGTCTAGAGTGTCACGTTCGAACCTCGGTGTCGGTAGTTACTCATTTTCTTCTTATATATGACAAGTATAAAAAATTATTTATTATTGATTTTTTAATTATTTCTTGTTGATTATGGACATTAAATTTAATTGCGTTGATGTGTGCAATCGTAGTTTGTTAATTTCTTTATTATTTATATAATTCATTTATTTATTTATTTTTATGTTTTGTTTATTAGTTATTTGAATATTTTCCAGGGATTCGTTAACTTAGCTGTTCAGTTTTCACGCATTGGCTTTGTATAATGCATTTTATATC
Organism: Acanthosepion esculentum; assembly: GCA_964036315.1. NCBI lineage: Eukaryota > Metazoa > Mollusca > Cephalopoda > Sepiida > Sepiidae > Acanthosepion > Acanthosepion esculentum. The sequence goes on along the minus strand of OZ038511.1, from coordinate 76,365,337 downwards.
AGCACCATTGTATGTAGTGTATATATTTGTATTTTCCATTGTAGTATTTTACAAGGTGTTCTTTTTTAATTTTCTATTTTCAAGGAAAGTAATGAAAATTTGTTTTCATGCTGCATTTTGAGATAAGTTCTCATCGTTTATTTAGTAAATTGTATCCGTCTAGGAAGGTCATTTTTGTGACGTACTACCACCGTACGTCACAAAAAAGTATAACTCAAGACTTCAATGCTAAAATAAAACAGTATTTAATTACAACCGCAACTAAATGCTTAACAAGAACAAAGAAGTAAAAGTCAACCAAAGATAATTAACCATTTCAGTGAATACCTTGTTAGTAGCGCGGCTCGGCTTAACGTCCGGTAAATCTTAAATCAAAACCCAAATCATCGACGCACAATAATTCACACTAATTCGACTGGATAGTTACACTCAGTAATCGCTCCTGACACTACTATTTATACATCTGGGGGAAAACATATATTCATAAGTCTAGAGTGTCACGTTCGAACCTCGGTGTCGGTAATTACTCATTTTCTTCCTATATGACAAGTATAAAAAATTATTTATTATTGATTTTTTAATTATTTGTTGTTGATTATTGACATTAAATTTAATTGCGTTGATGTGTGCAATCGTAGTTTGTTAATTTCTTTATTATTTATATAATTCATTTATTTATTTATTTTTATGTTTTGTTTATTAGTTTTTTGAATATTTTACGCGTCTGCCTTTTTATACTGGTTTTTGTTAATAAAAAATAACACTCAAGTGTTATGAATTATGTCCTTTCTTTGTCAAATCCATACGTATAAATCGGTTTTATATCATTCGCTCTCTCACTCTCAATCTCTCTCACTTTTTCTCTCTCTCACTCCCTTTATCTCTCGCTCTCTTTGTGTGTCTCTCACACTCTCTCTTTCACACTCTCTCTTTCACACTTTCTCACTCTCTCTCCCCCACTCCCTTTCTCTCTCTCACACACTTTACCTTTTCTTTCTCTCACTCCCTTTATCTCTCGCTCTCTTTCTCTCACTTTCTCTCTCCTCTACTCCCTCTCTCTCACACTTTACCTATTCTTTCTCTCACTCCCTTTATCTCTCGCTCTCTTTCTCTCTCTCACACTTTCTCACTCTCTCTCCCCCACTCCCTTTCTCTCTCTCACACACTTTACCTTTTCTTTCTCTCACTCCCTTTATCTCTCGCTCTCTTTCTCTCACTTTCTCTCTCCTCTACTCCCTCTCTCACACTTTACCTTTTCTTTCTCTCACTCCCTTTATCTCTCGCTCTCTTTCTCACACTTACTCTTTCCTCTACTCCTCTCTCTCACACTTTACCTTTTCTTTCTCTCACTCCCTTTATCTCTCGCTCTCTTTCTCTCTCTCACACTTTCTCTCTCACTTTCTCCCCTACTCCCTTTCTCTCTCACACACACACTCTCTCTCTCTCTTCTCCCTTTCTCTCTCGCTCTTTCTCTCTCACACACACACTCTCTCTCTCTCTTCTCCCTTTCTCTCACACACTTTCTCTTTTACCTTTTCACTCTCTCTCACTCCCTTTATCTCTCGCTCTCTTTCTCTTCTCACTTTTTCACTCTCTCTCTCCCCTACTCCCTTTCTCTATCTCACACACTTTCTTTCTCTTACCTTTTCTCTCTCTCACTCTCACTTTATAAGTTAAAACCGAACAGCCATAGTTTCCTGCTTGAACGCAATCTTCGGGCCATATGCGTTGCTTCTCCGTTCGACTATTTATATACATGCTGGTGCAATGGTGCATTATAAGTGGCAAAGATTATTGTATATCCTAACGCTTTTATACTCAAATACGTGGACCAATTAAACATAAGTTTTATGCTTATAAAGAATAGTGTCGGATTAAAAAAAAAATCATTAATTACTTAAAATTATCTATATTGATCTAACGACGACCATTTGGCTCCAATACTTGTAAAATATTTTTGTATCCCACATCATCCAAATTTCTTTCTTTCTTTCTTTCCAGTAACCCAATATAAGTACATATAAGTGTGTTAGTGGTGTTATTGTTGATGATGATGATGTTTGTTAATGATGATGATGAAGTCGTATCTGATGATGATGCTAATGATAACGATGTTGCTGTTGCTGATGATGATGCAGATGATGTTACTACCGTTTGCGTTGTTGATGATGATAATGTTAGTGCTGTTTGTTTCGTTGATTATGATGCTGTTGATGATGTTACTATTGTTTGTGTTGTTAATGATTATGATATTGTTGTTGATGATGATAATGTTAATGCTGCTTGTGTTGTTAATGATGATGATAATGTTACTGTTTGTGTTGATTATGATATTGTTATTGATGATGGTGATAATGTTAGTGTTTGTGTTGTTGATGGTGATGATATTGATGATGATGTTACTACTGCTTGTGCTGTTGATGATGATGTTTATGTTACTGCTTTTTTGTATTGTTATTCATGATGCTGATGATGTTGTTGATGATGATGTTGATGATGTTTTTCTTGATGACGACGTTGCTGTTGTTGATGATGATGACGAGGGGGATATCTACTTTGTCACTGTATTTAGGTCTATCTACCTTTGAATCAATTTACCTACTACTTGTTTCTTTCTGTCTACTCCACGCACGCCATTTTCTTTCCATATCGATTGCACCCTTCCATTGCTACCTGTTCGGCGTCCTCTCCTTTAACAACTGTCTCCATCTCTAATCATCAAGACTATCCAAGCATCCATCTTTACTGGAAGTGTTGTTGCCATAAGCAATCCGTAATATCAATTTTCTCCCTCGTTGTCCCCGAACGCAACACCAATATCTAACCACATTAATCCTTTTCCGTGCCAATGCTGATGACTTTCGCTGTGTTTTATGCTCTGTCCAAAGTTAAAAGCCGCATCACGAGGTGCCAGACTCGATGCCAAAAACACTGACCGACCCATAAAAGTCTTAGCCTTTGGAGACCTGCCCACTACTGAGTCTCCGCTGTCTATAAGCACCAATCGAGCTAAACTACAACTCAACAAGTCTCTGGAATTATAGCGATAGTAAATTTAATTTTCGTCCTAAGCAGCTTCTAATGCCAAATTTATGACAGATGCAAAGGGACGGCATATTGTTATTCGAATTAAAAAGTATATGAGTGATATTTCTTTTTAACATAAGCTTTAAGTTTAAATGCATGAAAAAAAAAAAAGATGGTTTCGCAAGTCCATAAAAATTAGAAAATGTTAATAGGCAGTCAATCAGGGTCTAACCTCGTGTAATTGTCATAAATATTAAGTTTTAATTCACAGAAATAAAAGATGGCTGATAATGGGTAAGTGAATGTCTCCTTTTTGTTTTCATTTTCCTTAAAAGTTCCTCATTGATCACATACTGTGATGAATTGGGTTCAAATACAGATCAAATATGGATCGGAATCAGAATCCTGAGAGGATAAAGAACAAATAGGAAAGGTTTATCAATCTAACATGTTTCACTTTTATTAAAGCTTCATCAGAGAATGAGAAAGTGAAAAAGAAGAAATTCGGGTATTTTTAGTTTTGTGTTGGTTGATTTTCATCGAGCAGGTTTCACGTGCATTTGACTTATCAAGCAACGTTCGTGTGAATAATTTATGTGTATCATAAATCTAGTTTGTCTATATGGGATTCGGATGATACTGTATTGTAAGTGTGCGTGTATGTGTGTGCACGCGTGTGTGCGTATGTGGTGGTAGTAGTAGTAGTAGTAGTAGTAGGCATTATTTATGTTTGCTTACGAAAAGTTATCAAGACAAAATACCCAGGAAAACTGACGAAAGGTGTTTTGTTTTATCAGGACAATGTTCCAACACAAAAGTACTTGGTTTCAATTCTCGATAGAATCTTTCTTATACATTTATAAGTCCACTATTCCTGTGTGCATTGGATATTGCTGACACATCTGGCCTTGTGTTTCTCCTATGAATTTCGACATTTTTGATGAAATCTGCAATGTTATTGGTCCTGACCTGACATCACGGCTTCAGTCATCTTACCACCGCCGTAGCGTAGCTTCTCTGTGCCTTTTCTATAAATATTTGCAAGACAATAATTCTGATGAGCATTACCCTTTGGTACTTCGACTTTACGAATTCAGATGAAAAAATATCTCATTTTAAGGTGTTTTTAAAGAATATAGTGGCCACAAAATGTTGCCTATAATATATATATATATATATATATATATATATATATATATATATATGTATGTACTTGAGAATATTACAACAAAAACATGTAAGAATCGCTACACAATTGCAGTCGATGCGTCTCTTCGCGCGATTGTAAATTACTGGCGAGTAAACAATTTAGTTTCAAAAGCAAAATACATCTCCATTTTTAGAAAAAGAATAAATAAATATAATAATGACTTGGTGGCTTTACCAACCAATCGAATATGACCTAATCATCTACTATGTCTTGAGCCTTCTTTTAAACTAAATGTTACGAACGTTAGAAGTGTACTCCATTCGTTCTCATCGCACCTTGAGATTATATATATATATGTACTAGCAGCATGGCCCGGCGTTTCCCGTGCTTGATTCAAAAATCGTACGACTCATACAGCAATCGCTATCACTTGACTTAAAATATTTTTGCCCTTCCTTGTCTTTAAAGGAGTGCCCTTTGCCGTGCTGATGTTGCTACATGACTTACTTCTTGCCTATCTCACACTGCGAATTTTTTCTAAGCTCTATACTAAACATTAAATCTGTTACGAAAAAAGAACTAAACAAAATGAACACAAAACGGTCAGCTTTAAAAAAGGACTCGTAACTGGAAAAACCGAATGAAAAAAAGAATGTTAACAACAAATACCCTTTCACACCCAACCCAGTTCTGCGGAATCAGAATCAACGTTGAGTTTAAGCAAGCGAATGAGCCAATTGGAGTAAAGTGCCATGCAGATTTAAATTTTTCCCACTTGTGACGAATGCAACTATCGATATTTTTGCATGCTAGCATGCTAGTTATCATTCGTGTCAGTCAGCTGTTGGCTCTCACGCTGGCCAATAGAATTTTCCTGCCTATTTGTGGCAGCCAGCTATAGGCTCTCACTCTGGCCAGTAGAAAATGGCTTCAAACTACATGAAAACTGCCGTAGAAGCATGAAAAAATCGATTATTTTCACTATCGATGGGAGTTTGTAAATGCAAAGTCGGTCTTGGCCTTCGCGCTAACTTGGAGCATGTGCATGTAAATTTTGGTGCAAATACGTCGAAAATTGCGACCGTGCATTCGTTACACACACACACATCCTGCCTCATATATATATATATATATATATATATATATATATATATATATATATATATATATATACTTAGAATGTTGCTGTCACATATGGTCCGGTGCCCCTTAAGCTCCTTGATAAAATCCAAAGAAGAATCAGAAATATTATCATCTTGTTACCTCTCGGTGTCTTCTCTATAATTTCATGGCAACTGTTTAGACGAGCTCTTTGCTATGGCACCTAGACTTTTTGGATTTAAGTGGAGTACTACACTAGCGTCGAGATCTCATCATTTTACGGTTGAGCTGGCTAGATGTAACCGTAAGATGCTAAAGATATCTTTTCTCGCACTCCTCGCTTGTGAAACTCCCTTCCGGCACCATGCTTTCCAACCAAGTTTATTCCGCAAAAGTTTAAATGCAATATCAGTCGCTATCTACTGTCGCCCTGATTACTCTTTACTCTTCCCGCTCGTTATTAATGTTTCTCTTCCTAATTCTTCCGCACACTTGTGTCTTCGTGGCGTTTTTGCCTTGCATGAGGTGAAACCTATATATATATATATATATATATATATATATATATATATATATATATATATATATGTATGTCATTCACAGAGAGTACTGTTTCGCTGTATCACAGCTCCTCGGTGCGACTAGACTTGCGAATGCCTCAAGCCAGGATTGAAACACAACTAATTTGGTGTCAGCCAGAGCTATCTTCACTCGGTAGAGTTACACAACTAAATCTAGCGTATTGTTTTTACAAAAGTAAACAAATGCCAATCAGCCAAAGTGCTCCATTCATTTTACTGAAGAGCTTTGTATATATATATATATATATATATATATATATATATATATATATATATATATATATATATATCTCCAGGTAAAATGAGAACAAATTCTCGAAAAAAGGGGAAATATCCTTTTATATATATATATATATTGGTGTGTTAACTCCAGATTTCATATCAAATTTCCAGACTTATATGAGTAGGCTTTCTCAAATATTTTACTCGTATCGGTCTGTCATTAAGCGAGGATCATCCCCAATATATTTTATAAGCGTATCTTTCCCCAATGAATTTATGCGTACATTGAATTTTAATACCCAAGGCAGTCGGCTGGTTTAAAATCCATGTTTAAGTATTTGACCCAGTCAATTGATCGCGATTTACTAGGTAATCGGGTCGGTCGAAGTTATTCAATAATTAGATTCAAGTGTCAGGAATCGATTTCCTCTGTGCGTTTCGGAATGTGAACTGGTGCATGATGCGAGAGGCGGAAAATCTAGAGAGAAGAGACAGAATGAAAAAAAGAACAGGACATGGCTGAGTAAAGGAAAAGGGAGATAGATAGATATGGACATAGATAGATAGATAGATAGATAGATAGATAGATAGATAGATAGATAGATATGAACATAGATAGATAGATAGATATGAACATAGATAGATAGATATGAACATAGATAGATAGATATGAACATAGATAGATAGATAGATAGATATGAACATAGATAGATAGATAGATAGATAGATAGATAGATAGATAGATAGATAGATAGATAGATATGAACATAGATAGATAGATATCTTATGAAAAATCCCATCGCATTTTCCTGGCGACATGAAGACGCTAATCCGAACAAACGTCGGCGAAACGCGTCGTTTTTAACCTTTTCCACTTTGTTTCCTCATCTCCACAGATACTATTATACATCCTACAAACGCATATTGAGAGATGTGTGTGCCAGCCCACTTATAATTGTGTATTCGTCTGTATACGTATAATCATGGCCGCTTATAACCAAGCATGTATTCAGAGAGATCTGGTATTTTTGTAGAAACGATTGATAATTTTTTAGCAACAAAATATTTTATAGTTTCTGATCAAGAAGATATCATGGATGAGTTGATATCTCAAAAATTTACATTTCAGTATAAATTCGATTCGTTTATTTATTTATTTCTCAATTTTATACGTTTCCAGTTACTGTTTGAAGAGAATTCGAATTTCGCTTCCTATATTTTATTTTATTTCCATAAAATTTTCTGTTGGAATATGGAAGCGTTTATATTTCAAAGAATTTTGTTTAAACGTTAAATGTGATATTATTTTCTAAGAATTTTACGATGGCAGTCAACGAACGAGCTTACGGCGGGAAACTGTCGTCTGTCAAGCAGTGAAAAATATGTCTGAACGCGAAATAGTCCTTTGTGGTTTTAATCTTTCTGGGATGAAATATGAAACGAAAAAAGATCTGTGTGTGCGTCAGTCGAATAATAAAATAAAATTATGAAAGATGGTGCATTAAATTCAAGATCGGCATGAGATTAAGTATCATTTTTTTCTGTTTTAAGGGAGACGAGATGTTAGGTGACATGTGAGGATAGATTAAAAGTACGAACAACAAAAAACCGAATGAAGGAAAAGCATAGGCAAGAAGAGGCGAGAAGGGAGGAGACATTTTTAGCATCTATAAAATAATATTTATAGACACTTAGACTATTTCAAAAGGTAAATAAATATCTTTTTCTTCTTTATTTCGTATTTTGATAGACATCCCATTAACATCTGAAGAAATAAATAAATAAATTGAAGCCAAAAAACGAAATGCTGCAGTGCAAATAAATTGTCGTTATCGTCAGATTTATACAAGCGTCGTTTATCTGTTCGTATGTGTGTGCACATGCGCATTGTTAGACATTTTATTTTATTTTGGCGAAGGGAGAGAGATATGTGCCTGGTTAAGTTTAATTTGCTGAGGAACGACCATATTGAGAAACGTTTATCAGATGGGTCAATGCTTTTTTTTTTTTTTTTTCATGGCAGCTGCTCTGACAAGCTTTTTTTCCTGGTCCCCTGACTACTTGAATTTAAGCGTTCTACTAGATTGGCATCTAGGTCTCACTCTTTTTCACTAGTACGCAGGAGGTTAAAAGATTGAAAGTGAGAATAAAGCTGGATATAGGAGGATTTGAGGAAAGGATAAAAGATGAACAGGATTCAAGAAGATACAAGATGGTGATGGACATTTCATTTAAATTTTTGATGATTGTATTTATCAGGGAAGCAAGAAAACGGAAGGGAGTTCCACGCGAGGGAAGTTCGAGAAAATAAACTGTTCGAGTAGAAGTGGCGTTTACATTTAACTATTTCAAGAGTAAAAGAGTGAGACCTAGATGCCAATCTAGTAGAACGCTTAAATTCATGTAGTCAGGGCACCAGGGAAAAAAGCTTGTCAGAGCAGCTGCCATGAAAATATTTGTAGAAAAGGCAGAGGGAAGCCATTTGCTTTATGTGCCGTATCCCTTCAGCACGTGGTTGATGATGACTCTCCCTAAGTTCCAATCATTCTAACGAATGTTTCTGTTTCTTCGTACTTTGCTTTATTTTTGGAATTCACCGTTTGAATTTTTCCATCCTTTCTTATTCGCCAGACTCATTAAATGACATAATCGCTATTTCCTCCTACTTCTCCCTTTTTCAATAGGTGAGTGTTAAATTTTCCAAGACTTCCTTCCTCATAATATGTTCCAGAAATTTCCAACGCTGAAAACTAGTTCACGTTCGACTCCAAGTCCGGTCAGTATTTCCGCTTAACATCGGGTACTGTAAGCAAACTCCGAAATATTTTTCGACATTAAAATAACCCTCAAAGGGTTGATAAACCGAAAAAAATTAAATCAGTTAATCGACCAGAAATTTAAATTCTTTCAGCCATCTCTCTAATTCCCAATTTCCTTAGAACCTCCTCATTGTTCACGTGTTCTGTACATGGTATTCTCAGCATTCATCTGTAAAAGCACATCTCTGGCGCTTCGAGTGTCTTCATCTGCGAGGAAATCGTCCACCATTCACAGCAGTTCAGCGCACTTTTCTTTGTTTTTAACGAAATTTTTCTAATATTTTTTTTAGTTCCTGGAAAGCATTTTTCTCTATTCCGATGTACATCGAATATTTACCACGCTTCCGATTCATATGGAAAATAAATTGGAATAATATAAATTATGTACCTACAAAAGAAAAAAAGAAATGATACCTAAGGTTTAAAATGAATTTTTAAAATGAAAAATCTTTCTTGGAGTTTTTATTTTCCTTTTAATTTCAAACTAACACATTAAATTTAATATTCCCAATAAGCAAAATCCTTTGATGTGTTTCAAAAACTAATTTAAATTGATTGGAAAGAATTTCTTTGCTAAAATAGCTGATACGCGCCATTTTAGACGTCTTTCATTGCAATATAATTCCCTTTATTAAAAAAAATCTTCCAAAAATAAAATATACTTTTCTAAAACTTTATTTGGTGAATATTAGCTGATCTAGAGTTTAATTAATCTGATTTGAAACAAATGTTATATACTTTAAATTTGAAATATCGCAGAAATGCATTTTTTAACCCTGCAGCAGCTGTGTTTTTAACCCGATAGTAGCTGTTTTGATGTGTTGACAGCCTAATGATAGGTTTCATGTTGTTCTATGGAGACTTTATTTGTAAAACATAATTTAAGAAAATGACGTGAGTGCCATTTTATATAATTTTTAATTACTCAGTCATCTTAAAAATATAGGAGAATATTCTCCATAATCTAATGTTTTATTAAATTTTAGAAATTTTGACTTCAAATTTACTATAGTCATCGCTCTTATTTTCTGATAATGTCATGTATGGTCGCCCGTACTTTCAAAAATCGGCACATTTATACGCATACAAAAAAAAATGTAATTCTTTTAAAATATTAATGTTTGATGATTTGTATCAAGTTTTTCCATTTATTATTAGTAAATATAGTTTTCACTTAATATTATCTAAAATGCAGAAATTGATAAGTAATTTTATATGATTTAAAACTAAATACATTTTTCTAATTAATTTTTTTTTAAAGTGAAAACTATTCATTAGTTCATAATTCAATTTTTTTCTTAAGATAATAGTGTCCTTAATATATTTATAAAAGCAATTAAAACCTTTTCTAATTAAATAATATCAGAGTTTTAATACATTTTTTTTTTTACAGTTCAGAGCAGATTTTCCGTAAATGGTGTTTGACAAAAACAAATTGGTGATTTTAATTCTCCAAGGAGTCCTGCTTTTATCTAATATATATATATATATATATATATATATATATATATATATATATATGAAGAGGCTGAAATATTAATTTCTCAAAATTTCATGAAATTAAGTAAAGATGTAAAAAAAATATTTTGGCCAGAATTTTCTAAAAGCAAAACAATTTTTAAAATAATTTCATTCATTTGTGAAAATTTGTGTCCTGACAATTTGATTAAAATCCGACAATTTTCTTAATTTTAGAAGAATTTCCAAAACAATGTTTTTTACCGGAAAAAAAGACGCTAAAAATCACTATCCTAATCGTTGGTCCACCGCTGACGGAACAAAAACAAGACTTTTAACCAAAATTTTGAATGTGCTAAAAGATTAAAATTTAAAATATTAAAATTAAACAAAAATAAGAAAATAATCAAAAAATAATTTGGTCTTTTCAATCAATAATAATATAAACATTTTTAATTTAAAACTTTGTTTTTACCAAGTTTGGGGCCTTTTTTTATCATGGTATGGTCTTTTTTTTATTTGGAGGCAACTAGTATAAATGCATTTGTTTAAAAAGTGAGAATTCTTCGTTGCCTAAGTTTTCACTTCCTTTATATGCGTCTACGTGGGTCACATGAACTACGAACAACTTGTAAAAAATTACGACTTTACTCATAACGTAACTTGACGCTGGTACAAACCAAACCTATGCCTACCTTTCTCCAATGTAAACGAAATGTATGCTTAGCATTTTGATTATCGTTTAAAATCATACCTATGTCTACCTTTTTTGACACATAGGAATGGAATTATAATATATATATATATATATATATATATATATATATATATATATATATATATATATATATATATATATATATATATATATAAGAGAGAGATTGAGAGACTAATAAAATCCCATCAGGTTTGTTTAATAAACAATAATTACAAGAATAAAGGCCGCCAAAGTACTTGCGGACGTAGTTGTAGACCTACCACCGGTTATTTTTGGACAATTTAGAAAATAACAATAACTACCTTCACCACTCCAAGCAAATTCGAGAAAAAGATATTCCCGAATCACTGTGAAATTATTGTCTAACTAATGAAAATCTTGTATTTAAACATTTCACACCACTATGTAAAATTAGATTTCGAATTCTCTTTACGGATATAAAAATAGAAGCTCACTGCTTCTCAAGACTCAAAACAATTTCAGACGCAATTTCACACACATGCATTCACACACACGCACACAATGGAAAGAATTGACAGCCAGAAGCCGCCGACTAAAGCCTTGTCCACGAACTGGCAGAACGTCACAAAATTGTTTTATAAAGTAATCAACTGATCATACGGCGTTGTGGTATGTGCGGACAAGTCTGTCCACACATATCACAACGCCGTATCAGTTGGTTAATTTATAAAACAAACTACACTGCAAGGAAAAGTGAACATTGTATTGCTCGTGTACATTTCTGAAAATAATATATAAATGTTATTTCAACTGACCTATATGTGCCTTTTTGACTCTCGGGACAAACGAATCTATCATCTATTTTCCATTGTTTATCACAACGACAAAAAAAATGAAAATGTATGATTTGCCGTAAAACAAACAAAACTAAATGTGTAGTGATATATAAGTGTTTGTGTGCGAGTAAGTGAGTGAGTGAGTGAGTGAGAGAGAAAACCGCTTCTACTTAAGTATGCATAAGTTTGAATTACCGTAAAATATGAAATATATCAGCAATATTGTAGGAACCAAGAACGCGTTATTCTGGCTGCTAGAAAAGCAGCTGAACTTTAACCCGACCAATAATTGCTCTTTTGTACGTATGCGCCATGAATTGTTACTTGTAAAAATTCGTTTCATTTCTTTTCGTTCCTTTAGGTTTCCTATCAACATTTTTCTGGTTTTCCTCCTATTTTTTTCACTCAAAATTATTTCTTTCGCTTTCATTCTTTCTTATTTTTTCTTTCTATTTATTTCGTTCCTTTTTTTTTCTTCTTTTTTTTTGTCTCTTCTTTAAACATCTCCTGCTTTTTGTCTGAATTTCTGGTATGAGTTATTATTTACACTATTCATATTCGGGCTATTATCTTCATCTTTCTTATGTGAAAGATGTTGAAAATGTTGTGACCTCCGGCCTTCCTCAGGTGTATATCGATTTGGTTAACCTACAGCGAATTCCGAAATGAATCCTTTAATCACATGATTGATGATCTCATGTCTAGGGCTATCATCTACTCTTATTTTCCAGTGAGTGCAAGTATACACCACCAGACACACAACCACTATGTCATAAATCTCTGGATCGGGCGGTATTGTATTTGAACTCAGTGGAAACGAGTGAGCAATAACTGATGAGTACTAAATAAAAATAAGAACTAGGCGATATCACTAGACCAATGGAACGAGAATAGTCTATCCCCGTAGATTAACAAAAGGTTTCAGTTCAGAATTGCCTCTAGGCTACTACAGATCGAGATACACCAGAGGAAGCCCGGGAGGACACAACGACCGAAACGTTGTGATAACAACAACAAAGATAAGGACAATCGTCCGAATATAAATAGTGTAAAGGAATTCTCCTTTTCATTCGTTCTTTATAGTCCGTTGTCATTCCCTAGTTTCTTCCTTTTACCTCTATTCGACTTTTTTGGATTATAATGACTTCAAATTCTCCATTTTCTTCATTCCATTCTACCGCCAATATAAAATTCACCTGTTTTTATTAACACTATTTACATCGTTCGGACTGTTGTCTTTATCTTTAATGTCATATCCAAGACGTTTCGGTCGTTGTAAACTCCGGCCTTCTTCAGTGTTTATATTATATTATATATATCCCAGTGGATAAAAGCGTTGTTTGAAGTAATCCAGTGACTTGGTCCAAGTAGTTGTGAGTTCAATACCTGGCCGCAACAGAGGTGAACAAAAAAAAGTTGGTGAGTCGACTTACTAAAGAGAAATAACTGAAACAGAGGTACCCAAAACATAATTATGGCACGTGGAATCTACACCAGCAGAGAAAATAAGAGGTTCAGTTCGAACTTCCAACGTATATCACCTGAAGAAGGTCGAAGTTTGCAACGGCCGAAACGTCGTGAATATGGCAATAGAGATGAGGATAACAGCCCGAACAATTGAAATTGTTTTTATTTTTTCATCTTATTGTCGATTGTATCTTTCCTTTCAATTATCTTTTTATTTTTTATGTTTTTTTTTCAAAATGTCTTTCTCCATATCCCATACTCCGATGAAGCTTTAATTGATGTTTTAAGTGAAACATGTCAGATTGATAAACATTTCCTATTTGTTCTTTATCTTATCACTCACACATATATGTATCAACCACATAATTTCTTCTTTTTCTCTATATCTCATTCTCTGATGAAGCTTTAATAAAAGTGAAACATGTTAGATTGATAAACATTTCCTATTTGTTCTTTATCTTATCACTCACATATATATGTATCAACCACGCAATTTCTTCTTTTTCTCTATATCTCATTCTCTGATGAAGCTTTAATAAAAGTGAAACATGTTAGATTGATAAACATTTCCTATTTGTTCTTTATCTTATCACTCACACATATATGTATCAACCACATAATTTCTTCTTTTTCTGTATATCCCATTCTCTGATGAAGCTTTAATAAAAGTGAAACATGTTAGATTGATAAACATTTCCTATTTGTTCTTTATCTTATCACTCACACATATATGTATCAACCACATAATTTCTTCTTTTTCTGTATATCCCATTCTCTGATGAAGCTTTAATAAAAGTGAAACATGTTAGATTGATAAACATTTCCTATTTGTCCTTTATCTTATCACTCACACATATATGTATCAACCACATAATTTCTTCTTTTTCTCTATATCTCATTCTCCGATGAAGCTTTAATAAAAGTGAAACATGTTACATTGATAAACCTTTCCTATTTGTTCTTTATCTTATCACTCACACATATATGTATCAACCACGCAATTTCTTCTTTTTCTCTATATCCCATTCTCTGATGAAGCTTTAATAAGAGTGAAACATGTTAGATGGATAAACATTTCCTATTTGTTCTTTATCTTATCACTCACACATATATGTATCAACCAGACAATTTCTTCTTTTTCTCTATATCTCATTCTCCGATGACGCTTTAATAAAAGTGAAACATGTTAGATTGATAAACATTTCCTATTTGTTCTTTATCTTATCACTCACACATATATGTATCAACCAGACAATTTCTTCTTTTTCTCTATATCTCATTCTCTGATGAAGCTTTAATAAAAGTGAAACATGTTAGATTGATAAACATTTCCTATTTGTCCTTTATCTTATCACTCACACATATATGTATCAACCAGACAATTTCTTCTTTTTCTCTATATCTCATTCTCCGATGACGCTTTAATAAAAGTGAAACATGTTAGATTGATAAACATTTCCTATTTGTTCTTTATCTTATCACTCACACATATATGTATCAACCACATAATTTCTTTTTCTCTATATCTCATTCTCCGATGAAGCTTTAATAAAAGCGAAACATGTCAGATTGATAAACATTTCCTATTTGTTCTTTATCTTATCACTCACACATATATGTATCAACCACGCAATTTCTTCTTTTTCTCTATATCTCATTCTCTGATGAAGCTTTAATAAGAGTGAAACATGTTAGATGGATAAACATTTCCTATTTGTTCTTTATCTTATCACTCACACATATATGTATCAACCACAT